>LR990281.1:12403571-13605357 GCA_905147355.2 Apotomis turbidana
AAGGTCAGATTTATCAAAAAAATATTTTAATTCTCCATACATTTTTACAATGGCGGCCGCGCGCCGATCTAAATAAATACGCATTCCTCGCGCTCTATGGGTCACCCACAGCACAGCTGGCCCATCAGTCCTCACAACAAGGGCAGCTTTCTTCGCCACACGCCCCCACTGGGAGCGAGTTGGGAAATCGCGATAATTACTAGCAATCACAAATTTAAGGTCAATTAGTATCATATAATTTCCCAAGATTTTGCTCCAAATCTTCTAGTTTAAGGTAGTTAGTTAAGTTAGATTAGATTCGGTGTAGTCCCAAACGGGAATACATGTCAGAAAACCAGCAGTGCAAAGGGTCCGTCGGACCCGCAAGCAAAAGAAAAAATCTATGGGTCAGTCGCTAACGTTCGGTGCACTCTTAACTTGATGCAAAGCGTTCGCGCTCAAATTTAAATGTCGCGTACAACTAAACTAAAATCCACAGACCTACGGACTAAATTGACAAATGACTGACAGGTAAAATGATACCAGGAACAGCAAAATAAAAATAGTGAAATGTATATGTCGATAACAATATATCGACAAGTTGTAAAGTACAAATAACAGACTAGTTTAAATTAAAAATAAGTATATGAGTTTCAAATAAGAGGTACAAGTTTTGGTTTGTTTGATTTTCGAGGTAGTGGATGGATAAAACGCGTTTTTACCCACTTGTAGTGGACCCATGACCACCCATCAGAGAACTGCACTCATTGGCTCGGTATGGCACCAGCAGGTCAGACGTCCGTCACAGCCGGTGGCTCTCCCGTGACTGTCTTCCCACCCGTACTCTCGAGACAACGTCATACCTACCCACATAATAGGTATTATGCAGATCCACAAACACTACATCCCTTCCTTATTTTAATATGTTTTTATAATCTGAATTTAATTTATTCTATATGTAATAATAATAATAGCTATGATTGTGTTATATAGCTTAGATTGACAATGTATGATTATTACAAATAAAAAATCTATCTATCTTATCGAATAAATGGGTGTAGTTTAAGACTCTCTTTCCAGAGAGATTCAATTGATTTATCGTCACTTGCAAGTCTTCTTATTGTATTTTTTTTAGTTTTCTTTGACTGACTATATTATGAAGAGATAATCATTTCGTACAGGTATAAGGTCAATTTATTACGCTTCAAATTACTGCACATCTTTATCCATTTCCTCTCTTCCTTTCTCTTACAAAATTGAGTCCCAGTCGTATCGAAGGTAGTCTTTTTTTTTACTACCAGGTTTTTTTTTTCATTTGATTTAATCGACATTTTGACAGCAATAAATGTAATTCCCAGCTAGCTCTTTGTTTTAAAAATTACCATTCAGTGACTAGTTCTACATCTGTATTATCTAATGATCGAGAGGGACCCAATTCGAGAATGCCGTTTGAGTGATCGCCAAACGTCAAATCTCTATTAGATAACATCACAATTTTTGGAAATACGAAGCCGATAATGTAGGTATGTCATGCATATGAATTTCTGTTTTGAACGAAACGTAACTGACTAATTTCACGCACTACGCGGTCAAATAAAAGTATGCGCCTGTTATTTATGCCGTCACATACAAAGGAAACGCAAATTTAGCGCGTCCAAATTGACGAAGTTGCGATGTTCTAAGGAGATCGCCACTTGTCAAGTAGGCACACGTCAAAAGTGACGGATGGCGATGAAATGGAGAGATCTCCATTATCTCTCTAAAATTGGTAGAATACCCCCCCAGGATCGCACAACTGAATATTATTTATATTAGATCACAGTTATTTTTATCAGACGTGTAATTCAAGGGTTGTTGTCAAACGGTTTAATCAAAAGTTCGTCTGTAAAGCTCAGAATTCAGTATGATATTATTTATCTGACATAGAATCCACTACGTGATACTAATTCAATACGATTCGGTATATTTTTAACCTGTTCCCACATTGGCTTACAGGATTAATATATATATTACACAAGACAGAGGGCCAAGTAGAACGAATCGTTTAGAACAATAAACTATAATCAAGGTAATAAATTTTTACCAAAATAAATTACTGGACAACATTCAATAGCTCGTCGTCATAACATGACCAAGCAAACAAGCCAAAACATGATGGAGTCGAATATTTATATTACAGAATTCCCACTACTATTCTCCGGCTCCATCATCAGACCAACTTCGCATCACAATAATATTGTAGGTGCTGTCTTCTGATTAACAGAAGCTTGCATTAGGTATCTAACTCAGTCTAACAGGTGAAATCTAACTTGCTACTATTGATTGCACCCACGGCATCCACCGAAACAGGTGAAACTAGAAAAATCTTCTAAAAGCCTGCCCAAAATCCTGTTCAGTTATTTGTCTTTTGCTTAAATATAACTGTTTTATGGCACATAATGCTCCGACTAGTCGGCTTGCTTCGTGCCCATCTCCGTAACTAGTGACGCCTACCAGTGTACCAGTGCACGAGATAATTAGTTATATTTGCTGCAACTTTGAGATCAATGCAGCTCCTGCACTTACTCTTCTCATATCTCTATTTCTTTGACAGTCATGCTTGGCGCGTCCGCACGCAAGTAAAGTTTATTTATATTTTATTTGTAAATCAAGTTGATTTCCCATATTAAAACTACCATTAACTTGGCGCGTCCGCACGCAAGTAAAGTTTATTATATTTTATTTGTAAATCAAGTTGATTTCTCATATTAAAACTACCATTAACTTGGCGCGTCCGCACGCAAGTAAAGTTTATTATATTTTATTTGTAAATCAAGTTGATTTCTCATATTAAAACTACCATTAAAACGGTTTGACTTATTTCCCGTGTTTCTACTTAATAAACATTAACTTAACACGCATGGTTTAAAATTTCATGTAGGCCCATACCGCCGTAACATATTCACGCATGGTTTACAATTTTGTGTAGGCCCATACAGCCGTTATACATTCACGCATGGTTTACAATTTCATGTAGGCTCAAACAGCCGTAACACATTCACGCATGGTTTACAATTTCATGTAGGCCCATACAGCCGTTACACATTCACGCATGGTTTACAATTTCATGTAGGCCCATACAACCGTAACACATTCACGCATGGTTTACAATTTCATGTAGGCCCATACAATCGTAACATATTCACGCATGGTTTACAATTTCATGTAGGCCCATACAGCCGTAACATATTCACGCATGGTTTACAATTTAATGTAGGCCCATACAGCCGTTACACATTCACGCATGGTTTACAATTTCATGTATGCCCATACAGCCGTAACTGATATCGTATCTAATGCTGGTCGAGGGGACTTTAGTAAAAGGACATATGTCTGAAATGTAACTTCTTGGTATCCGCATAGGTAAGACGTTAATCTATAACAAGCTGAAGTTAGAGATGAAATAATCAAATAAAATCGTACAATGAACTGTGAATGACTGTTTTATTTTCCATTTTAGCAGTCATTCTTGCAAGCGTTGCTGCGTGCATGAAATAAGAACTTCGTTACAGAATGCTACAGTCCGTCAGACTACGGCATTAGTCAAAGATAGTTGCAAATCGTTTATTCAGTTTAATTTAGGAAATATCAATTAATGATAAAAGAAGGGGGGCAGAGATATAAAATGACTTATACTATGAGACCAAATCGCCCCATGTTTAGTGATTTATTTGTCACATCCAAATTTATACTTTATATTTAAATTCGTATAAGTAGGTACTGCAACAAGTAGTAGCTGCCCTTGAAATGCAGTCAGCCCTTTTACTTCTACATATGTCATTATAAAATTCCAAAATTAAAACTTCTGTACACCGAAGATACTCTTCACAGAAACAAGTGAAATAGGCCACTCAGAGATCACTGAATTGGAACATATATACGTTTTTAGATAATTGTGTACCCATATGTCTTTGCGCGCTAATCGCGCCCCCACGACCAGTCCGATTTTAATCACCTTCAGCACACATGCAGCCGGACATCCACACACGGTTACCGGCCACCACGGAGAAGAAAAGTCACAACCCATTTCCTCCTCTGTGCGAACGAAGCCCGCGGTCATGCTCTATTTAGGATGAATATTAGAATGAACAAATAAATAACGAAATACCCTACACAAATCGAACCAACCCCACAGCAAGCCGCGGCAGGCCCGTACCATGGGCACTAGACGAAGATAATTATAGATAAATCATATTTATAATCTTCCGCAGTAATACTACCGATGTCAAATATAGCGTTTTTTAATCGGACATATCAATACTAGCAGCGCCGCGCGGCGTCACCCGCCCGTCCCACGGGAACACCACACATTCTCGGGACAAAAAGCAGCCCATGTGTCAATCCAGGTTGCCGCCCCGCACCATAATCCATAAAAACTGGTCCAGCCGTCCGAGCGCGAGGAAGCAACTAACACACACACAAACACACTCACAAACCCTCGCCACAAAACAAAATGATCCAAAAATGTTAGACTCAATGCCTCAAGGCATTCTCCACCAGTCAACCAATGGGTCGAACTGAAACATAAATGTAGGAAGTTAAAAGACCACACAGATTATACTCATTTACATTATCATATATTTAAAAGCTAGGGTCTTGTCTGTGCAGTAACTTTCAACTTAATCTACATTCCGATTTTTGTTTCTTTATAATAAAATAATAAAGCATTAGCTTATTTTATTTCCTTCATATATTTTCCTTCTTTTTTGTCCTGGATTTCCCCTTTCCTTTTTTCTACTCGAAAGAACGCTCGTAGATCCACTATCAACCGTCGCGATCTCAATCTTTTATCTAACTGCATTTGAGATTACCTATACTTAAGATCTGATAAAATTATGTATTTCTTGTTATGTAATCGTCATTTAACAAGTTGACATCATAGAATTATGTTTTTTTTCTATAAGTACTGGATGTGCTTATTATTGAAGTAGACATAAGAAAAGTAGAAATGTAATAAATATTGCTAAGTATCGCCTGTGCATTGCGCTCAAAAAAGGATTAACGTACGCGCACGCACGTATGTATAATCTACGACATTGTAATGTCCCCATAGCAAAGCGAAGTAACTACTGATGTAATACTCGTACTGATGTATAATCTTACACGGAAACTGTAGATTATATTAATAAGTGTAATATTATTATAACGCTTGTCCGGTTGTGTAGTGGCATTAAGAAATACGCTGAAAAGTGGCTGGATAACTTACACAAAAATATTAAGAAAACATTGCCACAGTTTTTTTCAACACATTGGCTTATATAGCCATAAGCGAATTGTATCAACCGAAACAACTAAACATTATACAGCGTTGCAACAATCATTCGCAGAGGAAACAGTGGCAATTGATGATGGTGTTCCATTATTTTGTCATTCCGAGAAATTAAATGGAAACCATCGACATCAATAATTATTTATTAATTACTCTCAGGATATAACCCTATCTCATGATCTTCCGTATACCTGATTTATGTATGTCATTAAATTTGTGTTATTTTTAATATTGCAGCGTGCGAAATAAAGTAAATACCTACTACCTCTAACTATTACACAGCCGCAATCTCTCAAGGATGGTATATTGTAGGAAGAAAATGAACATAGCATAAATAGAAATATGAATGAATGAAGCTGGGTTGACATATTTTATATATTAGATCTGTTGCAATTACTAATTATTTTTAGTTAATTGCACGATACACGTCTTAACTTGTTAAGCACACATTTTTAGACAAAAGTCGACATTTAAGTAAATAATATAGGTAGGTACGTGTCAGAAGACACAAACCGTAAATAAATTCCGAAGAACTACTAACCTGACCGCATGTTGTTTACCTCTGCCCGCTTATCCAATATCTCATGCTGTGTCACTTCCACAATGATGATTGAGGTGTGCCATAAAGAGTATTTGTATTTGTAAACTTTGAGAAAACCTTTGCTAACAAGACCACGCTGATTCCCGTCACTATTTTTCCACACTTCATTTCGTATATTATAACACTGTTATTGCTAAGTTAACAAAAATATTTTCCTCGCATTCTTAGTAACACGTAAAAGGAAGTAACTAACAATTACTTACTACTTTATGATGGTATACCGTAATCCCAAGTATGTATTATCAATCGCAACTACCCACGCTACAAACATAATGTTGCCTCAATTGTACGAGTTTAGTCGTCGTGTTATTACATTACGTCGCTAGATGGCGTTGTCCAACGATTCTCTAATTGTATAACGTTCTTTTTCTTTATATTGTCAAATAGCTAAAGTTAACAGATTTTTTACGAATGCCTAAAATATTGTACTCATTATTTTCATTCGATTATCCGTTTGCATGTTGATATTGTTGTTGCATATAAAGCCAAACAAGTATCTCATTTTCGACTTTCACTGTCTTAAAACATCAGACTAATCTACTCAATTATTAATAGATTGACTATTTTTCTTTCAATAAGAAACACCGGTAACTATTGAACTGATTAGTTAATATGTCACTATCGTAATTTACCCGATATCCCTTTCTCTTTTTCTTATTATTTTACTCACGATGTTTTGTCCTCGTCGCCATTATGTAGTGGACCCATGACCACCCATAGGAGAACTGCACTCATTGGCTCGGTATGGCACCAGCAGGTCAGACGTCCGTCACAGCCGGTGGCTCTCCCGTGACTGTCTTCCCACCCGTACTCTCGAGACAACGTCATACCTACCCACATAATAGGTATTATGCAGATCCACAAACACTACACCACTAGTTTTAAAACCAATAAGGTTTCCGAGCCTGTAGGTAAAAAATAAAACACCTTGTCCGACGATAACTAGTCTTTATTATAAAATATTATTCATTCCCAGGCTCCGTTATTTCGTCATCTACATCATCATCATCAGTTACATTTATAATAAAACGATCCAAAACATTGTCCACTAAATGGCCGAGTTGTAACATTTTGTAAACTTCTCTTGTTCTTTGTATTCTTTCAAAACTTTAAAAAACTGAACTTCTTGAAATACCAAGAAATTCGGATGATTTCATGACACACTCGTTTTTATTGTCATGAATGTCCTCTGGGATATCTTGTTCGTCCTGCAATTTGTCTACCATCTCATTAGAAATATAAACGTAAACTTTATGAATTGTCTCTTTTTCAATTTCACTAATAGATTTTTTTCTCCTTTATATCGGAGGCGACCATTTTGATGAAGATGGCTCTGGTCCCGAATCTTGCGAATCCATAATAACACGTAACAATTTCAATAAACACTCGTAATAGCAATGATAACGTATATCGTAACTGTAGTGTTCACTAGGGTTTCCTATTGGGATACTTCAATAAACACATTAATCGGGCTTTCAGTAAACCCGCAGCGCGTCCGCCACCGGTGACGTCTGTCACTGTAATGACCGGTAGCTGGCGGATCGAGGGTACATTTATTATCTATAAATGTCTATATACTACATCTCTCCCTTTTTTACCAATTAGAAATTTCTTGGAATTAGGTAGTTACAAGTATTACAAGCCTTTAGTAGACCTACTCACTGTCCCTCCCAAGTGCCAACTAATTCTGTTTAGGGTCCACTTCCAGGCGCCCTACACCAGACAGCTATGACAAACACCAACACACGAAATGCTCGCTTAAAGATCTCGAGGACCAACAACACAACGCTCTTTACACTATGTCTATGTCGAGTACGACGTCTCGTTAAGAACCAAAGCTGTTTCGTATTATGATTTTATAATCCTCTATTTACTTAGTTTTCCTCGAGTTAAAACAATTAGTAGTCAACATGAACAATTTGGTCTTCTACTTATTTATTTTAATCATACCCACTATTCTCCTATATCCAATGGAAACTTCTATGCTGCCCTCCATATCCCGTTGGCAACTTTTTTTTTTTGCGTTAATTTTTAATATTTATTTAATTTTTTTTGTTACTTTTATTTACTATTTAGTTAATTTATATTTTTCCATCTCATACAAAATGTTTCTAAGATATTTATTAAGTATTCACCTACTCATGTGCTAGCTAGAAAGCTATTTATATTTGAAAATGTATAATATCTACCAGCACTTCTAAACAAGGCTTCCTGTAAGAAAGAAGCACCGCAATTAAACTCACAGATTGCATTTTTAATATTTCTATCAAGCCTGTCAGCAAAACATATAAATGAGTTCAAAGATTTTAATGAAGATTTTTTCCGAGCTTACTTTCCCTATCGTAAAATGCCGTATGTATGTACACTTCTAAACCAGTGATAGTTCTCGACATTAGTGACTTTGATACAACATTCCTGAGACTTGAAAACAATATTCTGAAATCAAAGCAAATTTAAAATTTCATTCGTTTTACACACAACCCATTAGAACTAGTTCTGCAATATAAACTTGCCCTGAACCTTGTTTGACACAACGGTATAGAGGATACATCGAGGATACACAAAGGATACTGTTTCGAAGTCGCGTCAGCGTGCAATATGCTGTAGTCGCCGGTCAGTCTGTTGCAGCTAACCGGTCCCCGTACGGGTTCGCGATAAGGAAGAGTTCTCCCACACCAATGTGGATAGGGAGGGAGTCACACTGGTGGAAAGGAAGAGCAAGGCGCGCATGGTGCCCCGCAAGACAATGTGGCACAGGCGAGCCGGTTAATTCAGTTCTTGGGATTGCGACACCGTGTCCAACGAGGACATGAAGGTGTACCACTTCAGACCTGTCACAACGTGCAATTCAGCTCGTTTGAGCTACGCGTGTCCCAGCCGCCGCTACAGGCTGCTACTATCTGCCTAATACTACGCCAGCCTGTCCAGCACAACTATGCCTCGCGACTCTTGGCGCGCGACTCAGAGCTAGCCGTCACTCCCTCACACTACTGCACAGCAAGAGACAGGCAAATGACAAGGCATATGACAGTTATGCCAGAGGTGCGGGTCAAACAACGCAACGGAGCCACGCCGTTATATCGCTTAAGCCATTAATTAAATCTAACTAGTTTTAAGTTTGTTCTGCATGTAGTTTTGTAGTTCCTAAAGCATGTAGGTTTAATTACTGTAATATTGTGTAACTTATTTGAAAATAAATGAATTATAAAAACAAAGGTTATACACTTGATTCCAGAAATTTTAAGAATTGTGACATGTAGCCTTATCTGGATAATTATTTCACAACAACCATCTTGTCAAGCGCTTAAGAACTATTGCTTGCTCTTTTCCCCCTTTTTAACCGACTTCAAAAAAGGAGGAGGTTCTCAACTCGAACTAAATTTTTTTTCCTATGTATTTTACTCGATTTCTCCGAGAATCGTGAACCGATTTTCAATTTTTTTTTATTGCTTGCTCTTTTCCCCCTTTTACCATCAATTATTATCTTCATTATTTATTTATCTTCAATTATTAAAATTGAAACTGAAAGTAGCTAACTGGCTTAACACGTCATCATTTACTCTCGTTCAATATTCTCACTAAGTCCATCATTATAATTTGTCATCTGAAATTCCTATATACCATTCAAAAGAATATGAGAATCCAAATTAATTTTCGAAATTGCAACTGAAGTCCAATTGAATTGAGATGTTAAAATAGCGTCTTTTCGTATTTGATCTAGATTTTAAATCACAGATAAACAAATTCCAATTTTATTGCGGCATTCATTTAGAATACCAGACCATTCTCAATGTAAGGTTGTTAACCAATTCCAATTTAATGGAGCCATTCATTTGAAATACAGGACTATTGACAATTTAATTAATGTTGTCAAACGATTCCTATTTAATGAAGGCACTTATTTGAAATACTAAACTAAATTGCAACTATAATCCAATTGAATTGAGATCTTGAAACCGCAACATTTCTAATTGTCTTAAATCACAGTGATAGGTATACCAATTCCAATTTAATTCCGGCATTCATCTGTAATACTAGACCATTCTCAATTGAAGGGTGATAAACAATTCCCATTTAATGGAGGCATTCGTTTGAAATACCGGACTATTGTCAATTTAATTAATGTTTCCAAACGGTTCGAACTCAATGGACGCTCTTATTCTAAATACTAAACTATTGTCATTATAATGGAGGTTGTTAAACAATTCCAACCTAATAGGTATAGGCATTCGTTTGAAATACCGGACTATTGTCAATTTAATTAATGTTGTCAAACGATTCGAACTTAATGTAAGCTCTTATTCTAAATACTAACTTTTGTCAATATAATGTAGGTTGTTAAATAATCCCAACCTAATATAGGCATTCATTTTAAATGCCAAACTTTTGTCAATTTAAAAATGTTGTCAAACAATTACAGATTTATCCAGCCATTCATTTGAAGTACCAAACTTTTTTCAATTCAATGAAGGTTGTCAATCAATTCCAATTCACTGGAGGCTTTCAGATCTCTAGTATCCCAATCGAATGGGAGTCAAAACCAAGTCATATTCCCATGTTACGGACCCTCTAATACCTCAGATATTCCAATTTAATGAAAGTCTTAAAACAACAGCCGTTTTCAATTGAATGAAAGTTTTAAAGCAGAGCATATTTCAATTTAATCGACGCGTCGAAGCCATCGATATTCAAATTTTAATGGAAGTCTCAAAAACACATACTCCAGTTTATGAACGCTTTGAGACCTTAGATTCAGATTCATTACAAATTCGAATTTCAAGTCTCAAAACTACTATTATATTTCCCAATTCAAAAGAAGCTTTAATACATATAGTATTCAAATTTAATAATATGGTATTTGAAATTGAGCTTCCAGCACGAACGCGGCACTTTACAGTCTGCTTATAATATTTCTATGGTCTATCAAATTTACCTTCCATGCAATTATATTTGCTGCGCCTTTAAGCCTTACGATATCTTTCTTACGAATACTTTGGTTCCCGTGGTCTATTAAATAGACGTTTCAAAATGCATTTCGCTTACTTTAACAATCCTCTTAGCCTATAATATTGGCAATCCAGTGTGGTCTATCAAATTGACCTCTCATACAGTTTTAGCCTATCATATTGGCAATCCAGCATGGTCTATCAAATTGACCTCTCATACGGCCTTAGCCTATCATATTGGCAATCCAGCATGGTCTATCAAATTGACCTCTCATACGGCCTTAGCCTATCATATTGGCAATCCAGCATGGTCTATCAAATTGACCTCTCATACGGCCTTAGCCTATCATATTGGCAATCCAGCATGGTCTATCAAATTGACCTCTCATAAAGCCTTCCGTTTTCCGTAACCATACAGTCATAGCCTATCATATTGACCTTCAACTTAAAAGTCTTCCATATCACTTTTAAATTCAACTTGGTCTATCATATTGACCTTCCTTATAGATACACCTCTTTTCTATAACAATCCAGTCATAGCCTATCATATTGACTTCCACTGTATACTAAGTCAGTAACATTTTAATTAAAAGTAATAAACTCCTCAATAATACAAATAACTTTACCATGTAGAAGAGTGCTGCCTCTTAGCACAAGTATTAAATACTTAAGAGATACTAAACTGTTTGTATACTGCATTACGGTGTTACTGAACAAATACATTTATAATTTAACTTAAAATGATTTTCCAAATAAAAGTCTTCCATATCACTTTTAATCCGTCTTGGTATAATGATAATGACCGCTCAACACTCTCAAATAGCTTATAATTACAACGAAATTCCCACAGATGTATTTATTTATTTATTTATTTATTTAAACTTTATTGCACAAAAGAAAAACTTAACGTACAAAAGGCGGACTTAATGCCATGAGGCATTCTCTACCAGTCAACCTTAGGGCAAAGCAGAGAAATTGTAGGCGGTGCATCAGACAACATAATTACATATAATTAAAATACTCATATTAGGTACATACATACATATAATATACATATATATAAATAGATACATACATAAATATATACGACGATGAAACAAACCAAGCAGATATACTATGAGACTTCAGTTCTGCCAGCAAAGAAACTTCGCACGGCCCTTTTAAATGCCAACTTACTCGGAGCCTGTTTGATTGTGAGAGGAAGACCGTTCCAGAGGCGAGCCACTTGCAAGGAGAAAGAATTAGACATGAAACCAGTACGGTGAAGAGGAATAGAAAGGGCAAGATTGCCGGAAGAGCGAAAATTACGGTTACGAGTGGATTCAACATAGCAGAAAAAGGTTTTCAGGTATGTATGGCTCTCTTGCTTCTTTATATTTCGTTGTTCTATACCTTACAAGACGCTGGTCTGTAATTCTATAAAAATATCTGCTGGTATGTAATTACTGATTTTGTTATACCAAATTGATTACATGTGACATATGCACCTAGTTATGTCATGTGTACTAATATATGACCCTTGAGCTGGATGTTCATACGGTTTATCAACTATACAAGATACTCTGGATAATTATTCCAAAAACATTTTCAACATGAGACAAGTAAGCTTATCACACTATAATATTTAACCCGTCAATATATTTTGGGATTCAGAACAATCAAGCCCACTCCGTAGGAAACTATTAAGTAGCGTATTCAATTAAGTACGCACGCACAAATGAACAGTCGTATAAATTAAATAGACGCCTAGCAGTCCAATCGCTTCCCCAATCTGTTCATAATTATTATATTGTGATTCGTCATCCACTGCGCCACTGCGCAGTCGAAGATTAGTAACACGACCAATTCGAGAATTACGCTCAACTGCTAAATATTTATATTCCTCGAGTGCACAACTACAAATTAATATTCAAAATAATACACTTCGCCTGTGTTCCTATTTATTTAAGCAACTTTCCACAAGGTGGTGCTTTGTGGGTAGGCCTCAGTCTCATGTCGTGGGTAGGCCTCAGCACGAACTCCGTGACTAATATACACTACCTACCCAAAATAAAATTATCCTACATTTAGCAACCGAAAACTTGTTTTAATAGTCTTATCACCCCCAAAGAAACCTCATCTACTTTTCCAATGCCCTTGTCGTCCCTTTTTATTTTCCAAGAAAATACTGTCAAGGACGTCGGTAATTACGTCAATGATTTTTAAGTCAAATTTAACTCACGCTTTTATTCCGTTGCTTTATACTCGTCGCCATTGTAGTGTTCACTAGGGTTTCCTATTGGGATACTTCAATAAACACATTAATCGGGCTTTCAGTAAACCCGCAGCGCGTCCGCCACCGGTGACGTCTGTCACTGTAATGACCGGTAGCTGGCGGATCGAGGGTACATTTATTATCTATAAATGTCTATATACTACAGTAACGATATACGTTATCATTGCTATTACGATATTATCGTTAGATACATAAAAGTAGTTTGTAAACAGCGGTCAACTTTTTTGAAGATACCCGCTTTTTTTTGTTAAAAAGATGGACCACATTGTTGGGAATTTGAAAATAAAGAACAATAATTTTATTAATTCATTTAATTAAATGTATGTATTCAATAAACTATCAATTATCATAAATATATAATTGCATGTTTCATGTACATTATTGCTGGTTTGACATTAAATTTTTATCTCTAATTAGGGGTCTACAGACCATTTGATCTGTCAAAATCACTGGAAAAGGTTGGTATATAGATTAGCCGATCAAATTGCCAATTTGATTGTCCCGTCTGGGTGGACCTTAAACCTACGATGTAACAATAATTTTAATATCGATGAGAACGACACTGGCCAAACTGTGGCAACATTTGTTCATACTTACTTGTCAATTTAGTCCGTAGGTCTGTGGATTTTATTTTAATAAAGTAATATAACTTGTTACCGTGGGTGAATTGGTTAGAATTCTATGTTATAGATTACTTTTATGAAAATGAGTTCACTACTACTTGACAATTTTGCGTAAAATTTTGTGGCCTAGAGAACGATTTAAAAATTCAATCGTTTATATAAAATAAAGCTATTGATGAATCTGTTATAAATTAAAACTGTCATTACATTTCATAGTTTTAAACACATTTTCGTTGCCAAAAGTCACTTGTATAATCTTTTCAGGGATTTATAATTTTTTCATTCGTTTCGTATTGCGCTGACATAATCTCTCGACAAATCTGTTAGAAAACAATACGGAATGTTAAAACTATAAAATGCGATGCCCTAGTGCAGAAGAAATGCACTTGTTTTTTTTTCTAAGATTTACAGAGGTCGCTTACAAAAACTTTTTCTATACCTAACGCACACTCAAAATCCGTTAGAAAATGTTCATACCCATTAGTACTCAATAGGTATAAATTTTCTGATAAAAGAAAAAAAGCGTACAATACGAATTATTTTAGTTTGAGGGGCAATTATACCCTTCCCGTATCGGACTATTTAGGCTAAATAATGATTCAAACATTAACATTTTACAACAATGATTTTATATAGTTCCTCTTGAGAACTAGATAAATAAATCCTTATTTATCTAGAGAACTAGATAAATAAGTATCCCTTGCTATTTAATTGAATCATAAATCATATTGATTCAATTTTGTGGAAACACCACATTGTTTTTTTTTTTTTTTATCTATTAATTTTAGGAGCTTGGTCGTTTAACGATCATGCCGCCCCATATGTTCTCTGATGGTATATTACAATTTACTGAACGCAACTTTTATAAAACTTATACAATATTTTGGCTTCTTCTGAATCAGGGTTGGCCAACCCAGCATTACAAGCTCCAATGCTGAAGGTTGAGCGTTGAGACCCTCTCCGCACACATTCTACCAAGACATGAACATCTCACATTGTTATTTTGAAGAACAATACAAAGTCCCACTTTCCCGCTTGCATTGTAGTAGATTGCATACAGTTTTGTCACCTACTTCATCAGTAATGACTTACGGAACTGAAACATTGTCGTTCACAGTGGAACTCACAAGGCGGCTTAGAGTCAGAAATTAGGAATGCACGGTTGAAGTAGCATTGGGTGGGCCATGTAGACGGGAGAACGGATGGCCGTTGGGGCAGCGAAGTTCTGGAGTGGTCACCACGCATAGGAAAGCGCAGCGTGGAGCGGCCCCCGACTAGGTCTATGTTCAGCAGTGGACTCAAAATTTTGTTTAATTAATTTAGTTCGTTATTCAAAATATCCTTTGAGTGCCAGGTCAATCCAAAATTGATTGCACACAATCTCCTAAAAATACATTTTATGTTACCTTGCAATATCTATTCGACTTTCCGGTTCCTTTCCTTCATTACCAATACCAATGAGCGTTGAGAATGCTTCTCCTTTTTCCCGGCGAGATGGATATTGGAGGAATTAGATGCAATTGCATTGAATACTATTGAGACTGTTCGGGCTCGCATTTAGCCAGGATATTGGAATTTCTGTAAAAATCTTTATTGTAAAACTGCATAATGAAAATGGCTTCGTTAGGTTTTTCATTTGAGCTTTAACATGATTTGTTGGAAATATGGTTTGGGAACATTAAGTTTTTACAAAGAACTGTATACGTCACGACTACTTTTTAATTTCCTTATTAATTCCTTGTAGGTAGGCCACGGCAATGTTTTATACCTCGTAAAAATTAACAAAATGACACAGAGATTAAAAAAAAATTATACCTATCTGAACAACTATATACCACGTAAAAAGTAAAAAAACAGATTTTAAATGCAATATAACGTGCACTGTCTGGATATTTTTTAAATAAGCATACCCCGAAAAAGATTGTTTGTTTTTTCTTATAAATTTCTTATAAAAGTTTCGTAGTCACTAGAGGCTTCTAGTTTCGATTCGATATGGGCATGTCCGTCTGTCCATCCACGGCTTAGGTACAAGTTTCTAAGTTACAGAAGGCTGTAATTTGGCATGGATATTATATTGATCATGGTGACAAACCAGCAAAATAAAATCTTGAAAACAATTTTTGTTCATATCTCCTTACCCTTTCGTCTACCTACAAGGAAAGGCTGAAATATTATATTTTTTTGTTTATTAGAACAGTGCTTTTCTATCCAGGCAAGATAAACTCAATGACAAGCCCAATTAAAAATACAATTTTTATAAAAATATTAAAAATGAATAAAAAAGTCGTCGTTTATGCGACGGCACGCGTACTCGTACCAACGGCCCACATGAGGCACGAGCGCTCTCCAAATTAACCGATGCATAATAGAGGATCACTCAGTCCTCTTCGGTCTCATAATTAAAGCCCTGTCTTCTAATCTTATACGAATATTTCCACATCCAGTTAAACAAGCATATCACATACTACCTTTTCCCTTGGCTTCGCTTGCGCGGATGAAATGAGCCCATTCACACTTTCAACTTCTCTTTATCCTTCTTATGAATGAATATGTCCTATTCTGATATCTAAGCATTTGGCATTCAAATGGAGTTTACATTCTCACCAACTTTCACGTTTATGATATATATTTTTATATAATCGTTAAATTATAATGAAGTTCTTGTTTATGTCATCTGCTCTAGTACTGACCACAACAATGTTCCACTTTAATCTTTCTTAAGTCACTTGAAGAATTGTGTCACGTTACGTTTCCAAGAAGAATCCTACAGCAGATGAATGGAAACAACCCGCTAGTTGGTAAGGCAGTCGGCAGCTCGGTCACATCTCAATGGGTTGAGATTGCTATCTTTCGGTATTCATCTGAAAACTAAATACCACTCAATAAAATTAAACGATATCTATCTGTTTATAAGTACTATTTAATACTGGCAATTATATGGCAATGGTAATACTCTAATTTTGTAAATCAATCATTCATGTAGAATTGTCACACTAACAGTTCCAAGAAGTAGAACCCTAAAACAGCGATGGGTTGAGAGATCACCAACATATTCAGCTTACCATTACTTACTGCTAAATTGTTCAGGCAGGGTTCGAAAAAAAAATGTTAAGAAATTCCTTTACACTATCACTTGTACTGAAGAAGTCATACGTGGTGAATCTTATAAAGTAATTCTTGATAAATGTAGAATTTGTATAGAATTAAGGGATGAAAGATTTGGTGTGATTGACGTAGCGGTCGGATAGCTCAGTTGGGAGAGCAATGCGCCGGAAACGCAGAGGTCGCGGGTTCAAACCCCGCTTCGATTGTAGTAGATCGCATTCAATTTTTCTTTCTTAATTTACCTTTGTGTCATTATTTATAAAAATAAAATGTAGAATTGTCACAATATTATAGTCCTTTGAAGTAGAACCCTGAAACAGATGAATACAACTCGCAAGTCGGTCAGGCAGTCGGCAGCTGGGTCACATCTCGATGGGATGAGATTACCATCTTTCCATATTCAGCTGAATGTTAAGCGGCGCGGTGAGCAAGTACAATTTGAAAGTTTTTCATGTGGTTTCTTGCGGGTTTCGGAAACAGAGAGTTAGAAAAATCAAGAGGTACTTTAATATAGAAATGTAATGTTTAATGTTAGTGTCAAATCTACAAAAAAACAGTAAGCTATCACACACGGCACATGGTGTCACAACAATTATTTTTTTTAGGTATTTTTTTATTTTCTCGCAGACGAAGTGAAAAGCAGAGTGTTTAACACGTGGCTAAAAGCCATTATGACACTCAGGTTATATTTGTCCTTGCTCACTTCGTTCGCTCGTTCAAATAATCACTTCGTGTCACAATGGCTTATTTTAGCCCCTTGTCAAACAATCGTTTTTTTATTTTTATTTTTGTTATTTGCATGTATTGTGTCATTGTGCCCTTTTTTGCATGTAGGTATGTTACAAGAACCAAAAATAATCATAATCCACTTTTTCATCCATGGTTCACGTGTACCTTAGAAAATAAAAAGTTGGCCAAGTGAGTGTTCTGTTTGGCGAGCCGCAACCCTAAGAAGCGTAATATCCGATACCTGATGTTACCTTCCGTGTTTGCTCTTTTGTATGAATTATACGAGGTCAGCTTTTGCTTTACCCACTGACCTGAATAGAGTCGATTCTTATATAATGTTTTTGCACTTACGGAACAATTTGGCAGACTTAGGGGCATGTTTGTATTCAAAACTTAAAGCTAAACAGCTAAGCTAAACAGTAAACTGCAACAGGTGCTACTTGTGTGTATAGTATAACTTGCTTAATAAAGTGTCTCACATCTCGTTTATACGAATTATCGACTTCGTAATATCGGGTTCGCATGAATTCAACAGTGTGGAAATTAAAATAGTTTACAATACATTTCCCAGATAACGTGTCTACTTTTATTTTGCCTACACAAACCCCATGTGATGCATATAGTTATACCAGGGGGGTGGTTTTCCATGCAGCTGACTGAGTTATATTAGTTAATTAACTCCAGACAATAAAGTTATGAAGATATCTGGAACATTTTCATTAATGTCAGCTAAAACCTTAAAACGGTTGACGTTAATTTGTCAAGGTCGAACCCAAGCCTACGGGACACATTTAAATATTTCCACAGTGCAACTCCCAGTCCTAAATGAAATTCATAGGACTGAGTTATATTAGTTAATTAACTCCAGACAATAAAGTTATGAAGATATCTGAAACATTTTCATTAATGTCAGCTAAAACCTTAAAACGGTTGACGTTAATTTGTCAAGGCCGAACCCAAGCCTACGGGACACATTTAAATATTTCCACAGTGCAACTCCCAGTCCTAAATGAAATTCATAGCACATAACTCGTCATAACGCTCCGGCGTTGGTTATCTCGTCCTTGCCACTATCAGCGGGACTAATAATCATAGTGAGCGAGATGAATACCAAGTAACCCTTGTGTGGATCGTGTCTTCCCTAAAACCTAGACGTTACAGTCAAATCTCGAATATCAAGGCTTGACAATACCTTTGTAACGCGCGCGAAGCAATGCGGTTCCTTGAATTCTTATTCCACTGGGATAAAGAAGATTTTTCGGTATAGGAGGTTATGCCAGCCATGAACCAGGATTCGTCAAAGCAAAGACAGCGAATGTTAGACCATTGTGACGGTGCTCAAAGCTACTCGGGGCCGTACTTTGCTCCCGGGGTAACAAAAACTGGAGATATCCTCCAAATGCCCCGGTTTTTTGCCTGAAAATTACCAAGAGCCGATATTGTTTTGTTTCTGCGACCTCGGTTCCTATAAATTAAGTGAATGTTTTTGTCAAGGCAGGTTTACAGTATATTTCTATAGGCCATAAATCCACCAGCAATATTGAAATCAGTGAATGAGGATTTTTCATACGACGTTGCAAAGAACTTAAAGTTTGTTATATTTTCTGAATAGTAATAAATAATACAAATAAAAACACTGTTTTCACCTTAACTGATTCTAATATTGGAATTTTCTCGACCTGTGGGATTTTTTCAAAGGGATATAATTGTACGTTTAAAGTAACATTCCTTGCACGTCTTTCTCATTTTACCCTTCAATTGAATACAATTGAATAATTATCTGACTGTGCCAACGATAATTGCCGCGCATCAGTTAAAAATACTAACCCTTCAGTAAACAGCAAAACCATTCCCACGACGTATTATTTAGAGTGTTGGTAGCATAATCTGGGACGTTTCTTTTCAGGTCTTAAGGACAATCCAGGCAGGCACAATGAGTGTGACTAAGGGGGGGAGGAGGATCCCAACCCCCATGCCACCCCCTAAGGATGCGTATCACAGCAATAGGTAAGTCAACACACTAAACATTACGAACATAATATTTTTTATCCTACGTTTTACATGAATCCATTTCTCTGATAACAATACCAGGTAGCGTAGGGTTAGATATAGAGTCGTCTAACCCTACCTTCCCCGGTATTTATAATGATTTAACAGAAATTTATTAGATTTTTTATAATTAGAAAAAAAGTTGCTCAGGTGACAGAGAGAGAGAGAACCAACCGTGCTAAAAGTCCGAAGTCTGATGTTTATGACAAACAATAGGTACTTCATCTTATGACTTTAATTTCAATAGAAGTATACAATTAGAAGGAGTTCTCACAAGTTGCAACAATATCTAGACAAACGACAACAACCAGCTCTCCTTATTTCGCTTTTCGATACAGTGCGTAAATTGACGTTACCGGTAAATTACTTTTGTCTTAGACTAATGTTTCTGTAACCAATACCTCACTCCGAACGCCTAAGCGGTATCCAATTTCAAACCTTTCCAAATGAATACTTATCCTACTACGTAGAGTTAAAGGTTAGTTTAGTGATGACGGAGGACCCCAATTCATCAAAACCGTGTGTAGATTTATTAAATGCATTCGTATAAGTGCAGACCGTTTTGTTCTTGGTTACGAGTGACGTTAATCGGATATTATGTGGATTGATTGGACAACTAATGTTCGGTAGTCGGTACTAATCAGCATTCTCGAAGAAAAGTGGCAAAGAAGTGACAAAAATTATGCTAAAAAGTTTCGATTTCTTCACAAGAAGAATCCTTTCACTAACCGAGCGAGCAAAGCTTCTCCGTTTCACCTTGGCCACAGAATAAAGACACTACAGAAGCCGCACTCTTTTGTTATATGCCGCTTTTGCAAAGAAATTAGCCTACTCGTATCCGATTGGCTATTTTTAGTGACGTGCGACGCTGTTGGTTGTAGCTTCTGTGGGGCGTGCCATACTCCTAGGGTTGCCTACACCAACAAAAAGGAAACTGCTTCTCGGTATTTGTACGTGATTTACAAGCTACTTCAATTAATACGCCCAAAATAAGACAGACTTAGCGCGATCTTCATGATGATGGGATCCAATAGTGCCTACTGGATTTTTGGATTGGTTTAACGTAAACATTGTGCGGTTTTTGCTGTGTCTACTAGATCTCACGACTGCTTTAACGCAGACATTTGTGCAGTTTTCGCATTCAGATTCACTTGAGTTTGACTCGACTTTGAGAGACAGCAGAAAGAGCCCAGTATCATTAAAACGACCTAATTATTTTGTGCCAATAAGTACCGTAAACTGGGGTCATTTTGAATGTTGGAGTCACATTCATAAAAACTTCGAAAGTTTTTTATAAAATAGACTAATTACTAATCAATGCGGAAATCATAGTAAGTAGACAAATAGCAGTGGGCAGGGCACGTTGCACCGATGTTGACGTTGCGTAGAACCGATGACCGTTGGGGCAGAAAGGTTCTTGAGTGGCAACCACGCACCGGACGACGCAGCGTGAGAAGGCCCCCAACAAGGTGGACCGACGACTTAGTTAGGATCGCGGATAGAAATCGGATGAGGGTAGCGCAAGACCGATCTGTGGAGGACTTTGGGGGAGGCCTTTGTCCAGCAGTGAACGTCTATCGGCTGATATAATGATGATGAGACAAATAATGCAGGCCGAGGACTGCCTGCCGAGGTTTTCCCCGGGAGCTATATCATGCGGTTCTTAAGGAGGAGAGTAAATGGGTTCTTAAAGGTTGTAAATGCGTGTGATGCTTCTGGCATCGTAAGCGTTCTTAGGCGGAAGTAACTGCTTAACATCAGGTGGGCCGTATGCTTGTTTGCCTAGAATTACGATAAAGGGTCAATAACATCAGGTGAAATTTATGATACTGGCTGTAAATGTTCATTAAAGTAAGTAGAAAAACGAAAACCACACTTTTCGACGTTGAACCAGTTACGAGATCCATTACGCACTTCCATGATCCATCATCAGGTCATTTTTATAATACTGACTCAAATGTTTACTGAAACCGCACATGTCTGCGTTTAAGTTATCTTGAGATCCTGTGGATATTTCCAGGGTCCATCATCAGATCAATTTTATGACACGGGGTCTAAATGTTCATTGAGGTTAATCGAAATATGAAAACCGCACATGTCTGCGTTGAAGTAATCTTGAGATCCAGTGGATATTTCCAGGGTCCATTAGTAGGTCAATTTTATGATACTGGCTCTAAATGTTCATTGAGGTGAGGAAAAACGAAAATCACACTGTCTGCGTTAAACCAATCCTGAGATCTAGTAGGCAAGTGTCCCATCTTCAGATCCTGACTTAATGACAATGGGAAAACAGTAGTTGTATACTCTTATTAAAAAAAAAAAAAAAAAAACTGTTTTTATTTTACGGAGAAAGTCGGTGAACATAAATATTCAACACCGACGAACTTTGAAACTCTTCCTTTTTAAAGTCGGTTAAAATAATAAAAACTCATAAAAACATATAAACAATAAGAATATATTTGATGTGTTGACTTTGCTTGGAACGGGCCTACCCTAGCCGAATAAAGGCGGAGCGATGGGCGGGCCGGGTCACAATTGTGACCCGAATTTTGTAGGTATAATTTTTGACATGCGGCGCGGAGTGAAACCCCCTTGCCTTGGCCTAAAATTCTTTCGTATGTGTTTGGATGTTCGAATGTCCGTTTGTCCGGATTTGCGGCTGTTCCCGCCTAGAGGTCGCATTTTCCATTGATTCTCATGGAGCTTTGTGAGTGGGTTCGTTAATTATATAATTTTGTGAAGATATGGGGGTTGAAAACGTAAAATATCACAAATTTCAACCATTTCGGAAGAGTGAATAGGCTGTTGTTGAACCCAGTGAGCCACACCTTCGACCC
Source organism: Apotomis turbidana (assembly GCA_905147355.2). NCBI lineage: Eukaryota > Metazoa > Arthropoda > Insecta > Lepidoptera > Tortricidae > Apotomis > Apotomis turbidana. The sequence continues at coordinate 12,426,024 of LR990281.1, forward strand.
CGTAGTCACTAGGCACGACACGTAGTCCGTAGGTGATACTGAGGTCAATGGTTGGTATAATATAAAAAAAAAAGCGTTGACAGAATATTTACTACCAATTGCCGGGTACAAAGGCATTATTATCACGCCTCTTATATTTTAACGGTAGTCCAAAAAAGTTGTAATATTACTTTACAATTTTATTAGGAATTTTGTGCTTTATAAGGGTGCAGAATGACAAAGAATCATATTTTTGGAAATAAGATGACACCAATGACATTTTTCTAAAGCAGATGGCAGACAAAAATTGACAAAATTCAGTATTGCTAGCGCGAGATATCCGGTACAATAGAGACTAACATTGTTTTTAATCAAATTAACCTACTCCGCAAGTAAATAGCTACGCTGCTATATATGCGTTTTTTATTTAGGGTCTATTGTGCTCTTCACTTGTTTTGGCGTGGCTTTGGCTAGGGCTTGCATCCCGGAATTCCGGAATTTCGAAATTCCGGAATCTCGGATGATTTAACCAATATTACAATTCCGGAATTGAGGACGCTCAATATCGAAAATTCCGGAATTTAAACGACATTATTTAATGTAGTTCCTAGACAGTAATATGAGATGTTTTACGGATGGTAAGTTTGTTTAAGCTTAAATATTATATGTATTCACTTGTATCTTTAACGCTCTCAGAACGGTTAAAATTCTACTCTACAAGTGGGTACTTGAAGTATCTCTGTTTTGACTTTTGGCCCTATGGTGGACGGGTAGAGAATTTAATTTGGCATGAAGTTCACTATTTGTAAATATAGCATTAGCATTTGTTACAGTTAGCAGTGAGAACCATTTATAGTCGAAATGTTATACTGGTGATTTTGGTAAACACTAAATTGCAGATTATTCACCAGGAATGAGCCAAATTCAACGGTTTTAATTCACATCTGTCTAAGATCTTGCCACTATTTATCTACCCAATACATAGATATTTCAAAATCTCTCATTGAATTAAGGCTCCACTAAGCATTTTAGAGATATGTCTATTCATGATTGTGGCCTCGTGATGGAAATCCAGGGGCATTGTTGTTAATGATAGGAATGTAAGGAATCGGGAGTCACAACATTTTCAAGATAGTTATGTGCTCGGTAAAAACTAACGATAGTGATCAGCGGGGTATGTAATATCAAGGTATAATAAAAAAGTCGGGAAGTCACCGTGTGCCTACTTGACAAGTGGCGATATCCCTAGAACATCGCAACTTCGTCAATTCGGACGCGCGAAATTTTCGCTTTCTTTGTATGTGACGGCATAAATAACAGGCGCATACTTTAAATTTACCGCGTAGTACGTGAAATTAGTCCGTTACGTTTCGTTCAAAACAGAAATTTATATACATGAATAACATTTTTGACAGTCATTATCGCCTTCGTATTTCCAAAATTGAGATGAGATATGTCACTTTTAAGCTCATTGCATTTTAATGACAGTTCAATGGCGATATAACTGTTATCTAATGGAGATTTGACGTTTGGCGATATCTCAAACGGCATTCTCGAATTGGGCCCCAGGTCAATAAATCTTTCAACCAAAGACAGAATAAGAAAGCTGAAAAACTGAATCAAAACAACTGAAGGAAAAACTTTAATCTAAGAATTCATTGAATGAGGAGGTCCTTTTCATATTCCCGTTGACTCCACGTAAGCTCAAAACACGTAGTGATTATATTCTCTTTGGCTCAAAATACGTATTTTTGACAGTGGGATGACTGATAACAAGCGACGTGTGGTACTGTGCAGATCACCAAGAGATGGACTAAGACATTGCTAAGCAAGCTTTAGATTACGACACTTGATGTGTACACTAAGTAAGACACTGGAGCGTTTGTGCGAACATCACTGTAGGAATGAGAACAAAGAAACAGACATAAATTATGAGGCATTTGTGTATTAAATTAATTGTACCTTTACCCCCACACCGATGGAGAATGACGCAATACAACCGTCTAAATATATTATTGGCCCTGCCGTCCTGCGAATACTTTGAAAAATGCTTATCATGTAAGATAAAATATCCAGACATTTCATAGACTATTAAGGGTGAAAATCTCTTGACATATACAAAACCTCTAATCATCAATAGTACATCGAGTTCCGCCTTCAATAGTAGAAAAAATATTCGTTTTTTGTATTTTTGTATGTTTAGTCAATTCCGGAACCAGTTCCGGAATTCCGGAATTGAGTGCCAATCTCGAAGTCAATTCCGGAATTGGAAAACCATCCGATATTGCAAGCCCTAGCTTTGGCCCAACTGGGATCGTAACCAGTACAGTCAGAATAACTATTCTAGCTTCATAATTTTGAACTCTCTTGAATTATCATTGTTTTCTATTATATTATACCGTATATAATTCCAATTTAAAGCACACTTAGAACCCTGTCAACCTGGGTACCTACTAATTCCAGTATAATTTGAGATATCACCAAATATAAGCGATGTCTCATGTAGGTATTACCCGCTATGATTACCTTCCTGTCGTGTATATGAAAAAAAACATTGGTCGCAAACATTTGATAAAATAATATACTTAGCTTATGTAAAAACGCAATTTGTGTTATTTTTTTCTATTATGATGGTACAGGAAAGTGATAGCAGTTGAAACGCTGCGCTGTAAAAACAACGCATAAAATGTCACGTACTACCCGGTCAAGTATAGTTTGTGCTTGATATTTATGGCGTCGCAAATGAATGAGGAGTAAACTTAACATAGCCGGGTTGACGGAGTGGATTTATTTACTCGATATACCGCGTCTCGGAGATTTTTCCTAAAAAATTAGCTCTCTGATATCTAGGAAAAATCTATATGGAATTCGGACCTATAATATAATTTAGAAATTAATATCTTTTATCCTATTTAGTGTGCCCCTCTTGATAATGATAAATATGTAGTATAGTTATGACAAAGTAGCTACTAGAGTGCTCAAAGTACTGTATGCATGTACATAGAATTTAAATTAAGTATCGATACTCCAAATTAAAACTCAATGTGCCTCCATCGTCTTCACTTTCGCATAACTTAACCTTTAAAACAAACAATGTATAGTTATTTACATAAGATTCGTTACGATTAATGAATTTTATATTACTTAATCCATAATAAGCAATACCTTTGTTTTCAAATTAAGTAAATAGAAGAGAATTCACTTTCAAAAAGCTTTAACTTTAGAACGATAAACAATAATCTGATGGGATGAATTTGAAAGCTGCAACAAAATCGGAATAAAAAAGTACGCTTCAATTAATTTTGCGACGATAAAGATTTGCTATTAGCGAGATTACATTCACTCTCGAGTGATTTTTGTGTCGACCCTCAAAAAAGTATTTTCAATCTTGGGAAATAAACAGGTAAACTTAAATAACGGCTTTGGCTTTATAAAAGAAAAAAATACGAGGAAAGTGCTTTTCAATCAAATTCCACCGCAATGAAAACCATTTCATCGTAATTTTAAATTACTTTTTAATCAAGCCAACAAGTTTACCGCATGGAAAACAAATTTAACATCTCATATGAAAAATCAACGAGTGACTTTTACCTCATTTGCATGATTGCGGTATTCAATTTTAAAATGAGTATGAGGTAACATTGAGTTTGCCTCGGCGGGGTTAATTTTTAACGTTAAATATAAATATTCAACGTTAATACGTGAGGAAAGGGTGGCTCACACGAGTCGACGAGCATTTGTAAGTTTTTGATGACAGCCAACAACAAACAGTTAGGCACGTGTGAAGCGCGACATGATTTGGTTCGAGTTATGAGCGGAAAGCGGAAAACGTAAATGATTATGATTTTCATAGGCAAAATACATATACCTACGCTCTATAATACACTGAGTGTTCGTGTGTATGCATGCGACCTTGTAAGACCTCGACGCAAAAAGCCTTTACAGAAAGACCCGTCTAAAGCCTTCCTATACGTATACATATAACAACAAGGGTGAGTTGCATTGCGCGCCGTGCAACAGAACCTTTAAAACCAAATTTGGTATTGCAAGCCACATTCGGGCACATGATCGCCGCTCGTGAAGGTCATGGAGGCAGGTTCGCCATTGACGGATACGTCAAGGAGGACTATATATATACGACGTTTGGAGGCGACGGATCAGCGCTCTTGAAGATGAATCGCGAACCGATTCGAAACATGTTGAGCGATATTCGACTTCTATGATGTGAGTAAACCCGTTTCGTCAGTGTTTCCAAACGTCACTTGATATTAATGTTAAGATGTTTATTTAAATATACTGTGCACCTCAAAACCCTATAGGACTGACGCTAAAAACAATAACGATAAAAAAATTATAGGTTCTGGTTAGAACTCAAATTATTCAAATAAATTTTCTGAAATAAAAATTTTTGGTGCCATGCAATAGACACTCAGGGATGAGCTGTACGGAGCGAAAGGACTGTAAAGGGAAAGGCGTAGAAAATAAGCTGAAACGGACGAATAACGAAAGGAAAAACGAAGTAAATCAAACGGAAATATATTTAACACACAAATTAACAACAATAACGGATCGGGGTTAATTTAACAAAAATCAACACTTAACTGAATAGTCTCTGTCTACTAAGACTAAATCGCGGACCGATGGTACTGCCCTACACTGATACTAAAGTACAAGATGGTTAAAAAGTGGTTAGCTGAAAGCTGAGTAAAGGCTCGAATTGAACTGGAATCATGATCTAAAATGGCCTTCTCTTTTATATAATGTTCACAATCTTTAGGGGGACGCCCGCCCTTTCTCAATAAAATCGAATTATACAAAAATTACAATTTTGAGCTTGAATTTAACTTATATACTAGGTTGACCAGGCGTGTTTACGCTGTGAGAGCTCCCGTCTGACTGTGAGACACAAAAATTTACACAATTTCTTTGTCCCCGGTAAGAGGCTGTACTCGACATATTCGTGGTGATTTGCCGTGCTCTCGAGAGGTTGCGGACGGTATAATGTTAAGTGAAATTACTTATTTTGTTATAAAGAATAATTATATTGGGTTTTTATCCAATAGTCCTAAATAAATTACTAGATCAATTAATAGATGTAACCGTCTTGAGCTTTTCACTTGAACGTACCTAACATTAAATGTCTACCGCCGCTGTAGTCTGCCCGCATAAACGGCTTGAAAAGATTCTATAAATAAACGTTCATATTTTGACATTCTCGACTGCAGACAGCCTTTGAAAGCGTTTAATTATGGCTACTTCTCTTTCGAAATGAGGGACTCTAATTTGGAATTTTCATCGAGGCTCAAAAGTAGAAATATTATGTTCTAAAACGAGTGTAACGCGTATGGGTATAAAGCTGGTATGTATTTATTATTTGTTGTTATGATAGGTTTCAACACACATTCATTACATTTAAGGTAAGTTAAGTGCTTTCGTACCAAAAATACATGGCTGAACTAACAAAAGGTAACTTCATACCCTTCATATATTCATTATTATTTAACGAATAAGCCGCTGTAAAGAGGATTTTTAAAATATTTTTTGTTATGTAAGTACACTAATCTCAGCTCAAAATGTTGATACCTTTTGTCGAAAAGTCGTCTCACCACAGGTGTTGAGGTGGTGGTTGGTATTAGTAAACATTATATTTTTTGTAGTTTTGTTTTATTGGTGTGGCTAGGCCAAATGCCGTACCAGTAAGTGAGTATCCATACTATCCATATATGTCAGGTATGTATATGTCTTTTAGAGTGGCTCCTATGTAACCAAGGCTTGAGTCTTAAACCCTGAGGCTTATCCAGAAAATTTCAAGAGGTCTCTATAATTAGCTCTTTGGAAACAGTTTTTTTGCTTCGGGCAATAATTCGGCATGCATGGCATTTTAGCGTGAAAAGCTATCAAGTAAGCAATATTGTACAAAGATGTATGTATATGATGAAGGATGGTCCGCATTTGGATTGAAAGCAGTAACTAGAAGATAGAAGATATATAATATTAAAATAAGTGTTTATACTATTTATATATAGGATATTACCAAATGGAACTTGTTCACGTTCGTCATAACTAGCAGGCAGCGTCCCGGAGAGGCTTGCGTGTTAATTCTTTACACTTTATTATTTTTAGTTATTTAGTTGCAATATTAGTTTTTGACATACCGAATACATCATTGTTATGTACCTATAGTAGACTTAGTTTTAGTGACTGTTAGCTTAATAGTATATAACTTGATGGACTTTAACTAAATTTTTAAAGTTTAAAACCACTTAACACCTCCAAAACTTGACGGTAGGGAACGTTTACATCCCCACCGCCCTTGGCGCCTCGCATCTGTGGACTCCTTGATACTGGAGACTTAGACATGTTGATAGATTTTTTAATCCTGTAGGTATGTTAATATTAAAAATATGACATCGAATCGGAATCTATCAGTAGTGATGAAGGGGATTTTGTTTGTTGGGTTTTCATAGATTCATTATACATAATCTTATGATTTATTATAAACAAGTCAACGTCACATATGTATATACAGAATAAGATTTATATTGAGATATTGCTGATATAGTGATATAACAATACTTAATCAATGTTTAGTAAACAAAATAACATCAAATATAGATTTATATGCCTAAACACATTTAATGTGGGAACATTTTAAACAGTTCATCTCTTTAAAATTATAACTTTTCCCAGGCTAACACCGTGCCGTGCACGTATCGCCATAGTTAGGTTTACTAGTGTGAAAGAGAAAAGTGCAAATTAACCCCGGCGTCTGTACACTTCGGAGTCAAGTGCGCATTTCCGAGTTTCCACGGCTCTGGGCATGTGGCGTTTAATATGTAGACGAGTCTGCTATCGTTATTGCTTTTACTTGACATTTATTCAAAGGAGGCTAGACGTAAATACCCATATGTCCATTAGTATTGATCACATCTGGCAGAAGTGTATACACTTCGGATTCAAGTGCACATTTCCGAATTTACACGGCTCTGAGTATGCGGCGTCTAATATGTAAAGACGAGTTTGCTATCGTTACTGTAACGAATAAAGTTAGCCGTACACGCTTATGTCCATCAGTATAGACAAATTAACCCTGAAGTTTACTCACTTAGGAGAGTTCGGAGTCAAGTGCGCATTTCCGAGCTTCCACCGCTGTGTGCATGCGGCATCGAATATGTAGAGGAGTCAGCAAGACGTATAAGCTCATGAGTTAACGTGACCGTACTCGCTAGCAGCAGCGTATAAACTATTTGTATAGAAAATAGTACAGCGCCCCTAGTGTGTTGCGGTTACTTTGTAGAACTACAATAGACATGTTGACTAATTTTTTTTGAGCATGTCAATCGATTCTATTTTTTATTGTGATCAAATGTCTATATGGGACTGACTACACTTAAATTGCTCTAAAAGTCAGAAATGACCGTCAAAGTTCGACATTTCTACGTAGCGCTAAAAACGCTCCATACAAAACGCGTCAGGCTGGAAAAATTAAGAAATTTGGCATTTTCACCGTGAAAAAGTGCGTTTAAGTTCATAGTTGTCGTACAATTATTGTTTCGTAAAATTATGAGGATACTGAAAACATTTTCAAAATTTATTTTGGATTAAAAAAAAAAAACATAAAATTTGCGTACCTTTGAAGTCACATATTTCCAAAAAAGATATATGTTTCTGGATTTTTTTTCTTTGTTTCGTGATATATTTAGATAATTTTATTCATATAACTACAGTACGCTGTAGAATTCAACATCAATCAAATAGTCTATTCTCCATTCAATTACACAGAATTAATCGTTTACGCAGTCGTTTAGCGAGTACGGTCACTGTAAGGGTAAGGGTACTGATCGTTTTCGAATTCACCTGCTTAGCTCGCTTTTATGCCGTACCCGTATACTGATGAAGTTGAAGAATCTCACTAATTTCAATAAACATTAGGGCTTTATTTCTCACACAGCTACCGTAACTGACTGTGGACTGTGTGGTAAATACTGTGATCTATCACTTCGCATCCGAAGATTTATACTTCTATTAAGGATTAAAAATATTCCTTTGCCTTTGATTCAACTGTGTATTGAATTCAGTCAAAGGCAAAGGAATATTCTTTAATTCATATCGATAAAAGTAATAAATAGGCTCCGGTGCCTATACTGTGTACGTAATAGGACCCTTATTGGCTAGGAGTGTCATTATTGGGTGCGACGACGTAGCACGTTTTTAGAGCCATTGGACACGTATGCTCGTTTATTAATACTTTCGATTGATTTGTACATAGAACCTTTACTGGTTCTAAGGCTCTATCTAAATTTGTTCTTCTCTGAAATGTATTTATTTGGATACAAACCACTACACATAAAGCTACATTTTCATTTTAGATTTTAAGTGCATGAAAAAAGTCAGTAAAGACGCACATTTTTTAACTATATATTTGTATTTTTTTTTCATATATTTACATACTTACCGGTCATAATTACCTCCCGGTTATTATGATAACCATAAAGTGCTGTAACAGTAGAGAAAGCTGCAGTGTAACTAAAACAGAGAATCTTTCATTCATCACCAGACAGAAATAGTTTTGGATAAGGAGGCCGGCCGATTAGTATACCTACTCGTTTTCTGCGCACAGTTACTTCTTTACTACATAGCATAAAACAAAGTCGGTTTCTGCTGTCTGTCTGTCTGTCCCTATGTATGCTTGGATCCACAGAAACACAGTGCTTAGATCCTTAAAACTACGCAACGGATTTTGATGCGGGATTTTTTAAATAGATAGAATGATTCAAGAGGAAGGTTTATACCATTACATTTTTTTTCATTTCATTTAATTTATTTATTCAAGTTCACAATATACATTGCATTTGAAATATAAACTTATAACTACAAATCCACATTAAATAAAAACAATTGGTAAATAATTATAGACAATGTCAATTAATTCACTAAAGCTATTAAATATTCAAATTATCAATCCCATTAAAAACTATTTAAAATTCAAATCAAAATTTGTACTTCAAGTAATGTATATACCTATGTATAATACTTGCATAATTTAATTTATCAGCATTGCACCCTTGCGAAGTCGGGGCGGGTCGCTAGTTCTTATTAAAATGCCGCAGAAGAGAATACATGCTTATGGCATGAAATGTATTATACATATAATACAAATTAAGAAAAGAGCAAGTTTCTAGTTCAGAATAATGGTCTGAATTGCTTCAGAATAAGTATTAACAAGGTATTCATTAAGTTAATATTACATTACCTAAGTACATTACCTACCTAGGGCGGTGAATTCGTGTGGATGTTCCAGATTGCAGGTGTTTGTGTCTGAACCGAAGGTGAGCCGTGCCCTGTGGTGTGTCTAACGTTTTACGTCTTGCCTTGGCAAAGAAGTGACATTTTCTCACCTAAACTCTAAAAACAACTTTGTAATTTATTAAATAAACTAATCAAAAAATTACCGGTATTTTCCCTGAAAAAAAAAAACACGACCAATTACCACTGCAATAATTTAACGCATAGTTTTTATCAATTAGGAATACTAAATAACGCGATAACTAGACTTGAATAGACAAAAAGTGTTACTGTAGGTACGTGCACACAATTATCAGAGTTAATTATAAAAACGGTATAAACTCACGTAAAAATTGTCAGGAACGGCCCGACATGTTTCGAACTCATTTGGAGCTCTTCATCAGGGGTAGCTATCCGTGCTGCTACGCGACTCGCGACCCACTGCATTGACCCATTGTAAAGATGTCTCACGATAGTTTTAATAACATTATCAGAGTTAATGTCCAACTTCAGCCTTTGACTACCTCTCGGAAAGTAGTTAGCTTTACTTTCAAATTAAAATTCAAATCCTTTATTTGCTAAAATCCGACTAAAGTCATGCAAATACAGTTGTAACGACACATATAGACATAAGTACATCAGTTTTGAAACATTAAATTATTTGAGAAAAACAAGTCATTATTAAAATACAAATAAAAGCAAAAACAGTATAAATATAAAAGTTTATAGCCTGTTCTATTTTCTCTTAATGCTTTTATAGCACGTTTCCTTACCTTAAAGTGGGTGGGTGTGAAACTTGATGACCAGTGTATTATTATGTATGATAGAAGAAAGTGTGTATTTTTTTAATATCGTACGCGAAATAATCCATTTAAATTATTTTATTTAAATGTGTGACAGTCGCGGTAACCGAAGATATAGTATGTAATGCTATCGTCTTTGAGCTCATTAGATTCGCCTCAGCGTGTGCTTTATGGATGTTTCAATAAAATGACAGTAGGCAATAAAAGCTTGTATTACAAATGGTAATTCATTAATTATAATTATATAACTACTATTACGCAGGTTATGTTTAATATTTAATTGTAAAATTTGTAGTATGTGCTCATTTTTGCGCCCACGTTACATCAGAAGACTGGACGAATTTTAACTATTTTCGATACCTACACTGCTGGTAGTAGATCCAGTTTATATTATAGGATGTACCCTATGCTTCGCTCCTCAATACATATGGCCCTCAAATTATTTTATACCATTATATTTACACCATTGGTAAATGATCTGAAGCTTACCGTATTACGAGAACGTACAGATTCCATTAAAGTTACCGTAACAGCTCATGTGCAGTTCTATCCTCGGGGTTTTAAACATTTCTATGAAATAGCCGAGTAGCCTCTTAGAGATAGATAAAACTTTCATAAGACTGGAGTGGCCAGCTTAATGGTGCACCATAAATGTCCCCAGTAGCGCTAGACAAAAGCCATGGCCAGGCCATCCTATTCACGCGCTACAGTCCACGCACAATAAGTCTATTCATGACACGGGGACGATCGAGATGAGTAAGACGTTATTGTCTCGTTTGATACATTTTCCGGTACTTAGTAATATAAAATTGTAAGAATGAACATTTTAGACTTGCATATTTCGTTTTTTTTTTTTATCTTTTATTTAAAATTTTCTTGTCATAATAAATCAATTTAGGTAATAGTTAGCCATGAAGGTGGGAATAAACCATTGTCATTTGAGAATTTTTGATGATATTATTTTTAATCGTGTTATTTACTTATGTAAGCCTGACTACATGGAATGGCGGGACTGACTATAAATATGCTGTTTTTTTTTGGCACCTACTTCAAAAGGTGATTCAAATTTAATCTGTGCATGAACGGGTTATATTTGGCTTTTCAGTTTATTTTAAAGTAACTTAACAGATACCTACCGTCAAAGAGACTATATCTCGCGTTCCTTAATGTAGGTAATTGAGAATACCATGCGCATAAATTATCCAAGAACCAACATAGGTGAGAGCTAGAGATAGATGATACGATTGTATCTTTATTGTTCACTGTGGCTCTGTTAAACAATAATTTATAAATTTTCTTAATTGTTCTATAGTGCTTAGGAGTCAACGGGCTACGCTTAAAACCTAAAGCCCCACTTTAAAGGTAAGAAGGCAGGCTATAAAGATAAACCCAACTCCATTACGAGCTGGTTAAAACATGCCTATGCTTATATATAATCTTAGTTAGTGTGTGTTGATAAGACAACACCGGTAATTTTTCAATACTTAACTTAATATGTTAATACTGGCAATTACGAGTAGTGCCACAAACTATCTTTTTGTTTTTGTATCCTTTATACGAGGAACTATTTTAATTAATATCGGCAACCCTTTTTTAACAGTTATATTCCAGGAGTTTGACTTCCCTTTTTTTCGTGAACTTATAAACACTTTATTTTACTCGGCTTATACATTCCTTACCTACTATAAGTTAAGTGTTCTCCTCAGCGGCATTTCGATAAGGAGTCCCCAGATAAAGAGTAAGTATACTAATCCGTCTGTATTCCTTATCAAAAATAATTCTGTCTAGTGAGGAATGAAAGATTCTCTGTTTTACCGCAGCTTTCTCAACAGTATTAGTATTTCTCATAAGAATTTGATTCACTTAACATGAGAAATGTAACATAGAAAAATAATTGCATGCAAATTATAAATTAATAACAAACTTAACAAGTGTCAACTTCAAAAAACATATACATTTGTATTACGGAGGTAGATTTCAATTCGCCTTTTCATTTATAGATGCAGTCAAAAAATATCTTATAAACAACTTTATCCAAAGCTCTCCTGGTACCAAAATTGGTTAAATTCTGTCCAGCCGTTTCGGCTTGATGAGAGGACTATGAAAATTTTACTAACAGATGGCCCTGTGCGGCTTGCAGCACGCTGCTGCATATCGCTGTTAAGATTTTTCCTGATTGAATGATGATGATGATGGGGACGGGCCCATAAAAAACGAATTTTCAATGCAATTTAAGAATATTATACTCAGTTATAATAGTATAGATGAGATACTCTAAAAAATACAAAAAGTTTGTCAGAAGTGGGATTCGAACCCACGCCCACAGAAGTGGACTGCGACCTGAACGCAGCGCCTTAGACCGCTCGGCCATCCTGACAGTGGGCTACAGTTTGAAATATAAACACGTATTCTATAGTCTAAATTGATGATTTATTTTTAGAATTATATTGATATCTGACAGAATAACATGATGTCTAATGTCTAAGTGATAATAACATCATAAGTAACATGTGTTTTGTATATACATATAAAGTTTTTTTTTGGGAAACTTCGATGAGATAATTGCTTTAATTAATGTCACCTACATTCACTGTTTTAATTTTATTACCACTGAAATATGGAACAATTCACCTAGTTTTTTTTTACCTATCAGTGTAATACTTACCTACAGTCAACCAAGAAAGTGGTCTACCACCTAAAAAACCTTAGTAAGTACTCATGATCAATTGGTAAAAAAAAAACATTTATTTCAAGTCGAAAAGAGTTTTTTTTATCAATTTTATTTTTGCGAACAAATACAGCATTTATCAAGTATTTGAATATAAATAATATGCTGACATTCTTGACGTACTCGTATGTTATAAAAGTAATATTTGATAAAAACATAACTAAATGTTCTATGAGAGAGATCAAAATGAGTTTGTGTAAAAAGATCAATTAGATAAATACCTTCGTCCATTACCATTAATTCCAGAATTGTATCGAAATCACCCAAATTCACGTCCTTCGGAAGTTTAAAATAAATCTGGAACTAAAACTGAATCCATAAACGTATCTACATCCGTACATAATTTTAACAAAACAGTAAATTCATTCACAAACAGTCACTCCGTCCGGCGCTTTGATCTACCATGTGGCTCCGTTAACGCTTTCCGATGCGTACACGCACGTGCAAATGCAATATTGCATTTATTGGCGTTTCCAACTACATATCACACATTCAGAACTGAAACGTACCAAATCAAACAGCCAACCTAATAAAATTTCAACCAAAACACGCGTAATAAGGTCTACAATTCAAAAAGAGAACAATCTTCCGCGATGCTCTTTTGTTTACGCCGTAAGAATCACCAGTATAACTTAACCTACAAATTGATACAAGCTCCAAGCAATTGGAGTTCAATACCAACTGGTATTTTAACGCAATTGTAAAGTGATCTTTATCGTGTATGTAGTGATTTATTGACTGTGGGTCATGTTATGTTGGATTCGGTGTGGTGAAATGCACCTAAATATAGAGAAGGAAGTGTTGACAGCTTAGTCTGTTTGTTTACTGCTCATTAAAATTGCCCTAAATATGGGATTGTTGTCTAAAATTTATACGTTGGTTTGGCGCTAATGATAGAACAAAACCTGATCTGCAAGAAATAAAAACGAAGTAAGAAGAAAATGTATTTTGATAGATCACAATGCATGTGTTTGCTAAGACGTGCTATAAGTAATAAAAGGAAAATGAAAATGAAATGAAAATATATTTATTATCGATAAGCAATTTCAATGACAGCGACATAGCATCTTACATATCTAAATTACATGAAATGCTTGTCTCTAGCATACAGTTAATAAAATAGTGCCGGTTAATACCAGCATTGATTTACTTTGATCCCCGCACTATGCGAACCTGTATCGCGGGAAATCAACAAGGTGCTTCGTCGAATTCGATTTTGCCGGTTAACATAATTATAAAATAACTCTTTAAGTTTAGTTTTAAATTACAGGACAATGATTTTATACTTACAAGTAGAATTACATATATACCATAAACGAATTGAACGTACAAATACAATGATTAATATTACATATTCCATACTATTCCAACATTAGATCTACAGAACTAGAAGTATATAATAAACATGGTAGCTATGTGAGTTTCTATAAAAGTTGCTTCAAATTTAAATTTTCACTATATTTTCTGTCTCTTCGTAAGACAGACTTGCTAACCATTTCTTGACAAGCTGTTTAGCGTCTAGATTTGAGCTTTCTCTGATATCGCAGTATTTACTGGTGATATTATAAATATAGCACGAGACAAATGGGTCGAAACGCTTTGCGAAGACAGTACGCACCACCGGCAACTGCACTCGATAAACTCTTCGGCTTTGCATTTTTTTATGCTCTTCTGTGCCGATAATATTTCTGTGTTTGTCACTGACTACTTTTAGCAGATACAGTTGACGAACAGTGAGCACCTCGCATTCTTTGTACAGCAGATTCGTAGGATATCGAAAGGGTTTTTTAAGCATTGCCTTCAGGACGGCACGTTGTGCTCTTTCGACCTGAATCAAGGCACTCTTGTTCGCGCTACCCCAGGATGTAATACAGTACGTCAAAAGTGATTGGCACAGTGCGTAATATATAGTTCTAAGCGTACTGGAGTCTGCAACCTCTCTTAATATAAAATGAAAATGAAAATTTATTTTGCTAGGGACATGGTAGGTACACAATATAAAGACTTTAGTTACATATGGTAAAGGATCAGCATATCTTACCGACCACTTGGGCATGCAAATTATTAATTCTTAGATTTAGTATTATTTCAATAATGTTTTATGATAGTTACACTAAAAATTACACATTATTTTACTACAACTACATAGGCCTTAGCTTCCAAAATAATCCTGTACCTAATGAGTAAAAACATTTATTTAGTAACCATTTTTGCAAGGCAGATGTAAATTGTTTTAGAGCAAGTTTTCTTATGTCACTTGGTAAATGATTATAAATTTTGATTGCCATTGCATAACTGTTTTTGCTACAAAGTTTAGTTTTGTATGTGATTGATTGGTAATACTAGCATATCTGGATATCTAGTGTTGAATTGACCTAGGTACTTTCCTTAATTCTTAAAATAGTTCGGTATGTAACTTGATAAATTTACAGGCCTCAAAGATGTACATTGAATAACATTTTAAATGAAGTATCATATTGCCAAGTAGGCAAACAGATCGTAAAGCGCATTTTTTATTGGCGGAGATTATCGCAACAGTCCATTAGCCTCGCTCAATTGGCCCCCGCTCAAGTGTAAATTCGAATATATTTTTAATTCAACGAGTGTGTACGAGTGAATTTAATAATTGCTAATTACGTAAATATGGGTAAATACCTAGTCAAATTACTAAATATTATGAAGTTTCTATCTAAGTATACTAATTAAGTATAACGCAAAGAAAAGTTTACCTTTATTGGATCTAAATTCGCCATTGATATCTATCTGAGATTTTCAAGATCAAATATACCTTGTGATTTGTACTACCTATAGTTATTCGGGTTGACCGTTTTAACATTTCAAATTTATTTAATTAATCTTCATATATTCATTATTTATTTGACTAACGTATTCAGATTAATACTTTATTTCGATAGGCTGCAGTAAAAGCTACAGGAGCGAGCAATTTATTTTATGTCATGTCATGGTTCCTCTAAAATGTCAACTTGACAACCTGTAATATATTTATATAATATGTATATTGTTGCTGCCAGTCAGTTTAACCTATTGAGCGCCAAAGACGGCAAATCACGTCGGCGGAAAGCTATGACCCAGGCACCACGACGTCATTTGCCGCTATACAATGCTATACTATCTGCTGTCAGCTTGGCGTCTGGGACACGGTACACAGTTTTCCTTCAACAAGCTGGGCGGTCATGAGGTTAAATAGGTAACCTGAAGAAGCGGTTTCAATGGCCGTCCCGTCTACAACAACAGCAATTGTGCTGTACGGCATCTATTAACTGACTGCCCTGCTTCGCTCGACACCTTCATTGTTCTACTCTATCTACGACGCTGCAGTGCCATACAGAATAATACAGATCCAGTGAATAGTGTTTGCATAAACATGTTGTCAATGAGAGAATAATTTATATTAAAATAACTAGCGATCCGCCCCGGCTTTGCACGGGTGCTGCATGTAGGTATAATACAAATAAATCTTTCTCTTGAATCACTCTATCTATTTAAAAAAAGCAACAAATCCGTTGCGTAGTTTTAAAGATCTAAGCATACATAGGGACAGACAGCAGGGAGCGACTTTGTTTTATACCTACTAGTGATTATGATATGTATTAGCAAGAACAAACCCAAGAACAAACTGGCGGCTATAAAATGCAACATACAACAAATGTTTATATTGTATTCATTTTATTGCAAGAGAAAAAACCAAAATGAATACCTACTTATATTTGTATCAATGGTTTGAATACTTATTGTTACATTCCTAGTCCGGTTAATGTGAGTTACCACATATGGACGAAGATTAATAACTCGTTTAAGGTTCCTTATCCGTTCAAAAATACTAATATTTTTAGACATTTTTATCTATGATCAAACATGTTTTTAACATATCATCAATGTTACTACTTAGAACAGAGCTATTACGATTTATTGGTATTTATTTGAAACCTTCAGTTAGAACTATTCATTGATAATTTTTGTTTCAAAAACTTACTCGAAATTAACAAAATTCACGCAGAAAACTGGTTGCGTTCAACTTATTTTCGACTTCGCGCCATGAAAGCATGAAATAGCTATGCTATGTTACTTTCACTCAGGGAAAAGTATTATTTATTCACTTTAAAAAGTTGGTGGAAATTATTAATATATTTGTTATATTAATTACACAAATCAATTTTAAAAGGAATAAGGCCTCTTAAGTGTAGTTGGAGCTGAACAAACATATCGCCATGATCATAATAGCTCTTGGACGATGTTATTTATTTACTATTAGATGAATGTTTCGACATGACCGAATTACCAAATTTTATTGACGTCTAAAATGAATCACTGTGATACGTTTAGCTGCCGAAACCAAGAAAAGACACTGTCATACACGAATTATGGGAATAGCGATTGAAATATAATAGGAGTTTATGTGGCTGTACATAATGAAGGGTATTAAACACGAGTGTGGGTTTATGAAACGAGCCGAAGGCAAGTTTCATAATAACATCACACGAGTGTTTTAATACCTAATTATGTACAGTTACATACACTACTTTATCTAGCCACATATCATAAGCCTCCATGATGCATTCAGGAGTCGCACATTATGACAAATATTACCCGGTAACCGGTAATGGCGGTAATGAAGTTTTCTGACAGCTGTGTCATAGTTTTTTTTTTTAATTCAGACAAACTAGAGTCGGCCCCAACTATCATATCGTTCGATATCTTTTACTTACGTGCGACATTTTGTCAAATTTGATTGCAAATTGAGAATTCATTTCGAACTAAACGTCATCTCGACTGATATTAGAATAGAGGTCAAATCAAATTTCTTTGTTTTTCGGCGATGTTCGAAATTTGAATAAATAATATCATCGAAATTTAGCAATAATAACATTTCTACAGATAAGAAATTTGTTCTAACAAAACAGACTATTTTTATGGTGGTCATAATGTGCGGTTCTTGAACGCATCATGGAGGGTTTATGATATTTGGATAGATAAACATATTAAGTACCTTAAACCTCCTTGAAGTCACAACGTGACAAACTAGCCAGTCAGTGTGAGTGCACTGAACGATACTTACATAATAGCCAACAAACAACAAAGCAAGTCGCAAGAGTTTAAAGCTACTGAACTTTAGTTGGCTTCTTACAATGCACCTACCCTATCTTTTAATTAATTTGTTTACTTACAAAGTTGCTACTTCTCATGTTTTATCTAAGTTTCATGCTAAGTGTGGAACAGTTGTTTTTACTTGATGGCGCTTGTTATAAAGTTCCTCTGTTTTGATTTAGTTAGGTACCTGTTAGTTAAAATATTATTTTATCTATCCAAATATCATAAACCCATGATGCGTTCAAGAACCGCATATTATGACCACTATAAAAATAGTCTGTTTTGTTAGAACAAATTTCTTATCTGTATAAATGTTAGTATTGCTAAATAATAACATCAATTTCGATCATTTATTTATTAAAATTTCGAACATCTCTGAAAAACAAAAAAAATTGATTTGACCTCTATTCTAATCTAATATCAGTCGAGACGTTTACTTCGAAATTTATTGTCAATTTGCAATCAAATTTGACAAATGTCGCACGTAAGTAAGATATTATTTATTGTTAGGTATTTATTTATTTATTTATTTAGAACCATTAATTTGATATCGAACGATATATGATAGTTGGAGCCGACTCTAGTTTGTCTCTGAATAAAAAAAACTATGACAGCTGCCAGAAAACTTTATTATAACGCCATTACCGGTTATCGGGTTATATTTTTCATTACGTGCGACTCCTGAATGCATCATGGAGGTTTATGATATGTAGCTAGATAAAGTAGTGTATGTAACTGTACATAATTAGGCATTAAAACACTCGTGTGATGTTATTATGAAACTTGCCTTCGGCTTGTTTCGTAAACCCACACTCGTGTTTAATAACCTTCATTATGTAGTCACATAAACTACTATTTACTTTTTAACGATAAAATGTAAATGGCTGTTCTTCTGATATTTTTCATGAGACTGAAACAATATCTATACTATTATAAAATTCTAGATTTTTATTGAAAATCAGTTTTCTATGGAGAGTGGTCATGATTTCGGGAAAAATCTTAATAGCGTGGTACAGGATCGTCATTTGTTTTGTATGGGCGCGCGGCGTCATGCCAGTCTGGCGCCTTCTGTTACTATAATTTCCTTTGTCCTCGCATGACGCCGAAACGGCTGGACAAATTATAACTAATTTCAGTACAGGCATTATTCGACTACGGTATAAAAAAAAAACCGTGTACGAATTTGCGGGGACCTTCTAGTAATAAATACAATTCTTAAGTAATCTTCTTAATGAAATTATGAATTGTGAGTACCAGAGAATTGACACACTACGTGACACTACGCTATATCTGCTTGCACTAAAACACAGGCATGGACTTATGATTTTACGATGTCATGTATGCGTTCGAAATTATGTAAATCATAGTTCGATAGGCAAATTTTGTAGAAATAAGTTCTCATGAAAAATAAACCCGCCACGTGTGAGGGTTCCGTACAATACAAGTACTTATCCCACCTTAATGGCTCCGGATACAAATGCGAAGTTAACGCAACCGGATTCTCCAAATATGACTTTGTAAATAAATATGATACGATAGTAAATATGATTTTTGAAAAGGACTATAATTTTTCTTTAATTATTATTTTATTCTGTTTTTTGTATTTTTTGTTATAGCGTCAACAGAAATATATCATCTGTGAAAATGTCAACTGTTTAGCTATTAGGTGACAGACGGACGGACGAGCGCGAAGTCTTAGTAATAGAGTCCCGTTTTTGCCCTTTGGGTATGGAACCCTAAAAACGATTACACGAAAATAGGCAAGGCAGATATTCAAAGTAGTAATGTACCGTAAATTCCTCTCTAAGGGTCCGCGGATGGCATCACACCACTTCGGCTGGGACTTGAACACCGTTAATTGCCCGAGGGTCTATGTCCTATGTGGTTCACGCATGTTGCACTTATATCCGCGTCAACTGCATTCGAGACTTCAAAGAAATTTGCACTTACTTTTAGGAGTCAGTACACATTTTGTATGGTCTCTCGTCTACACTCACTAAGGATATCGCGGTCGCACACTGTGGCTTCACTACGAGCCCTGCAGCGTTGAATTCAGAGCTGAAATGTATCTTGCTTTGCTCCGTCGAGTGAAGAGTGGCATGTGCATTATAGCAAACAAGCGGGTGTTTTTAACACGTTAGTAATCCGCGTACGCTAAGCGACAGCTTTCAAAATTAGTGTATTCTTAAGTATAAGTACTGCTCAAAAATAAGGGCCACGTAATTTTTGATGCCAATTTTAAACTCCATAAATATAGAATGACCTTACATTAGGAAAAAAGACAGATTTGGGATTTGATATTACGTAGTTTTTACTCACTATTGTGATGCCCCCTATTTTCTTTTTGGCACTTATTTAAAACTTGAATCGTGTTCTCTATAATCTAATTTACCCATCGCCTGAGTGGGAAACCTATTTAACCATTACACTCACCTGGTAATGATTCCTGAACGGTGGATTTTCCAATCTCTCCTATTTTCTATCTTTATGCATAGAATTACACACATCGACTTGCTCCACTGTTCGTTTTAATTAAGAAAAAAACTATGAAATACAAAACGAATACTTAATTCATAAAAAAACTAATTAATGTTTACATTCATAGGTAATAGGTATATTTTATATCACCCATTGGAGAACGGAAGTAAAAGTTTCATTCAGAACAAGTGGGGCACCTAAACGAGCTATTAACTAGAAAGACCTTCGCCTCATTCGTTCATTCTACGTCCACATTCAAAAGAGTCAAAAACTCAGTAAAGTTGCACCTTTAACCGGGTGTTCAGCATGCTTATGCAGTGATAATTCCCGCAGAAACGACTTACATGGGAGGAGAGGAGGGTGCTGAAGAGTCATCGTGGGGTGCCAACCTAATGTTGAATTATAATTACCCAGGCACACCGCATCGCAATACCACGATATATGCATAATTATATGCAAGCGTGGATATAACTATAGTGATATCACTGAACTTCGATTATAATGTGAAATTTTTATCATCTAGGTACAGTCGCCATTAGATATATTGCAGCATATAAGGCATCTATAAATATCTGAACATGTACTGTAACGCCCAGTAAATAAGAGTCGTGTTCAGATATTTATATGAAAGCCTTATATGCTGCGATATATTTGATGGCAACTGTACATGTATTAAGTTAAGTTCTGCATGACCATCATCCTCCTAGCCTTTGTCCCATTTTTTTTGAGAATGAATTCTCAATCGGGGTCGGCTACCTAAATCCCAAGATGTGGCGTAGGTACTAGTTTTTACGAAAGCGACTGCCATCTGACCTTCCAACCCAGAGGGGAAACTAGGCCTTATTGGGCTTAAGGTGGTTTCCTCACGATGTTTTCCTTCACCGAAAAGCGAGTGGTAAATATCAAATGACATGACCACAATACCAAAACACAAATCGACTGCACCGGAGACAAATTTAATTCTGGCAGTCTGTGAGCAAGCGCACGAATTTATGTGATAAACTTAAGCATTTGTGTCTTTATTGTGCTTACAACAATAAAGGAGTTCCGTCAATTCTTCACGAATCTCATTATCACATAAATGAAATGAAATGAAATGAAATGAAAATCTTTATTTGCTTTAAGTGTAGGTAGTTACATTTCAACATACAATTATATTACATATCAATTTAAATGGGGAGGGAGGGGAAACTTTTAAATAGGAAATAAAATAATTTTCAAAATCGGTTCATTAATACAATTTGATACAAATTAATACAAAATGATACTCAACGTAAATGCAACAAAAAAAAACGCGCGTCGACTCAAGAACCTGATCTTTTTTTAAATCGGAGTAAATGTAATAAATTGAGGATCTCATGAATACTGTTTGCGAATCACTCCTGTGGCTCTGAGATATTCCCGTTAGTGGGTTTGTACTCACTCACAAAGTGCGAGTCACTAGTAACTAACCAGCCTTGATACAGTTCAGGAACTTAATATCTAAAAAAATATATTGTCTTCGGTTTCCGCAATTACGAATAACAAAGAAATGAACATAAAATGGCAAGATAAATCATAAAGACCACAAACTTAATCCCTGAGCTCTTAAAACGTAGCGGGGCCTCTTAAGTCACATGTTTAAATCTCTTCGTGGTTAAGGGGGACAGTGCAACTGCACCCTGCAATGTGGGAAAACACATTCCTTCGTGGTTACATAAATTCGACGGAAACAGACAGTTGGCCAGATGCTTCGGATGCTGAAGCCACAGTTATAATTTCCTACTTAGTTCTAGTTCTACCCTTTTTGGCCTTAATCGGGTAAAAAGCACACTTAACCCTAAAAATAGTTTCAAGTGCCAAATGTTAAGTGGCCGCTTTTGACGTTTGTGGGGAAAACTACAGTACCTACATAGTGCAAAAATTGTATTTCAGCTGTTTTCCTAGTAATTTTTTTATGGAATTACTGAAAATTTATATTTTACATTTCTTCGGATTTTATTGAAAACTGGTACTTAACTAAATTGTGTTCATCTTTTGTATATAATTTCCCAGTGTCCCAAAAGGTGTCCCAAAAAATATGAATACTTACTTCCACTCAGATACAAAAACCGTATGCTACAAGTATGGGATTTTCTTTAGTACTTAATTGGGTCATTTTTTCTAAAGTTGTACACCCCACTTTTTTTAAATGTTCGATATTTTGGGTATTTTCTACTCAGAATCACGAGCTCTTTCAATCTAATTAGGAGAAAAAAACTGTCCCAAACTATTCATACATTTTTTGTTTGTAGTAGAAAATACCCAAAATATCGAAAATTTTAAAAAAAGTGGGGTGTACAACTTTAGACAAAATGGCCCAATTATCATAATATACTTATCATAAATTCATAACATATTATCATTTATTCAGAATAGATACTTTCATACAAAGTTTTATACACTGAAGGATGGAAATTATTTATTTACCAATTTTTTAACTAAAATCGGTAGAAATAACTAACGACAAAAAAAATATAAATCGGCCCAGATAACGAAACTTTATTGTTATAGTGTGTTGTTCGTCTTATACTCGTACCGCCATCTGCCGCTACGCGTAGAAAACATTACATCGCCCGCGTGCTTTAGAGCTTTGCTTGTGCGAGCTTGCGGTAGTCCACGTTGCGGACGTTTCGATATTCGTATTAGCCGCTAGATGGCGCAAATTTCAATGGTTAATCGGACGACTTTCACTTCTGTAATTTATTTTCTAGTAAGACTAACTACTTTTATTATCTGTATATTTCTGTTAATATATTATACTTTAATACCATACTTTAACGCTTAAATAAACAAATAAATAAACACTTCAAATATTAGGTACTAAAGACAGACAGATTATACAATACTAAATAATATGAACTTTATCATGGAAGCGTGTGACTTGCTAAGCTGAAACATGTTTTCAAGTTAATTAAGCAAGCAGGTAAGTAACTAAAATTATAAATGTGAACGTCTGTGTAGATGTTTGGACGTTAGTCACATAATAACGCAGTTATTACATCGTCGTCGGGCCTATCAATTCGATTATAAGATTACAATAAACCTTCCCTTTACTTTCAAAGTTGTAAAGATTCTATGTAATGCTAATTGCGTCTATACGAGGTGCTCGGGAGGAACCTGAAAGATTTAAAAATCGTATTCCAGACTCTATTTAAAAATTGAATTGTCGTATTAAGCTGCTTGAATCAGCATTGTTTCCTGAATCAAGCTTCCTTTTCAGGTATTGTAAATTGTATGTAAATAATAATGTGTGATTACTCAGTACATAAGTACAGTAAGTACTTTCGTTAAAGACGTTGCCACTTTGTAGACATGTATGGGCATAGTTACCAATTTTAGATTTCAAAATGATATTTAACAACAAAACTTAAGTGCACTTAAAAAAAAAAGGTTTTTAAGGTACGTTTAAACGCCTTGTATAGACAAGCTAATGTAGTTGTTTATTTAGAAACAAACAAAAACTTCTAATTTTTATGTTGATTTGTCAAACATTTATGTAAGGAACTTTATTTCTTTACGCCCTCAAGAAAGCATTGTTAAAATCTTTTAAGTTGCTCGTGGGCACCCTGTTTATAATAACTATGTAGGCAACAATGTGCTCGCTGTGACTCGTCGTTCATCGATCATTCGTCTTACGACGGATTGCGAATCGCATCTGCGTCGGAGGCTTTACGAGTTCGCATTTTACAACTTTCTAGGAAACTAGAAGGTTCCCTCAGCTTTGTCCGCCGAAGGGGGAAAAGCCATAACCTCCTTCTTTGCTTATCTCTAGTCGTGTAAAAACTATCCAATTAAATCTGCCTTGTCCAGCTACCGCGTAACAAGCACAAACAGCAAGAGTGTAGGTATTACTGAACCAGCGAGCTTTATCTGTGACTCTGTAGTTACTTACCATAAGATGATACTTAGAGGCGTAGTTAACTAAGTAACCACCCAGGTAGCAAACAGGCTGTACAAGAGCTTATACACCTGTAACAGGACAGTGTTACCCTCCCACAATGTTGAAACTGTGTAATATTAATCAAGTGCAATTATAATCTCCTTAACTCCAAAAATCTTTAATATTTAAAATTAGAAGTTAAGTTTTTATGTATAATTTATTAAGAACTTTCTGTGATTAAAAACAGCTTATATTTGAAGGTGTATAAGAGCTGTATAAGTACTTATGCAGCCTGTATGCTACTTGGGCAGATGCCCTGTTGCGAAAGAGACTTACAGGATTTCATGTCAGTTTTAGTGGATAGGACCTTATGGCCCCTCAGTTAGAGCGTCCTTAGAGCGCGGGGGACCCGGGCCCTAGCCTGGGCCTAGCCCTCCGGGAGCAACGCCATTGGGGATACTGGTCAAAAGGAGGTCAGCTTGTAATAAAAAAAAAGCAATTAGGGCAAAAATGGAATAGTTGCCCAGTGCCCACCATTTTGTATTTGACTGATATTTGCGAATTATAGACTATCACTTGAGATGGCAATCAGATCTATTAGTTATAGCGTAATAAATAGTTAGCTGATAAAAACTGTAATCAGTACTAAACAAGGAAAAAACCCTATTTCATAAGTACTTATCAGTGGCGCTTTGAGCGCAGCGTGGGACGGCCCCCGACTAGGTGGACAGATGACCACGTTAGGGTCGCCGGGAGTCGATTAATATGGTCTGCACAGGATCGCAACTTAAGGGGAGCTGTGGCTGATCCTAGATAGATAATTATTAGTGGCGATGGTGTGGCTTCAACACGATTACACGATACAACACGATTCCCACCGGCCTTCCAAACATCCGGACATAGGAAAGAAATTTTGGCGAACAAAAACGTTTCGTTCGCATTATGGTTAGGTAGGTACTTAGTATCCAATATGGAGTCAATGCAATGGAAACGCACATCCATAGCTCGCCACATCCTCACAATAGCCAGTATTAAATCCAAGCAATAAATTATTGAGAACCGTTTCAACCACACAACTGTTCACTTTTAACAACCACTCCCTTACTGCTCCTAAACTTTACACATGTCCTTATTTTAACAGTTAAACGTCTGCTTTTTGAGTAGCAGTGCTAAATCACAGTGGTAATGCTACATTGGGATTGACATAAGGGAATATAATTTAACACCAATGTCCCAATACGTTCCTCCGACGTAACATATTATAATGTGTGAATGCTCGTTACTGGCAGTAGCTATATCTAAACTCGTGCCGATATAGGTACCTATAATAATAATAGTTTCTTCTCAAAAATGGTCGAGAATATTGACTTTATTGATAAAAAATCAGGATGCGAAGTTTATAGTTAGTAAAAAAAAAAAAAAAGTCCTTACCCGCTAGGTTTGCTCGACAATACTGATTGTATGGAACTTTTTAAAAAGTTCTAATGGCTCTATAAAAAAAAGGGCCTAGGTCCTATACAGCCAAAACGGAAGTTAGTAGCTACGACATATCGTGACTTTTTAGTTGCCTCAAATAGCTTATGCCTTCTTCGGAGGAAAGATATACTTTTATAAAAAAAAGGTGGCAATGCAAGATTTTAGTTTTGAAATATAATAGTGGCTAAAACTTAGGCGGTGGATGAAGTGTAAAAACGGATGATAATAGCACCTTGTCGTCCCTGTTATTTCTCGCAGACGAGTAACATACTGTTATCACAGGAGTCATGATTATATGTAGATGGATGCAAAAAAATAACCCCCCTGAAATATGTTATATGGCAAAGTACGAACACGGTACGAACAAAGTACTTCCCTTTTTGGCAGACAGGGACGACATATTAAGATAATCAAAACCTCAGGCAATAAGAAATGTAAGTAATGAGCTTCCATGCTATATAATAACTATATAGTATGCAAAGAGGTATAATGGCATTAAATTCGTATTCAGTTACGCCTATCTAGTTTTATGCAGCGGCATATGTGCTCAGATAAAAGGTCAGAACTGTATTCAATATTGGCAAAACTACATTAAGACTACCAAAAAAAATGTCAGTGCAACTTTACGTCTATTTCTATAAACGTAAAGTTTTTAGAAAGATAACATGGCGTGGAGACTTTTAGCATTTTTTCCTTGCACTGAAATTGCCACTACCCTACGACACTGTCCTACGGGAACTTCATTGAGATAAAAAGTAGCCTATATGTTAAGTTAGGGTATAAACCACATACAAACACACAAACTTTCGCTTTTATAAGCCATACTTCCATACTAATCCAATATCCATATCCATACTATAATATATAATATTATAATATCCATATCCATACTAATATTATAAATGCGAAAGTGTGTCTGTCTGTCTGTCTGTCTGTCTGTCTGTTACCTCTTCACGCTTAAACCGCTGAACCGACTTAGATGAAATTTGGTATGGAGATAATTTGAGACCCGGGAAAGGACATAGGATACTTTTCATCCCGAATAAATTTAGTGTTCCCGTGGGATGAGCGGGTAACACCGCGGGGCACAGCTAGTAATATTATAAATGCGAAAGTGTGTCTGTCTGTCTGTCTGTCTGTTACCTCTTCACGCTTAAACCGCTGGATCGATTTTGATGAAATTTGGCATGGAGATAGTCTAAGATCCGAGGAAGGACATAGGATAGTTTTCATCCTGGAAATTATCCCTAAAAATATTGAAAAGTGAGTAAGTAATTCATGATGACATTGATGACCTTGTAGAAAATATAATGATTAGACCAAAAGCACAATTGCTCTTACATTTGCGTAGGCGCCCCTTTTATTAATTAAGGTGATTAGGTGGATATCTATCGTGTTGTACGAGGTTGCTTCCATACTTCCAAGTTCCACGCGGGCAAAAGCTAGTATTACATATATAGGGATATCGTTGTCGTTCCATTACTGGCCCGTAAGTAGACATTCAGTTGGGGACCAACTTTACCTACCGTAATATGTATACGTACGTTACACTTAAACATTCCCCGGCAACGTCAGGGCCCAACTGGTTGAATACCCGGTGAAAAGGCCATCAGCATCATCGTTATCAATATTAACAATATCGATAGTTAATAATTAATTAATTAATTAGTTTTTATTAATTAATTGATTTTTTTGACAACACTAGGCTGTCAGTAAGCGTCAAATCATTCTTGCACCGATGACCCCGGGTTGTGGTGATCACAGGTAAGATTTATTAATGTGGGTACACACCACGATTGTCTAGACCGGCAATCCAGAGGTACCCGGTTCGATTCCCGATCTCTTCCACCTCTTTGAGCATTGACCTTTGTATCAATGGTTTAGCACAGGCAAGATTGCTTAAGATCGCTTGTGCTGACATCGAATAGTACCGCGAGATTGGGCCAGGGTGCCGCCAAGACGCTTATCTCGCATCGAGCCGCGATTATCGCTAATTTCCATCATCGTCCAGTAATTAAGTGAATACATACATCTTCCAAGATTTAGGGGTCCACCAGAATTTTATTGCTAAGTAGCAACTCTTGGTTCCGAATTGCAGAACTTGCGGAAACTATTCAAAAAATTTGAGGACGTTAATTTCTGGAATTTTTTACAAGAATTTAAAAGAAGGTTTCAATTTGGAAATTTCCCTATAGGATATAATGAAAAGTTACCAAGTTGAGAATTGTCCATGTAATAATTTCGCAACTTTGGAAACTTCACGACACATTAGTAAAATTTCATTAGAACTATCCAGAGGTTACGTCGAAACGTCTAGGCCTATTTCGGTAGCTGAGAGTCATAACACTGAAAGTTTCATGTATTTAACCTAGCACTTACATTAATGTTTTGCGATACCTTATAGTTTTAAATTTCCCGTATACGAGAACCCAAAGTAAGAATTGGTGGTCTTATCTCGAAGTTCGCAACCAAATACGACATTTGTGATAATGATGGCATTAATTTTAACTTTCTTAATGCTTTGCGTGTAGAGTTACCTACATTGTATGAAAGCCCATTTAACAGGTTCCGTGTTCTAACCGTATGTTTTCGGCAACGAAGTTTCTACACATGTGTAGATGCGTTTACACACATGCAGTTTATGTATCTATGTAGTTGAATTTTATTACTTTGATGAATCATAGAGAAGTACCATGAGACTCTCACACATATGAATAATATCACGATCTCGTCAACTTAAAATAACGCGTTCTATAATTTGAATAAATGTTATTTTCTCAAACATGCAATGAAATATCGTCATAACGTGCGTTAAAACAGGCTTCGAAGTGTCAAGTTTCGGGCGGAACAATTCGAGAGAACTGTAAAGGAATTTCATACAAAATTGAAGGCCTAGGCCGGGAAGTAATTTGTTTTTAATTTTAATGTAAACATGGCGTCTGTGTTTATGAACAGCTGATATAATTTTTTTTTCTAGTGGCTACCCATTCTGCCATCGGACCAACAATATCCGCGTTAATGCCTAGTACACACGAACTGATATTAAGAATACAAATCTGTATGATTCCAATGTGTTGATGAATAAATTTAAAATACTGTCTATACGTAAGTCACCAGAGACCATAGACAATATTAAAAATCCTCTGCCGTTATTTTATTTATTATAGAAATTAAGATTCTTATTATCAGGTTGTGTATAATGGCCCTAATATTCGAGCACTACACACGTGGACGACTTATTAAAGAAAAAAAAATATAGAGGGATTGGAGGGAAAAATTCAAAATACTTTTTTTAAACATGGCGTCTGTGTTCATGAACTGGCTGAACAGCTGAATTATGTTTTTTTGAGTGTTGTATTTTTTTATTTCATTGCATATGTTTGAGAAAAGCACTATACATGCCTTAGCCGTGAAAAGGGCTTGCCGGCTTCGTATCACTAGACGGCCTCCCTTGCGGTCGGCCGTCTATACCTACTCAGCCGGCAAGCCCTTATTTCCCGGCGTCTGCAGTAATGTACTATATCTACATCTGACAGTACAGTCGCGGAAAGAAAACGTTCGTCACTTTTGGACCATAATATAAAGTTAAAAAGACTAGACTACTCCCACGTATGCTAAGTTTGAGGAAACCTTTATAGTATAATATGTAATTTTATAATCATGTTTCCTTTACTTTCACAACCTCGTACCTGGCCATATAATCTGATATTAAAGTATGTATGTCGCATTTTTCTGCTCATAATACGGGGCTTTTCTCATTCAACTATAAATGTAATTTAGTAGTATTAAATATCTACACGGATCTTGAGACTTCAAGATACGTACCAAATAAAGACAGTCAAGTGCAAGTTGGACTCACGCATCGAGGGTTCCGTACAAACTCTGAAAGAACTGAATATTGCTCTAACTAAAAGTTAAACTGTACGGAGGAACAAACATAGCTTTTCCGTAGGACAACTGTTGTCCCCATACATCAACATGAATCGGGGTTAATTTATCAACTGCAAATGTCTTTCTGATCACAAAATATTCATTTATATTGTAATTTAACTACGATTTACGGTTTTCGGACGTTTTTTTTACTTGTGCTAGCCTATAGGCTAGTTCCATCATTTAGCAACATATAGCACAAGCACAAGCTTGAAAACCTATAGGTTTTGATTACATCACTAGCGGCAACAAATGCAACGTAAAAGCTCGTATGTTTTGTTAACATAGAATTTTGATTATTGATTTAAGTATTTGATATTCATTTCAGCCCTCCATGCGTAGAAAAGGGGATTGACAGACGGACGACAAAGTGATCCTATAAGATAAAGGTTCAATTTTTGCCGATTGAGGTATAGAACCCTAAAAATCTGACATTCTTGCAAAATCTTTTCAAATCCAAAACGACCGCGACAAGAAAGCGTTTCTATTTGTTGGCAAATAATAGAATACTCCTTTCTATAAAAACCAACGAGTCTCGTAATATTCGGCAATGACAATAACAGAGTTTCTGTGGAACATATCAGATAATATTATTGGAAGGACAGATAATACCCGCTCCAAGTTTCCAACAAGCTCTCATGTCGGTTAGGAGGATGATTATAAGTCAAACTGGAAGGCTACTATGTTTGAACGTGAACATTGTCATAACCCTCTTTTTTCCTTTGCCATTTTCGGGTAAAAAGTATCCTATCTCATTCTTGATGAGGCTACAAAGACGCGTCTGATATAACAAAAGGGTCATATAGATTTTTTACTCTGAGTTTGAGTTATACCCAAAGGTCGTCTGGAAGAGATCGCTCTTTAGCGATAAGACCATATGTTGTCTATCTCTATTGTAATTTTAAGTTTTTCTGTTTTTGTATTTCTTTCTTGTCGAGGTGAGCAATATACGAGTAGAGTATTCTATCTATCCTCCTACGTCTTTCCTATGGACATACCAATGTTACTGGCTTTATATCGCAATTTTCTTTCCGGATTCTAGTAGGCATTTTATTCTACTGCTTAAAACTTATATTCGAGCCATAATTACCGAATTATTTACAGGAACACAGTCATTCTATTATATCTGTTAAAATATTTAATGAACTCCATCAAAGAAGATAAAAATTAGCTTTTCTTCCGCGCGGAAGAATTTACGGGCACCTAGTATTCAAAATTATCTTCAAATCACCTTCAAGTGCAAATCAATCAAATAACCAAGTCAAGGTTTAAGCAATGGTGAAAACCACGATTTACTCACGGCGCGGCGTTCGATTCTCGCAAGGGAATTCCTAGTCAGCTCTAAGTAGTTCGCAACTAGTTGCGTCGACAAAAATATCATATTGCCCTTCGGGGACGTGAAATGTGAACTATCGGGATAGTGTTATAAAAATATACGGATGCCTTACAAGGTCGCGGTTGAAAGTGATAGCTTGGGGAGAGCCATGTGTTTGACGACCGACATATTCGGGATTAACACTTATTCTACTCCAGAAATGGAATTGACACTGCTGCTTACCGTTTACTAAAAGTAGATAAGCGTCTTCGCCCTACTTTAACGCTCATTGTTGTGTGAATGTCAATCTTTGAATTGCTTTAGTTACTGTGGGGTGAGGCTAGATGAAACCTAAGAGGATAGTTTGAATTACCTAAGCAAACATATTTTAAGCCCGATTTTTTAAGGATTGCAATATTAGGAACATACACGTTTTCAGGTATAAGACATTTGATCTTAGTATTTGATGGGAATTTAATTAAATTTGAGCTTGAAACTCTAATATATAAATTACTGATGACATCTAAATAGCCCAATTTTATGAATCTTATGAGACATCAATTTAATTCGTAAACTACACCAAGGAAAAGTATATACATATTTTCTTACTTCTTAATTTAATGCACCTATCTATTTTGTATTCGCTGGTTTTCTTTTATTAATACAGAGTATTGGAAATATCCTAGACGGCCTAGGCACGTTATTTAATGATTCAGTCAGAAGTAGCTTGGAATATAATATAATGAATAGAATGAAAATTTATTCGTTTACATACACAAAGTGGACTAACAAATATTAGAAATAAAATATAATAAAATAAAATAAAATCGCTGTTTTGTATGCCATGAAAAGGTCACATCTCAGCATAAATGCTGGCCCGGCCCGGGAACCAGCGCTGGTCTTACGGTGAAACTTATAGGTGACGCCATGGGACAGAGACGAGTGACAAGGGCCCTAATAATATTACGTGCGCTAAGCCCACTGCAATACTATAAGGGTCCACTCGTCTTAAACTATTTACGAACTCACGGGATTCAAAAACCCAAAATCACGCTTAAGGTCAATGACCTATCCTCACAACACAGTCAGAACAACATCAATTTTGATATTTGAACTATATTGCCACAAAATTATTGGTGCCGTTCCAAATAATCGTCTCGAGATAGTTAAGCTCAACCTTCGGTGTAAGTTTCCAGTGCAACAAAACACATTCATGGCGACTCTATTCGTTTAATTTAATAAAAAATAACTAAGAATGACTAACAAGACAACATATAGGTAAAATTACCTTGATTACAATACAAGTCACTTCACTTAAACCATTTAGGTATGGAAAGGTCAATTTCGGGCATAACATTTTTGATTAACGGCAAGAATAAGTTTGTCGATACACAATGACACGACAACACCAAACCCACCAAAACAATGAATGCATGGTCTCAACTTCACGTCATGAGACAGGAACAGCGATGGTTTCAAAGTAAATCTTACCCCGCTACCAGTAAAGATCAAAATAATTGAGTAAAAGATTTTACGACTGAAAAATATGTTTAGTTTATGCTCAAAGGTAAACATCGAACACGTGTTAAAAAGGGTGACCAGATAAGTAACATTTTATCTAGTTTTGTTATGCAGAACTTTATAGTTGTACCTAATTTAAGGTGCTTTAAGGGTGAATCAACTTTTAAGTGCACCTTGTTGCTATGGTTAACGCAAAAATTTGTCCCTTGGACAACCTAAGCATTTTTCTATGAAACAGTATGAAGATGTCACAAGGGGGCAGAGTAAACAACACAAAAAAGTTGATTCAGCCATAAGGATGGTTGATATGCAGATCGATGCATAATTATTATGACACAATTATTATTTTTTTCTCCGACGAAGAAAGAAAGGAGTTTACACGTTTAAGGTTTCTAGCAGACATTTGTCTATAAAGTATGTCTGTGGTAGCCTTTAAACGGTTGATTCTATTTCAAATTACCTTTTTATTTTAAATTTGAGGTGATCAACTTGAAGATAATGAGCTATGAAATGTTATACCAAGCTAGTTTCTAAGTGGGATGGGGGTAAAATATAATTTTGGCGACTATGCTGTATGCTGCTTTACAACGTTAATCAGAATCACAAAACGGAAACAAGTAAACTTAAAACCTCGAAATCAGAAGAAAGATATGAATCCCTTCGAACTTAAATTAAATTCTAACGCCTCTAAATTCTAAATCTAAACCGGGAGCTAGCTCTACCGAACTCATCTGTCATTTTGATGAATAGTTTTGCGAGGTGTTCTAATATGCCGAGCGTTCGCTGCAGAGGCTTGTAGGCCGAGATGAATAGGCTTGGCTTATGCACCTCAGGATTGTCTGGAGGCTAAATAAAATAAATGGAATCCTTTTATCACAGTCATGAGTGTGAGGTTTTTGGGTGGGGTTTGGAGGAAACTTAAGTTTATATCAGTTTTCCTTTTTTTGCATTTTGTTGTTTCAGTTTTTATGTACCTAAAATAGAAAGCAGTACTAGCAAAATGGGGTTACTTTGATAGGTAGGGTGATTGGTAATCAATCTTTAAACTCAATGTTTATGTACGTGTCCTATTTATATGTATGTATTTTAGGTATTATTTATTATGACTACGCGGCCTCATCACCCGAAAATTGATGACCAGATTTCAACTATTGAATATTGTTGACTACGTAACCCTAAAAAGAGGGTTATGACTCTAATACTTTCCTCCCCGCGCGAACGACGTTATGGACGTTTTCTGTTGATTTTTGAAAGTCCTCGTTACGGTTTAGAAGACGATTGTCACCCTATCGCCACATCTTCTAGTTGTCACCGTCACGATTCTCGCGATCCACTTACGTTACTGACGAGTTGTCACGTTCGTCACGCGTCACGTCGTCCCGCGAAATGTTTACCGCTTGACCTTTTACTGTAACTGTATCTATGAAATACATGTTGTGTTATAAACAATAGAATCGAATAATAGATTTGTCTTTAGGCGACACTCTCAAAAGTAGTTTCTACTGTATACGAGTATTATACATTTCGGTCTATAGGCTAGCAAGGTTAACAATCAAGGAAAGTCCTGAGCAGGACACTCAAATTTGATTGTCTTCCCACATCTTAACTATTTTGTTATTATTTATACTAAATCAATCGCTATCGAACGATGATGTTGAACAAAACAAAACTACAAACCTAGCTTAGCATGGAATTTGTCACAACGATCCTTACTTCTACTTAGTCGACTAAAAAGTAGTACTTATAGTTGAAAGCCACCCCGCCATTTAAGCGTGATTAAGCTGCAAAGACAGTCATAGACCTCCAAATAGCCAATCCCAATTTTTTTTAATACATATCTTTAATATTTCAAATATTCAAGTTTTATAATTTTAATCCAGTAGGTAGTTATAGATATATACCTATTCATCAGCGCACTAAAATAACACACAAGCCAAGTTAAATAACACAAATAACGCTTTAATTTTAAAAGCTATAAATAAAATGACACTATGCAGAAACAAATTCATTTCCGGAACGGCCTCATACATATAGAAAAACAAATAACAATATATCATTCCCTAACCGCATTATGCATTGCATCCCCTGTTTACATTTCAAAACGCAAAGTTTGTTAGTATTCACTAATTGACACACAGACACCCCCCGCTAAGAAAATAACCATAAAATTGACACCCCCACGCGCCCTTGTACAGAAATAACATTTTTGCCAAACATCTGTCCGGACCGTATTGGTTCTATTAGTTCGATTTTATACGACAAACAGAAGTATAAAGCGAAGGGTATTAAATCGTATAGTTTTTTTACAAGCTTCTGTTGCCACTTGGGTTTTGTATCTTTAAGTAAGTATTGTGAACAGAAATAGAAATACCGTTTGAGTTATGGGTAGAAGTTGGGCTAGAATCTTAGAAAATATGAGTGTAATATTAATGTAATTTTAATTTGCAGTCTATAATTATAATGGATATGAATTCTGACGTGAGTTTGTTCAGCATTTCTTCTCTACAGTGATTGCAGATCCGCTCGCAGCCGACTCTCAGAATAAAGTTAATAATGTACAAGTATAAAAGTAACAAATAACAACGCATATGGGTCAATGAATTTGTTATAGTTTCACCAAATCACAGGCTAAGTTACTAGTTTTAACGCGTGGGCAACTTAAATTCTCTGATATAAATACAACTAATATTATAAAAGCGGAAGTTAGTAAACTAGATAAAAGAAAATGCCTAACGTGTATTTCAAGTGTGGATTCAGTTGTACCCAAAATAAATAAATAAATTTTCAACCAATTTTAGTCATGTGGGTACACATAGATAAATATTATTCATACACGTGTACATATTAACCAAACAACTATATGTATCTTTAAATTTAGGGTCAATTCAATTCAATTCATTTAATCATAAAACAATTCAATGATTGTGTTTGATATTGGTACACTTAATAATAGAAATAAATATAAAAAACCGGCCAAGAGCATGTCCGGCCACGCTCAGTGTAGGGTTCCGTAGTTGCTCATCCTTCACAATTTAAAACTGGTGTTTTAAGCCCGAGTTTTAAGTTAAGAAAGACTTTAAGCTCTATGAAAAGGTCGTAAACGCCCTAGAAACTGTAATCACTTATTACCTTCTGGACGTCAACTTACGTCCTTTAATTGAAAAAATATGAAATTTGGCGATAACTCAAAAACGGCTCGACCGATTTTTAACCGACTTCAAAAAAAGGAGGGGGTTCTCAGTTCGGTTGTATGTTTTTTTTTTTTTTTTTTTTTTTTTTTTTAATGTTTGTTACCTCATAACTCCGTCATTTATGAGTCGATTTGGAAAATTCTTTTTAGGTTTATGAAGAGACATCTCAAGGTTGGTCCCATAAAATTTTGGTGAAGATCGGATGACGAGATCCATGAGGAATCGAAGGAATTCCTGAAATTTTATAGGCAGTCATAATATTTTTCATATATTTTCTAAAACTATTTAAGTATTTGCATATGGTAGTCATCATCTTCCAATGCTGAACTGATGATGGAAGGTACAACTCCTTAACGGTTAGGAGTTAGGAGATAATTAAAACGACATGCATTCCTTCAAGACCTCCCTGATCACCCCGCCATAAGTATTTCATATGAATCACTAAAAAGCGAAAAAAAAAATTTTTAACAAAAAAAAGAACCGACTTCAGTAAAACTAAAAATCCAAAAATAACCCGTTCAAGTACAGATTACATTTGACTCACCCTTTGAAGTCGGTGCCAAACCTCACGTAAACTTTAATATATAAATATAATAACAGTGGTTTGGGATCGACTTCAAAGGGTGAGTCAAATGTAATCTGTACTTGAACGGGTTATTTTTGGATTTTTAGTTTTACTGAAGTCGGTTCTTTTTTTTGTTAAAAATTTTTTGTTCAATATAGTTTTCATTGAAAGTACTTATAAAGCCTCATTTACATGAATTTTTCCGATTTTTTTTAACCCATGGTTGAAAAGTTAGAGGGGGAGGGGACACAATTTTTTTTGTTTTCGGAGCGAATATTTACAAAACTGCTGACTTTAACAAAAAATAATGTTAGGAGACCCCTATTATTTTTACAAGACCTATTCAACGACAACCCACACACTAGTGTTGAAAATAAATAAAAATCACCCCCACTTTAGTGTTCGAGAGGTAGCCGAAAAATTTTCTTTTTGTAATTTTTATTTTACCGTTCTGTCGGCGTTATACGTACACATACTCAATACCAAATTTCAGCTTTCTAGTACGAATGATCACGGAGCTAAGCCGCGGACGGACGGACGGACGGACGGACAGACTGACATGGCGAAACTATAAGGGTTCCTAGTTGACTACGGAACCCTAAAAAAGAAGAAAAAGCAGCCACATCATCAGATCAATTGGTAATTACTAAAACTAACTTAATTAGATACATTTAATAATAGAAATCAATAAAGAGTCATGTCACAAACAATTGATTAAAAATGACTAGGAACTAACTTTTGGTCCCCCACATAGCCTATTTTACTTTTTTTTTTTTTAGTAGCCTATTTGAGTCTCCCACTGCTGGGCAAAGGCCTCTCCTCTTGATTTCCACGACTCCCGATGAGAAGCCTCCTCCGGCCAGCCTATTTTACTTATTTATGTAATATATATATTATTATATATGTACTGTTGTGGTATGTACCGATAAGTTTATAATAATTTTATAGCCTACAGCAAGAGCAAAACTGTAGGTAATACGCGTTCCTAATTTTGGCGCCGCCGGAATATTAACAAGTCTCCCGATTGCCTCGGGCCGGGACATCTTTGGCCTCATGCGACCCTGGTATCGGCCCTACTACTGGGAGTTCATATGAACTTTAAATATAATTCATTATTGTTCAGAATCTCTGATGTGCTCTAAAGAATTAACAATTCTCCCGACTGCCCCGGGCCGGGACATCTTTGCGGCTCATGCGACCCTGGTACCGGCCCTTCTTTCAAACGAACTTTTCATAAAACTCATATTATGTTGGAAACTGCGTAATGTGTATACATTAATTACCTCAAGAGCAATTCGCTAGGTACCTCATAGAGCTAGGTTATAAACATGTTCTTCTAATTTTCTCGTTACCATTTGGTAAGATGCCACTATGCATACATAGTGGCACATTCAACTCTTGATCTTGCCGTTAAGAAGTTATTAAGTGGCAGTCTTTATCGTACAATGTATCAGATATAATATAAGATACTCGTATGAAGATAAATTAAAACTTAGAGGCATAAAAAGTAAATTCACATACTATATCTACACGTATGATGTTATGGAGTAGAGACGTCAGGTGCTTCTCACTTGCTTCACATAACTATGAATGTGTATGTATAAGTATGTATGACTTTGTAAACCAAATGATTCAAGCTACGCGTTGGAGTTTTTGAGATTATCCCGAATGAATACGTAGATGGGCGCGTCAACAGAGGAGACTGTCGTGTCAAAATGAGTATATGTATTTAAATTGCTCATATGTTCGTAGTTTGGCGACCTCTCACCCGTGGTATCAAATCCTCGCGCGGCATCCTAAACTCACGAAACTCGACTAGGAAAGTGTTTCCAGACTTTAATTCGGTTATTCTACACGTAGCATCTAAGTAATTACGAATATTCTAATATATAGAAGCTCGCAGTCTTCAGGTCACCTTTACGTATTTCATAACTTTGACCTTTTGAAGTACCCTTTTCGTATTTATTTTTCATAGGAACCTAGGTTGTTTAATAACATTGGTTGGATATTGGATATAATATAAATTAAAATCAGAGCCAATTGATTATGAGATTTCTACTATAATATGACCATCGTAATTAGAGAGGTTACATGCCTCTAATTAGAAATCAATTGCTAAAATGGTATGATTTATGCTCATTACATTGCCAGGGCAAAAAATTATTGCGATGAACTCGAATATTTTGTGTTTGGGTCATGGTTGTTCTGTATATTTATGTATATATTTATCTATATAAGTATCTATACCGTCGTACAGTACCCATAACACAAGCCTTCTTGAGCTTAATTTAGGACTAAGACCCGGTTCAGACACGGCGGGAACCGCGCGATTATAGAATCGCGCGGAAATCGCGCGGGTCTTATTTATATGAGTTAGTTAGTAATCATTCAGACATAACCGCGCGGTTCCCGCCGTGTCTGAACCGGGTCTTAGTCCTAAATTAAGCTCAAGAAGGCTTGTGTTATGGGTACTGTACGACGGTATAGATACTTATATAGATAAATATATACATAAATATACAGAACAACCATGACCCAAACACAAAATATTCGAGTTCATCGCAATAATTTTTTGCCCTGGCAACCGCGCGGTTAATGTCTGAACGATTACTAACTAACTCATATAAATAAGACCCGCGCGATTTCCGCGCGATTCTATAATCGCGCGGTTCCCGCCGTGTCTGAACCGGGTCTAAGTCGATTTGTGTGAGGTTGTCTGATATTTATTTATTTATTACTTACTTCATCAGAATTTTATATATTTTTTTTGTAAGTGCATTCGAAACTACGTCAAAGAAATGAAAATGAATGTACAAAGCTGGCGATAAGACTTTGAATGAATTCTTTATTCACCTTTTCTTCGGAAATAAAATTGCGATGGATTTTCCATGAAGCAGTTCGAGGATCGAATCGTCGCTTTGCATACGATTGACTATTGACTGCGCTTCACGAACAAGTTTTGGATTTCAATTCATGTTTGTAACTTTTCAGACAGATCAAAAGGTAATAAAACTGGTATAAAAGTGGTTGTCTTTACGTATATTTCAAATTTGTCCCACAAGTAATATATTGT
Organism: Apotomis turbidana; assembly: GCA_905147355.2. Taxonomy (NCBI): domain Eukaryota; kingdom Metazoa; phylum Arthropoda; class Insecta; order Lepidoptera; family Tortricidae; genus Apotomis; species Apotomis turbidana. Next base: position 12,465,378 of record LR990281.1, read on the forward strand.
GTTATGCTGTACAGGGAAATAAACATGTTGATGGTGAGCTATACTCACCTCGATTATCTTTGGCTGGTTCGGCATACAACAAACAAACAGACTACACAAGTATATGATTATGTACTGTATATTATTTCCAATGTATTCTACATCGAAAGAGTATTATTATTTTTATCCGAATGGAGGGTAATTTTTGATTGCATTGTAGGTACCTACTAGGTACTAAGTTGTCTGCCATTATTTATTTAAGTACAACGTACATCGTTCCAAAAGTACATCATCATTCTAGTTATTTTATAGCGAGGTTTTGGTTTTTTCGTTATTTGTCGCTATACATTTAACACGTTGAATGCGGTACATGCCAATTTTGACTTGTACTGGACTTTCTTTGGGTGCGGCGCAAGGAAGTAGCTTCTCTCTGTCTGGTGCGGGGGCAATTTGACTATGAAATCCTATGGCCTAGAAAGAGTCAAGTATACATTTATGCTTCTTTCTGCAAATTTTATCCAGTGGGTACATCAAATTGTACAAGACAAATTTGACTCGTTTCGCACTAGGTGAAAAAAATAATCAACCAGTGCGGTACCAGCCAAAAATGTCTTGTATATATCCTACCGCCTTGTATCGCACAGCGGGTACAGGTCAGTACAGGCCAGTGCAGGGGTCGACCCTTACGTATAATTTGTTTATCTTTCGACTGTAGTTAGTTTTTCGCCATGATTGCATCAAAAAAATATCACCAAAAATGTTACAAAATATATTTGAAGAAATTGAACGTAGTGAACCGAAAAATAATGAAATGGAGAAGAAATGCGACGGTAGAATATTTAATTAAGGGAGAAAACACAGGTGGGGCCGGTTCTAAAATATTTATTTTAATACCTACTGCCTAGAATGTGAACAAAATAAATTTAGAATGTTTCAATGAGTCTCATTCAAATTTGTAAATTTAGTTTCTTCTTTTAATAACTACAACAATCGATATCGATGTTTGGTTTCATTATATTTCTCCTCCCTACCAAAACATCGACTTGAGAGCACCAGCCCTGTGTCCATGATGCGGTACAAGTCAGTTTCGTATCGTTAGTTAATTGTCTTATAATTCCTAAACCAAGGTCGATAGTCTGTAACGAACTTAGATTTCGATCACTCAATTGTTTAACTTGCTATTGTTTTCAGTAAATCATCAATTTGTTAAACCAACAAAGATATATTTGCCAAATTTTAGACCTCTAGGCACAAGCCAAAATAGTCTTGTACCGCACCAGTGAAAAACTATGCTACAATTCAAAAATGATACGTATAGCACTGAAAGTAAATTATAAAATCCAGTTCCCGCATTCAACGTGTTAAATTAATCATAACAAGAAACCCGTAACTTTTATTTCAAGTCAACATAATTTTCCTTCGAAATTATTAAGGAAAATAACTCTTTTCGTGAAGATTAAATCAGTTTTCGTGGCAATCAGTCAACGTGGAATAGAAAAAAATGGTTTTTGCACCGCGGGCCGCAATAAATAAAACTGAGGCGGCAAAACTTTTCGCCTTCTCGTGAGCATGCCGGGGGCTTATTCTGATACCCCGTCTCATAACAGATTAAAAAGTGGGTTCTCTTGCTAGTTGCATTCATTATACAGTATTTTCAATAGTTGTAGATGAATTTTAAATATTTTGACTGAATTGGGCAGAAACGTTAGTAGTCTGTGAAATTTTGGCCGAAGGCTTGGTAGAAGTAGCTCGTTTATCGATGAAACTAAATAACAGATATAGCTTAGGGCCGGAGTGAGACATTATAATATTTATTCGGTTTATTCCTAAAATCGTAAGCATACGGTTTATTCCTAAAATCCTAAGTATACCTTAGGAAGACGAGATAAGAATTAAGTTCGTCTCTAAGTAGGTAATAGGTACTATTGTTCGTTATTATTCGATTAATGTTGAGTTCTGCGTATAAAAATGTGTGCCGTCAAAGACGTTTCCTAAAACCTTCACAGGAATTGTCGCCAGTATCACAAATGCAACAAAACCGTTTCTAAACCCGTTTGGGAGTATAATTAGAGCTCGGGTTCCGGAATAAGAAGTTCGGGTACAATTTGTCCGGACGCGGACGTTCGGGCGCTCTCCGCGGGAAATGAGCGTATTTGTCTTACCTGCGAAAGGCGGGGTGCCACTGGTAGCGATCACGGGATACACAAGTCCACACAAACACAACCTACACCAAGACCTAGTCTCACCATGCTTCATTAGCTATTAACGGCTGATTATAAATAGTACTTGGGTTCTAGAGAAATTCGTGTACAATTTGTCTGGATGCGGACATTCTGTTGTTTTCCGCGGGTTATTAGCGTATTTTGTACACGTACGACACGCGTGGTGCCACTGCCATCGACGACGGGATACTCAGAGTCCACGTCCACACACCCACACACTACACTTATATTAAGGCCTGATTTTACAATGCCTTGTTAGCTATTAATGGTTCATTACCATGCCCGAACATAGTAAAATGGGACCTAATTTCAATTCCTGCCGCAACAACCTATAATACTTAGTTGGCACAAGTGATTAGCATATCTTCTCATTGAAGCAGCTCGTGGCCGTTGCCAATGTCAGTTTTTAATAATATTAACTTTATGATTGTATACTTTTGTATCAAAAAGACATTTTGATATATCTTTTTGTGTTTTTCACTGACTGCATAAAAATAAGCCATATACTCGTACTGACCGCTGACAGTTATACTGACACTCAACAGTCATAGATTTCATTTGCTATTCAGCTTTTTTTAAATGTTAAACTGATAAGATTTTAAAAAAAAGGTAACAATTTGTTTGTATCATGAAGCGCAGCGCTCGCTCAAATTACGCCCTTACAATTTTGCCAAGAGCTATACATTCATAAATTCACTTACCAACGGTTATGAATGTTAATAATTAAACGCCGGCTAAGGCACCTGGATAACTTTTATACGGCACTGTTCAGTATAACTACTAAACTGGGTCTGTACGATACAAAGAACTTTTGCACTTCACTTAATAACTGAAACTTTGTTTCAAACCGCATATTAGAGTGCACATACATTTCAAAACGCATAATAAATAATATTCAAGTTTATTTGAGTTCTGTATCATTTATCATGATCACAATTCAATAGCCTTCTTGTCTTGTCGACAGCAAGTGGGGCTCACTAAGCGACGACGTGAGCCATGCTAACAGGCTATATTGTATCAACGAGCACTATGGAGCCAGGCTCCGTCTTCCACTTTTCTTGACATCCGAAACTACTTACAGTTGCACCTACGCGTCAGTCGGTCATGACTATTCTCTACGTACTTAAACCAATTTCGATTTTTACTCTTAAAACCATTAAAATTATTATTTAGGCCACTTTTGTGGAGATCAAAAGGGAGATCTTCTGTGGTCTTTTATACTGTATCAGCGGAATTGAAATAAAAAACAATAATTAAAGTCGATACGACCGAAAAAAACCTCACCGTGGTCTGTTAGAATCCAGCCTTAATTTACTGCCTTAATTAAGTACGGAAATATCTATTTAATGGCTTATGCTGGTAGGCTTATCAGGTACCTAGGTTACGAAAGATCGCACCAGTCTTCGTCCGCGATTTTTTTTTCTTTACCGAGATCGGGTATAGCGTATCCTATATCTATTTTTGGAAGTCCAACTATCTCTGCACCAAAATTGGTTAAAATCCATCTAGCCGTTTCAGCGTGATGATCGATCAAATAAATAAATATTAAAATAAATAAATATTAAGGGACAATCATACACAAATCGACCTAGTCCCAAACTAAGCAAAGCTTGTACTATGGGTACTAGACGACGATATACATAATATATAAATACATATATAGATAATATCCATGACCCAAGAACAAATATTTGCACAAATATTGACCAACATTATATCAAAGGTTGTTATGCCAGCCGTTACGCACCCACAATTGACAACATTTCATATTTTTAAGACTATCATTTTATTAGGTACTTTTCTGAATTCTGCTTAAAAAGATGAAGTTAATCTCTGTTTTTATTTATTTTCTGAGACGATTATTTATTTTATTATTAATTTATAAAAACATACTAATTTTAAAATGTGGCAACGCCAAAACCAGAACTTAATGGAACGGTTACTTTAGTCGGTTGTCTATAAAAAAAAATTTTATTCTATTCTATTCTATTTTTTTAAAAATGGCAACCGGTCACAGTTAAGCGACCATTACTGCCAATGTCTCGTTGCCAATCGCACTAGGCGACTAGATAGAGGATTGATACCACGTTGTACGGTGAGTTGAAAAAATCGTGCTTTTTGTAAAGTGATAGCGATTTACAAAAAACCACGCGGACTATCGGGCCTTGACCCAGGAAGGGCTATGAACGCTTCAAGTTGAATTCTTCATTAGCTATTCACTCATACGTTAGATCACTGCACAATACGCTATCAATACTACACATTGAACAACTAAAATGAATAAATAATGAACAACTAAACTTAAACGCATGCGGCCATCTTGGGACACGAACCGGAAGTCCACAAAAAAAAAAAAAAAAAAAAAAAAAAAAAAAAAAAAAAAAAAAAAAAAAAAAAAAAAAAAAAAAAAAAAAAAAAAAAATTAATAATACTCGGTATGCATCTGTCATCTGTCAACGTCAAATAAAAAATAAGTAAATATATTTTTTCGCTCTTTGGTTTAGACAACAACCCTATTCAGTCCGTATTGTCTTAGATTGCAGTTATTTGATGTATTGACTTATATTTCTTTAAATACAGAAGAATAAATTCAAAGTTTTTTTTTAAGGTACACTACATAAAGCCCTGTCGATCTCTATATTAATTTCCACCTGTTATAAATATGAAATGTTGTCAATTAGCAACTGATTTCAAGTGTTTGAGTTTAAAATGTTTTTATTAAACAATTGTTTGTTGATTATGATCTCAATTTCAGTGTCTATACATTCTATTAGTTTAAATAGTAGGTAATGTAATGTGGATTAAATATTAATACATAAGTATGGGGACATACCCGAATTCGAATGGCCGAACCGGAATAGGGTCATTCCGATTATCAGGAAGGCGGACTGTTAGCAACTTTAACTTTTATCATTAATGTTGTTTGAAAATAATGTAAAAGTAGTTTATGTTGTTAATATTAAAGTGAAAATGTATGGAGAAACTAGTAAAAGTGCTGGCAACACTAAGGAACGAACGATATGTTTGGGGTATGAAAAGAACTGTCAGTGTTGTGAGGTTAGAAAAGGAAAAATAATTATAAATACTGTTGAGAAGTATGGATTTCAGTCGGTATACGCAAATAAACAGCCGGCCGGGATTCGATCCCGGTACCGCCGACTCAGTAGGCAGGTGTCTACAAACCGAGCCAAACGCGTCGTCAAAGATTTGTTAACCATCGGATGACGCTGTTCAGATGGCACCGCGCGCCCTATTAAGACTTTTTTTTGAAATAGCGACCCCCTCTCCGTTAATTAATAGTGATATTGTTATATAAAATATAAAGGTTTGTTTAGTATAATGTTAGCAAAGTACAAGCAGGTTAGGTTACTCACAAAGCTGTGGTCTATGATCCAAAGCTATGAAAACTATGTACAAACACTTGCCAGTGACGTGTCAGTGTCACAGTGGCATCCCGTGTTTCGTGTCGTATCCCAAGTAGCACAACTGGGTCTAAATAGCTCGTATATCATATCTAATTAGATGCTTAAGTGAAATTTACCACCATGACTAAGTGCTATATAGGTGGCAAGAACCCTTATGCCACCAGTATAGAACCAAAAGGAGAAAAATTGCAGCCTATTTTTGGTGCTAAATAGAATCCATAAGAGATCTCACAATTACCTTAAGTGGTAATTAGAACTATGGGTGAAAGTTATGCGCAGTGAACGAATGAAAACATTTCAGTTCGGTCAATGAGTGATAAATGAGTCGCCAAAATTATCTTTGAGTGGCGAGGCAACTGTCAAATTGTGTTTTATTAAAAGTAATACGTGATCCGCCATATTCATTTTGGATTTATATGTCTGTTTGATTGTGATTAAAACTTTACGTTATACAAGCATTGATATAAGCACGAAATTCTTGCGAATTTTTTTTTACTGTGAAACTATAGTATGTTTTCTTTGTAAATTTCGACGCGCCCTTCATTTGATCAGGAATATTAAAAAAGAGAGTGCTAAATTAAATAAGGAATAGATACTGATAATAAATAAAACTGTTAAAAACCTGACCTAATGATTGTAGGTTACGTACAATGTTAAAGTAACATTGTCACAACTATCAAAAGTCTGTGATTATGCGTGAGTGTGATAAAATTCTGGTTAAAATAATCAATTTTCATAGGCTTCCATTTGTAAACATGGCGAAACAAAAAAGATCCTACAGTGTTTATTTTCACTTATTTGTTCCTTATTTGGAACTATCAAGTCTAATAATCACTTATTTGTATCTTGCGAGTGGCAAAGCAGTGAATGATATTACCAATAGTAATTATTTGCTCTTTTGTAGACTATTAAACAAGCAAGACTATTAAATATATTTTGACAAGGCGCAAATAGGAACTATAATAGAACTTTTAGTTCGTTAGTGGTTTGAAATAAGTGAAAATAACTGCTTTTGGTTCCAAGAACCACCTATTGAGACCTATTTATGCGTTGGAGTGGCAATAAGGTACTTCTTAAGCCTTAAAGTTGCAATAATTTTTGGTTCCAAAAGAGCCGTAAAATTATCCCTTTAGCCACTATTGGTGATATAATTCGCTATTGTACTAGTCATTTGGAACTTTTAGTTCCAAATAAGGGTATGTTCCCACTTATATGTAAAAGTTGCTTATAAGTGATTTTAAGGCCTTATATAGCACTATTGCTTCTTATTGAGTGACAATTTGAACCTTCATGCAACTTTAAGTAGCAAAATCGACTTTATCCCACCATAAGTAATAAAGTAGAAACAAAAAACGCTCCTATGCAACTACAAGTGATAGGATGAACTCATATACAGTTTTGAGTTGTGTTTAAAGCTATAAGTTGTATCAAACACTGTTAAACCACTCATTTAGAACTTAAAGCTATAAGATAAGCTGCAAAATTCACTAATGTGCTGCTTGGGATTATCTTACACCATTTATCTCTATTTTAAGTGACTTTATGAAAAATAATAGTATTCATCTTTAGTTTCCCGTTTGTCTCGTTTATCTATATATATAAAAGAAGAAGTCCTGACTGACTCATCAACGCACAGCCGAAACTACTAACGTTAGAGAGTAGATTTTTTCACAGTAGGTTACTTTTATAACGTGGGCTAAGGATAAGAAGGGATTTTTGGAAATATCTCCCGGGTGCAAAGTTTGTATGGGGGAAACTTTTTTTTTGAGCTAGACTTGAAACTTTGTAGAAAGCTTACTTAATCAAATAAAAAAAAGTAATTTCAACGTTTTAAAAAATTCTGCCCCTAAGGGGGTGAAATAGGGATGCAATGTTTATACGGGAGAAACTTTATTTTTGAAGGAGAGACTTGAAACTTTGTAGAAAGCTTACTTAATCAAATGCAAAAAAAGTAATTTCAGCGTTATAAAAAAATCTGCAGCTAAGGGGGTGAAATAGGGGTGCAAAGTTTGTATGGAGGGAACTTTTTTTTTGAGCTAGACCTATATCTTTAAAAAAAGATTACTTATTAGAATAAAAATAAAGTACTTTCAGTGTTTTGGAAAATTTCACCTCTAAGGGGGTGCTAAGTTTGTATGGGGAAAACTTTATTTTTTTAGCTAGAGACTTGAAACTTTGTAAAAAGAATAACTTATTAAAATATAAAAAACGTAATTACAGCGTTTAAGAAAATTCTATCCCTGCGGGGTAGTCATTTTGTTTGTCAACAGGTGGCGTTAGTGTACGGATTGAATGGTTTTTTCAAGTCATTTTCTTATATGTCTAGACCATTTTAACTAAGAATAAAGTTCACTTACTTATTTTAATATCTTTGTCATCATCAAAAATCTACGCGGACGAAGACGCGGGCGGCCGCTAGTTTTTTTTATATAATTGATTCATTACGTTGTATGTAACAGCATTCTGATTTGTTTACCTATTGGCCGTTTTGTTTTGTTTACTTATATAAATTAATATTCTTGCTTTTTCAAAACCTGGCATCAAGCAGAATTAAAACGCGCCTCTGCATAACTGACACTGGCAAAAGCCTCGAGCTGCCATTCTCGGCTTAATAATAATAATCTTATCCTATTATGTTTGAACGCAATAGACTTTCTTCATCTCTTTATGACCTTCTTCCTCCATTCATCCCTCGCCCTGTAAATTTCAAGTCTCTTCTTCGTTTAGTTTTCACACCATTTATCTGTATTTTAAGTGACTTTATGAAAAATAATAGTATTCATCTTTAGGTTCCCATTTGTCTCGTTTATTTTTTATATAATTGATTCATTACGTTGTATGTAACAGCATTCTGATTTGTTTACCTATTGGCCGTTTTGTTTTGTTTGCTTATATAAATTAATATTCTTGCTTTTTCAAAACTTGGCATCAAGCAGAATTAAAACGCGCCGCTGCATAACTGACATTGGCAAAAGCCTCGAGCTGCCATTCTCGGCTTAATAATAATAATAGCCTATTATGATGCCCTTATTACGTACTTCCTTTTCCGAAATACCGAAAATAAATATATTTAAGAACAGTTTTATGGAACAAAATCATGCAGAATGTAAAGGTGTTGGGTCTCTATAGACAGTTTTCCACCAGGTAGTGCGTCTACGCGTCGGCCAGGGTAAATACAGAGCTACTTTGACAACGTGGTCTGAGGGGCGCGTCTTTTGATATATGTTATTAAGTATGTATATCCGAACCATCAACTTTCAACCATCATTCTATCAGTCGGATAACAAATGTAGGGGTGCTCCCATCACCGTGAACATTTCTCTGAATTGTAACAATATATACCTTGTAATAAACTGTTCCATTAAAGGCGAATTTTCGCGGTGAGAGAGCATCCTTAGAGTGACTTTATTACCGTTTTCTGTTAATCCAACACAATAGCCTGTGATGTCCGTAATATACAGCCGTAAGTGAAATCATCTACTTCCATTATTGTTCCAGGTCTGCTCCAAGACTGGTCGGCTCAGACGCATCGTACAAGCTGAGTCACTACGAGATTGAGGCTTTAAATGCTGTAAGTACATTATATAATAATCACACCAAGAGCTATAAATACACAATAGGCTAGTTTTCTGGCAAATATAATCTGAAACTTTTTATGAAGTGTCCCTGTGATAGTTTGAAAATAAGCGAAACCCTGCTTTGACATCTCCGTACGGCCAAATGTACGTACGTATTTGAGTAATACCGTTTTTTCCCATTTACATATTTTTTATATTTTATTCCAATAAAAATGACTAACAGCTGTTCCGGGAATATTGTTAAAATTAAAGTTAACTTCTGCATCCCTATCTATGCCCATAACTCAGGCAGAAACAGCTTCTGTATCGTTTATAATTTACTAAACTATCGAAAAAACTTAGTTTTATTCTGCAATTCTGGTAAGGCAGCAATAGTAAAATATAAAAACAAATAAGCGACGCCTCCATAAGAGGTCCGCGACGGCGACACATTCATTTCATGAGTTTGATTTAAATTTTAACAGCATGTGAGTAAATAAAAGTACGAGTACTATAGTATTCATATCATGAGAATGAAAGCAGGTTTTAATTTAAATTTATGAGCTGAGGTACGAATATCATAAAATATCCTACCTCGTAAACAAAATATGGGAGTTTAATTATGTTGCTGCAGTCAAATGTCCTATGCTTAAATCTCTTGGTGTATTTTTGGCTGCATATATTATTATGTCATAAATAATCACATACCTATCCATATTATATCGTATAAACATTTTAGCGCTCTAGTAGCGTAGAATTATGAAATCAAAGATTTGGTATGATTGACGTAACGGTGTGTTGGCTCAGTTGGGAGAGCTAAGCCGGAAATGTAGGGTCACGGGTTCGAGTCCTGCTTACTTTGCAGTGGGTCATATAACATGTTTCTTTCATAAGTACCTAACCCTTGTGTCAATATTTTAATATAATTACTTGCTTACTCCGCTCTTCTCCGATCTTAGCCTCCGATACGAAATAGCGCCTACGCGCCCTGTTTTGAGTGATCTTCTCCCAGTTTAGTAGATCGCGTAGGTCCTTCATCACTTCGTCCCTCCATCGGTATCTCGGTTGGTCGACCGGTCGACGACCTACGCCGTCCAATATACGCTTTTTTTAACACTCTGTCGTCCGACATACACTCTGGATTCCCGAGTCATAGGAGTCATGCTACTTTTATCTCCCAATATATAAATTTTATCTTCCTTGATATAACCAATACTTATATTAAAATATTATAATGTTTAAATTGGAAAGGATTCAAACGTAGATTTAAGAGTCTTAGCAAAAAAGTTTTAGCACATGTCTTAGGATATATAAGTATTCGAAAACGAATGTTTATTTTTCGTTAAGCATCTTTTAAAAATACTAATATGTTATCGTTAAATCTGCTAACATATATGAAGTCATTACCATAATGGTAATGGGCGTAGTGCGTCTGAGGTCGTCCGATTAGAGCCATTACCATAATCTAGCTCAGTCTCCCGCGGCGATGCCGTGAAGGTGCTCGTCTTCTAATGGACACAAGAACAGTAGCCATATGACAAACCTACAAAAATATTAATAATAAATATCGGACACCACTCCCACAAGTCTTGTGTCTTGTTGAGCTTACTGTGCCTCGTCGACACTAGGCGACATACATACATATTTAGATAAATTATACATAGAAAACATCATGATAAAATTCATCATAAAAATATGCCTTTTGTGGGATTCAAACCAAAGACTACGTTCAGTAAGCTGAGCAGCACTAAGTTACTACAGCGCCAACCGCGTCGTCAAAAAATAATAAGTATGATGTGACTAGAGGATGATTTTTTATCGTAGCCCAGTAAAAAGTATTGTACATACTACTATCCAAATTCATCCAGCCGATACGGCGCGCTGGGCGCACAAAGATATTCCAACTGTTAGGTGGCGTTGTAATCATTGCCCATTCAAAACATTAAGCCATCCTGCTTGGCGCTATTAGGAATTTTAATGAAATTATGACCTCCTCTCCATAGCTAATTAGCTTCCAATTTAATTTTAGAGTTTTATTAAAGTGCATAATATGTAGAGAGAATTTTTGGTTTAAGAGATTCCTAGTTCGAAAAATCTAAATCGAAACAGATGTAACTTTTATGCCTGAAGGTATGTAGTGAAACTGTTAACCATATACCGACAAAAACATCAAGAACTATCTACTGTAGAGTTTTGTTTTTAGTGAATTAAAATATATGTATAAAATAAAATGCAAATATTGGTTCCTAGCTCACAGCACAGATAATAACTGCCATTCGCGCTACAGGGGAAGCCGGATGTCCGTGAAGTTGGCAGATCAAGTTCCAGCAGATCACAAAAATATTGGAGTTCTATTCGCTTGCAACATAGTTCTATAGTTCCTGATACTTTTTAGAAATAGTTCTGTTGTAGTAACGAAAATAGAGCCCATAACAGTTTTCAACCAAATGATCTGCTAACTTCACGTAGCAGATCAATTTCCTCCAAAACAAGCCAAACAATGTAATTATGTCAAATTGGAGGTATCTTAGAGTTCCTTATACTTAAAAAAATTGTTCACGTTGTTTAATAAAAATGAAACGTATCTTTCTTAAAATAAAATAAAACTACTTTATTTAAGTATAGGTGCGATCTGCTGAGAGATTTCCAGAAGTTCTAGGCCAGTGTGTGGCCTTAAACGATAGGTATGACTCTAAACTAATAAAAACAAAAGAGTTCTCTTTACTGCTGGCACTTGTAACTCATGAACGATTTTTTTTTACTACAAAGTACTTGAAAATTTGAGCTTATCAAGGTATAGGTATGATCTGCTGAGAGATTTCCAGAAGTTCTAGGCCAGTGTGTGACCTCAAACGATAGCTACGACTCTAAACTAATAAAAACTGAAGAGTTCTCCCTACTGCTCGAACTTGGAACTCACGAATGATTTTTTACTTCAAACTACGTAAAAAAACAATTTAACAAAGAGATAGGTGTGATCTGCTGAGAGATTTCCATGAGTTCTAGGCCAGTAAGTGGCCTTAAACGAAAGCTATGACTCAAAATTAATCAAAACTTAAAAGTTCTACCTACTGCTGGGACTTGGAAGTCATGAATAATTTTTTAATACAAAATACGAATATTTTCGAGTTTACCAAGCTACAGGTATGATCTGCTGAGAGATTTCCAAGAGTTCTAGGCCAGTGTGTGGCCTCAAACGATAGCTATGACTCTAAACTAAGACAAACAAAAGAGTTCTCTTTACTGCTGGCACTTGGAACTCATGAACGATTTTTTTTACTACAACATAGTTAAAATTTTATGTTTATCAAGGAACAGGTATGATCTGCTGAGAGATTTCCAGGAGTTCTGGGGCAGTATGTGACGTCAAACGATAGCTACGTTTTTAAACTAATAAAAACTGTAGAGTTCTCTCTACTGCTGGAACTTGGAACTCATGAATTATTTTTTAATACAAAATACGAATAATTTCGAGTTTACCAAGCTACAGGTATGATCTGCTGAGAGATTTCCAAGAGTTCTAGGCCAGTGTGTGGCCTCAAACGATAGCTATGACTCTAAACTAATAAAAACTGAAGAGTTCTCTTTACTGCTGACACTTGGAACTCATGAACGATTTTTTTTTACTACAAAGTACTTGAAAATTTGAGCTTATCAAGGTACAGGTATGATCTGCTGAGAGATTTCCAGGAGTTATAGGCCAGTATGTGACGTCAAACGATAGCTACGACTCGAAACTAAATAAAACAGAAGAGTTCTCCCTACTGCTCGAACTTGGAACTCACGAATGATTTTTTACTTCAAACTACGTAAAAAAACAATTTAACAAAGAGATAGGTGTGATCTGCTGAGAGATTTCCATGAGTTCTAGGCCAGTGAGTGGCCTTAAACGATAGCTATGACTCAAAATTAATCAGAACTTAAAAGTTCTACCTACTGCTGGGACTTGGAAGTCATGAATAATTTTTTAATACAAAATACGAATAATTTCGAGTTTACCAAGCTACAGGTATGATCTGCTGAGAGATTTCCAAGAGTTCTAGGCCAGTGTGTTGCCTCAAACGATAGCTATGACTCTAAACTAATAAAAACAAAAGAGTTCTCTTTACTGCTGGCACTTGGAACTCATGAACGATTTTTTTTACTACAACATAGTTGAAATTTCATGTTTATCAAGGTACAGGTATGATCTGCTGAGAGATTTCCAGGAGTTCTAGGCCAGTATGTGACGTCAAACGATAGCTACAACTCTAAACTAATTGAAACTGAAGAGTTCTCTCTACTGCTGGAACTTGGAACTCATGAATCATTTTTTAATACAAAATACGAATAATTTCGAGTTTAACAAGCTACAGGTATGATCTGCTGAGAGATTTCCAAGAGTTCTAGGCCAGTGTGTGGCCTCAAACGATAGCTATGACTCTAAACTAATAAAAACTGAAGAGTTCTCCCTACTGCTGGAATTCGAAACTCATGAATGATTTTTTTACTACAAAGTACTTGAAAATTTGAGCTTATCAAGGTACAGGTATGATCTGCTGAGAGATTTCCAGGAGTTCTAGCCAAGTTTCTGACGTCAGACGATAGCTACGACTCTAAACTAATTAAAACTGAAGAGTTCTCTCTACTGCTGGAACTTGGAACTCATGAATTATTTTTTAATACAAAATACGAATAATTTCGAGTTTATCAAGCTACAGGTATGATCTGCTGAGAGATTTCAAGGAGTTCTAGGCCAGTGTGTGGCGTTAAACGATAGCTTTGACTCCAAATTATGAAAAACTTAAGAGTTCTATCTACTGCTGGAACTCGGAACTCATAAATGATTTTTTAATACAAAATACGAAAAATTTCGAGTTTATCAAGATGCAGGTATGATCTGCTGAGAGATTTCCAGGAGTTCTAGGCCAATGTGTGACCTCAAACGATAGCTACAACTTTAAACTAATAAAAACTGAAGAGTTCTCCCAACTGCTGGAACTTGGAACTCATGAATGATTTTTTACTTCAAAGTACGTAAAAAATCTATTTAACAAAGAGACAGGTGTGATTTGCTGAGAGATTTCCAGGAGTTCAAGGTCAGTGTGTGGTCTAAAACGATAGCTATGACTCTAAATTAAAAAAAACTGAAGAGTTGTCCCTACTGCTGGAATTCAAAACTCATGAATGATTTTTTTACTACAAAGTACTTGAAAGTTTGAGCTTATCAAGGTACAGGTATGATCTGCTGAGAGATTTCCAAGAGTTCTAGGCCAATGTGTGACCTCAGACAATAGCTACAACTATAACAAAAAAAAATGAAGAGTTCTCCCTACTGCTGGAATTCGGAAGTAATATATATTTTTTTTATTCATATTACGTAAAAAAACAATTTAACAAAGAGACAGATGTGATCTGCTGAGTGATTTCCAGGAGTTCTAGGACAATGTGTGGCCTAAAACGATAGCTATGACTCTGACCTAATGAAAATTGAAGAGTTCTTCCTACTACTGGTACAAGGAACACATGAATGATTTCTTAGTACAAACTACGTGAAAAATCAATTTAACAAAGAAACAGGTGTGATCTGCTGAGTGATTTCCAGGAGTTCTAGGACAATATGTGGCCTCAAACGATAGCTATGACTCTGATCTACTGAAAATTGAAGAGTTCTTCCTACTGCTGCGATTCAAAACTCATGAATGATTTTTTTACTACAAAGTACTTGAAAATTTGAGCTTATCAAGGTACAGGTATGATCTGCTGAGAGATTTCCAGAAGTTCTAGGCCAGTGTGTAACCTCAAACGATAGCTACGACTCTAAACTAATAAAAACTGAAGAGTTCTCCCTACTGATCGAACTTGGAACTCACGAATGATTTTTTACTTCAAACTACGTAAAAAAACAATTTAACAAAGAGATAGGTGTGATCTGCTGAGAGATTTCCATGAGTTCTAGGCCAGTGAGTGGCCTTAAACGATAGCTATGACTCAAAATTAATCAGAACTTAAAAGTTCTACCTACTGCTGGGACTTGGAAGTCATGAATAATTTTTTAATACAAAATACGAATAATTTCGAGTTTACCAAGCTACAGGTATGATCTGCTGAGAGATTTCCAAGAGTTCTAGGCCAGTGTGTTGCCTCAAACGATAGCTATGACTCTAAACTAATAAAAACAAAAGAGTTCTCTTTACTGCTGGCACTTGGAACTCATGAACGATTTCTTTTTACGTAGTTTGAAGTAAAAAATCATTCGTGTGTTCCAAGTTCCAGCAGTAGGGAGAACTCTTCAGTTTTTATTAGTTTAGAGTCGTTGCTATCGTTTGAGGTCACACACTGCCCTAGAACTTCTGGAAATCTCTCAGCAGATCATACCTGTAGCTTGGTAAACTCGAAAATATTCGTATTTTGTATTAAAAAATTATTCATGACTTCCAAGTCCCAGCAGTAGGTAGAACTTTTTAAGTTTTGATTAATTTTGAGTCATAGCTATCGTTTAAGGCCACTCTCTGGCCTAAAACTCATGGAAATCTCTCAGCAGATCACACCTATCTCTTTGTTAAATTGTTTTTTTACGTAGTTTGAAGTAAAAAATCATTCGTGAGTTCCAAGTTCGAGCAGTAGGGAGAACTCTTCAGTTTTTATTAGTTTAGAGTCGTTGCTATCGTTTGAGGTCACACACTGGCCTAGAACTTCTGGAAATCTCTCAGCAGATCATACCTGTACCTTGATAAGCTCAAATTTTCAAGTACTTTGTAGTAAAAAAATCATTCATGAGTTTTGAATCGCAGCAGTAGGAAGAACTCTTCAATTTTTAGTAGATCAGAGTAATAGCTATCGTTTGAGGCCATAAATTGTCCTAGAACTCCTGGAAATCACTCAGCAGATCACAACTGTTTCTTTGTTAAATTGATTTTTTACGTAGTTTGTATTAAAAAATCATTCATGTGTTCCTTGTTCCAGCAGTAGGAAGAACTCTTCAATTTTCATTAGGTCAGAGTCATAGCTATCGTTTGTGGCCACACATTGTCCTAGAACTCCTGGAAATCACTCAGCAGATCACACCTGTATCGTTGTTAAATTGATTTTTTACGTAATATGAATTAAAAAAAAAATATTAGTTCCGAATTCCAGCAGTAGGGAGAACTCTTCATTTTTTTTTGTTTAAAGTTGTAGCTATCGTCTGAGGTCACACATTGGCCTAGAACTCTTGGAAATCTCTCAGCAGATCATACCTGTACCTTGATAAGCTCAAACTTTCAAGTACTTTGTAGTAAAAAAATCATTCATGAGTTTCGATTTCCAGCAGTAGGCGGAACTCTTCAGTTTTTATTAATTTAGAGTCATAGCTATCGTTTGAGGCCACACACTGACCTAGAACTCCTGGAAATCTCTCAGCAAATCACACCTGTCTCTTTGTTAAATAGATTTTTTACGTACTTTGAAGTAAAAAATCATTCATGAGTTCCAAGTTCCAGCAGTTGGAAGAACTCTTCAGTTTTTATTAGTTTAGAGTTGTAGCTATCGTTTGAGGTCACACATTGGCCTAGAACTCCTGGAAATCTTTTACCAGATCATACCTGTATCTTGATAAACTCGAAATTTTTCGTATTTTGTATTAAAAAATCATTTATGAGTTCCTAGTTCCAGTAGTAGATAGAACTCTTAAGTTTTTCATAATCTGGAGTCAAAGCTATCGTTTAAGGCCACACACTGGCCTAGAACTCCTTGAAATCTCTCAGCAGATCATACCCGTAGCTTGATAAACTCGAAATTATTCGTATTTTGTATAAAAAAATAATTCATGAGTTCCAAGTTCCAGCAGTAGAGAGAACTCTTCAGTTTTATTTAGTTCAGAGTCGTAGCTATCGTCTGACGTCAAAAACTGGCCTAGAACTCCTGGAAATCTCTCAGCAGATCATACCTGTACCTTGATAAGCTCAAATTTTCAAGTACTTTGTAGTAAAAAAATCA
This sequence comes from Apotomis turbidana, assembly GCA_905147355.2. NCBI lineage: Eukaryota > Metazoa > Arthropoda > Insecta > Lepidoptera > Tortricidae > Apotomis > Apotomis turbidana. The sequence continues at coordinate 12,482,517 of LR990281.1, forward strand.
TTCATGAGTTTCGAATTCCAGCAGTAGGGAGAACTCTTCAGTTTTTATTAGTTTAGAGTCATAGCTATCGTTTTAGGCCACACACTGGCCTAGAACTCTTGGAAATCTCTCAGCAGATCATACCTGTAGCTTGGTAAACTCGAAATTATTCGTATTTTGTATTAAAAAATAATTCATGAGTTCCAAGTTCCAGCAGTAGAGAGAACTCTTCAGTTTTAATTATTTTAGAGTTGTAGCTATCGTTTGACGTCACATACTGGCCTAGAACTCCTGGAAATCTCTCAGCAGATCATACCTGTACCTTGATAAGCTCAAATTTTCAAGTACTTTGTAGTAAAAAAATCATTCATGAGTTTCGAATTCCAGCAGTAGGGAGAACTCTTCAGTTTTTATTAGTTTAGAGTCATAGCTATCGTCTTAGGCCACACACTGGCCTAGAACTCTTGGAAATCTCTCAGCAGATCATACCTGTAGCTTGGTAAACTCGAAATTATTCGTATTTTGTATTAAAAAATAATTCATGAGTTCCAAGTTCCAGCAGTAGAGAGAACTCTTCAGTTTTAATTATTTTAGAGTTGTAGCTATCGTTTGACGTCACATACTGGCCTAGAACTCCTGGAAATCTCTCAGCAGATCATACCTGTACCTTGATAAACATGAAATTTCAACTATGTTGTAGTAAAAAAAATCGTTCATGAGTTCCAAGTGCCAGCAGTAAAGAGAACTCTTTTGTTTTTTTTAGTTTAGAGTCGTTGCTATCGTTTGAGTTCACACACTGGCCTAGAACTTCTGGAAATCTCTCAGCAGATCATACCTGTAGCTTGGTAAACTCGAAACTATTCGTATTTTGTATTAAAAAATTATTCATGACTTCCAAGTCCCAGCAGTAGGTAGAACTTTTAAGTTCTGATTAATTTTGAGTCATAGCTATCGTTTAAGGCCACTCACTGGCCTAGAACTCATGAAAATCTCTCAGCAGATCACACCTATCTCTTTGTTAAATTGTTTTTTTACGTAGTTTGAAGTAAAAAATCATTCGTGAGTTCCAAGTTCGAGCAGTAGGGAGAACTCTTCAGTTTTTATTAGTTTAGAGTCGTAGCTATCGTTTGAGGTCACACACTGGCCTAGAACTTCTGGAAATCTCTCAGCAGATCATACCTGTACCTTGATAAGCTCAAATTTTCAAGTACTTTGTAGTAAAAAAATCATTCATGAGTTTTGAATCGCAGCAGTAGGAAGAACTCTTCAATTTTCAGTAGATCAGAGTCATAGCTATCGTTTGAGGCCACACATTGTCCTAGAACTCCTGGAAATCACTCAGCAGATCACAACTGTTTCTTTGTTAAATTGATTTTTTACGTAGTTTGTATTAAAAAATCATTCATGTGTTCCTTGTTCCAGCAGTAGGGAGAACTCTTCATTTTTTTTTGTTTAAAGTTGTAGCTATCGTCTGAGGTCACACATTGGCCTAGAACTCTTGGAAATCTCTCAGCAGATCATACCTGTACCTTGATAAGCTCAAACTTTCAAGTACTTTGTAGTAAAAAAATCATTCATGAGTTTCGATTTCCAGCAGTAGGCGGAACTCTTCAGTTTTTATTAATTTAGAGTCATAGCTATCGTTTGAGGCCACACACTGACCTAGAACTCCTGGAAATCTCTCAGCAAATCACACCTGTCTCTTTGTTAAATAGATTTTTTACGTACTTTGAAGTAAAAAATCATTCATGAGTACCAAGTTCCAGCAGTTGGAAGAACTCTTCAGTTTTTATTAGTTTAGAGTTGTAGCTATCGTTTGAGGTCACACATTGGCCTAGAACTCCTGGAAATCTTTTACCAGATCATACCTGTATCTTGATAAACTCGAAATTTTTCGTATTTTGTATTAAAAAATCATTTATGAGTTCCGAGTTCCAGTAGTAGATAGAACTCTTAAGTTTTTCATAATCTGGAGTCAAAGCTATCGTTTAAGGCTACACACTGGCCTAGAACTCCTTGAAATCTCTCAGCAGATCATACCCGTAGCTTGATAAACTCGAAATTATTCGTATTTTGTATTAAAAAATAATTCATGAGTTCCAAGTTCCAGCAGTAGAGAGAACTCTTCAGTTTTATTTAGTTCAGAGTCGTAGCTATCGTCTCACGTCAAAAACTGGCCTAGAACTCCTGGAAATCTCTCAGCAGATCATACCTGTACCTTGATAAGCTCAAATTTTCAAGTACTTTGTAGTAAAAATATCATTCATGAGTTTCGAATTCCAGCAGTAGGGAGAAATCTTCAGTTTTTATTAGTTTAGAGTCATAGCTATCGTCTTAGGCCACACACTGGCCTAGAACTCTTGGAAATCTCTCAGCAGATCATACCTGTATCTTGGTAAACTCGAAATTATTCGTATTTTGTATTAAAAAATAATTCATGAGTTCCAAGTTCCAGCAGTAGAGAGAACTCTTCAGTTTTAATTATTTTAGAGTTGTAGCTATCGTTTGACGTCACATACTGGCCTAGAACTCCTGGAAATCTCTCAGCAGATCATACCTGTACCTTGATAAACATGAAATTTCAACTATGTTGTAGTAAAAAAAATCGTTCATGAGTTCCAAGTGCCAGCAGTAAAGAGAACTCTTTTGTTTTTTTTAGTTTAGAGTCATAGCTATCGTTTGAGGCAACACACTGGCCTAGAACTCATGGAAATCTCTCAGCAGATCACACCTATCTCTTTGTTAAATTGTTTTTTTACGTAGTTTGAAGTAAAAAATCATTCGTGAGTTCCAAGTTCGAGCAGTAGGGAGAACTCTTCAGTTTTTATTAGTTTAGAGTCGTAGCTATCGTTTGAGGTCACACACTGGCCTAGAACTTCTGGAAATCTCTCAGCAGATCATACCTGTACCTTGATAAGCTCAAATTTTCAAGTACTTTGTAGTAAAAAAATCATTCATGAGTTTTGAATCGCAGCAGTAGGAAGAATTCTTCAATTTTCAGTAGATCAGAGTCATAGCTATCGTTTGAGGCCACAAATTGTCCTAGAACTCCTGGAAATCACTCAGCAGATCACACCTGTTTCTTTGTTAAATTGATTTTTCACGTAGTTTGTACTAAAAAATCATTCATGTGTTCCTTGTACCAGCAGTAGGAAGAACTCTTCAATTTTCATTAGGTCAGAGTCATAGCTATCGTTTTAGGCCACACATTGTCCTAGAACTCCTGGAAATCACTCAGCAGATCACATCTGTCTCTTTGTTAAATTGATTTTTTACGTAATATGAATAAAAAAAAAATATATTACTTCCGAATTCCAGCAGTAGGGAGAACTCTTCAATTTTTTTTGTTTAAAGTTGTAGCTATCGTCTGAGGTCACACATTGGCCTAGAACTCTTGGAAATCTCTCAGCAGATCATAACCTTGATAAGCTCAAACTTTCAAGTACTTTGTAGTAAAAAAATCATTCATGAGTTTCGAATTCCAGCAGTAGGGAGAACTCTTCAGTTTTTATTAATTTAAAGTCATAGCTATCGTTTTCGGCCACACACTGACCTAGAACTCCTGGAAATCTCTCAGCAAATCACACCTGTCTCTTTGTTAATTAGATTTTTTACGTACTTTGAAGTAAAAAATCATTCATGAGTTCCAAGTTCCAGCAGTTGGGAGAACTCTTCAGTTTTTATTAGTTTAGAGTTGTAGCTATCGTTTGAGGTCACACATTGGCCTAGAACTCTTGGAAATCTCTCAGCAGATCATACCCGTACCTTGATAAGCTCAAACTTTCAAGTACTTTGAATTAAAAAAAACATTCATGAGTTTCGAATTCCAGCAGTAGGGACATCTCTTCAGTTTTTTTTAATTTAGAGTCATAGCTATCGTTTTAGGCCACACACTGACCTTGAACTCCTGGAAATCTCTCAGCAAATCACACCTGTCTCTTTGTTAAATAGATTTTTTACGTACTTTGAAGTAAAAAAATCATTCATGAGTTCCAAGTTCCAGCAGTTGGGAGAACTCTTCAGTTTTTATTAGTTTAAAGTTGTAGCTATCGTTTGAGGTCACACATTGGCCTAGAACTCCTGGAAATCTCTCAGCAGATCATACCTGCATCTTGATAAACTCGAAATTTTTCGTATTTTGTATTAAAAAATCATTTATGAGTTCCGAGTTCCAGCAGTAGATAGAACTCTTAAGTTTTTCATAATTTGGAGTCATAGCTATCGTTTAAGGCCACACACTGGCCTAAAACTCCTTGAAATCTCTCAGCAGATCATACCTGTAGCTTGATAAACTCGAAATTATTCGTATTTTGTATTAGAAAATAATTCATGAGTTCCAAGTTCCAGCAGTAGAGAGAACTCTTCAGTTTTAATTAGTTTAGAGTCGTAGCTATCGTCTGACGTCAGAAACTTGGCTAGAACTCCTGGAAATCTCTCAGCAGATCATACCTGTACCTTGATAAGCTCAAATTTTCAAGTACTTTGTAGTAAAAAAATCATTCATGAGTTCCAAGTTCCAGCAGTAGAGAGAACTCTACAGTTTTTATTAGTTTAAAAACGTAGCTATCGTTTGACGTCACATACTGCCCCAGAACTCCTGGAAATCTCTCAGCAAATCATACCTGTTCCTTGATAAACATAAAATTTCAACTATGTTGTAGTAAAAAAAATCGTTCATGAGTTCCAAGTGCCAGCAGTAAAGAGAACTCTTTTGTTTGTCTTAGTTTAGAGTCATAGCTATCGTTTGAGGCCACACACTGGCCTAGAACTCTTGGAAATCTCTCAGCAGATCATACCTGTAGCTTGGTAAACTCGAAAATATTCGTATTTTGTATTAAAAAATTATTCATGACTTCCAAGTCCCAGCAGTAGGTAGAACTTTTAAGTTTTGATTAATTTTGAGTCATAGCTTTCGTTTAAGGCCACTTACTGGCCTAGAACTCATGGAAATCTCTCAGCAGATCACACCTATCTCTTTGTTAAATTGTTTTTTTACGTAGTTTGAAGTAAAAAATCATTCGTGAGTTCCAAGTTCCAGCAGTAGGGAGAACTCTTCAGTTTTTATTAGTTTAGAGTCGTAGCTATCGTTTGAGGTCACACACTGGCCTAGAACTTCTGGAAATCTCTCAGCAGATCATACCTATACCTTGATAAGCTCAAATTTTCAAGTACTTTGTAGTAAAAAAAAATCGTTCATGAGTTCCAAGTGCCAGCAGTAAAGAGAACTCTTTTGTTTTTATTAGTTTAGAGTCATACCTATCGTTTAAGGCCACACACTGGCCTAGAACTTCTGGAAATCTCTCAGCAGATCGCACCTGTACTTAAATAAAGTAGTTTTATTTTATTTTCAAGAAAGATACGTTTTATTTTTATTAAACAACGTGAACAATTTTTTTAAGTATAAGGAACTCTAAGATACCTCCAATTTGACATAATTACATTGTTTGGCTTGTTTTGGAGGAAATTGATCTGCTACGTGAAGTTAGCAGATCATTTGGTTGAAAACTGTTATGGGCTCTATTTTCGTTACTACAACAAAACTATTTCTAAAAAGTATCAGGAACTATAGAACTATGTTGCAAGCGAATAGAACTCCAATAATTTTGTGATCTGCTGGAACTTGATCTGCCAACTTTACGGACATGGAAGCCGGAATATATCGCTAGTTTACGTTTTATTTTTGCATGTCGTATGCCGTTATCGTATGTATGTATGTATGTAAACGCTTTATTGTACACAACAACTGGTTATAAATACATTGATAACAAATGAAATATGTACAAAGGCGAACTTATCCCTATTAGGGATCTCTTCCAGTTAACCTTTGAGCAATTGAAGGAATGGGTATACGAAGAAAATAGGCAAACTACACTGCGTACAACCAAGATATCTATATTATACTTAATAAAACTATAATAAGTACATAAACTAAGTAAGTAATAATACACATATATTTTTACTATTTTTAAGATATATATTATATATACATATATATATATATATATATATATATATATATATATATATATCTACATATAATACATATAAATGCGTAAATAAATATTGTATTCAATGAATTCACACGTCATCGGACAGCCACAATTTCTTCAAGTTAATCTTAAGTGATGCAACAGATGGAGACTTCCTAAGGGACAAAGGCAACTCATTCCACAACTTCACTGCGCTTACCGTGAAAGACTTGCTATAGGTACGCGTCTTATTAGACGGTACAGCCAGAGTGAGATTGGCGCTAGACCGCAAGCGGTGACCACTGCCATCAGCCATATACGAAAATCTCTCACTAAGGTAAGGAGGAGAAGTAGGATTAAACAGGACATTAAAGAGCAATGAAAGGACATGCACGTCTCTACGCCGACGAATCGGTAGCCAACCCAGCTGCGCTCGAAAGGAAGAGATGTGGTCATATTTTCGCAATCCAAATATATACCTGATACACACATTTTGTAGGCGTTCAAGCTTGTCAAGCAATTCCTCCTTAAGATCCAGTAGAGCAATATCACCATAGTCTAGTAGTGGGAGCAAGAGAGATCTGGCAAGAGTGATCTTGGTGGAAATTGGCAGAAAGTTCTGCAGGCGCCTTAAAGAGTGGAGAGATGCAAAGAGCTTCTTGCTAACTTGCGCTATGTGCGGTGCCCACGAAAGCGTCTGGTCCATGGTGATACCCAAATTTCTAACTGTAGAGGAAAGGGGGATAGGAATCCCACCAAAAAGAATATCAGGTACCACCATTTCAGATACTTTATTTAAAAAATGAGGACTACCAATAACAATTGCTTGCGACTTTTTTGCGTTTATGTTTAACCCGAAGTTATTTGCCCAGCTGTAAATAGACTCCAAATCCGCATTGATCATATTAATAAGCGACGGCATATCCTCGATACTAGCCGCTGCATAGATCTGCAGGTCATCTGCATAAAGATGGAACGAGGATCTTAAACACTCGGTGATCCCACCAATAAATATTGAGAAGAGAAGTGGAGAGAGGACGCCCCCCTGAGGGACACCAGCGGAAATTTCACGCCATTCCGACAGTTTGTCGTCGACCCTAACCCGCTGGCGTCGACCAAAGAGGTAGTCGTGAAACCAAGATAGGGATGAGTGAGACACATTAAGTGTACGAAGGATACCGAGGAGGATGTCAAAATCTACGGTATTGAAAGCACTACTAAAATCGAGAAGGACAAGTACGGTGAGTTTTTTGTGTTCTATATTAAGACGGATGTCATCAGTGACCTTAACCAGAGCAGTAACTGTGCTATGCCCGGGGCGGAATCCGGATTGAAATGGGTTAAACAATGAATACCTATTGAGATGTGAAAGGAGTCGGCGATTTACAAAATGTTCAATAATTTTAGACAAAACTGGGAGTATGGAAATGGGGCGATATTGTGAAAAATCAGTAGGATTAGGTTTTTTGGGAAGGGGAATTACATGGGCAAGTTTCCAACATGAAGGAAATGTGCCCGAGGAAAATGAGAAATTTAATAAACTAGAAAGGATCGGAGCAATGGTATCCGCGACGAGCATAAGCATGTCTATACTAAGGCTATCTTCACCAATGGCCTTCGTCTTAATAGATTTCAGATAGGCAAGTGTCTCTTGCGGAGAAATGCTACCAAGCTCAAAGGGAGGTGAATCGGGGTGTGGCGTATTAGCAAGAAGTGATAATGTAGATTGTTTAATAGAAGGGTGGAGAGTAACCGGAGAAGAACTAAAGTGAATATTGATGGCGGCAAGATCAAGAACGCAAGAGGAACTTTGTTGAGCTTTGCCCACACCCAATGACCTGAGAAATTTCCACAGCTTAGTCGGGGGACAATCCTCGATGCAGTTGTGGATATGGCGGCGTCTGGCATCTCTACAGATCTTATTACAGCGGTTTCGTAAAGAGATATATGCCTGTTGGTAGTCACTGTTTTGCCGAGCTTTGACGCGTGCTCGGTCCCTTTTAGCCATAAGCGACTTAATATCCGGTGTAAGCCACGGAGCAGGGTAGTGCTTCACACGCGTCGGTTTCAGTGGAGCATGTTTATCATAAATCGCAAGCAATATGCCATTGAAAGCCTGCACCTTAAGGTCGACGTCATCCAGGAGCTCAATGCTATGCCAATCTGCACTTGCAACATCGTTATAAGCGCCTGCATATCTACATCATGTAGATTTCTGCGCATAATTACTTTATGCTTCCTTTTCTTTTTATCGTAACTAGATCTGTATCCTTACCTTGAGTTAACGTGACCGTACTCGCTAGCGACAGCGTAAACGATTTGTATGGAGAATAGTGCAGCGCCCCTAGCGGATACTTTGTAGAACTACAATCCTCCATACATATGGTTTAAGCAGTCGCTAGCGAGAACGGTCACTGTAAACTCATGGTAAGGGTGCGGGGACAATGGGTATACTGTGAGATGAGAACATTCATTTATTTATTCATAATATATGAGCTTCGTTCTTGTCGGTAGAGTAATCGCGGCTCTTGCCTATTCCTTGTTAATTTCTTGGTCTCCTGATACGACAAGGTACTCATTTTCTCTTTCAATTGATTAAAATATGTCAATCTTGGTTTTCATCTGCCTCTTCTTCCATTAATTTCGCACCCCAGGATGTTCACAAAGAAAGAATCATGTCGGATCAGATGTCCTATCATCTGTCTGTTACTATTTTGTTTTTAGTATACAATACATCAGTTTTCTTTTAAAATAGGTACTTCTCCTCATTGGTTTTCTTTTCGGTCCAGCCAATACTTTCCATTCTCCTCCAACATCACATTTCAAAAGCTTGATAGGAACACATTATAAAAATTAATCTAACGCTACTAAAGTAGTAAATAGATTCCCAGTACCAGCAGGCAGAGACGTAGTTAATTAATATATTCTTAATACAATATTTTTCAAATTCCGGTTACTTTTGTAAACAAAGGAATTAAAACTAAAACTATATTCAAAATAAGATCTGTTATGATATTAAGTTGGGTTTAATTCGGAACATTTCCATTGAGGACATATCTTTATTAGGGATAACCTTTATTTAGGACAATACAGGGAGCAAAAGGGTCTGGCGCCGAGTACGGTGCCCTGAGGCACTTCCTTTAATTGTATAACAATAGAAGTTAATGCCGTAAATGTGGAACAATATTAACTTATAAATGTAATTATGAGCCAAAACCAAAGAGAATGTGTAATTATGGTCTTAAGAAAACAATCTGTATAAACCTTGGGATGATAAAAGAGAAACAATAGAAGGTGAGTGTTATACGTACCTACATTAGTGTCCTGACCTGTAAACAGAATAGCCGAGCTTCCTGTATTTAAAGCGTTTGTGTTAAAAGATGTACGTACTATTTCTATACAAATATGTATTTAGTTATGCTATATATACCCGCTCATCCCATGAGAACATTATTTTTTTCTGGATGAAAAGTAGCCTATATTTTAATCTAGGGTGTCAGCTACCTTCCTACCAAAAAAATTCAAAATTGTTCCAGCTGTTTGGGCGTGAAGAAGTAACAATAACATAAAAATAAACTGGTAGATATGGCGCCTGATCCTTATAAGTCAAAGTGTATACTTTGGCCTAAAAATCCGCGGTTAACAGTCTATCTCCAGACAAATTAATAGTCGAAATTTGAAAATAAAAGACGAGTGCCGTCGGTAGCAAATTGTGAATATCTGTCAAATGCCCCATTCTCGCTACATTAGCCCTCAATGGACCCTAATGAGATAATGGAGGGGAAAGGTAAACTTGCACTGGACGGCTCGTCGTCAAAATTCTGTTCGTCGGGAACATTTTGACGGTAAAAAGCGAAAACGTAATAAACGCCAGGGAATGCAATGTCGTTTACTACATTTCCGATTTTCCCCGTCGATTTGCAAGTTTTGCTGTCTTGTGAAGGAGTGTGTTTAAAGTTATGGTCGTATGTGGGTATCGATTGACTGATTACTCAAGTGACTACATAATTAGGTACCCTTAGGACATGTGGTTCGATCGGCTTATCCAATCGATCGGACGATGATATTTTTTAATTATACTGTTGGTTCGACGGATCGAACTCTAAAGTTCTCGTAGTCGATTTTCGAACTACTAGGACGTTTATATTTCCTTATAGTCCGATGGATCGGGCCATGATGGGCCTTCTATAGGTTCGATGGATCGAAACTCATGTTCAATCGAACCATAAATACTTGACTAGTTTTGTTAGTCCGGCTAATCATTCCTACATTTTCATTTCCATGCATAAAAATGATCTCATCTTTACTTTGACACTAATCTATACCTAGCATTGTAAAATCCTACAATTGTATCATCATTCGGTTGAATAAATACAATATTAGGTACGAGTATTTAGTGGAAATTATTTTACGTAAGATATTTGAATTTGTTTATGCCAAAGTATCATAGTTGTGTAGGAAAAGTCAATTTGAAATCTACTTATCTTAGGCTTTCTTGCAAGTAATGCCTTCATAAATTTTTCATTACATATTCTAGGTATACGAGTATATAATTTATATGCAACAAAGAGGTCTAAACTAAAACTATCTAACATTAAACAATATCTCATGCTAGCGGAGTGCTTCAAGAATATCTCATTTTAGATAAGTTATCGTTTTCATTATCCCCCACCTTAAGCCGGCGCCACACCACCCTGCGGCCATTTGCTGAATCACCGCGGCTTAATAGGGTGTGAACTTATTTATCTGCGTTCGGGTGACTCTCCATTTAGGGAAGATCATGGTAACCTAACCTAATAAAGTATAGTAAAGATGTTTGTATTGTTTATGATAAAAATAATATTTTTGACGATTGGCAAATTATTTATTGTTTTTACAAAGTTGGGACTAATTCTTATTTTATTATTAATATAGTCCTCCTCATCGATTTCGATGACGGCGACCCCAAGCATACAAAACGTTATGGACTTCGCCTATTATGAGCTCTAATATGGCTGGCTCGACCAAACTTATTTTTAAATACTCTCTTACACGTGTAACAGTAGAGCTGGCCTGTCGAGTTGTACGTGTAAGAGGGCCTCGGTCTTTCTTTGCGAGGCTGGCGTTTTGTGTCTAATATTTGAGGCGGTGTTCCTCAAAAGACTTGATACGCTTAAAGATGGTGGATCGCCAAGATGACCTTTGAGCAGCAAGCTCCTCCCAGCGTGTAGGATCAATAGCGCAAGCGTTCAGATGTCGTTTGAGCACGTCCTTAAACCGCAGTTTATTATTATTGATCGTGCGGAAAGGTTTCTATTGATTCTTGCACGCGATAATGGGGTAACGAATCAGTTAGATTAAAAGATCAAATATTACTTAACATGGGTTATAAAATTGTAGCCATTATATTCTCCACGCTAGGTAAAGATACATGTCAGTAAAAAATGTGTACCGTATATGCCTACTCTGTATGACACGTTAAAATCTTGGCAACCCATTCAATAGTTTATTCTACTAGGAACATTTTGCCCCTTTGGAGCCTAAACAAACCAATTGTACTTATAGAAAATAAAATAGTTACAAGTTTAAGCGATTATAATTATGTTTTGCGTTTGGGACAAAGTGTAACTTATTTAACTCGTATAAATTAACACATTAATATCTGGCCACGGATAAGGACAGGAAATTTGCACCTAGTAGCTATAGCGTCGGATACAAATGAGGTCCAAACTTAACGTAACCGAGTTATACAAATCGATGTTGCGTTCTCGTGAGTTTCCTCCTTCAAAAGTTAACCAATCTTTATGAAATATTTAGGAACTGAACAAGAAAGAAAATGTTTTGTGTCAAACCGTTTCGATTTTTGCGTAAATTATTGTATAATTTGTGTACTAGCTGCCAAAAAATTTAAACTGTCCAACAAAGAACATTTCCTTTTCATTCCGTTACTAAATTTTCATAAAGATTAGTAGTGTTGAATGGTGAAACAGACGAGAACGAAACGTCGATCTGTATGGCGTGATATTTCCCCTTAAAATATTCTCCTATTTATGATGTATATGTCACTTTCCCGCTACCATCTTCCACTTACTCCGCACCTATAGACCTCATAGCAATCCAATTGTAAAAAGGTACGCGATGGATTGGCCGCTTTACAGCCGCAGTAAAAGCTGAGTAATTAGCGCGACAATGTCCGGCTCCTGACGCCTGACGGGGACAGGAAAACTGCCCATTTTATTTCGATTAATGTAATGGGTTTGTGAATTTTAGGCAACCTTTTTAGGTAATGTTGGTTAACTGATTAGCTAATTTGCAATATTTTTATCCTGAAGAAGAAACTAGCTATACATATTAAAATGTAGGGAATCGTCTATTTCGTGTATACCTTGGAAGGCACAAGTTAAGTATTCTACAAAGGCAATTTATTATTAAATGAAAAGAAAGTACCAGTGCAGTGCAGTTAAATGTCATCGTAATGTCTACCTTTATAAATACATTAGACCTGCAGTTAATTAACGCATTCTCAAATATTTAAGCAATTTTGCGCTGAAAATTTAACGAAAATGTTCACGTTTTTGTTGCGGTTTCTCCGCTTTTCCTAGCATGTTATGCAAAAGGAATTTTCCCACACTATAATGTCTTTAAATTACACGTAGACGTAGAGCTAGGAAAAAAAAAACTGATCGAGATAACCGGAAATATAACAATGACAATGTCTATCTTCTCTTAGTATTACCAGTATTACTATCGCCAAAATTGGTCTGATTTCGCCAATAAAAACATTCCCACAAAACTCCGACCTGTCACAAGAGAAGTAACATGACAATTTCCACATCACAATTCTGCCACAATGCGCGTTTGACTTCCATTACCTTTACGTGAAAAAATATCAAAGGCGTCGTTAATGCATCGCCTGAGCAATCTCCAAATCGAGGGGTGCATAATTTATCACAGTGCCGGTATATCTGCTGCTATTTTTATTACATCACACGTTGAAGAATGAATTTCAAATGGTGTCGGAAGTTTGCGTTGGGGGAATAAATCCTTATCCGCTACCGGACTGTTTTGCTGCACTTGTGCATATATTGATAAGTATGCTGTATAAAAAATCTGATTTGAACTATATTTATACTAAAACAGTATTAAAAAACAATTTTATCCAGAAATTCAGTAGATAATTCGGAGTTCCTTCTTTCTAAATTTACTCGCATGTCTCCTCTACGTTATCTTATTAGTATTTGAGTTGGCAAGTTCTTAGCGTTTCATCTAAAAGCTGGAAGCTTGACAAGTAATAGCGTAAATAACAGTTTTATATCCTGTAAGAGCACAATTTAGTGTCCATTTAGAGCCCTGTTTCGTTCGTAAGTGAGCGTTTTAACTTTATTATTTCATATCTTTTTAAATAACTACATTTTGTTTATTAAATTGAGTTTTACATTTGAATTATGAGCATATGTAAAATAAATGGTCATAAAAGAGTACAATCTAGAAATTTTAGAATGAAATTCGCTGCATAATGGCATTTCCCAAGCTGTTTAGGAAATCGCATTCAAATTGTCTGAATTGAAACTTTAGATTCGCAAAGAATATTGCATGATAGGTGAGCGCATCATGGAGGGTCCCGACGTAAATATGAACGGAAACGATCTCGTGTGATGCGGGGTGAACGTCAGAAAGATTTGTGCTATATCTTGCGAAAAAAACAACGTATTTCTGCCATGAATACAAAGAACAAAGCTTAAAGAAAAATTTAAAAAGGAGCCACCTGGTGAAAGGGACCGGGAATCGAACCCGGTACCTCTGGATTACCGGTCCAGCGCGTTAGCCACTTCGCTACCCTCGCTCCACGTAGACCTGACGAATTTTTCCTTATGCTTTGTGTGTCGATCTTTGCATTGTTTATTTGAAAGGTTTTTACACCTTAGCGACCTCTATGTGAATACGTTAATTTCACATCTTACCGCACCACTTTACAGCGGTGAACGTATTTCTGCTCGGTTAACTTATGTTTGCACCACTTGTATGGTCATGGGACGCTCGTGAAAATTCTGCTCAAGGCGACTACTTTATTTCTAATATTTACTTACTCTAAATCTGTCACAGTGATGTTTTTAGGGTTCTATACGTCAAAAGGGAAAGCGTAACTCTTATGGGATCACTCCGCTTGTCTGTCTGTGATGATAAGCGAATCAAAATGTATCAGGATTCTTTCTGTTGACCAAGAATTACAAAATTTGGCAAACGGCACGGCATAGTCTTAAAGTAAAAAATGAAGGAAATTATCCGAAAATACTTTTTAGTACATCGCAAACAATTCAGCTGTGTGTTGTTGTGGTACGGAACCCTTTATGCGCGAACCTGACTCGCACTTAACCGGTTTTTTCACTTGCGTGTACCGGACTTTTAAGATTAAGTTGACATAGTTCCACGGTGAGTTAAGTAAGGCACAAGGTTGAACATAAAAGTATCCAGTAATTCTAAACATAATGCGATGAACTATGTTCTTCGCACATGGTTGTACGGTACTAAAATAAATCACAGCCAGAGCAGAGAGGTCCTCAAGTGCCTACCGCTATATATCATAATACTCAAGTTTACTGAAATTTGATTTATGGTTTCATTGTTTAGGTACGTAAGGATTGTTAGGTCTCTGTTAAATACATGATAGCTGGATAACACTTGGTTCTTACCAAGTTTTATCAACCAAGTGGTATCAGTAATACTCTTGTATTATTTACTCTTTTAGGCATTATATATTATGGTTAGTTATGTAAACATTTGTTTTCATCTATTTTTCCGTTTAGTATATTATATTGCTCTGCAAAGCTATGAGTAAATAATAGACGAGTCTAATTTAGCTACATTGCTAGTGTTTGTGTATTTATTATTCACTTAATATAAAAGCTCAAAACGAGCAAATATGACTTCCTATTGTTGTACATATAATACTTGAAGGGTACTACACTCAAAGAACATGTCTAGCGACTTTTTTAAATCGAGATTATCATCTCAAAATATAGAGCACTCAATATACTATAACTTAGCACTCCGTTACACATATATATATAACTTGTCTTATAAATCACTTTTTAAAAACATGTATACGAAAATTTTATAATTATGTATAATCGTTCCAAACTTTAAAATCGCAATAAAAGTTGCTAAGATGACTAGACATGTTCTTTCCAATTTTCAATTTATGGTGGGAAAATAGTTGAAGGATTTTCCCACCAAAACATTCTTGTCATATAAATGCGATGCCATTTTTAAGCATATTCAAAAGACAACCAACCACAGCAAGGCTTGCTTTGACTTTGAGCCTTGCTTGTGAACGGATAGGGTTGTTCCCATTATGCACCCAATTGACAGATTGCACGACATTTTTATCCCCTATCGGAACATTTGTCAATATCGTAAAATTTGTCTATTACAACGTATTTCCGGTTTTCTGGAAGCGGAAGTAGACAGTGCGTGCCTGAGCGTTAGAGGGGAGCAAAAATTAATAAGAGGAAACGCGATTTTAACGACTTGTAGACAAATTGGTGCGGAACGATCATTTGTTATACAAGTTTGGGTGCTACCGGGGTTGCTGATGGAAGAAATAGAGTGGTTGCTGTAACTAACAGTTGCTAGCGAATGGTTAAACAAGAAAATTATTGAGTTGGCTGACACTAGGTACCTACATCTACTTTGGCAGTGCGGGAGTTTTTGGTTATACAAGTTCGCAGGAGCGCATGTAACATCGTAGCTTCGTTCTATTTTGAGGGTATATTTAGGGATCAAAGTGAAAAGAAAAAAATATTTGCACTTGCTCCTGGTCACTAAGGCTTCAAACCCTGGGATTTTATGTATGGGATTCCCAGGGATTATCCATACTAAAAAATGCCGGGATTGGAAGCTCTACTGGACACGAATCAAACCTAGGTAATACGGCCCAACGAATTAGTTCAGTGGTAAATTTGTGTCCGAGTTTGATTTTAGTAATACTTTTTAGGGCTTCAGATACAAAGGGTGTTAACGGGACCTTATTTATCTGCCTGTATCTTTTATATAGGTAGAGTCTTGAAACTTTCGCCTCATGTGTAATAGTGTATGGAATAACAATTAATGTCAATAAAAGAAGTTAATAATTAAGGGCTCCTTACAATAAACGTGTTTCTTCTACGTTTTTTTTCCTATCAGTCGAATAGGCAGATACTTGAAATTGACATACTGTATGGTTATAACCACTATAATAAAAATAAATAAAAAATACGGAACTCACAGTATGGGAAAACGGTACTTATTTTCGAGCACATGCATTGTAATACATTGAACATATACACTACAGGGTATTCAGGGTAAAGAAAAGAAAATATAGATTATCCATCTCTTCAATATTCCAAATCCTATTTCAAGTCAAACCTCTGGACCCGCAGCGCCCCAAGATTCGAGAACAGTGTAACTAGTCATAGTTACAAATTGTTCCGTGACAGCTAATGGACGGAGGCCCGTAATATTGTTTTGACCAGCAATATTAACTATTACCAGGGGAACAGAGATCAGTTAGTCTTTGAGTTAATGGCTTATATTTGTTGCCTTTCTCTATCCCGTGAAGCGTTATTTTAAATTTAATGACAATAGAGGCTTGGTCCAATTTTTCGAAGACCTTTAATTATTTTTTTTCGATAGTCCTTGCTGTAAGGATCTACAAGCTGCAGGTTATTAATTTTTATTTACCATGGTTTTTAAACTGACAATTTGGCATTTCTCTGACAATAATAGTGGCTGAAAGGTTATTTGCCTTCGAAACTTAATAAAAAAAAACAAATACTTTCCGATGCGAAATTTCACCGGTTTGACACTGACGAACGACATGTGTCAGAATTTGAATGGTTTGACACTGACGTGTGTCAAAATTTCAACGGTTTGACATTGACAAGTGCCAACCATCAACAATATATTTTTTTAAATTAAGTTTCGAATGTCAAGATCACTTCAGCCACTATTATGAACTGTCAAATTGTAAATTAAAAAAAATGACACATCACAAAAACCATGGTAAAGAAAAATTAATGAGCTGTATCTTACAGTAAGAACTATCGAAAAAAGTATGGTCTTCAAAAAATTACTGATAAAGTACCAAGCCTATTAAAATGCATATAACGTACCTGTTTTTATTTGGCGATATTTTTAGGGATACAAAGAGTTTATTCTGTCTACTATGAACTTTTTTCGTAAACTACAAATACCGTAATTACTTTACTCCGGTCCTACTTTGCTCCAAAATTGGCTCTACTTTTACGAATTGCATCGCATATTTTATAAATATAAAGTTAAGGTACTGGTAATGATTTTATCGGAAATAAGTACTCATTGCCTTCATTTTAGGTTGAATTTTGTTGCAGTTTAGTTGATATTTTAGATTTTCTTAAACTTATTTTTTGGAGCAAAGTAATGTGTATGAGGCGGGAAACTTTGCTCCAAGACAATCTTTCCTTGTAATCTGCTTTATATCTGCAGCGTGGAGCATTAATTAACGTGTTTTAGCTATCAATAGTCTGCTCGATGATTATTGGTGAAACGGAAAAACACAATTTGGTTCAGAATCACATTTTTTTTATTGAGATCAATCGAGTACTTTCTAGTTGCATTGCAATCAGTCTTAAATTGTGATAATTCTAAAAATCAACGTTAATAAACATTTGGCAAATTATTGCTATTAACTGCAACATTTAAACTAAAGAGATGAGGTAGCTTACCTCTACAAACAAAACAAAAGATCAGGTAACTGTTGCCAAACGTAAACAAAACATAAAGAAACCTAAGTGGTCAGGTTTTCTAAACAAAACAAAAGGAAAACTTCGTAAAAAAAAAAAAAAACACCCCATAAGTGGTCTACTTCAGGAATAGAATAAAACTCTCGTCTTCCTACTTTTTTGGGAACGTTTTTGCATCCTAAGACGTCCGCCCATTCGTACGTAATTTCATCTTTGGGTTGTTGCCATTTCCAATTTTTGATAGATCTCGTAGGGCCTTTTCCAGATATTCCCGTTAGTAAATTTCAAATTCATACTTTATGCTCCTAGATCAAAATATCCCCAAAACATGTGCATAGTAAGACCGTCCTCGAAAGTTTTTAATATTTTCGAAACTTTTGTAACAATCACTAAAATATCATGCTCTCTAATACTTAATGAAGTTCTAAATGAAATAATAAAACACTTACCTAAATTCATTCAGAGATTTTCAAGATTCAAACAGATTTTCTGCATAAACAAAATCGGTTGCATCCACGCGTTCTGAAGTTTTGACAGCTACTGTCAAAATATTTAAACTTTTGACAATCCATCCCACCGGTGTTGGTAGGTGAAATCTTACGTTACCCGAAAAATCATTTAAATTTACAAAGTTAACAAGAGTTTTCGTATGTAACGGAACTAAACTTTTTTTTTTGTTGGAGCATAGTTACCACCCTAGGAGGAAAGTAGGACCATATTACGGTACTCAATGAATTTTTACTGAACAATTCCAACAGTAGATAGATGGAGTTGATGACAGAGGGTTGTAGCTTGGTTTTTAAATATCCAACAGAATTTTATTTTTACAAACGAGACTTGGAAAACTACTTATATAGAAAAAAACATCGATAAGTGAGTTTATCGATATTGAAATCCCTATTTGTGACTCCATATTCCGATGTCTTAATATAACTGAGTAGTAAAAATCTACGAAGCTAGTAAATAATAAGTAACTGAGAGTAATAAAAACAGACTTATAAACAAATTTCGAATTCAAACATTTCGCTACATACTGTAACCAATAATAACGTACATTTTATCGTACGTATAGTCCGTAAGCCCGCTCCTAGATTGCCTACGTAATATGACATCACGATAAAATGCATGGCACACGGTCGAAAAAGTTGTGCTGAGCGAGAATCAAACGATTATCGCACAGAAAATTGGCCGGAAGTTTGAGAAAATCCTTCACTTCCGGTCAAAATTTTAGGGGTGTACTTACGTCATGTGACATCATTACGTGACAGATGGCATCATGTAGCCCTTTCATTGTAGATAGTGTAAACGTAAGTCTGCCAGTTCTAAAATGGCCGGAAGTGCTTGGCAGACGGGGTCAAAGATGGTCATCGGATACGTTTTCCTACGTTTTGTGGTATCTTGACGAAATTGATTATAAATGTTTTAAAGTAATAGTGTCTCTAAAAATAAATTAGTCTGCCAAGACATATCTGGCCGGAAGTCCTTCAAAAGTGATTTTTTAGGGTTCCGTAGTCAAACTAGGAACCCTTATAGATTTATTGCCATGTCCGTCGGTTCATCTCTCCGTCCGCGGCTTAGCTCCGTGACCATTAGTACTAGAAAGCTAAAATTTGGTATGAGTATGTGTTAAGGAACCCTTATCTTGCGGCCGCCGGACCTTCGAGGGGAATGCCCCGCGCGGGGAGGCAGCTGCATCAAATTTGCATGTGACTCTTCGCCGTTCGCTATTAGCGTGCGCACACAGACTTACGCCCTTTTGAAAACTCAAAATTAGTGTTCAAGTGGCATAGTTAATAAGTCTATATAGTATAAACTGCATGTACTAAAGTTGTTTTGCATTAATATCGTTTAAAAGTTACTGCATACTTCATTCTTCAATCATCTAGTCATCTACCAAGCATCACCAATTCAGAAACCCAAAAGCAATTGACGCCAAAGTCTACAGTATGTGTATGTATCACGACGACAAAACGGTAAAAAACAAAAAAAAAAAAATTTTTTTCGTACCCACACGATATTTGTTTTTTTGTTTTTATTTTATCGTAATCGTCCTCTCGTATGTATCTTGTACACCTAAAGTGGGGGTGAATTTATTTTTCTTTCCAACACTAGTGTGTGGGGTAGCGTTGAATAGGTTGTCGGGCCACGCTCAGTGTAGGGCCCTTACTTGCCCATCCTTCACAATGTTGTTGCTGTCCTATGGTACCCGAGTGAGCACGTTCGAATCCCAGACCTGTTTCAGCTGGGCAAAGGCGCCTATAGCTTTCCTAATCCTCGCGTCGACGTCGTCATCGGGACTATCACGGTGCTGCTGAGATATGTGAACTTTGCGACAGATTCCAGCGGTGTCCCATTGAGCCTTATGGGTCGGTTTTTGCACGACTGAACTCGCATTTCGACGGTCTTCCTAGCGTTTATTCGTAATCCCTGAACTTGAGCTTCCTCTCGTAACGAATCCAGCTTCATATGAGGATCGGGCAGTGAAGACGAAACCAACACTATGCCGTCTGCGTAGTCGAGGTCCTCCAGGTGTGAGCTTTTATTCCATGTTATGCCCCTAGCTGTTTCTGTTACTTTCCGCATGATGTCGTCGAGATGTTGACTCCTGCACTCATTGGAATTGGTTCCCCTAGAACTTGGTCGTGCACTACTTTGCAAATACTGCCATTATAATATAGGGATTCATCCTTCACAATAGACGGGATTAAATCCCGAGCTCCTAATCCCGAGGTTAAAGTTACGAGAAAGATTTCAAGTTCTATAAAAAGGTCGTAAACGCTATACCTTGAAACATGCCAACTTTGCCCGCTTTTTTCGTAAAAACCCGAATTTCTCTCTTTTTTTCTATGACGGGATAAAGTTTTTTTTTGTCTAACGCATCCATCGTATTCATATGCATGCGTTTATTACGAGAAACAATTTTTAAATCTACATATAACCAACTTTATTATCAATTTTCACCTCGGGTAAAGTTATCTAAACTTTTGCCAACATTGCCCAAATCGATTATTTTTGTAACTATAGCCCCTACAATGATAAGATAAGGATCAGTATAAAATCTGGGGTAATAATGGCGTTCCACGTAAATATCTTGGTCTTAGCTATACAAACACGTGTGCAATATGGGTGGGCAATGTTACGTAGGTATTTTGTTTTACTCCATACAAGCCGAATCAAGCAGTTTGAAATTGTTAGGGTTGCCACTTTTGGTTGAGTAAACCATCTTTACCAATACCATTATCAAAATGAAAAATGTATGGCTAGTATTGGGTACTAATAGTTAGGCGGTTATTTTTTTACTCCACGTTAGAATAATCTTAATAAAAATTGACATAATAGAATTTTATATCTTTTTGTGTTTTATGGACATGCCATGACATGACATGCAGCTACTGCTAAAAGTGTTAAATAATCGTGATCGAAATAAAACGGTTAGCAATTTGTATAGAAAATAGTTATATTTGCACAACAAACAAAAACGCATCGGGAATAGACAATAGAGTGCAGATCGAGTTACCAACATAAAACATTAATATGGTTGCGTTCTAAAACCTTACACTCCCTACAGAACGCAAACCCATTTTATTAATATAATATAAATGTTTCTCAAGAGAGACACCTTTAGTTAAGTTATCAGCTACCATATTACAACCCTTCACAAATAAAAACTTAACTTTACACTTCACTAAGTTTTCTCTAAGAAAATGTAGACGAATATCTATATGCTTAGTTTTTGGTTTATAACAGTCTGTTGATGCCAGTTTTATTGCACTCTGATTGTCAGAATAGATGGTAAACGCACTGTCCACACCTTGGCCTAGTTCAGCTTGTAATTGCTGGACCCACAGTGCCTCCTGAGTTGCGGACGCCATCGCCATATATTCCGCCTCGGCTGTAGAAAGCGCCACCGTCGGCTGTTTACATGTATTCCATGATATACTGGCGTTCTGATATATAAATGTATAGCCAGTACATGACTTTCTGTCTAAAGGGTCGCTGGCCCAGTCTGCATCGCAGTATCCAGTTATCTCTTTGGAGTCCTCTTTGACATAACATAATTTTAGATCCTTTGTTCCTTGGAGATACAAAAAGACTCTCTTCACTCCAAGCCAGTGTTGATCGCCTGGATTATTGCAGTATTGACTCAGATTACTGACTGCATAAGCAATATCAGGTCGTGTAACATGTGCCAGATAAATAAGACAGCCCACTGCTTCTCTGTATGGGAATGTATTATTTCCATCGTCTGGATTTTTCTCAAATTTCGCATTGACTTCTATAGGGGTACGAACTGGTTGACAGTCATTCATGCCAAAACGGTCCAAAACTAAATTGATGTATTTTTCTTGATCCAACATGATCACACCTGCCTCACGGATTCTCTTTATATGAATGCCAATGCACTGCTTTGCCTCGCCCAAGTCTTTCACGCTGAATTTCTGTCTTAATTTTTCTTTAATTTCTGTTGTTGTGTTTTTGTCATTGGTGAAAATCAACAGATCATCCACCCACACACAGCAATAAATATCATTGTTGATTTATTAACTAAATAATAAATGCATGGATCAACTTTTGATCTTTCCAGTCCAATTTTAAGTAAAATATCGTTCAATTTTAGGTTCCATTGCCGGCTAGCTTGCTTGAGTCCATAGATTGATTTATGTAAGCGACACACTTGAGCATTTTCTTCATAACATTCTGGTTGTGACATGTAAATTTCTGTGTCAATATCTCCCTGAAGAAATGCACTTATCGCATCCATCTGAACCAAGTCAAGGTCATATTTTGCAGCTAGTGCAATCAAAAAACGCACAGACGTATATCTTACGACAGGAGCATTTACTTCATTGTAGTCACTTCCCTTTCGTTGATCATACCCTTGTATAACCAACCTTGCCTTAAAACGGGTAATCTCTCCTTTCTCGTCCGTTTTAGTTTTAAAGACCCATTTACATGGCAAAACTCTTTTACCGGATGGTAAGTCCACTAATGACCAAGTATTATTTTTAATCAACGAGTCATATTCTTCTTGCATGGCCTTCTTCCACTGGTCGGCATCAGGAGATGAAAGAGCTTCATCTAATGTCTGAGGATCATTAAAATCTAGTACTGGGCAAAAATAACTCACATCATGCTCCTCGGGCTCTGCATAGTTGATGACTTTTCGCGGACGAAGATTCATTGTTTGTGCTGGTGGCTCTGTGTCAACTGATTCTTCAGGTAAGTTTGTAGAATCGTCTCATTCTCACCAGATTGATAGTCGTCACTAGAAGAATGATCTGAAGTGCTCTCTGATTCTTCTTTGCAGGGTTCTTCGCATGGCTGCACAATGGAGTCACTGTTGGATGCAAAAGGTAGGTATATATTTTTATCATATTTCTGAACATTTTCTCAAAATAACACATCCCTACTCTTGATGATTTTATTAGTTTTCGGATCAAGTACTCTATATCCCTTGGTAGATTCACAATATCCAACAAATATTAGTTTTCTAGATTTTGAATCCCATTTTTGGCGTTTCTCTTTTGGTACCTGTACCATAACTTCGGAGCCAAAAATCTTCATATTCGATAAATTGGGCTTCTTTCCGGACCACATCTCTATGGGAGTTTTACCATCTAGTGACTTTGTGGGAGACCGGTTAATGACATATGCGGCTGTAGCTAGGGCCTCTCCCCATAGTTTAGTTGGTAAATCTGCATCAAACAACTCCGAGTGATTCATGTTCCATGGACCCACATAGATCAGTGTGAACAAGCTGCAATGGCTGTGTAGCTCTGGAACCAATGTTGTTGAAGAGCACCCGGGTCTGTTTTCCTCTGAGGCAGGTAGTACACGTGATCGAACCTTTACTGTTGTCAGAAATCAGATCCACTCCCTCGGCGCACTCTGGCAGCTTGTTAACATCTGAAAAATTCAGGTGTCCCATGCGTCTATGCCACAGGACAACACTATTTAAGTTATCTGAACAAGACAGGTTGGATACCACTTCTCTATGAGTATTTAACAGATACAAATTGTTTACTAGTGTTGCTGAACACACAAGTTTTCCATTTTGATTATATATGTCACAGCCTTTGTCTCGAAAATTTACTTTACATCAATTTTTCACCATGGCACTAACTGACAAAAGATTAGCAGCGAGTTTAGGTATATACAGAACTTGCTTTACCTGTATTTTGTTTTCTTCATTTCCATTAATCAATAAATTGACCTTTCCCATACATTCCACAGGAAGCGGTGTCTTACTGACTACAGTTATGGTAGGTATAGGAGGACCTGTCACATCATACATCCAATCTTTCCTGTTGGTCATATTCATCGAGGCGCCCGAGTCCACATACCACTGGTCCGGATTCATTGACTGAGAAGAAGCTGAAAACGCTGCAACGAAACCCTTCTTTTCTTCTTGATTGTCCTGGTTCTTTTTCTTCAGAGCACAACAGTTCTTGGCAAAGTGTCCATGTTTATTGCAGTTATAACATCGGGGACCTTTGTAAATCTTCGTTGTGCTTTGCTGTACTGGAATGGCCTTGTTCCTTGTGAAGAATTCTGAACTCTCAGAGCATTGAACTTCCTGCAGGAGCATTGTCTTGATGGAATCTGCAATGATCTTGATGCCTGAGCTCTCCAGTCCCATTATCATTGGCTTATATGTTTCGGGCAGGCCAGCCAACATCAGCGTTCCAAGCCATTCATCGTATATATCGAACTTGATATTCCTGAGCTTGTGCGCAGTCGACATTATCTTATTCACATAATCATCTACGCTTCGAGAAGATTCCAACGTCGTAGTGATGAGGTCCCTCAGTAAGGCGACTCATCTATATAACCCGCTGTCATCGAAAGCCTGTTCCAAGTTCTCCCAGACTTCCTTACATTTTGTTGCGCTCTGAACATGTACATAATTGATTGGGTCAAGCAGTAGAATAAGCTTTGACTTCGCCTTGATTTCTTTTTTCTCATATGTGTTGGTGCCCGTCACGCAAGTCCACAGTTCTTCGAGCTCGAAATAAGCTTGTACTGCGAATTTCCAACTAGCATAGTTCTCTCTTCCGATTAATCTATCAATGTGGAATGGATTGTGACTTGCGTTCGTCATCTTCTTTGAGCATTTCAGGTTTTACGATGTTATGTGATAACCGGCGCCGCTATAGTAAGGTTATGCGGCAGTTTTTAAATGTCTCACTAATTAAAATACGTCACTCGGTTTTATTAAATACACTGATGCTAATTTCTAAATCAACCACGCTCTGCTACCATGTTAAATAATCGTGATCGAAATAAAACGGTTAGCAATTTGTATAGAAAATAGTTATATTTGCACAACAAACAAAAACGCATCGGGAATAGACAATAGAGTGCAGATCGAGTTACCAATATAAAACATTAATATGGTTGCGCTCTAAAACCTAACAAAAAGTACAACGGTTTAATAGAAATACAATTTACCTTACCTTAAATACATAACCCTTCTTTATTTACGCAGTCAGGTAAAATTACGACAAGGTGACAACCCTAACCCTTTTTTTAGGCTGGGCAATGTTGGCATTCATAGGTTAGCAAGTTACTGGATAACATTGCCCACCATCATAACTCTGGTTTTAATAAGTATTTTTAGTACAAACTACAGTAAAAATGATCTACAGTTCTTATTTTATAACAAGTAATAAGACACATTCACCTGAGCCTTCCCCATTCTGTAAAAAATACACCAGAACTTCACCTAGAATTGGCCCGCCAAATCACGCACCTTATTCGACTAGTTCCAACACGTTACGGAATGAAGTTGCGCGCAAATGTGATTCCCAGTGATACCACAGATATAATCTATTTTCCACTAAAAATAGTAGTGTTGCCATAATCATCTTGAAATTGTCTACAGTAACGTTTCTTTTTTTAAGTAGCGTTTTGGGCAAAGTTCCATGTGGAGGCAAAGTTGGCATATTTCACGGTAGTAGGTAACTGTACCTAATTTCTTATTACCTTCTGGAAGTTATCGATTATACGCGCCAGATTGAGCGGAATGTTTTAATGCAGTATGGCACTTAACTAATATGTGTAATGTTCGAAGTATAAGGACACCGCGCGGCACTTACGTCATACGTAATTTTAAAGAAAAGTATGAAATTTTGAGATAGCTCAAAAACGACAACCGACTTTATTAAATATAGTTTTCGTTGAAATTAGGTACTTACAGGTCATATTTTCATAAAATTTTCTATATTTTTTTTTACTCAATGTTAAAAAGTTAAGGGGGAGGGGACGCTATTTTTTGGATTTTCGGAGCGAATATTTACAAAACTGCTGACTATTCAACCTATATAATACCTATTCAACGCCACCCCACACACTAGTGTTGGAAAGAAAAATAAATTCACCCCCACTTTAGGTGTACGATACGAGAGGTAGGTACCTACACGAAAAAAACAATAGTTTTTATTTTATCTTTTTGTCGACGTGATACATACACATACTCATACCAAATTTTAGCTTTATAGTACTAATGGTCACGGAGATAAGCCGCGGACGGAAAGACGAACCGACGGACATGGCAAATCTATAAGGGTTCCTAGTTAACTACGGAACCCTAAAAAATCACTTTTGAAGGACTTCCGGCCAGATATGTCTTGGGAGACTTATTTATTTTTAGCGACACTATTACTTTAAAACATTTATAATCAATTTCGTCAAGATACCACAAAACGTAGGAAAACGTATCCGATGACCATCTTTGACCCCGTCTGCCGAGCACTTCCGGCCATTTTAGAACTGGCAGACTTAATTTTACACTATCTACGATTAAAGGGCTACATGATGCCATCTGTCACGTAATGATGTCACATGACGTAAGTACACCCCTAAAATTTTGACCGGAAGTGAAGGATTTTCTCAAACTTCCGGCCAATTTTCTGTGCGATAATCGTTTGATTCTCGCTCAGCACAACTTTTTCGACCGTGTGCCATGCATTTTATCGTGATGTCATATTACGTAGGCAATCTTGGAGCGGGCTTACGGACTAGTAGGAGACTGAATCCTCAACAGGCCATTGACACAATATCTTCTTCCTGTGAGTCACGTCGTGTGAAAAATTCAGGCACTTATCTCCAGCTTGGCCAGCTCTTGAAATAGCCGTTACCTAGGAATAGAGGAAAAATCGACAGGCCGTGGGAGAATCTCGAAGGAATACTTCTTGTATTTCAAATGTCGCTTCTTACCTACATGAATTAAGGGTGATTATTTGAGAGTTTTAATCGACATATTACTATGTCCCCTATATCGGCGATATCCTTATGAATTGTGGTGCTATTTTCTATTGTCTTGTAGAAGTCGCGGCTTTATTTACATTATCAAAATTATGTCGATTGCTACTATGAACTGGCCAATATTGCGGACATAAATAAATAAATAAATAATAAATAAATATCACACAAACCTCACACAAATCGATCTAGTCCCAAATTAAGCTCAAGAAGGCTTGTGTTATGGGTACTAGACGACGATATACATACTTATATTGATAAATATATACTTAAATACATAGAAAAACCATGACCCAAGCACAAATATAAGAACACATATAACAACATAGAGTAATAAGACTGTTAAAATGATCAAATTACCCTTAATAAATGCGCTTGTTTTCCGGTATGTGCTTGTCATCGCGTAACTCGAAATATTTAATGGCCATCTCTTAAGTAGGTATGGGAACTCTTTAAGTCGGTAAATTTCCAGTGGATCTTCTCATTTCTAATTCAATCTTCTAGGAAAGCTCCAAGCAGCACTCGGAATTTGGAAGGAAATTTAAATCCACACTGTTTTATATTTCAACTGACTTCAAAAAAGAGTGGGTTCTCAATTCGACTGTGTTTTTTCTTGTTACATAACGATTCTGCAAATTGTGAATAAATTATGTTGATTCTGTTTTGATTCGTAGATGATAGTTCAGAGATGGTCCTATATAATTTTTATCGAAACTGATTTAGCGCTTTTAGAGAAAGTCAACAAGAAACTAAATGTATACCAATTTCGCTCATTGAAATCGGTTATTTCTTATGAAAACTGATTATTGCTTGTATCGTTTGTATCTATATTCTTCAAAGTGCCTAAAAGGCTTAGTATTATTTAGCTTCAAGATAGGATTCATACTATAATTTTATGGTATGTGTATATTACTATAAAACGTTGTTTACACTGTAACAAGCACCCTATCAGAGCATTCGTGCTTGTGGCCCAAACGTGTTTGCGAATCATATGTCACGTAACGCCGTTTGTTTTATTGCGCGCCATCTCGGCAACTATGCGATTTGCATGTGTGGAGCATCTACATTATTCCCCTTTGGTATTTGTTTTGGTACTTGTGTCGGGCACTTCTCAACTAAACGTATCTGCCATAGGACGATGAGTCCAGCCCGTCTAGCACAACTACGCTTCGCGAATCTTGTCGCGCGACAAAGTATCGCCCGTCACCCTCTTACAATATAGCGACGAAATTGATAGGTAATATTTCCCCCGCGAGAAAGAGTCGCGTGTCACAGTTTGCTATAGGAGCAGTGCTACGTGCCAAAACTATTTGTTAAAAACAAACGGCGCGCGTTCACAGCTAGTCGTAGTGGTGCACACGCTTCGATCGGTACTATGGTCCATCCAATTGCGTCGCATTTAATATTATCCAGTGAATAAAGGGGTTTTACCTTACAAAAGGTCCGGTAGTTTTGAATGTTTGATTTGTCTTGGATGGTTAATGAGTGTTTAAAATGCAAAATACCCCCCGGAGGAGGGGGAATTGTGCATTTTGTATTTTAAACACTCACTAACCATCCTAGACAACAAATCAAACATTCAAAACTACCGGACCATTTGTAAGGTCACCCCTAGTACTTTAGTCTCTATTCACCGAACTAATAAAACCAACCCTTTGTACATTGTTTCTTTTTGGCCTTTCATTTTTATCGAAGACTAAAGTGTTCGTTTGTTTTATTGCGCGCCATCTCGGCAGTCCTCCCCGTACCTAATCCGGCACTAAAACACGTCGCTTATGCATGTGTTAATACGAGTTTTTACCATCCAGTTCCAATATTTCACTAATCCGAATTTTCTACTTATACGGCCCATTTGTTCTAGCGGTACTGCCGGAATGTTGAGAGAGTAGTGTTTTCTTCATTATACAATTTCATAACGAATGTTCGTATGTTTTCTGGCTATCTTGAGCCTATCTCGCGGGGTATCGCCGTGGAGTAGCTCATCCGCTTCGTGGTTTATATTCTAATTCTAAAACACTTATATTCTATCAGTTACCTGCTTTTAATGTTTGGATATATGCCAGGCCTCACCATTCTTCACTCACTGTTACCATTCAATGAATTAAATTACTGTACAGATACAGTGAAGTAGAATCAATTCCACTTCACTGTATCTGTACAGAATGAAATTATGAATTTCATACTATCCGAACAAAGTACGAAGTGACATTCCATACCTTTTAAATTTTTACATTGTCCCAGATATAGTTTATTAATGAAAACTAGTTGTATACCGTATTTTTTTGAAAAAAATAGTCTTCCCTGCCGACCATTTAGTTACGTTCGAGTTGAGTTCAAATGATTATAAGTAGGTACTTACTTATATACAGATGTCTTGAGACAGCAAGTTACGTCTTCCCACAAACACCCAACCAACCTACCTAGATCTAGATTCAAAAATTAATCTTCCAACCAGACGAGGTACAAATTGGAACCGGCATCGATGCCCCCTCTGGCGGCCGTTGTGGAAACCAAAACATGTCGTTGAGATCAAAGCGACAATGACGGAGGGTGAATTTGTCTAGGTGACTCTTTGGTGCAGGACGTAGGGTAGCTGGAAACGATACACAGGTTTATACGTAGATATGTAGTTTAAAACTAGAAAACCGTCCGCTTAAAAAAAAACCTTTTGCTGTAGTCATATTTATAACGTAATTTTTTTTTAATTGAGTTTTTAAAGCAAAAATAAAGCAGTGCCATGACGAAAATAAAATAAAAAAACCGGTCAAGTGCGAGTCGGACTCGCGCACCGAGGGTTCCGTACAAACACTTTCCATCCTTAAGAGGTTAAGTTAAGTTTGGACCTGGTATGTATAGCGCCCCATATAAATGAGGTGCAAATTTAACGCAACCAATCCCGTTTGTAGTATGGGAGCCCCCCTTAAATGTTTTTATTTTTTTATTTTTAGTATTTGTTATAGCGGCAATAGAAATACATCATCTGTGAAAATTTCAACTGTCTAGCTGTCACCGTTCTTGAGATACAGCCTGGTGACAGACGGACGGACGGACGGACGGACGGACGGACGGACGGACAGCGAAGTCTCAGTAATAGGGTCCCGTTTTTACCCTTTGGGTACGGAACCCTAAAAATTATATTGTAAAAATCATGATGTAGGAAAATTAAACAATTGTAGTTTGTAAGCCCTATAGCAAGGACTTTGCAAAGCTCTTAGTGACAGGAAAGATTCAAGGAAGAAGATCAGATTCGAGACACAACGGTCACCAAGTTTCCCGGCACCATGCGGTCTGCAGTAGATCGAAATAAGTGGAAAGCGATCGTCCGAAGAGTGATATATAGAGGTCAAGACCCTCAGCAATGAGGAATACGACACAAGAAGAAGAAGATAGCACGGACTATCGGAAAAAATATAATTGAATTGTCTTCCAAAAACTGTAATTATTGGCGAGAGAAACAAAATTAACAAGGCATTGGATACTCACGCCCTTGCATGATGTGTTGGAAAGTGATTGCTATAAGTACCATATACACCAAAGCCGATTTTTCTTCAGAAAGTCCTAAGGCGGTAGCACTGCAGGGACAAAAATAACTATAAGGATAAGAAGTATAAGAACTTTACTGTTTGGTAACACTGACCGTGTCAAGTTGACCGACGCTTCACCTGAGAACTGTAACAGGCTGCGTTATGCTCTAACTGTGAAGGAATTTCGTATAAAATGATTGATAATTTTTTTGCTTCAAAGCGCTCCTATAAAATTGTGTAGCTTCACTAGTGAGGGTGGGCGACGATACCGCGTCATTTCATTACAGGCGCCGCTACAGATCCAAATGGAGTGGATCTGTTTATTGACATATCGCTCGTATATCCTATTTAAAGGGCCTTCTGAATATTTACAATTTATAGCTAAGAAATGAATTGGAAAGTAGAGCGCTTCCAGTAGATCTTGTAGCTCTCCAATCCAGTAATAAGTGCGGTGGGCGACGATATCGCGTCATTACCGGCGCCGCTACAGATCCAAATGGTGCGCATGTTTACTGACATATCGGAATACAACCTAGGAACTGATTTAAATGATCTGGTGAATATTTAAATTTACGTTTTGCACACATGTCAACGGAATTATCATACATGTAAATGTATCTTTTAATCGAGCTCGTGTGATAAGAAGCGTTGCCGTAGGTTTGTATGTATAATTCATTTCATATAAGATCCGGTTCCGCTTAAGATTACACGAATAGAACCATAATGCTAAGTTTTTTTTTAATTGGCACGTGTCGTTGATACCAAACAGTGAAGTTTTTTTGTTATTTTGTAACGCCACAAGAACGTTGTATAAAAATCACTGGGGCCCTATGATGGTTGCTTTTATCACGCGATAAATAAGTGACAAAGCATCTGTCACTCACGCTCCCATTTTGTCAAAACGTAACGGATGCTTTGTTACGTCAGGGCCCTCCTGGTAGCAAAATGAAGGCCTACTCGGATGAATTGATGATTAAATTAAAAATAAATTTACCTTGCCGAACACAACAGATAAAACTTTATTTCACATCAATTCGGATAGTACTACATATCCTTTGACGTAAATCAGAAAAGTTTATAGCATGTAATATTTTCAATTTATTCCACTAAATGTGTGATTCGTCGTATTCCATAAGTTACCATAGATACCTCCACAGTCCTATTAAGTCGTCGGAATCTCCCCCGATGTAGGTGCGAATGTTTTTTATTTGATTTCGCATCCAATTTACCGTCCTGTGCCAGAAGCGGCTCGTCGAGGCGAAATGACGAGATATTGTGTTGCTAGCGGCGTGATGCGGATTTGCCCGCTTTTTTGCTTCAGGATACAATCTGGCAGATCATGAAACGGTTGAGAAAGGAATAGTATTACACACTTGGGAGTAAAATAAAGGAAGTCGGAAAATGTAAGTTTGTTATTACAATTGTAAGACAAGAGCTGTAAACGTCGTTATAGGTTTTATCTTTGCTAAACTATGGGCAGTACTAAACTAAGTAGTATAATTATACACATTCTTTTCTATGTTAATAGTAATGGGAAGAACAGTCGTTACTCTTTCTTTTAGTTTACTAACTATCCTACAGATCCGCGTACCAAAAATAGTTGAAATGCATTAATCCTTTTGCGTGATAAAACCGCAAAGACACATATGACACTCAACTCATTTGTTTATCCTGACCAGCAACAGAAAAACACATTTTATTTTTACAGTTTTGTAAAATTGTATATATTTCGATATAAGTAATCTCAACGAAATTCCGAAGTGCTGGTGGAATCGTTTAAGTACAGGTGGTAAATGTGAACATAAATCACCTGTAAATTTTATCACCATTTAATCGCAACAGTGTGAACTCATCTGTCAGCGCACGCGCGTTAATTGGGGCGCAGGTGCCGCTCGCGCGCAATTCTATGCGAATTGCACGCATGTGTGTCGCCAGCATAAGGGTGTTCTAACACTACCGATTAATGTATATCTATAGTTGTTAGGCGGAAAAAGAGAGAACCACCGACAGCGTATTATTTTATTACCAATGGTACAAGTAGGTCATCTAAGTTTGAAGTGAGTGGGTATCTGTATGCCATGCCTGTTGATTTATTTGACAGTTACGGCATGGGAACTGACCCATGAAGAAAATACGTAACTCATTTATACAAGTTACCTACTTGTCATATACTAAAATCATAATTCCGCATTGCTCGGTTTTCATTCGGGTTTTGTTATCACAACATGTGTGTCAGAAGGATATTCAAAGTCTTGGCAACTATTAAACCTATCAAACAAGCTATCAAATTACAAGCCAGTGACATATTATTATCAATTTCTTGTTACCAACTTGGGATTTTTCATATGTTTTATTGTTTTCGAGACACCATTCACTTGGTCTTGCTCTGTCAATGTATTTGATATATTAGGTCCTTACATATGAAATTGGCGTTTTGCGAACAGGCAACTTTGGTTAAAAATATGTGGCGTTCGGCTAGGAATTCCAAATTCAAATTTATTTCAAATTTAAGACCATGTATTTCTGTGTTCGAATAACGAAATTTATTTGTTATCGCGTCATTTGTTTTTCTTTCACATCGTTCTGTTCACAATATGGAGAACTTAAAATATCGCTATACTTACGAATATGAGTTTCACCTCGGCACCAGTGCTGCAGAAACGGCTCGTAGGATTAACAATGCGTATTGGGAAGCTACTGCAAAAGAAAATCGATACGTTATTGGTTCCAACGTTTCCGTTCTGGAAATTTTGACCTACAGAACAAGCCCCATGGGCGGCCGGAGACACAAGTTGACAACGAAGAATTAAAAGCAATTGTGGAAGCAGATCCATCGTAAACCACGTCAGAGTTAGCGGCAGGCTTCAGTGTGAGCGATAAAACCATTTTGATTCACTTGAAACAAATTGGAAAAGTGAAAAAACTTGAAAAATGGGTACCGCATGAATGGTCAATCGATCTCCCACTGCTGCTTCAGGACAACGCTCGAACACTTACGGCACGTTTGACGGCTAAAAATAGTAATATTGCTTTGCTGATCCGCGATATAATAACGTGCCAGTTAATTTATGCTAACCCGTTATACTTATTTGCGTATTTTTTCATGCATACATACATTAAATAGTCCCACCCTCCCACCACGATAGGAAAAAATAAAATGAATACGCAAATAAATATAACAAACCACCACCAAATTAACACAACTTACTCAACACGTGTTTCGCCTCTCTACGAGGCATCATCAGGAGATGTCGACGGGATGGAGTCCGACGACCGAATGAGCTGCCCAGACAGGTCGGCCAAACATATAATCTGGCCACCCCTATTATGTAAGTGAGGGTAAGATGCAAAAATAAGTAGTAACGGTCATGTAACGACACATTCTGGACAGTTGCACGAAGCTAATTGGATAAAATCTGGCCTGTTCGGCTTCGCTAGCCGTTTTTAAATAATTAAATGAATAAGGCGTTACTTTGCGGATATACATATTAACTAAAAATAGTAATATTGCTTTGCTGATCCGCGATATAATAACGTGCCAGTTAATTTATGCTAACCCGTTATACTTATTTGCGTATTTTGTCATGCATACATGCATTAAATAGTCCCACCCTCCCACCACGATAGGAAAAAATAAAATGAATACGCAAATAAATATAACAAACCACCACCAAATTAACAAAACTTACTCGACACGTGTTTCGCCTCTCTACGAGGCATCATCAGGAGATGTCGACGGGATGGAGTCCGACGACCGAATGAGCTGCCCAGACAGGTCGGCCAAACATATAATCTGGCCACCCCTATTATGTAAGTGAGGGTAAGATGCAAAAATAAGTAGTAACGGTCATGTAACGACACATTCTGGACAGTTGCACGGCCGCAAAACTAAGGGAGCTGCGACTGGAATGTCTTCGACACCCACCATACTCCCCGGACCTTGCTCCAACTGATTACCATTTTTTTCGAAATTTGGACAACTTCATGCTAGGAAAAAAAATCAGTTCTCACGAGGCTGTCCAAACGGCCTTCAAAGATTTGATTGATTCTCGCTCACACACTTTTTTTAGTAAAGGAATCAATGAACTACCTTCGAGATGGCAAAAGTGCATAGATAGCCATGGTACATACTTTGACTAAATAAAAAAATAGTTTCATAAAAAAAATCGTTTTCATTTCTGCCATATGAAACGCCAATTTCATATATAAGGACCTAATACTTGCCTCAAAATTAGCAAGCTAAAAAGCTATTAACCATTATTACTATATCATAGCTTCAGCTTTAACGCAATGTTTACTCTTGAAATCTAAATCCGTATGCGCATTTATTATTCCTAATACTTGATTGCCATGTTATCTTTCAGCACAGTGCTCGTGTGCGAGGCCCCTAAGCTAATGCATGCGCGGATTAAAATACCATGATTCTAGGGAGATAAAGTGAGGGTAGCTCACAATAACTTTTTGTCAAATTTTCATTCGCAATTTTTCCTATTGTCAAAGTTAGCTGTTACGAATTTGGTATTCAAATGTTTCAGAACGATTTCATGATTTTTAAACGGCGTTGTGGAAATGAGAGAGGCTAGACTGTTCGTCGAATATTTTATTTCTGGCGGTGGTTATATACGAGTAGGTAGGTATCAGTTCCACTTTTTAGTTATTAAATGGAAAAATTATCTTAAGAATCGGGTCGAGTTCGTTAGTGGTTAATATATAGGAACGTGTTACAACATAATGGGTTTAAAAAATGTATTTCTCATATTTATTACATTCCTTTATATAAGAAAAAAATCTTCATATTTAGTTAATAAAATATGCAAACAAGGATTATTGAAGTTATTTTAGGGTAACATTAGATACTAAAAATAATT
The DNA here is from genome assembly GCA_905147355.2 of Apotomis turbidana. Classification (NCBI taxonomy): domain Eukaryota; kingdom Metazoa; phylum Arthropoda; class Insecta; order Lepidoptera; family Tortricidae; genus Apotomis; species Apotomis turbidana. Next base: position 12,517,859 of record LR990281.1, read on the forward strand.
AAGAGTAGATTTCTGTTCGGACAGTCTCGGTAGGTCTGAACGCGACTAAAAAGCCCAACGGAACGGAGGAATTATGATGGTCGCGTTAATCAAGGCATAGTTTAAATGTGAAAGCACTTCTTAGGTTCTATTCAACCGTACCTGAGAAGCATAACACTGTAAGTACTATGTTAAATACACGAACTTACAGCGTCATGCCTTTCAAGTAGGATAAAAGTGAACGAGTGCGGGAATGACGAATTTTCGTTTATTTATCACATGACAAACGCGACCCTCATAAGCCCAAAGGGTTAGTTGCAAATTATGGGTAAAAATTATCAGAGTCTGCTTAGTTAAGTATGTTTTTACAAGTTTTTATTTTACTAAGATAAGATTACAGTGACTAATCGGCAATCGCATACAATTAATTCCTAAGCCACGCTTTAAATAGAGAAAAAAGTGCTTTTAAAGCCGAAATAAAGAAAAAAATGTTTCGACTCATTATCACTCCTATCTCAAAATATTGCACCTGCCGCTACAAAACACGGAATTGCGTGAAAAACAGTACACGTAGGGTTGCGGATTCCCATTTATAGGGTGCTAGGGGTGTCATCAAAAGGATCCGAAGGATTAATGCGGTAATTGAAAACGTGTCTGGTGCGGTGTTCAACCTGCACTTTGAGTCATGGGTTAACCCTTTGTTGGCTGTTTTCAAAGCATGCTTGCTCGGCTCGTGTTGATTTGCCCGTATGAGAATGGCACTCTACAGTGGTCCAGTCGAATGTTGGTGGTTTGGAGAGCGCTTTGGAACTGTTGAGAGGTGACAATTCGGTGTTCATTAAAACTATTTGTGCAATAAATGAATGAGATAGAATTTTGCTCTCAATAAATATTTTAGTCCTGTCAGTAGGTATTTATGCTTTACAAAAGGTGGCGTAGAAAATGTTTTGAAACAATATTGTTTAGGTATGGCAGTTTAATAAAAATCCAAGTTCTCGACCTTCAAGGACCCAGGCGTTAGCCGCCATCTTGAATGAAAGGTGCCAAAATTGGGTATATTTTAAATAACTTCTCAATTGTTTACTAAATCACAAAAGTGTCTATGAGAGGTATAAAGAAGACAAAATTGTTTACATTTTTTGCATACGTTTATTCTGTAAGTCTTAAAGGTAAGAAGTTACAAGCGACAGAAATAATAATATTTACAAAAATCATTAATATCATTTTAATTTTGTTTAAAAATTGTATAGCCATCATTTTTTTATTCTTTTTGATGGCCCGGGCTGGTTAATGGTGCCTTCTTCATTATCGTCGCTGAAATTTTCTGTTTCATTGTCTGTATTTTTAGTTTCCAACCATGAAATTTCGTCTTCATCACAGTCTTCCTTATCTTTCTGAATCTCTAATGCATTTTCACACAGCTGACCACTACAGAATCCACAAACAATAGAGCATTTTAATCCAGCTTTTGTGCAACTACATGTTTTGCTGCATCCTTTTTTACAGTGGCCAAGAAATTACACTTAAAAGCGTCTGGGGTGCTGCTTTTTCTGTCGTTGTTATTGGAGTGAGCCTATTGGTGTCATATCTCCAGCCCCAGTCTTCTGTTTTTTTTTTATTCCGTACCATTTTTGGACTTGGTGGTATGTCCTAAACGCATGATACCGTGCAGCGTCCTTTGTCGGCGGGAAAGAAGCAAGATTAAATTTACTTTTTATTGATGACTTTACGAATCGTTTATATCGGATATCTTCTAAGGATTCCTTATCCATGTCCCCTCCGTGCAAAGTTACTAGAAAGCGTGCTCCAGCGTCTTCGATTTCTTTTGGTCTTGCTTCTTTATCTTTGTAGACGCCAATGATGGCATCCAGTTGCGCGTTTTTTTCAACAAGGGAACAAAGTTTCATTTTCCCTTGATTGAAGAGAGACGATGTGGTATCGCAGCCACTAAACGCATGGAGAAAAATAATGTTGTTACTAGCTTTCTTGTATTTAAAACTATTAGTGGAGTATTGTCTTTCAGCAGTTTTGCCTCTACCGGGTTTTAGCAGGTATATGTTGCTTTGGGGTGGAGACAGTGCTGTCAGCAAAACCAGAAGATCTATGTCTTCACCAACGACAAAAACATTTTTAAATGTTGCAGCCAAAGAAATTGCTTTATTGACGATTAACATTATTGGCGGTTGACGGTAACATTTTCGGACCGTAGAATTTAACGCGCCGTATAATTGATACAAAAACTTTAGTGTAATTAAATTATTTTTTGTAAATATTATTGACTACCTATCCTACCTATAAGACTTACAGAATAATCATGTATGCAAAAAATGTAGGCAATTTTGTCTTCTTTGAACCCTTAATAGACACTTTTGTGATTTAGTAAACAATTGAGAAGTTAATTAAAATATACCTAATTTTGGCACCTTTCATTCAAGATGGCGGCTAACGCCTGGGTCCTTCAAGGTCGAGAACTTGGATTTTTATTAACCTGCCATACCTAAACAATATTGTGGCAAAACATTTTCTACGCCACCTTTTGTAGAGCAAAGGCTTTTACAGTTCCCCACAGACTGACCTATTTAAAATGTTAGTTTATTTATGACGTTTTCAAGTAAAGATAGCACTTTGTTGCTTAAGGTTGTTGGTACATGCAAACAAATGTTAGCTATATGGTAAGCAACAAATAACTCCTCTAGCACAACTCTTTCTCGCGCGAGAAATATTACCTATCTCTTTATTCGCAGTACTGTGAGAGAGTGACGGGCGATGCTATGTCGCGCGACAAGAGTTGCGAAGCCTAGTAACTAGGCCAGTCTAGCACAAATGTTGTGCTAGACAGGCAGGAACGATATGTATACATACATATACCTATGTAAACTATAAGCATAAAAAATGACATTATTAAATTATGAAACGAGTGAAGTCAAGGGAAATAACACGTCTGCGTTATTTTGTCACCCCACGCTGTGGTAACCTCACACAAAAAATAATCAAGTGCTTACACCGTTAACGAATGTATTGTTTTCACGTGCTCCGTTGGACAGTGACGTAGTAGTCGCGGCTATGACGGCCGGTGGCGATGTCGTGAATAAACACGGAAATACTTTGGAATAGTGAGGATAATACCGTCCAATAGTGAAGTGGTATTCTTCAGTACAGTTGAATGCTTTTCAACTGTACCGCTTCTACTTAAGAGGAAATACCAATGCTCATTTTTCCATACAAATCGAAGTTTCGTTCTCGTCTGTTCCCTCCTTCAACCAATCTTTACGAAATTCTAGAAACTGACTGAGAAGGACATGTTCCGTGTCGGACCTTTAAAATTTTTACGCGTATTATGAAATTTTTGTACTAGGTTTTTGACCAAACATCCGCTGCAAAACAGCCGACAAACTAGTACACAAATTCTATAATCATTTGCGCAAAGATCGAAACGACACAAAACATTTCCTTCCCATTCAGTTCCTAAAATATTGTAAAGATTGGTTAAGTTTTGGAGGAAGAAACAGACGAGAACAAAACTTCGATTTGTATATGCCGGTTAAGTTAAGTTTGGACTTCTAACATTTGTATCCGGCTCCATACTTCCTTTAGGGCTTGTGCACAAATCATGTGAGGTTTTTCGGGTAATTTTTGACCCCCCCCTTCCCTCTGGTGATATTTGGTGAGGTTCTTTGCTAACCCCCTCTCCCCCTCACTACGTCACGTGTATTTTTTCGGGCAATTTTTGACCCCCCCTCCCCTCTGGTGATATTTGGTAAGGTTCTTTGCTAACCCCCTCTCCCCCTCACTACGTCACGTGTATTTTTTCGGGTAATTTTTGACCCCCCCACCCCTCTGGTGATATTTGGTGAGGTTCTTTGCTAACCCCCTCTCCCCCTCACTACCTCACGTGTCTTTTTTTTTCACCAAAATTTCGTAAAAGGGACTAGCTATTTTGAAGTATTTAATAAGTGAAGATTTATTTATAACGAAACCGAGAAAAAATATGGATTTTTTCTTAGTTCGTTCACTGTAGAATAATACACGTGAGGTCTCCTTATACCCCCCCCTCCCCCAACGTGATATATCGTGATTTTTTCGTGACCCCTCCTCCCCCCTATTGAACCTCACGTGATTTGTGCACAAGCCCTTACCAGGTGCAAACTTAACGTAAACTCATAGTCTGGGAAAAAGGAGCAACGCTATATCCTCTTAAGAACTTATCCTGTAAACATTGCTAGACAATTCTATTGTTTAAATCATGTAGCTTAGAAATTTTCAGTTACATTATTGATAGCCTATGGCAATGTCGTGAATGATCATGGAATGTAATAACGAAGAAAGATAAAGGTACACCTACAACATAAGCACCGCGCGGAAAATTTCGTTAACACTCCATGGATGTTTAGTGTTGCTAACTATCACAGGCTAAAAAGAGGTCAAAGGGACAGGTTAAAGGGACTTAAAGGGATATGTACTAAAAATATGTTTTATAAATCCAAAGGTTGAAAAGGGCATATACTTGACACATCCACTAAAACACCCATACATGAAAGAGTTTAAAAAAGGCATGTCCACCTCATCCGCGCTATGGCTGCATTGGCGGGCAGCCCTTAAAAAATGTGTTCATTACGGGTCGTTTCGTTTACACGCGGGGCTTTATACGCAGCGAGCGCACTCTGACAAACACAGTACACAGTTTGTTAAGTGTAAGAAGTAATACCTAAGCCCATTAAAAAAAGTTAACTTATATCACCTTTAGTTGCTGCCTTTATAGCTAATTGTTTACAAACATACTTATGGACAGTTCGCTCTGAATTCAAAGCTGTTTCTTTAATCGCCACATATATTTTAGGCGGTAATTTAGTGTTGACTTTGTCGCTAGTTGCCCGTAAGTTGCAATTTTTTTATACACTGCTGTGCAGATTTCCTCAATAATTACGTATTGTAATTTCTTAGCCGACTGAACGGACAAATGGATGTTTGAGGATCTACTGATCCTTCATGATATATTTTTTTTATGGCTCAATGTTTTCACTTCGTACATGTATGACATGCCGCATTGTGGATATATATTTATTTACGTAAGAAGATCACACATATTTAATTCGTTTTACAAAGTAAATATATGTTTGTCAAATTTTATTAATCAACTCGCAATAAAGTAACTTTCACTAGTCATTATTTTGGCATACATGGGTTCAGAAGCATGATAAAGAGGGTTATTTGCGCGTACTGTTACGAAACTGTTCACCGTAATGGCAAGTCGCGTGTATGAAAGGCGCGCAAATCCGTCAAAATGACCGCGTCAACGGGACCAATTAGTCAAAATAATTGGTCGAACCCGCCATTTGGCTGAAAGGGATATTATGACGTTTTTGTCCCAAATTAAACTCGCCTATAGATTTCAATTAGAACCGCTATGACTGCCAATATTTGGTAATGACATACCGTCGATTTCGCTATTACGTTGTAATTACTCACATCAATCGTATGAACACCTGATTCATTGTTCCATTTATAAAAAATAAAGCAAGGCCTACGTCATGTCATAAATATACGATTTATGAAAATATCCTGGTTTAATTATTTTCGTGTTCGAACTTTCAGATTTCTGGACAGTATTTTGGTAGATTTCGGATATTTTGTTATATTCATGACCTCGAAGTGACTAAGTATAAGTATACCAAGTCCCATTATGTAGTGATAATGTAAAAATATAAAGGTGTTTTATTCTTCGCCAAAACTGACCATATACCGCCGAATTTAAATGATTAGAGTTTTGTCGTTTATGCAACATCTCCCGACCTAATGCTTCTTCAGCAGGTGTTAGGACATAGAGAGAGACAGAAGACATTTATAACGAAGTAATAATCTTATAAACCTCGTATTTCATTATTTAATTAATGAATAAATGGAAACATACGAAGCTATTTGTACAATGGAATGTTGTAGATGTTTTCAAACTTACTAGTGATGTTTTCAAAGGACCATGTATAATGTTGCAGAGTTCTGCTAGGTTGTAAGTACTGCTTTATGTAGATTTTTATGGTAAACAAATAACTAATAAAAAAAAACCTAACAAATCATATTAAAACACACGCGTGATGCGTGTCTTAATAATGATTTGAGATCTATAAATTTGCCGACACATGATAGATTTCAGTACGGGCTTCAGAAAATAGAGAACTCAATTCAAAACCTCCTATGCAGACTACCAACCAATTTAGTTTGCCATCGCCATTTTTTTTTAAACCTTAACCCACTATCCGTTCAGTAATTGTCAAGTACTCTTGCCATAGCCTAAAAATCGCCAAAATGTTCAATTAGCGCACAGAATGGGAGGAAACGAATGCCAGAAGCAGGCAATCCACGTTGATCCATTTGCTCTTTAAAAGCAATTTATATGCCATCGATCTCTGTTCACATCATCCAATCAGATTTGGTATCATCAGGTTTCATTATTGTGTTTTTTTTTTATCACAGATTATCCACTAAAGAGCGCTGAACGCAACGAACGAACACTATTAAAAAAAAAGCGCTGTATTAAATCATCTGATAAATATCTGAAGGCCCATGATGCTGATGAGTCAGATCAGTTACATTTATCACCACAAGCACAACTGCGTCTTTTGGTGATATCACTCGAATGTAACACTGTAATATAAACTATATAGGACAGTTAAGAAAATTACAAGATTAAAAACATACTTGTGAAGCTCTTTGTATACACTTTTAACACACAAGATGATGATAGCAAATATTTTGCGCCTATAATAATAATCGAACCATTTCTTCCGAGTATCAGTAAGCAAATAAATAGAAACACACTATCGGCTCGCGTATGCAGACGACCGTCTGAGATCACCCACTTCTGAGAACGAGGGGCCCGAACGCTAACTCAATAACTCCCCTAACCTATGGGTGGTAGATTTATTAATCAATCTCCTAAACGCGTTTTAACTGGGCAAATTGAAAAATTATGTGTCGACGGCCTAGGATGCAAGTTTCTGATTGATTGGTTTAGTTTGATCAGTATATTGATGGTAGAGGTTCGCTTGGGGTAGCGAAGTCATTTTAACTGATTGAGTCTTTGAATTCTGCTTTGTGGTAGCGTGCTGGTTTCGATAATTGGACGTCTGATTGGTTGGTACGCAGCGATTTGAATTTAATGGGATTCCCAAGCATTACATTTTCGTTTAACTTGTTAACAACAAAACATAATAAATATGTACCTTGTAGATTTTTATTACAGCAGTAACGTCCGCTAGCGTAAACTTTACACAGAAGCGAAGAATAGTAAAATGTTTTACTTTGATAGGGATTTGAACCCACGGCTTTCGGGGTCAGACGGGTGCATTACCAAATATGCTATCAAAGCCACTAGCCAAAGCATTTTTTTTTTCATTCAGTTGCTTCATTTCTACATGCCTTAGGGCAGTATCGGCTGAAGTTCCACCTACCAACCACCAGCCAGGATGCATTGGTGGATGTGGGTTCAAATTCCGCTCAAAGCTTATATTTTTTTTAATTTTCGCTTCTGTATAAACACCTTATCATGATTGTCCACTTTGTGGAAAAACTCGAAAAATAATCTGTCATTACTTTACAAACCTTTTTTTTCTCGGCACTGAACCCTTCTGTAACTACTTGGTAAGTTCGAGTAATCTCCAATTTAAATTGCTTTGTCTATGAATAACATTTCTGCTATGCTCCAAATCTAGCATATCTGTTTAGCCCTATGGTCGACTGGCAGATAATGCCATTAGCATTCAGTCCAAAACTTGTACTGACTTTTGTTTTGACCAAGAAATATTTGAATAAATACATGCTCATATATCAGCTATATTTAATTTTAGCGCCAAAAATTTCTTCTTTCTCATATAGTTTTAAAATAAGTCAATTTATTTTGGCGGAACACTTAGCCGCTTGTAGATTTTATTTCTTTCTTTTTATTGGTTGTCATGTTTGGGGTTATGTAAATTTTTAATTTTATTTTTATTTTATATTTTTTAAACAAACAGAAGTTTTGTCCCGGAATTTTCTTCTTTTGACACTATTTTTGTTTTACACCGTTTAAGGTCCAGGGTTTCCAATCTTTCGTCGAGCTTGATCCTTGACTATATGTAGATAACAACAGGATCCCAAGCCAGTGGTAATGAATGCCGTCTTCTCTAAGATTGAAGTTAGGATATATTTTGATTTCAATAGCCTTAGGCAACATTCTGGGAAAATATTGTTAAAGTCAGACTAGTTAATTCTTATAATGGCAAAATGGCGAAGTTATTAGCCAAGACAATCAAAATATATACTTTAAATGCACTGCATGAGTCGCAAGAACCTGCTACTTATGGCCTAAAACAGAACCAGGTTGCTATTCCACAGGATCCAAATAGTAGGTACGGGTGGCTTACTTAGCTCCATAAAAAATGCAGTTGGTGCTAGGTAACTTGACTTAGTTTTGAGATACCCCACTTTTGTTACGTGTAGGTAAGGTACTGTGAAGATTTGAACTTCACTCTTAGTGGTATTGGCCACTGACATAAAAATAAATACATTTTTATGTTTAGAATAACACGTGTGACATCCGTCAATGATAAAAAATGTATAAGGCACGGTTGTTGGTTCGTGAGAAACGCTGTGTACAACGGAAGATACGTGAAGCTATCGAAATTGGACGGCGCCCGAATTTCAACCGAGACGGTGGTTGGGCTCTACCTCCGGCATGGAAACCTGTGATTCCGGCGTTAAAAAACATCTCGCGTTCAGACAATGTCGTTGATACAATAAGTCAAGTGTGCGTGGTATCAGTGGCTAATAGTGAAAATGCAGTGACAGACAGTCCAGTGGTGACAGCGCAAGAGCCCTGCCCTCCCCGCGCCGCGCTATCTGCGCGTGCGCAGAGGGCGGCAAGAAGAGCGATTAAAAGTGCAGTGGGTCGCGAGTCGCGTAACAGCACGGATAGCTACCCCTGATGAAGAGCTCCAAATGAGTTCGAAACATGTCGGGCCGTTCCTGACAATTTTTACGTGAGTTTATACCGTTTTTATAATTAGTAAAGATGTCTCACGATAGTTTTAATAACATTATAAAAAATGTAGAGTCAGTCTTATACTAGCGATCGAATAAATAACATAGACGAAGTACCTCTGCTCTTAATTCCTCATCTGAGGCTACTCCCCCAGCAGTCGTTACAGTACACAAAAAATTGTTTTTAAAAATGTATTCAACCACTATGTCTTTGAGCTAAGCTGTGGACAGACTGACACAAACTACAAAATCCTAAAAAGCTGTTATTCACTTAGGCAAGAGTACTTTTGCTAAAGCTACGTGTCATTTAGTCGCGTTAAAATCTTGCAGGGTGTTGCTATTTGTGACCTCAATCAAAGGAACCTGTTCAATAATCCTAATAACAATTCAGCTTTAGCAGAATACCGAAACTTAAAAAAAAACTCATTATAATTTTTGTCACAGTACTGGGACTGTGACAGAAATTATAATGAGTTTTTTTTGCCAAAAAAGTTTTTGTGAGACTCGGTTTTATTATTGACTGTACTTTCTTACACAAATGTTAATTGCTCATCAAGAACAATCAGACGAGCCCGAACACCATGGGTTTATCTTGTGCCGTTTAGGAGTTCCTACGGCCATCTTCAGCTCCAAGGTACCAAATTATTGTACTGTCAAAAATTTATTAATCTGTTGATTACTCTAATAAAACTTAACAATAAAACTTAAAATTTGGAATCCTTAGTTTCAATATGGGCTGACATCCATTAACAACTAGCTGGTCATCATGAGACCTTCATTTATTGAGTGATATAGAAAATGCTAATAAAACTTATCATTTATCCAAAATTTTGAATTCTTGGCTTCAATATTGGCTGAGATCCATTAAGAACTAGCTGGTCATCATGAGACCTTCATTTATTGAGTGATATAGAAAATGCTAGTAAAACTTATCATTTATCCAAAATTTTGAATTATTGGCTTCAATAATGGCTGAGATCCATCAACAACTACCTGGTCATCATGAGACCCTCATTTAGTGAGTCATATAGAAAATGCTAGTAAAACTTAACATTTAGCCAATATTTCGAATTATTGACTGAGATCTCGTCACTTGTTCCAACTAAAGCTGAATATCTTGGAAACTACTGGTCCTATTTCCACCAAACATAGCTAAGAACCATCTCGACGGAAAAGTCTTTCGATTAAAAAAAACCGCACTTAAATTGGTCCATCCGCTTGGGCGCTACGATGCCACAGACAGACACACAGATACACAGATACACATGTTACACTTATAACACCCCTCTTTTTTCGTCGGGGGTTAAAAATAGTTCTAATTAACAAAAGGCATTCCTTTAAATTGAAAAAAATACCTACAATATTCAAAATTGTACACAATACAATATCAAAAATCTTTATTTACAAACTTTAACGTTTTCACAATTAGTACGATATCACGGCAAATATATAATTTTATCCAAACAGTTTTTTTAAATCTCCAAATTAATCATTCAACTAATATATTTACTGTCGCTCCGAGTCGTTATCCGTCCCCCAGCCCTAATTCCCTATGTTTAATTTGCAACAGTTTAATTCATCAGAGTTTGTCTTGTTGATTGCTTCCTACCAATTATAAGTTAGCATGTGTCTGACGTTGATTTGTGAGATGAAGGCTCAGGCTTGAGATTCTTCAGACTTGGCTCAGTTGTTACGCTAAATAGGGTGTAAATGAATCCCTTATTATGTGACAAATGGGAGGAATTAATTTTCAAGGGTTAAAAGCGTTACTTTTTGTTCCGCAGTCAAACGCACACGGTATTAGTTGAAGGATGCGAAATGTGTCAAGTACGAGGCTGGGTTTAGTAAGATGAAATTTAATGCGCCTTTTTAGTTTAATAATTGAGAACTAAATTCATTTTGAAGTCAACCGTTATACAAGAATAAACTATTTTTTCTGAAGGTTTCTGTTTTTTTGGCGGCCTCCCACGCTGCGGTCCGGTCCGCGGTCGCCACATATCAACCTATCTGCCCCAACGGTTATCGCTTCTAAGAGCAATGTACCGCCCACTGTCACTTAAGAATATGATGTAATATATAGTGTTTTATCGTACTTTACTAACAAGCATTTGTGACTTTTGTAGAGCTTCAATATGATTCATATTCACTATGTACAACAAAAACCCTTAAGAAATTGCATGGTATGAAAAACCGTGACGTATTGTTTCTAACTTCTTTGTTTTCCGCTCACAAGACGTAAACCTCAATATTTTTCCCATCGGCCGGGAATTAGGAAAAGCAAATATAGGGGGCAGCGCCCGCAGCGCGAACTTCTCGCAAACTTCTTATAACTCGTCGCAAAGATTAATCGTGTATGCAACTACAGACATGGTACTTTTAATGAAGCTTCTAGTATTCGTGATTTGAAGAGCAGAGTTAATCCTAGTTTGTGAAAAATTAGAAGCACATACTCTACTCTACGTAGAACAAAAAAATAATTGTAACCTAGTTTCGTAAGCGATACATAATCATAATGCCCCCGCATTGCTAAACAATGGTTTGGCTAATTCGTTTGAGCAGTATCGCGATTGATACCTGAAAGGCCTAGGAATTCACGATAAGGCCAATAATACGATCGGCTTACCATGTTTTTATTCATATTGCTCCTAGTTAACTAATATCGAGAGGGAAAAACTGTTCCGCTGTACGAGTCGTCGATAAAAATGAGGCGTTTCATCGTCATGACTATACTTCATAGAGTGGAAAGTTGGATGTTTACGTTTCATGACTGACCTTTCCACTCTTGACGAAGCGCAGTGGCAATAGTGCAGCTGCCTGCTAGAGCTTATTGTGTTGGGATCGAATCGGGATTCAAGGGAAAATATTTGTGTGATGATCTCAAATATTTTCTATTGTTCTATGAATTTAAGTGTATGTACATTATGTATCTCATCGTCTAGTGGCAATAGCACAAGTCTACTAGAGCTTACTGTGGAACTAGATCAATTCGGATAAGTATGTTAGCCATATTTAAGCCTTTGTCAAATATTTCTATTACGTATACTTTTTAATTGAAGATATTGAATTATTGATAATTTGATTGTCATATGTAGGCATTTTTCTAATGTCCTATTCGGCGAGTTATTTCAGTATAGTCTGTCTCTTCTTTGCCACTAGTTAGCTGGAGGCGAGGGGAGGGAAAAACTGTTCTGTAATTGATTGACGAGCGCAAGATTAGTTGGCAGTTGTATGCGGCGGAACTTATATCATATCACTATAAGTAATAAAGATAAGTAACGTTTTCGGGAGCGAGCGATATGTGCTAATGGGTATGAAGACTTCTTTATTAATCGTATGCTTACTAGATTCAAATATAACTCGTACCTATGTCATGTTTGTTTTGATTGAGACAATTTAATGGCTGAAATATTGTATCGTTGACACATGGAACGTTGCCATGACGTTTAAGGGGCCATTTAATCATTAAGTAAGGATTCGAAGTGGTAGCAGGTTCTCAAAATCTCTACATGCCCTGCCCCTATCTGACGATGTCTAACAGTATGAGGGGTCAAAATTTGCCAAAATTCTCTTTTCTTAGTACAGTGTAGATTGGCCTCTAATCTCTAAACGTCATAATGCGATAAGAAACCGAAGTGGTCACTCCGAAGTGAAGATTGAATTTCGATTCAATTCGTATCGTTATCATTCCTCTCGTTCTCGTCTTAAACTGTATTTGAATAAACGGGATGGTGAGAAACAAACTAGAACATTTAGAACTTCAGCGTAAACCCTCAGTTGATGCATACTTTAGAGGATAAGATAACTATGTTAGAAAAAAATAATATAAAATACATATAGTGTACTATTTAATATTTGTAAGCAAATTACCCGTTACTTGTTTAATCCGCTTACGGCGACCACTTCCCAGACGGAAAGCCTCTCTTTATGAAACTCCAGTCGCGATCTACTTGAAGTGTTTCAGCGACCACAACGCGGCTGTTGTTTATTAGCTTAATAATAATTTATACTCAAGGATACCTGTGAAAATTCAAACTATAGGTTATAGGTTATCGCGGGCTAGTTTTCCGCAACTCGACGTCTTACAATGCGCCTATTTTGCGTAAAGGGTTGCTACTCTTGCCAATCCAACTCTACCAGAAAGCCTAGCAGTCCCTTGATGTTGCCGACGACTTCTGGGAGTGACCTCGGAGACCCGAGGTGTTGTGCCCGGTATTTGGCCACACCAGGACATTCGAGAATGACGTGGGCGGCAGTCTCTTCGGCCTCCATGCAAGCTCTGCAAAGAGGACTGTCAGTAACACCGAGAGTAAATAAGTGCTTGTTTAGCAGGGCATGTCCAGTTATCGCTCCAGTTATGAGCCGGAGCTGCGGCCTCTTCAGCTGCCTTAGCTTGCGTGACAACCCGGGGTAGATTGTCGGAAGGGCCTCTTTGCTCTGCTTGCAGGTACCTAAGTTAGACCAGTATAGTTGCTGTTCTACCTTCGTGTTCATACGCACTGTGTTGCGCAGCCAGGCGAATGTTAACTCCATTAACTGAGATTAAGGCATAATTCGACGAGGTTGCAAATTCAGCAATGTCTCATCTTTGTTGCGGCCATATATGAATTTTTACTATTCAAGCCCTATCAAGTGATATAAGTACTATTTTGAATGGCATAAAATTGCGAATCATCACTAAAGTGCAAGGTGAAAGCCGTCACAAGGAATATATCTAATTGCGATAAATTTAACCATACCTACTTTTAAATTTTTAACGGACTTCAAAAAAGGAGGAGGTTCTCAATTCGAACTAATTTTTTTTATTTTTTTTCTATGTATCTCTATATCTCCGAGAATCGTGAACCGATTTTCAATTTTTTTTATTTTATCGAAAGGGTATAACTCCGAGTTGGTTCCGTTGGCACTAAGTCGGGATCTGATGATGGAATCTTGGAGAAATCGAGGGAACTCTTCAAATGTTATAGGGACATGTACGGCGCTTTCGGTAATTTATTGATAAAGTCAAGAATTTACATTCAGTAAATAGGATTTGGTGGACTAAAAAGCAAAAAAAAAAATTTTAACAAAAAAAAGAACCGACTTCAGTAAAACTAAAAAGTCAACAATAACCCGTTCAAGTACAGATTACATTTGACTCACCCTTCGAAGTCGGTGCCAAACCTCGCGTAAACTATAATATATAAATATAAGAACTGAGTGGTTTGGGATCGACTTCGAAGGGTGAGTCAAATGTAATCTGTACTGGAACTGTTGAAGTCGGTTCTTTTTTTTGTTAATTTTTTTTTTAACTGGTTAGTGTTTCACTTTAACGTTGATTTCTACTTAAAAAACTAAACTATGTTTATTTGAAGATCCCAAATTTATTTTGTTATATCTTTAGTTTAGTCGTTTTTTTTGCAATTTTAAAATACGATGACGAGGTTCTCTACTTTAACTAACCTGGTTTTTAGTCAACATACATTGTGAATATCGTATAATACTTTCTAGAGATAACCCTATATGACCTATACTTAGTGCCTATGCTTACTCATAAGGAGAGGACGTAGTTAAGAATGTAAAGATGTGGCCACATTAAATAGTGTTAGATTGCGGACCTAAATACATTTAGTACCATACAAAAGCATGCCATGCTTAACAAGATTTCAAAATAGAGGAGAAAGGTGTTTCAAAATGAACATAAATGAATCCTAAATCCGCTAAAGTCAGGTTTGTATGTCGGCTGTTATTTTTATGTACTCATACTCACGGAGGATTATTAATGTATGAATCTTATTTTTGGAAAAGGGGAAAATTTAAATAAACATAAGGATGGTTTTCCGATTTCCCCTTTCGCGGCGAGGACTATGTATAATATCGAAAAGCTGGAATATTTTTTAAACTGTTTTTGGTTACTCTTTTCGACATTGAGAAGTGTTTCTTCACTAGGGTCTTATCACACTCGCGATTTGCAGGCGAGTTGAAGGCGAGGCGAGCGCGCAGCGAGTTCGCTGCGAGCTCGTAATGATTTCGTTGCGAGCAATAATGGCGAAAAAGGTGAGGACTCAAGTTTACTTGAGGTATCTATACTTGTACAGTACGCTTGACAATTTTTTTCTCATCTTCATGAAGTATTCTAATAAAAATATCCGACGGAGTGTAAAGGTTTTTTAATGGAAATCACCAACCGAAAAATGAAGCGAGTACCTGAATATGGTCGTCGGGAGTCGAATACTGCACAAGTCGTACGACCGTTTGTTATGGGAATCCTTGGGTCGGACCTATGTCAAGCAAAAGAGGTTTATGGGTTGAAAATTATGTTTATAGCGACTAAATCGAAAACATTTTTTGTATAACCAGTGTAAACCCAGCTTTAACCATGACGGTGCAGTGTCGTGCATGCGTTATCGCGTATCAAAGGATGTGGGAGTTAACGTCCGATCAATTGATATCTATTGATAGACGAGTCTATAGCGTCTATCAAAGATCACGCGCGCTATAGATGAATGTGCTGTTGTCTTGATTGCCTTTCAATTAGCTTCTAAGTAGGTAGGTACCTAGAATATTTATTAGGAATTAGGAATTAATATGATAGGAGTAAAATGTCGAATGAAAAGATATTTGTTAAAACGTATAAACGTATATACGTTTGTATTAATGCAATAGATTTACTAGCCAGTACGTAATGCAGCATTTTTGTCGTTTATTCGATTATCTCTCGTCTCAGAAACAAATCAATATAAAGAAGTAAATAAATCCACAGTGACTTTAGACGAAAGCATTGCGAAGTTTTTGCATATTTTTCCAATTGAAAAAAAGTAAACAGTTTCAGAGGAATTGAAAAAGCCGTGTTTTTGTTGTTGTAATGTTTTCGTTTTTATTTACTTTGTTGTGTTTGCGTATTTGAGTAAAATGAGGTTAACGACAACACCAAGCATTGCGTGTTCGCTGCTGACTTAATATAACCTTTGAAAGTATATTGAAACCTAATAATGCTTATGATGCATTTCACCAAAAACCCTTAAAACGCTCGCCCGCGAGTACACAGACAGCCCCCGTCGAGGGATTGTCATAGCTGTCGTAAAACTGCACCCGGTGGCCCGCAATAACTAGAATATCAATATGAGAGAACAGATGTGACACTTTTCAGTCAGTGCTTTTATTATTATTATATCACAACAGTCAGAAATTATATCTATTATATGTTTAATTAGTATATAATAACCATCAAATTTAGTTGCACCACGAGACAAACAAACACCATATAATTCATGTTACTATTGAAACATATAAAGTGGATTTGTTGCTCAATTTCACCTAATCTTATGAAAAATATCTGAAACGGCCGCGTGGTTATGAATCAACCTTTAAATCTATTTTAAACCAGAGCTCATAAGAGCTCTCTACCACTAAAAACTCTAGACTAACCAGCGTATGCGAAATCGGTTATTTTACTGTATAAATAATAGATTATAACCGGATTTATTTCGATAAAATACCCGGTTTTGTCTCTTTGTTTTAGGCAGCAGACTGAAACATAGAGACTATAAATGTTACCTGTTGTATCCCAGAACCATATAAATCCATGTCGATATTAGTGAAGATTTTTTTACTAAACCCTACCATTCTGACATGTCCCCAGCGGGAGCATTAATTCAATCATCGTTATTGTTATTACTTTGAGTTGTAAGTAATTTTCAAGTGTACGGTGGAATCCGTAGCAAATTTTGAAAGATGATCGATCTTATTATTTACCGTAGAAGACATACAGACAGGCCGACAGTGGAGGCTTGGTAGATATAGGTTTTACAGAGGCTGAACAAACATGGAGAAATTACTAAGGTGCCTTGTTGACCATGGAACCCAATAAACCACCGCTGAAATCCAAGTAAAATTGTTGCTAAAACTGAGGATTTCGCTACTAAATCCACCTTCCATTCGTCGCGTCTGTCACGTCCGCTACTCCATCCCAGCTGGCTGGCCAGCGGGAGCATTAATTCAATCATCGCTTTCATTACGCCGTAAAACCAGATCGTAAAACACCACTTTCCACTAGATATGGATTCTTCATATTCGGTTTTTTCATGTCCGTGCTTGGTAATAAAAGAAATCACTTATGAAATGCAGTACGGGACAACGGAGGGTGATATCTTACGGTTCGTGACATACTGTTGTAATAAAAAAATCGTTTTGCAAGTTCCTTTTACGAGTAGATTTTATAGAAATTACTTTCCCAAGAATCATTGAATCAAAGGAAGTTTAGTCAGTCTATGAAAATTATAAGTAGTATTCCTTTACTAGATTTATTTTTGGCGCTCATAACTTAGCCCTTAATGAAAGACATTCCCATACCCATCTACTTCATCTACTCATGTGTACTTACCAATTTGAACTATTACGGTCGAGTTTTTATTTGTACTAAATCAAGAAATACCTAGTGTATTTTTGTCTAATATAATATTATAGGGGCAGATATCAGATACATACATCACATAAACCTCCCAAAGCTCTGGGCTCAATACTCGTACCTATATCAGCATAAGTCCGATTAACAAAACATTTAACATTTTGATGTTTATTACATCTATAAAGGTTGAAATCAAATGAATATAAATAATTAGTAAAGTTCTCATCATCATGATCACCAGATTCGCTTTTCTTATAGGCGACCGATTTAATATTCCCAAGTACAGTGTGTACGGCACAAGGGTGGAAACAACAGGGTAAGCAGTGAATAAAAATCTGGATGCAAACTCCAGGGGGCGTTCAATCCAGGTTGTCGGCCTATGGAAGATTAATACTTTACTTCCTTTGTGTTTGCCAACAAATAACTTGGGGGACGCTCAAAAATTGCCCTTGAAAGGCATTAGATGATTCTTGAAGCATTATTGCTTGGGATTACGTGTAAGTAATTTTTCGAGTGCTGCGAAATCCGTAGCAAATTTTGAAAGATGGTTGAATTTGTTATAACCGTTTTTGGGGAAAAGGTAATGAGGGAAATAAATGGCATGATTTTATTTATAAAATAGTTACTATTTTCGTTGTTTTTACTACCGGCGCTTGTATTTCTTATTGTGATATACATATTATATTAGAACCTATATAATTCAATATACCTAAGCCCAAAACAAAATAGTAGTTTTTGATACAAGTGTGGAAAGTATGTCATTTTGAACGAGTCCCGAGGAGTCTTGGCCTGAGCCGCAAGGCGAGGGTCAAGACTCGGGACGAGTTAAAATGACACTTCCACACGTGTACCAAACAACGTTTTTTAATACATTTGCGAAAAATTGCAATAATACAAATTTAACAGTAATTGAAAGGGGCAATTATATTTATTCCTGTCTGATAAAAATTAAGTGTACCTACAATTTTTAGAGCAATTGTGAAGGGTCGCATTTAAGGCCTTTGCTGGTAAGTTTAAAGTTTTATTCAAGTTGTTAATAATTCTCTTTTTCTCGATTCCAGCCAATAAAATGTTCATAGACGGCAATGTAATTTTTCTTTCAATTTTGCGGGTAAAATTCTCTTACTTGCAATTTTTGCCTTGGCTCGTATACAGGGCGGTGTTAAATCTATTCTGATAACATCAGAATCCGTAATTTTCTATCAAAAACTCTTATTTTATAAATCTTACGTGTCATTTACACAGAATTAAAACATCTTGAATGAAAAAGAAAGTTTTACTTTTAATTGTAATTATTTTTTTCAAGATGGCGTCGGCTGTTATCATTCAGCCAAATCAAAAGAAATAGTTTTAATATTTCAGAAGAGATATGATAATGTTACACAGTAATTTAATTGATTCCAAACAATAAACATCGTGAATCTGTTTTTAGTTCTTTACATTTCATACCATTAGATATAAATATATTATTTAATACACAAAAATAGCGATTATTCATAATTATTATGAATTTATAAAGCTGCGCGTGGGTCACGCTTAATACTGTATTTTCTAATCTGTGACAATAGGTACTTTTATTTTTATTTTTTTTAGGTCACGCATAATGCTCATTTGCTCATTAAATAATAGTCACTCAGACAAATTATTAAAACCGTTTTTGAATATTTTTAATTAATAACCCTTTGATTGATCCAATATGCAATTTAATTTTTTTAAGCATAATTATAAGATATACACTCGCAATGCTGTATGACGTAATAAATAAAGTCGGAAAGTGATTGTCCTTTCTTTGGATGTATGAGACATGACGTGTGAGTAGAATAGAAAATTAAAAAAATTTGAAAAGTAAAAAGCACTAGTTCGAAATATCCAACTTTTCGCACGATTTGCAGCTACGAAAAGTACCACTTTTTGAGCAACTGTATTAAAAAATATATATATCACGGTCAAAGGCAGTATTTTTTTTATAACGTACCTACACACAAAATTTCATTAGAATCGGTTGAGAAATGTGACCTCTAGGCGAGAACAGCCGGAGACCCTTCCCACGCTCGGTCTTAAAAGCCTAAAGGTACGTAAGTATTAAAAAAAGAAAGTTACCTTCTATGAAAAAAATCTCAGCATCAACAGTTAAGTAATGTTTCGCTAAATAAAACATCTATCACTTGAATAATGTCAACCAAGCGTCTGAGACTTGCATTACAAACATTAAGCGCTAGAATTATTAACCATCCACCCACTTAGTATAATTCATCAGCGAGTGCTCCAGTGATAGACACTCTAAGTAATTAGCGACATTTATGTCATTTAATGTACCTGCGGTGAAACTTTGATTAGGAGCTCGCTTAGCTCTTAGCTGTCTTTGCTCGGGTCTTGATACTCAGTTACGGTACTCCAATTTACGTAAAATAATACAATTTATAATGTACATATTTAATATAGGAATGTGAAAGACAAAATTCAAATATTTATTCTGCAAGTAAGCCTCATGGGCACTTTTACATGTCTGAATTCGGATTATCGCAACTTTAAAGTTACCGATGTCAAATGTTGACTCAGAAAAACACAACTTCTCTCTCTCAAAGTTGCATTTGTGCAAACCTATTTTATAAATATGAATAAAAAAAATACTGATGATATTTGACAAAATAGTTGAAGTAGCTAATCAAATCGGCAACGACTAGCAACGGGTGGCCACAGTCTTGTGCCATTTTGCACACGTAATCCATGAACGTTCGCTTTTGAACGCCGCAATGATTGCATATTTTACTCAGACTCAGACGTGGTTCGATAAATCAACTCGCATTTGATTACGGGTGGCTTTCCCTGTGATCAAAAGACCCTTCTTTCTGTACTTATACATATTTTCTATGATAGAGGCATTAATATTAAAATGTAGATAGTTAATGCAACCGTTTCATCAACATAAACGCTTGTAAACACCATTAATTATCCAGTTGCATTCACAAAAATGCTATAGCCACAGCTTCATCGATAACTGAGGGGTATAATAAAATTTTGCAATTCGATGCCCAAATTTCGTATCAATCAATTCGGACGCACCCTACATGGTGCTGTATTTGTAAGCTGATTCTCTTCGCAATGCATTTTAAAATTTAATGCATGGCATCGTTAACGGGAAACAAATCCGTTTTCGTAATTAATGAGTGAAATTGGTTATTCAATTTACGTGTATTTTTATTTTATAGTGGGCATAATGCGTGTTTAATTCCATGTAAATTCTTGCGATATCATTTAATGTTATTTCGTCCCTTAATTTCGTCCTCTTCTTCTTCTTCGATACACTCTTTACAGAGTGGTCGTGGCCATTATGGATTTGTAGAGATCTAAGTGACTCGTTTGAAGACACGTCGCCACTCGTCTCGCATAGCCGCTTTCCGTGAGCATCATTCATTGACGGTAGCCAACACACTGGCTTTGATCTGGTCGGTCCATCTCATCGGCGATCTTCCTCTAGCTCTGACACCTTCCACTCTCCCTTGAAAAACGAGGCGTTCTATGCCTCTCCTCAAGAGTTGAGACGTTGGTCCAGAACTCAGTCCACGATACACCAAGCATCCGTCTCCAGCACCACATCATCAGTGCGTTAATTTCATCCGCATAGATTCAATTGAGCGAGCGAGCAAAGCGAGCGAAGCGTCTCTGTTTCAGCTTCGCCAAAATTTCTTTTGTATGTCCAGATGTTCGGATTTCCGGCTGTTCTCGCTTACTGACCACCAATTCTCATGGGTTTCGTGAGTGGATTCGATAAGTATATAGCTTTTTTTTATCGGTTGGAAACGTAAAAAAATCAGTAATTTCAAAAGAAACTCGCGATGTCTACAGCGAGCCACTATATGTACTGGAAAGGAAACTGAAACACCGTACATTTACAAACGGTACGTGTTTCAATTATAACATACTTTCATTCCTTTTTACATTCTATCTCCTTTACGGTTGGTTTCTGAAAAACTTTCTTACCGCTCTAATAAGAGCTATTTTGTTTGCCGATTGATTGTAATGATGGCAGTAATAGATCTGTTTAATATGTATTCAATTACACACTAATGCTTGAAAATATATTGGCGATATTTTATTAGTCAGTACTATTTAATTCCTCTTCTGATTGGCGATTAAATACAAAATATATATATTATTTGAGCGCAAAAACGACCGTATTATGTTCGAAAATACGCCAGCAAACAATGGAATCCCGATTATACCATAACTAACCGTGCCAGTAGTGATATTTAACATTTTCGTTAACCCCGCATTCTTTACATTTATGAAAATATTTGCTCATTCCATTTTATTTCACGCAACGGGTGCAGAAATTACACCAGCCAAGTAAATAAATCTGGTTTGTACAAATTATTTTTCTCTTTGAACTCGTAAAAATGCGGTAAGTCGAAATTTTTTAATAAACATCAAAGGTAGTAATTTCGTAATAACAAGCGTTTCTCTAATCCCGACAGAGTTTTTGTTGCGTGTACAAAGAAATTGTAAGAGATAGGAGCCCCTTGCAGTGATGAGAAGTCTCGTCGGGAACTTATTTTTGACTTTTTAATGTTAAGTAATAGTACTGCAAGGCTTCATCATACTTGGCGACTGGCTATCTAATATTATAGACGTATATCTAGATTCGAGGACTTTGCTTTATTTGCCAAAATAATTAGTGGCACTCTTCTCCTTGTGCTAGTCTTACTCCGCCTTACCTTATGCCATTAGAACCGCGTTATAATTAAGCTCCAGTTCATATCACAGGTGTTTCTTTAACGATTAATCTCGAAGAAAATGCACTTTTTCGCACGTAACATGTTAATGCATTTCTCGCGTGACCTCAAGGCTTACCCAACTACGGTAATTACTGACGCGCTGTGATGGTAATTAATTCTTGAGAAACTTCAGATGGGGGTTTAGAGATGTATTTATTTAGATGGGAATTAGGGCTCTGATGAACTACTACTGATTTACGGTTCCGTACCTCCATCAGGAAAAACCGAACCCTTGCTTCCCTTTGTTTCAGGACCTCGTTGAGATTTCAAGCTGATATTAATATGAAATAGGTACTCAATTCTGCTACAAGCAGAGCTGAAAAAAAAGGAAACTTCTAAGTAAACGCAATCAAAAGATACGAGCGTTTATAATGAATTTGCTGAAGCAAAGCCTATAGAGTAATTCCCGTTAAAATAGTGAAATTTGGCAAGAAGGTACATCGATTAGCACAAGTAAATAAAAACGTTCGAAAATCGTAAGTTTGTAGTTACATTACAATATATATTTTGGTGATTACCAAATGATTTGCAGTTGATAAACTAACCTATTTTATGTCGATGTCATGAGGACAATAGTTGTCCAACAGCCAAGTTAAGTTTGGCTCTCCGTTCAGTTAATCTTTTCGTGAGATCAATATTTAGTGCTTTCATAGTTATTACGGAAACCTCGTTGCGCGAGTCCGACTCTTTTGTAGGCTACAAGAGCTCTTTTACATGTATATACTACTTAAGTAACTTAAAAAAATAACATTTACAATTCTGCTTTTCTCCAATCTTAGTTCTAAATAAACAACTCCCAGCAGTCTTCACGCACGCACTCACGCACGCACGTAGGTACACACGTACACACAGACACAGACAAACCCACACAATTCGAAACATCCCAAATATTGCAGGTTAAATCTCTTACAGGATTTTGGAAAATAGAACAACCAGTGATTAGTTTAGTTCCTAAAATTGAGGCTAATAGAAACAGGTTGTATGAAATTTACCTGCATGCCAATTATCTGCTCGCTCCGGCTTTGTCTTTGAGCTGTTTGTGCGCTTACGGCACAGACTAAACATTCCAGATAATGCTAAATAATAAAATCGATATGTTAGCGACAGTAATTATCAGTATCACCAATTTCCGCAACCCGTTGGTCGATTTATCTAAACCAAAAACGTGTTACCTAGTCCCTAACCATTTTGTCAGTTCGTCGGATGTTTTTTTATTATTTTGGTTTTTCTTTTTCTTTTTTTTTTCATGTATGTTCCCCGATTATTTTAAAATGGCTGATCGATTTGAAGAAATCGTTTTTTGTTTGAATGTGTACACCTATTTCTAATTGTAATAAAACAAAACTTCTTTTCGTTGGCGTCCGTTATTTTTTGTTAAAAAGTGATTATAATTTTAATAACTATCATAGAATAAATTTTGTCGCCTAAAAATTAGCATTTTCACGATATTAGGATTAAATCAAAGTTTAACTGTCAAGTATTAAACTTGTTATGTACCGGTTGCAAAAATGCACCTTAAGTGAATTCATGTTAAAAGCTCATTCTTTGTACCATATATATTCTGTGTCCCTGTTCCCAGCTAGTCCCAAATATTGACACACGGAACCCTCCAGATGTAAGTGTAAATTGTCTGATATTGAGACAAGAGCTCTTTGAACACTCTGCTGTAGTGGAATTATCAAATAGATATATTTTTAAGTGTGTAAACCGTTTTATCTTGTCAACTTATACTTGGAGACGTAGATAAACTTAATTTATGTGCAAAAAAAATATGAACTAATAGGCGGCCAAGAAAGTTAGAATAAAGTTTGTTTAAACGTTATAAATGTTGATTTTTCTCCATTCAAAAGAGTTTTGGACCGTTATGTTATGAATTCAGTGCCTACTTCACTGTTATTCAAGATGATTTTACAGTATAATTTTTCATTTGGACTTTTAGTACCTAGTTTTAAATCTATAAACTTTCATCTCAACTATTATTAGCTTTGACGTCAAATATGTCTCAATTAAATATCGTATGATATTTCGTGATCGATTAAATTACTGTAGGTATGTGAAATGCAGATAAATGCAATGAAGACAATGACATCGTAAAATAACAGATGCAATTGTTATCCAGTATTATCTTAATTTACAACGTTATTTGGCGACACATATTTATCGTTCCTAATCTCTGTCCTATTATTTTTACTGACATTTATCTCAAATTAAGGTAGAGCATATTAGTACCCCGTGTTGACGTGTTTTAACATGCTAATTTACGTACCAAGCGTTAATGAGTAACACATATATACTTCTTATTATTTAATTAAAACAGATAATGCAACATATAAAACTAAAGAAATTAAAATACTAACTATAAGCTAAGAACTTAAATAACTAAAATAAAAGGCTAAAACAGATTAAATTTAATATTAAAAAAGACTTAATAAATCGGACCCCTTTGGCATAGTCCCGAAGACGCTGGCAGCAATTCCTCGCTGTATAAAAAAATAAATATCGGACAACCTCACATAAATCAATCTAGTCCCACAGTAAGCTCTAGTAGTAGGCTTGTGTTATGGACACTAGACGACGATAAACATACTTACATAGATAAATACATACTTAAATACAAATAACATCCATGACCCAGGCACAAATATTCGAGCTCATCACGCAAATATTTGCCCTTGCCGGGATTCGAACCCAGGACCGCCGGCTCAGTAGGCAGTTGCTTAACCACTGCGCCAGCCGCGTCGTCGACGCTTTATAGCAACGCTAATGCGTTGAGCGAGGAAGCTGCCAGCTCTTCGGTCCCCGTGATATCGACGAGTCCTTTCGAAATTTGCCTAAACAGTTGATGTGCACTGGGCCCCCACGGACCAAGGGTCTCAACCCCAATTTACTTCTTATTTATATCGTCGCTAGAAAGCAATAATGCTGTAACTGACAAAAATTAAAGTTTTCACTAGAGCCAAAAAACTAAACGAAAAAAATATAAAAAATCATAACTTCCGAACGGCTACTGCGATTTAGACACCATTTTGACTCAATATTAAAAAAAATATATACTTTTCTAACCATTAACACTACTTTGAGACAAAAGTTATTTTAATGATACTTTTGCGGGTTACAGCATTTGGATTTTTTATTTTTCACCCTCAAGAATGCTGTAACTCACATTACAATATGTATGGAGGTATTATTAAGGATCAAATTCCACAGACGTTTTTAAATGCTGTAAATAAATTATAACCTCTTAAAACATTTTACCTCAAAAATAAACTTATCTTATCAAGATTCATAGATGTCATTTATGTTGTAAGCAGGTTTAGGAAGAATACTAAGTTAAAATAAAGTGATGTAAGAAAAGATTATGCAGCTTCATAGGATTTTGTAAAATGTTAGCACTAAAAAAAACAATATAGTAAGGAAAAAAATATTTATTTAGGTTTTAAGCCAAGGCGATTCTTAACAGAAATTATGTATACTCTTGAAATAAAACAAAAAAATCACAAAAAAAATTACTTCTTTTCATAGAATAATTCTCTTCTAACAATCGTAGAATTAAAGGAAACGTCGAAAAACGATATAACTACGGGTTAGGTATAAAAGTACTTTATTTGTTACAATTCTTACTGTATACCGTAGTTGCTTTTTTAATCAAGTCCTGAAGGATATACCCGGGTTACGGAAGGCCGCCAAAACAAACTGACCTTGGCGACGTATAATGGACGCACGTTACAACTGGACACCTGGCGCAACTCGAGCATGAACTCGGAAAGATTAGGTGGCACATTCTCGGGTTGAGCGAAGTCCGAAGAGAGGGTGAGGATACGGTGACGCTTGAATCTGGCCACCTTCTGTACTACCGAGAGAGACACCAGCTATCCCAAGGTGGCGTAGGGTTCTTGGTCAACAGGAATCTTTGTGACAACGTTGTAAAAGTTTCGAGTGTGTCGAACAGGGTCGCGTACCTAGTAATTAAGCTAACCAAGAGGTGTAGCCTCAAGGTTGTGCAGGTTTACGCACCGACCTCGACATACTCGGACGATGAAGTGAAGGATATGTTCGGGGACATATCGAAAGCCTCTATACACTCCACCACTAAGGCCGACTACAACATTGTCATGGGAGATTTCAACGCCAAAGTGGGAGTACAAAATTGCAGAGAATCGGTAGTAGGGTCCCATGGTTATGGTAGCAGGAATCATAGGGGGAAATGCTGGTCAACTTCTTCGAAAAGGAGGGGCTTTTCTTGATGAATTCGTTTTTCAAGAAACAGCCTCAAAGGTAGTGGACATGGCAAGAGTCCCGACAACATGACAAAAAATTAGATCGACTTCATCATAACAGACAAGAAGCGCATATTCAGAGACGTCTCATTGATCAATAGGTTTAATACCGGTAGTGATCACCGACTTGTACGAGGCTCTCTGAATACCAATTTCAAGCTAGAACGTGTTCGTTTGATGAAGTCCAGGCTCCGACCTAACCTGCTCCAAACTATAATGGGATCTGACACGTTCCAGTCAAATCTGGAGAACCGATTCGCTGCCTTGGAAACCACAAACAGCGTTGACATTGACCAAACCATCGAAGGTGTGGTCGGAATCCTCAGGGAGGAAGGTGTGAGATTTTGCGAATTACAGCGTAAAGGCAGGAAGTCGAAGTTTTCGGGAGAAACACTCGGGCTTATAACGGAACGACGTGAACACCCACCCTTCGGAGGCGTGGAGTAGGAGTATTGTCGTGCTGTTTTTCAAAAAGGGTGATAAAACTCTTTTGAAAAACTACCGACCCATTTCGCTCCTAAGTCACGTCTACAAGCTGTTTTCGAGAGTTATCACGAACCGTCTTGCACGAAGACTCGACGAGTTTCAGCCCCCGGAACAGGTGGGGTTTCGATCAGGATACAGCACCGTAGACCACATTCATACAGTGAGGCAGATTATACAGAAGACGGAAGAGTATAATCGGTCCCTGTGCTTAGCGTTCGTGGAGTACGAGAAGGCTTTTGACTCCATCGAAACCTGGTCGGTTTTGGAATCTCTGCAGCGATGCCAAGTCGATTGGCGATACATCCAAGTGTTGAAAGGTCTTTAAAATGCCGCTAGCATGGCCGTCCAAATACAACACCGGCAGCAGTCTGAACCTATCCCCTTGCATCGTGGTGTGAGATAAGGGGATGTTGTATCCCCCAAATTGTTCACAAATGCATTGAAGGATATGTTCAAGACGTTGGACTGGAAAGGACAAGGCATTGACATAAACGGTGAGTGAGTACCTTTCACACTTGCAATTTGCAGACGACATTGTCAATCTGGCGGAAACGCTGCAAGACTTGCAATTTATGCCGAACGGCCTAGCTGAGTCTTCAAAACGCATTGGCCTCCGGATGAACTTGGAAAAAACCAAGGTTATGTTCAATGAACATGTTAGTCCGGAACCAATTGCGGTACAGGGCAGCTTTCTCGAGGTTGTTAAAGATTACGTCTACCTTGGGCATATATTGCAGTTGGGTAAAAACAACTTCGAGAGAGAGGCTAATAGAAGAATACACCTGGGCTGGGCAGCATATGGCAAACTTCGTCGGGTCTTCACATCGCCAATTCCACAATGTCGGAAGACGAAAGTTTTCAACCAGTGCGTCCTACCCGTAATGACATACGGTGCCGAGACGTCGACACTCACGGTTGGGCTGGTCCACAAATTTAAAGTCGCTCAGAGAGCTATGGAAAGGGCAATGCTCGGAGTTTCTTTGAAGGATTGAATTCGGAACGAAGTGATCCGTCAGAGAACCAAAGTAACCGACATAGCTCAACGTATTAGCAATTTGAAGTGGCAGTGGGCTGGCCATATTAGCCGAAGAACCAGTAACCGGTAGGGTGAACGTGTTCTTGAGTGGAGATCGCGGATCAGCAAGCGTAGTGTGGGATGCCCTCAGACTAGGTGGAGCGACGATCTGTGCAGGGTGGCTGGCAAAAGCTGGATGAGAGTAGCCGAGAATCGCTTACAATGGCGTGCAGTTGGAGAGGCCTATATCCAGCAGTGGACAAGAATAGGCTGATGATGATGATGATGATGAAGGATATACAACTGGAAGGTCTTACCAATTGTGAGTATAATATAAGATTTGATAGGTTTACATGGTGTAATAAATAAAAATAACTTACGATAACAAACACTCCCAACGCGAACTACACTGCGATCCACAATCATCGGCGCGCACGCAATCACTAGAGACTGCGGCAAGACGCGTGCCCTTGAGTAGGTGGCGGGGGAAGCTTGGCGTATCAATATAGAGCTCTATTGCCAACTTTCTTTTTGAAATGCGTTAAGTGCTATAAAATACTAATAACACGTCCTTTGAATTGTCGTAATTTACTAGAAATTGCAGTAAAGAAACTTCAAAAAATGGCATAACTATCCTATCTTGCAAAAAATGGAAAGCAGAAACGCTGTATGTGATGTCAAGGCAAATAAAAGTAAGTTTATATTGTTGTAACTCCTATTCTGATAAAAACGCTGGATTTTTTGTTAATTACAGCATTTCTTTTGTCTATCACAGTTCAAATAGTTAAAATCACTTGTGCTGTAAATATTTTATTTTTTGCCGTAGAAGCACGAGACCTCGACCAATCGACGCAGAAAAAAAAATGCTGTAAGAATTTGTAAAAAAACTATTTTCGATGGTAGTGCGGGTTACAGCATTATTGCTTTCCAGCGACGATATGTAGTAACTATATTAATTATTAATTTTCGTATTGCTTTAGCTAATGTCCTAATATAAAACATATTAACTGCACTAGCAGTGTCAAGTACTCTATGTCAGACGTCTACTGCTGAACATAGGCCTCCGCCATAGCACGCAACAAGATGCTATCCTGGGCAGACCGCATCCATCTATTACCTGCGATCCTAACACGGTCTATAAAACAAGGGTAAACCATTCTGTCCAAATAGTCGGGGGCCGGCCCACGCTGCGCTTTCCTACACGTGGTCGCCACTCCAGGACTTTGCTGCTCCAACGGCCATCCGTTCTCCGAGCTATATGCCTACCTATTGCCACTTCAACCGAGCAATCCTGTGAGCTATAACAAGTATTCGTACGTTTAGAAATTCAAGGCTCGTAAAAGGATTTCAGATATTCCGTCTTAAAATCTCACAAAGTCAGCTATTATTCTTTCTGAGAAATCGCCTACTTGTGAACGGGCGGACGATAACGGTTTCGAGAAATGGCCCAACTTCCTAGGTTATCTCTGGGTTTTATGATAAGTTGCCTTGACAATTTTAACACTCAGACCATCGATATGAATGTAGCAATTTCTTGACAAATTGATTTACTGGGCCAGAAGGTGCTTTACCTATCGATTGATACTTGTAGAAATTATAGAAAAAACATATACGAGTATATATCTGCAATCGACGATGACTGAAAATTACTCCAAGTGTGGACAGCCCGGCTAAGCACAACTTAATATGTAACTTAATATATCTTCTGGCAATCTATCTCTTTCTATCCCTCCTCACCGTACTGGTTTTATGTCCAACTCGTTTACCGTCCAAGTGGCCCGCCTCTGGAACCGACTTCCCCTCAAGATCAAGCAAGCCCCGAACAAGTTAAATTTTAAAAAATCCTTGCGTGACCTCTTTTTTAGCAGAATGGAGAAATCTTAGCATGTCTGTTTTGATTTTTAGTCCATATATATTTTATATTATGTATATATAATAAACATATGTATTTATCTAAGTATTTATCTATTAAAACCTATTTAAGTTAGTTGCACCGCCCACAACTTATCTGCTTTGCCCGATGGTTGACTGGTAGAGAATGCCCTATGGCATTAAGTCCGCCTTTTGTACGATCTGTTTTTCTTTTGTGCAATACAGATTAAATAAATAAATAAATATGCTTCGCGACTCTTCTTGTCGCGCAACATAGCATCACCCGTCCCTTTCTCACAGTACTGTGCAGAAAGAGATAGGTAATATATCTCGCACGAGAAAGAGCCGCGGGTAACAGTTGTGCTAGACGTGCTGGATCATAATTTAAAACCATAAAATGTCATGTGATGATACGTCGGTAAAATACAGTTTGATGTAGCACTATGCTGTTTTTTCTTTCACAGTACATATTGAGTATATGGTTTCTCCAGAATTATTTACAGTACCTATGACGAATATTAAGATAGCTCAGTTACAGATACCTACTGTAACTAGTTATATACGAGTCGATACTGTCTGAAATCCCATGTGGGAGCAGAATCGTGGATACAATATGTTGCATTATGTAGAGAATGAACACCAGTTTCAGAGCTAAATAAATTTGAAATTGGTTTCGAACTTGTAACTCGTATTAGACATTTTATGATCTCGTACACGCCCGATTTAAGACAGACCTTCTTTTATGTTCTCGAGTGGACCGGCCACTCGTGGGAATTATTGCTTCGGACCGGTTCGATTCCATGTCACTCTGGTCATAGACTTGACCGAATTGATTTATTTTTCTATATTAAACTAGCGACGCCCCCGGCTTCACGCGGGTGCAATGTTGATAAATTATGCATGTATTATACATATAAACCTTCCTCTTGAATCCTTTTATCTATTAAAAGAACGCATCAAAATCTGTAGCGTAGTTTTAAAGATCTAAGCAAACATAGGGACAGACAGACAGATAGCAGGAAGCGACTTTGTTTTATACTATGAAGTGGTAATAGTGATTAAGACTAAGAGAAGCACTAGGTTGGCCTAGCCACCAAAGGAGTTTTCATAATCATAATACAAATATTTTTACGTGTAGAATAGGTGGTTCCTTTTTTTTAAATAATGCAAGTGTTGAAATTTAGAACGTAAAACAGCTGTTGAGACTGTATTTTAGTAATATAGTTCTGCAGATTTCAACGTAATCGAGCTATTGTATTACAAGCAATCAATATATTGCTGCCATCCGAACATAATGTACTAGATACGAATTGATTTGATATTTCTCTCAGCAGTGTATTAATATTTTTGCTTATTATTGAAAAAAAAAATGTATGTATCAATAAACTTATAAAAAGTATATTATCCTAGTACAAAAATATCCGGGAACTGAATTCGAAAGGCGACTGGACAGCAATATGGAATGGCCCGGCAGTTTAATATTTACTTTTGTGCTCGGATTTCAGGCTGTATTTGCTGTGCCTTGGTCCAGTTTCAATTAAATCGTGTTTACGCGGTCACTATTGTGATGCGCTTAGCTGATACATCGCAGCTTATGGGTTTTAGGCTCGTGGGAGTACAAATATACTGTGGTAACTGTTAGTAAACAGCGGAATTTATCTGGAAGATATATTGATCTGCGAATGCTACAGGAATTGCTACTTGCCCAAAATAGGCATTTGCTTTGGGAAGGTACAATACAAATATTCATTCATGAGAAACATACAAAATCGTGGCAGCAGTCTCGAGCTATTATGTGGTTTAAGAAGACTAAAGTCATTCACCTGATGTTTTGTACCTACCTTGTCATGAAACTTGTTAATTGCTTCAACTTTCCGCATATTATCAGAGCAGACTGGCATCAGACTTACGCAGCCGGCAACTGTTTGCAAAACTACCCCTGAACCCTCGAAATAGCTCACGACCTCTTTGTTAAACGCTAAACACGGACAGTCGGCAATCTAAATCGCAGAGAAAAATAACTCGAGGCGGAGCCGGGTATCAAAGTGGGGTTCACGAGATGTTGTAGATAGAGCCTTTGCGAGCATTGAGCGCCCAGTTAGCATTCAGAAAGACGCCGCGGGCGAAGGCGCGATAAAATCGTCGGTGAGTGCGGCGCGGACGCGCGCGCCATGGGCAGTTGGTGTGAGGAACATTTGATGCATGTCATGTTATCGTATACTGGCTATTTCTAAGTATGATCTCAGTAAAGCGGTTGGTAAAGTTGAACGCCAGGATGATGAGAGAATGCCGTTAGTGGAGATTTGTGAGCATTTGAGCGATAGGTCGCTCGCGAGCTTGTCGTGATTCAATTTCTGATAAACTTGCCGCGGACAGAGGCGCCATTGTCAGGGTCAGTCAATAAAATGAGCATTTAAAAGAGGAATGTCTTGTTTGCTCTTATCACGAGCAATTAAATATTTATAGCCTGTTATTAATGTTCTAACGTAAAACTGTATATAGTTTTCCTCTGTAAAGAACGACGCCATACAATTTCTATTCTAAATCAGCGTGTCATACATTTGACCACGAAAATCTTTTAAACTTAGGTAAAGATAACAGACTAAAGCTAAGTCATTGAGAATTTCTTGCCCAAATATTCGAAAGGTCAGCATAACACACAATAAATTAACCTTACTCACGTTCTTCCGTGAATTGACAATTAAAAGAATTAAGGTGCGATTCCAGCTGCAGTCTTCTCATCCATCCTTTAGCCTTCCCGATCTAGGTGACCGCGTTCCGTCACCGCTAGCCGGCCAGCCCATCCGTATGTCCGTTCATAACTATTCAGCTGCCACTCTTACATCGGCAGTCACCTGCGACGTCAGGCTGAAGAGAGACAGGGACCGGAACCAGTGTATGAAATTATGGCATTTATAATGTAGGGAACGACAGGAAATGTTGAAGGAATGCGAGTTGTTTGAATACTAACTGTGAATGAAAACTGGTGGAAATTGAAACTGTTTGCTAAAATCGAGCGGTTGGATACTCAATGATTAAAAAGTTATACTTTGAGTTGTTTATATAAAAGTTTCATCTTGATGACACTGAGAACAAAAATATGTTACGTTACACGGAGCAGATTTCCAAGTCATACGAGGAGTGCTACCGCCAGAAAGGCCATTTGCGCCTTCTCCTACACCATGCTCGTGGTGGTGAGAGAGGTGTGGAGGATACGAGTCAGCTCCATGAGATGAGCGCTGGAGAGGCTACGATAAAGTCGCTACTACTCGTACACTACTCGCGAAATTGACCGAAGTTGGGTGAATATAATTCGGCCAACTTCAGTCAATCATTAATCATTATAAAAACGATTTAAACTCACATAATAATTGTCATTAACGGCCCGAAATGTTTTGAACTCATATATGGAGCTCATCATCAGAAGCAGCTAAGCTATCCAGTGCTGCCTCAAGTGGGCCTCATGAGTTCCATATAGGTTCGAAACATGTCGGGCCGTTCCTGACAGTTTTTAAGTGAGTTTAAACCGTTTATTTATAAAAATTGTCTCACGTCTTAAGTACTTAAGGGGCTCCCTACAGAAATCAGCCAATTTGATGATTTTTACATCGTATCTAGTTCGTGGCTGGTGAGTTTAAACCGTTTATTTATAAAAATTGTCTCACGTAACATTATAACTTGGGTCAACTTTGCGAGTGGAATAGAGCTAGGGTAAGGCGATCGTCGCGGGGCCGGGCTGACCCGTGGTGGCTAATAAAATAAGGCTATTATAGTATTGTGTTGAATTTATTTGTACCTACTTCTAATTTTAATGTTTATTAACATGGAAATAAATCATTCTGGAATACATTATTTTCATTTCATTTCATAAATCAGTAAAATTATAAAAGAGCAGTCTTCACATTTTTGTACTTTAATTCTTGTCCTTGTCGCTCGAGCTAACACTCGAATCACAGGCTATGGGTATGCTGCCAGCAATCTTAATATTGTATATAAATTCAAGGTTCGGAAATTCGGATAGATATTTACCTAAAGTTGACAAAATCCTATTGCTATATCACTCATCCGTCAAACAAAGCCGCCTATACCTACCTTTTTGGCGATTGTCTTGCTCATGAGGTGGGCCTTGCCTAAGTAACATAATTATTATGTAGTATATATTTTATCATGTATGTATATGAACCTTTCTACTTTGACTTGCTTGTCTGCGGAAAACTGTCCTAGAAGCTAAGCTAACAGCAGAGCTAGCAGCAGTGTCATACCTAACACTATATATAGCAAGCAGCGACACCATGGCGTCTGGAATAGTGCTTGACTTGAAATACTGTTTATGGCGCAAAAAAGGTTAATAGACGCTATCGTCCATTAAAACGTCGTCTAATGCGTCTATACGCATGTAGAGGCAGCAGAGAGACAGAAAAATAAAATTACAAAACGAGGCAATTCTTTGATTTGCATCCGGCACAACTGGAACGTGAAATTAAATTATAACAAGTGGTTCAGCGAACAACAAATGCTTTTTTATCTGGACTGAAGCGCATGTTGTCATCGGCTTCGAAAGCGATCGCCAGCCTTGCCTTGGAACGTAGCCTAGTGAAATAGTCCAGTCAAATAAATGTAATTTTAACAAGTGGTTCAGCGGATAAAAATCACTTTATCTGGACTGAAGCGTTTGTTGTCATCTTAAGCGATCGCCAGGCTTGCTTTGTAACGTACACTAGTCAAATAGTCCAGTCAATTTAAAGTATGCAGAATACCTATCAGGAGAAGTACTACGTCGTTAGCATTAATACTTGTTTTTCTTTTGGCAAACTGGCAGATTTCAGTGCATACTAAAATATACTATGAGCTGCAGAAATGCATGGCCCATTTATGAATGAATTCATTGTTAAAGGGGCCATGCAATTCTGCAGCTCATTGTACACCTTCTTATATAACTCTCTCTTTCGAGTCGGTCCGTCCAGTCAATTTAAAGTATGCAGAATACCTATCAGGAGAAGTACTACGTCGTTAGCATTAATACTTGTTTTTCTTTTGGCAAACTGGCAGATTTCAGTGCATACTAAAATATACTATGAGCTGCAGAAATGCATGGCCCATTTATGAATGAATTCATTGTTAAAGGGGCCATGCAATTCTGCAGCTCATTGTACACCTTCTTATATAACTCTCTCTTTCGAGTCGGTCCCTCGTGTCTGAGGATCGTGGTCAGCTCCAGGGTTGCATCTAGCGTCCATGATCTGCCTCCATCGGTTTCTGTCCACGTCTTTTACAACCGAGAAGAATTTAGTGGTCGATGAGTCTTTGACTTGTCCGTCTTGTTGGTGAACGACCGCGCGATTTTTGCCTACGGTGTTCCCAACCACGATCAGTTTTTCGAAATTTTCATCGTCTCTGCACATTGTGTGGCCGAAATAGGAAAGAAAGCGTTGTTGGCACGAGGTGGACAAACGAGTATTTATTTGGAGCTGATTCAGGATCGATGCATTGGTGCATTTTGCAGTCCATGGTATTCTTAACATACGTCTCCAGCACCACATCTCGAATGTATCAATCCTTTGCTTTGTTACTAATACAGAAACAATAAAGAGGGTTATATAAATTATTACTTTTTACCCAGAACGGAGTTGTTGTTATTGCACCTTCTAGAACTATAACTAACCTGGATGAAAAGTGTTTCTATTAATCTGCGTAAAGCTGTTGATTAGGAGCCTCGTCTCTTTATACATACCCAAAACATGTATCTTCAGCACTTTATGAGGAGGTCAAATTCGCTTTTATCAAATTATCACGGTTGAAAAAGAGGCACATCTTATAACCTCTATTGATTTGTATAGAACTCCTCTTCTCGTAGTTGTATAGCGCGAGCAGGACAGTGATATTTTATTCAGTGTTTCAGCAACTCTGTTTGCTCTGTGAAGTTTTTGTTACCTTTGAAAATGTAAGAGATAAAATGGCCATTGTTTTGTCGTCGGCTACCATCGAATCCGTTTTCCATCCAACGGTGCGAATAAGTTGTCGGGAAAATAATTGTGTCGTGAGTTCAAAAGTTTACGTAACTATCTCGAGATTAAAATTAACATTATTTAAAAAAGCATACTATACTTAAACGTAAATGGGTGAAAGGAATTAAAAAAATATAAAACGAAGATGCATTATTAAACTTTATCTGTTTTTGACTACTTGGTGCCCATACATTACTAAATAGATACTTTGTTTTTTTTTTTGCCTTTTAGTTTTTATTATTATTAAGTTACAATATAACACACTACAGAAATTATTTATTTATTACATACTAGCTGTGCCCCGCGGTGTTACCCGCTCATCCCACGGGAACACTACATTTATTCGGCATGAAAAGTATCCTATGTCCTTCCCCGGGACTGAAACTATCTATATTCCAAATTTCATCTAAATCGGTTCAGCGGTTTAAGCGTGAAGAGGTAACAGACAGACAGACAGACAGACAGACAGACAGACACACTTTCGCATTTATAATATTAGTATGGATCAACAAAAATATACAGAAGAGACTTTAATCTATTTTAGTAAATTGATTCTAAATGAGTTGGTTGTCTTATTGAAGTTTACATTGGTTAATAATAATAAACCTATTTCACTGCAAGGTTTCAGCGTTTCTCTCTCAATACTTCCGCAAAGTTTCACAGTTAAAACCTCTTAGTCATACTTAACTACATCTAGCTCACTAAGCCGTTTTCCTTCCACAGGTAAAAGCGACGGCGCCGAAAATGGACCGCAACGGTTATTTTTTCTACGTCGCATCTACGGCGAAAAAGAAGAAAATAAGTCTGATGCAGCCAAAGCCTCCTCGAGTGGCCTTCGTCGACAAACGCCGGCCCGGGGTGGCAGAGAGGATCGAGTATGAAGCCAGCCAAGCCAGTGTGGCCCCAACAGCCACGGAGTACGGACGTGAGGACCCTATGACGCAAAGAGGCCCGCCGCCCGCGCCACGCGCGCGTTTGTACACGCAACTCGAGAGTTATCAGCCGCGATATCATACCATACGGGAGAGCAGTGATAAGAGAGTGGACAGTGAGTGCCGGAGGCGGAAAAAGGATCAAAGGATTGCTGGTCAGCCACAGGGTGCTTTGAGGTATGTCATTGTTACTTGGAGTTTATTATTTGTTGTTTTGAATTAGGGTATTATCTATTTTCGGGTAGTTTCATAGAACGTGAATATGAAGAGTAAGGAATATGAATATAGAATAGGAGTAGATAGGTAAAAATCTACTTACAGGAATCTATCGAGCAAAAAGAAGATACAATGTATTATTTATTCATAAATTCAGTTATAATTAAATTTATAACATTCAAATATGAAAAAAATATTTGCATTTAATAGGTAAAATTAAGTTTCTTAAGACTATAGTATGCAACCCAAAATAGTTTATAAATATATGCAAGTATAAAATAAAACCGTTGGCAAAAGATGATTAAATATAGGTAGATAGATATAGAGTTTTAACTCTATTCTTTATTATGAATAAATTTTATTAAGTAAAACATTAACTAAATGTTTCATTCAAATGTTAATAATGTTTTAGGCATTTCGTAAGAAAAGTTCATAAGAAATCTTATGCATAATAAAAAATAAAGTGAAAAATCTAAAGCAAAAACGTCATTCAAAAATATTTTCAGCATTCAAACAGCGCCGATATTGTTTCAATCGCGTTACCAATCAAAGCATTGTTCGCGGAAGTTGGTAAACGGTTAATTTTAGGAATGCATAATGAAATTAATTAGGCAAACATCCATGAGTTTGGACAATGAATATTGATAAATTCAAATGCCGTCAAAGCCTAATTGGTGGTTGAACTTAAATTAATTGCATGCATTTTATTTGAATGTTGTTATGATTGCTGCAGTTTAAAATTGTTGGTTTATTGATAATAATGGTAATTTCATGCGCACTTTAATAGGTATATTACTGCAGTTTATTTGTACATATGCAATATTAGTTTATTTGTGAGATTATCTTTCTCGATATTTATTTCGAATATTTCTAAACGGTAATGTGCTAAAAAAGAATCACATTTATGTCAAAAACAAATAAAAATTTGGTAAATCATAAAAAGTTATGTAGCCTGAAAGCAAGTTTCGTTACTTAAACGTAAGGAAAATCTTTTCTTAAATAGGAAAGTCATACATGTATTTTTTTATATCAGTAAAAAAGAAAGTACATAATGATAATAAAATTACCTCAAAAACCCATCTTCATATAAACAGTTTTTGGACTTTTTA
Organism: Apotomis turbidana; assembly: GCA_905147355.2. Taxonomy (NCBI): domain Eukaryota; kingdom Metazoa; phylum Arthropoda; class Insecta; order Lepidoptera; family Tortricidae; genus Apotomis; species Apotomis turbidana. The sequence continues at coordinate 12,555,920 of LR990281.1, forward strand.
TAGCACGGTAGGACATGAGAGCTATGGACCCGACATGAACATAATATGTTATTCTTACTTATAAGTGTAAATATTGAATTCTAATTTCATAGTCAAGGAAAAAGAAGAATATATAAAGTCCTGATTTGGGTATTGCTTTTTCGTTAACATATCTACATTGATTAAATATCCAGTCATGAATAAAAAAAACATGGAATCGTCTATTAACATTGTTAAACCTACGAGTTTGCAATATTATAAGCAAAATCTATAATTCTTGTATAATATAATACTTGCGAAGTTTAACCATAAATCATAAAAGTATAATGATAAAAAAAAATTAAGAATATGAGTATGAAATATATGCTTATAAACAATAATAAAAAACATTTAATCATGTAGCTAAAAGTATCCTTGAATAGTCAAAAAGATCGGGACACCCAACACATTAATGTTAATGTCGCAGTCCACACTTCTCTAACGTCCTACCGTGCTATAAAAAGTACGAAACCTGGTTATAAGACAAGAAAACCTTAAGCTCCTATGAAGAAGAAATTGTTATAATTATTATGCTAACGTATAAAATATAATTGACTCCGATCTCCCGTAAGATTAACAAGACGCGCGTGTCTCGTTATTCAAGTAACCTTTTCGAATAGGTACTTGTCACCGGCTCTGGTTGGCTTTGCTTTGGTGATCTTGAGATTAAAATTATTAAAAGATCTAAAAAAATCTTTTCAGTCTTTGTGAACGTTACAAACTTCTCTATACCAGTAATTCCACGGTAGAATTTATAAAACCCACATTTCTATTGCAGATTGCACATTTTCTTTTTGTGACTTGTTTTATAGAAGAAAAAAAAATGTCCCATAACTTCTACTATTAAATTGATGAGCAGAAAAGTTTCAATTATTCCTTGACATCACAACTCCCTATAGCAAATGGGAAGTAGCTGCCTAGCTTTAGTATTGCATATCCGTGAAATATCTAGTAATCCGCAATCATCATCATCATCATCTCAGCCATAGGACGTCCACTGCTGAACATAGGCCTCCCCTTTGGACTTCCATATGTACCGGTTGGAAGCGACCTGCATAAATGACCTGCACAGTAATCCGCAATAATAAAATATATATTACATTATTTTGATAAAGATTTATCTCATGGTTAAATGTGAGAACTTGACTGGCAGAAGTCAGTTATTTATTGTGACTATTCACCAATTAAGTATGTCGTTCAATATCGCTTAAAATCGAAAATATCGCAACCATAGATCTACGAAAATTATAAAAATAGATTTATTACAACAATGTCGCTCATCGTCACTTAAGATCGCTTGTGCATATCAGGAACAGCGGCCTTGCTGTGCTAAAAGAAAAAAGTAGTAACTGTATCGTGGATTTTATACTTGACGGTATGTTGTTCTTTGGGATGGTAGATGCATCAAGGTATAAAAGTATAATGCTCCTGCTTGTGATGAATGCTTTAAATGCTCACCTTACGATACAAGTTATGTTTTACGTATAAAAGACTTCATTTAATTTAATGATGTCTTTAATGGCGTCCGCACTTAATATCATTTATGATCGACGTTATTTATCCTAAGGGAAGTTACCGTTTGCGTTAATTAATATTTTTGCAATGAAAAAAGCTGGTAGGTATATTATTGATACTTGTAAATGATGATAATTTTCAGAATATAGTTGAATATCGCCAACGAAAGGTCGATTTTGTCGATTTTAGTAATATAAAAAAATGGCATTCGGAACAAAATACAGATTTTTTGACGATGTAATAGGTAATACCCGACCCTAATATTTTGACATAACACTTGACTAGTAAATAAACATAGACACAGCAGAATAGCATTGACCAAATATATATAATAATATAATATAATTATATTATATTAAGCATTTAAATATTGTAGGTGTCGATTTTAAGACATCAGATAAATAATAAGTATACTGCTCAAAAGAAAATAAGTGACAGTTAATTTTAACATACTTACTAACAAATTCGTAATTTTTATATGCAATCTTCTAAATAATAGCAAAAGGGAACATCGCAATAGTGGGTAAACACACTGGGTTCCCTCTATGTCGCATACTTTTGTTTGTCCGAAACAGTTTTAGCATAACACACTTGGCATATTAAGTTTTCGACGAATGGTAATATGACAGAAACCTTATTTGGCATAAGTTCTAACTTACCGAAAATGTCTTTGTCCGAAATTCTATTCGCATACTATTGTTTAGGCTGATTATATTTACGAATAATTTTGTTTAGCATAATGGTATTTGGCATATTATCTGTTGTCCGAATCTATCTTGGCATACTTAAATTGTTACAAGAAAAGCGGGTTAGGATAAGTCAGAACTGAATCCCTCGCAAAGAGGAACTGCTAGCAGTAAAGTAGGTTACGTTAGGTTAGAACTACATCCCTCGCAAAAACGAACTGCTAGCAGAAAAGTAGGTTAGGTTAGGTTAGAACTGCGTCCCTACCAATACTTGGGTAGGTCCGTTCGTTACCTTTTGTGCCTTAGAGCGGAAATAGAAGCCCCGCAAAGCGGGGATTCGTCTGCTGGTTCTCGGATCGTTAGTAAATAAAATTTTCGGAGTGATGAAAATACGCCTATTTATTTTACGGACGGACAAACTAAAATATGCGCAAATAAATTATGACAAATGAATATCTGCGTTATCAAACTATGCGAACCTTGATTATGCCTAAACAGTTTATGCGGAAAGTCAATTATGCCTACATAGATTATGCCATGCAAAATTATGATTAAAAACATTATGCCAAAACAGGGGGAACCCGGCCATAATATCCATTACGTGGTGTTAAAGTCCACCGCTAACTTGATTTTAATTTATTATACATGGTGAAACTATAATTTATTGTTTTGAATAATTTAAAGGCCGCGTATTTTTTGATACCAATTTTAAACGCCTAAATACAGCATATAAAAAAATATTAATTTGGGATTTAAAAATACATAGTGTTTACCGGTGTTTTTAAATTATTCAAAACAATAAATTATAGTTTCACCATGTATAATAAATTGAAATCAAGTTAGCGGTGGACTTTAACACCACGTAATGGATATTATGGCCGCGATGATGGGGCGAGATGAAATGAAAACAGTGTCGGGGATTGACGGCATTCAATGTGTGCGAGGGGTTTTTTGCTTTAGTCTTGTATTTTCTGCATGCGTGTCATAATAAAGCATTGAGATATGAAATTTGACTATTTCCAGACATTTTAATGACGATCGACACACTGAACTTAAATAAGAAGAAGTATCTAATAGAGAAGAAGTTAAAGAAATGTCACAAGAAATATACTAATTTACTCCTTAAAGCTTTTGTAAAATATATTTGGAAATAAACTTAGAAAGATCATCATATATCATACATTTCATTTAATCAGCTATTCGCATTTTTTTAAATAATATTGTTTTAATTGGTCAATAACAACGAGGCTTGAAATGAGGACTTCTCATTTCTTTTGTCAAGAAAAGGGTTAAAAATAAATTTATAATGTGATTAAGTACTTACTTCAAAAGATGTAGATAATTATGTTATATAATATAAAATTTTGGTTTAAGTTCATTGTTTATTCTGAAATTGGTTTATAATCGCAAAACCCTACATTATTTGTTATTTCAGGGGTTGCTTGATACCTAATCATACTTCAATCTTCAAATTTAATTGCGATTAAAATACTTTGAAGTTAGAACGACACATTTCATGTGCAGTTTTAACTTCATATTATTTTTTGTGGAGAAGGTTTTGGTAGATAATGATTATAAATGATTATTATTATTTATACCATCCTTCGACAACCAATCATACATTATCCAAATGCATTACAAATCTTTCATCTGCGTCTCGCATCAAACTACAGCTACAAGTCACAAAGTATGCCATGTTCATTACTCTCCCCTCTTTATGGCAGAGGATTATAATAAACCATACTCTGTATGGAATCTGATCCCGTGTCATACAAGATCGCAATTACGCGTAGCTATTGCTGAATAATTGAAGGTCCGACGCTATCAGATTGAAGGTTGACCATAAAAGGCAATGCTGGAAGAAATTATTCGGTATTAGTACAATAATGTGTATACTTTATATTACGAGTTCGATAGGGTTCTTGTTAGTAGTAGTGATGCGGCGAATTTATGTTATTGATGTGTTTTAATATTGAACTGCTATACGGTTTGATCCCCAACCAGATGGACCGATCAGGTGAAGGACACGTCTTCCTCCAAGTTTTGCTCGGTTGTAAGGGACACAATGGACAGGACTCGATGGAGACAAATCATTCACACCAAGTGTAAGCCATCCAGTGATGACCACGATCCTCAGTCATGAGGGAGCGACAAGAGAGAGAGAGATACTGTTTGAATGGTTGACCAAGTTAATTGTAAAATCAGCGTACCTGATAAAATGTCCTTACCATAGGTACAAATGAACTAATGTAACAGTAGTTCATTTGTACATACATATAATTAAGAACAGTAGTAGGTACTGTTCTTAATTGTAAGTACCCACAAATTACCCATAAACAAATGCCCTGGAACTATTATTCAAAAATAACTACGATGTAAACGCCCATTCCATTTGACAATATTTTTTTAACACATTCACAGCCAGCAACGCACAAATGTGTTCATCGTCATAAATGATTGTTCCTAAGCCACGAGTCCTGGCAGTGAATGCGTTAACGAGCTATAGATTGAAAACGGTGACAGAATATACTCGTATTAACATAGTTTATTAAGATAAAATAATGTTCTGATAATAAACAATGCCACATTTGCAGGAAAGGGGGTCCCCTTTCGTTCCTTAGTGAAATCAATCTAGAAAATATGTTCATGTTCTCACATATCTATTATGAAATGCGAACCTTTACTGGTATAAACCTTATACACATACAATACGTCACGTAGAAATACTTGATAATGATTTTCTAAGCTTTGAACCCAAGTCTCTCGTCAAAAGATTTCCTCTTCAATACAAGTTTGTGCGGAGTTTTTGGGTTTAATGAGACGTCGTGGGTGTATCAATGAGGGATTGTGCCATTTGCATTGATATAGTGTTGTGTTGCTAATGCCGACCAAAGTAAAAGTACAGTCGGTCAATGAAAATGTTAAGCGTGGGTATTTAGAACCTTTAATTATCAAACTGACATTTGTGATTCACTTTATAGTTATTAGAATAACAGAAAAGCTTCTACTCTTAAGTACCAAAGTCTCAATACTACTTTTTATACTTAAAAATGTAAAGAATACGTACGGGCACGTACTGTACTTTAGGTTATCGCCCAACTATATGATACTTTAGCGTGTAACTGTCTTAACATATTATATAATGGCAGATTAGTAAGCATAATTTAAATGTCTGCCTCTTTAATATCGAAATTAAAATAATCTTTCAGGATTTCGTTTTAATCGCTAGCAGGTCTTCCTCTACTTTTCCTTTGCTTAACATTTCTGTTGATTTTCAATGGTTTTCCTTATTTGAAAAGGCTTCTTTGACGACAGAGTAATTCGATTTATATACTCTTGCTTGCATTGGAAACATTCTATATACTTACTCATTTGCAAGGAGTTAATATCGTCAATTCTAACGAAAAAGGTCAGAGATATCATCATTATATTGTATTAGTAGAGTTGCTAAGCCGCGAAATTGTGCGGGTTCGAAGGTTCGATCGGGTTACAAGCATGAAATTTCTACCACACATAGAGCGTCCCACGGTGATTATTTTCAGATGTGGAGGGAAGTTAGATTCGTCCCCGTGTGGTGGGAGAGCGGGGTGAAGAGGACCAAGTACTGTTCTTTTTCTTTTTTTTATTACTGATCAGTTAATGCTATTAGGGCTTGCGCGACATCGTTTTCGTGTAAAATAGATATCAGCTATTAATTTTTCATGTTATTTAAGAATAGTTTCATATAAAAATTTGGGTTTATAGCCGAAAAGGTAAAAATCACAACAAGTTTTTTTATTCAGAACGATAAATTAGTTAACTATCCTGAATATTTACAATTAAAAAAATATATTAATAAACAGCAAGTTTAATCTTGTTTTTAAAAATGTATACATATTGGGCACATCTGATACAAAAAGTACCTTGAAAAAAATGTTGATGTTAAGCTTAGCCTGCGTGTTCTAGTACATTTTGCTAAGTCGCGAAATTGTGTACATCGGGATACAACCACGAAATTTCTACCACAGATAGAGTATTCTGCGGTGATTATTTTCAGATGTGGAGGGAAGTCAGATTCGTCCCCTGTGCGGCGGGAAAGTGGGGTGAATAGGACAAAGGAGTCCTCTTTTTCTTTTTATATTACTGATCAGGTAACGCTAGTAGGACTTGTGTCGTGTCGATTTCGTGTAAAACAGATATCAGGAATTAATTTTCATGTTATTATTTCATAGTAACATATAAAAATATGGTTGTATTTCCGAAATTGTAAAAAGCACAACAAGTATTTTTTATTCAGGGAGATAAATCAGTTATATTTCCAGAATATTTACAACTAAGAAAAATATTGCAAAATAGCAAATTTAATCGTGTTTCTAAAAATATATAAATATTGGGCACTCTTCATACAAACAGTAACTTAAATAAATTGTTGATGTTGAGATTAGCCCGTGTGCTCGTGATACATTAGCAAAAAAATATTTTGTTTTAATTACATTAATTTGTTTTTCTAGGACGTATATAGTAAATATTATATGTAAAAGCATGTTAACAATCATTATTTAATGTATTTAATGAAGCGAAATAGGATGCGTTCGGAGATTTACGTTGGTTACGCCGACGTAAAGATATATTTTAAGCTACTGTTTGTATGAGATGTGCCCAAATGCATATATTTTTAGAAACCAGATTAAATGAACTTTTTGAAATAATAATAATAATTTGAAAATGTTCACGAAATTGAACTAATTTAACTCACTGAATAAAAAAACTTGTTGTGATTTTTACATTACACCCATATTTTTATATAGAACTATACAAAAATAACATAAAATATTAATTTCTGATATTTGTTTTACACGGAAATGATACCAAACACGTCCTGGTAGTCTTAACTGACCAGCAATAAAGAAAGAAATGAGGGATACTTGGCCGTATTCACTCCACTCTCCCGCCTGACAGGGGACGAATCTGACTTCCCTCCACATCTGAAAATAATCACCGTGGAACACTCTATCTGTGGTAGAAATTTCATGCTTGTAACCCGATGCGCACAATTATGTAAGAAAACAGCGGACTAACAACTCTACTATATCTACTTCATCGATCTCCTCTATTTATATTTAAATGACAGCAGTCAATGTCAGGCAGGCTATACAACGTATAGCAAAAATCTACGTAGTCGTACAGTAGCCATAATTATGATGGCTATATTGGCAAATGGCTATATCTCAATGTCAAAAGAATAAGGCCTCTGTTCTCACTGTAATAATGTGACCCAAATTATGTCAAATGGCTGTATTCTCCCCAGAAAATTAAGTGTCATAACTGCTTCGACATCCAATTTATTGCGAAAAAGGTTTCACCTACAGTGTAGTAAATTGTTTGTAATCTGAGGGAGCTATTTATGAAGTCACCGCGAGAGGTCACTTTACATAATTCAAGGCATCAAGGAGATAATTTGCCTCCGGTTCATTGTAAATTTCCTTTAATAATATGTTGGCTTCTCACTTCTGAAGTCCGTGATTTGCGGAAGAGCGTTTAAGGTGTTTAAAAACATTGTAAGTAATGGATAATAATTTAAATTCAACGTGATTGAGGTAAGGTGTGGTGGGGTAAGCTGATAATAAAATCCTGGGAAAAAAATATAAAGATAAAGGTATGGCGAATGTCTTAGTCTAGCTATAGCTACGTAGCTATCACCCAATTAATGGGAATCACTACATATGTAGTATAAAACAGTCGCTTCCTGTCTGTCTGTCCATATGTATGCTTAGATCTTTAAAACTACGATTTAAATTGTTGATGCGGAATTTTAAATAGGTAGAGAGAGTCAAGAGAAAGGTTTATATGTATAATACGTGCATAATTTATTAGAATTGCACCCGTGCGAATCCAGGGCGGGTTGCTAGTTATATCATAATAAAATCTTTAACGTCAATAATTAGTAAAACCAGTTGGTAAACTGCGCTGGGTTTTTGAAATAACTTATTTTATTTAAATTCATCTTATCTTCGTTGTTGAATGTCTTCCGCCAAGTTTTTTCATAAAGCTCTTTAGAATTTATGAAAGTGTCCGCTTCACCAGAGGTTAATAAAGTACAGAGGGCATTGAAATTATGGCATCTTTAATATTGCCCCTTAATAACATGATGGTTTATTATTAATGGCCTTTAATATTTATAATGTTTTAAAATGTCGTCGTAAAACTTATTTAATTTACTATCAGCTTACAATTATTACACTTTTTAATAACTTTCCAAATTCTTGTGTATTGAGAGTGGATCTATTGGTACATGTTTCCAACTTTAAGCTTACGTTTGGATCATTTATTAATTATTGTTTATCTAAATATTATTCAGGGATATGTCATAATCATCAAAAATACTAAATATATGTACGAATTAGCAGTTAATATGCATTAGTTATCACATTTCAGATTTATATTGCGATCAGCTGGGATTGTGATGACAAAATGTTTCGGAAGCAAAAGTTATTAATTAATATCAAAAATTAAGGTAGCTCTTGACGAAATACCGACGTTATAAAATAGATAATCCTCAAGGCTTATAAAGTAATTAAAAAGTTAAATTGAATGAGGACTGGCATGTTTCACTTAATTTTGTACAGCTCTGGTATTTAATCAACAATAGAGCCGAGTCATCGGTAGTAAATTGAAGGCGTGATAGCAAAAACTACATACCTATCTTGCTAGATTATTAAATTTAGCTTATTTTTTTATTCTGCTTACCTCAATTCTGTTTTCCTTTATTTTAAAAGAATTTCTGAAACTTCTACCATCATCATATTTTTCTTCAGGGTTTAATTGTTAATTAAACCTGTTTTCCTTTTTCCTTTTGTTAAAATAAACGATCAGATTTATTCCTAATAAATTCAATTCATGAATCGATTTCTTTGTTTACCTCGCTGAACCTATTTTATCTTCGTCTTTAAAATAATACAACAGAAATAAACATTTAGACATGAAATTGGGAGTGATGATTAGCATTAAAGGGATAAGAGAATTTATCGATATGGCAATCTCTACCAGTCACTCCGATGTCTGATGATTAGCAACTGTACTGACTGAACAGTGTGTCAAATTAGTGCAAAGTCCAGTAGGTACCTATTCTGCTCACAGGAACCCAATTAATAGCGAGATGCTCATTTGACCTGTATCCAGAGCGTCTTCGTAATCAACTCCATTGAAATGTTATTGACGCGCCATCGATCGCCGGCTCCATCAATGCAAGATGGCTGATTAATTAATTAGGTTTCCATTCACCTGTCCGTGTCGGTCATTGATTGATGCCATGTGCGACGTTTACATGACGTGAGTACCATCTAATGTATATGTATGGTCTACCACTATTGAACTTTAACACACATAAAAGTCGAAAAGTAGTAGACTTACTGTACTGGGGCTAAGTTCGATGTTACTAATGGTATCTGTCCAAACTACTGTATGTCTGTTTTTGCCATGTGCTCTATTTCCCTTTAAATAACAACTTGTCACTTGATGCAGCTCAAATAGCAACAATCTTTAAATGGATATATCACTGTCAAACGAGTTTGTAATTTAACACAATTGACAACATTAGATTTTTGTGCAGGTATTTTTCCTATATAATCAAATAAAGGATAAAAAATTCAATGCAATCACATTTTTTACATTTTTGAAAATATCCCAATTTATGATTAAAAGATCCATTTGAAAGGTTCCTCATTCTAAAAGAGCGATAAGTAGATCACTGCGCAGTAAATCATACAGTCGGACTATTGCAAGGGCGGATTTAGTACCTGTAGAAAACAATTTCCAAACATACCTGTGTAAGGTGTCCGATATTATGCACCACTGTTCTTTTTGCAGGATCCCACTGTAATTTAATGTGCCGTCACTCTTTAATATTTTCAAAACTAGTCCACATGAACAAATAACACTAATATATTTGGGTTATGTGATAATAAAGCAATGGAATTTGTATAAATAAACTTAACTTAACTTTGGAAATTTGAAATGTTTTCAATTCAACTCAACTTGTGGCAAATGTTTTGGTAACTTTAATTCCATCTCAGTTTATTATACAGCTCGGAATATATTCAGCCCGTGTCTCAGATTACCCGAAGCAAGTTTTATTGGGACGAGGAACTTACCAAACCCACTTTGGTAGCTTTGTCGACTCAACTCGCAAAGGTCGGGAATACTCGTGACATACAAAAGATGAGCATACATTTTTAATGTGGCTCTTAACATAATGCGTTAGGTGGAATGAAATTTTCTAAAAAGGATGAAAAAGAATGAGTAAGGTTGATACTGCTCGTATAAATGTAGACGAGAAGTGTGACTTGCATTACCATATTTTAGCCGAGCGAACAGGTAGCGTTACTTTTGGAGATATATTCGTTAAGCATTTATCGTGTTTAAAATACGTTCGTTGTCTTTTGGAGCTATCCTTGAATATATGAGGTTAATATATTAGGTTGAAAACTCTCTGTTACATAATGCATCTTTATTTGTGTTTAGGTAACAACTGATCAATTTAATTTTATGCAGCGTTCACCTTGTACGCCTTGGTGATGCTCCTTGACTTGAGAAAGAATTTGTTTTTGTATAAATTGTACGTCTATCAATACTAAAACTCTAAAATTGTATTAAATATAAATATCTATGGAGCGGGGTCATTACAGGAAACATCTTAACAGCGGGACGTAGGATTTGTGCTGTACAGCGCCGTCTGTATAATATTTGTCCTCTCATCGCGCCAAAACGGCTAAACAGATTTTAATCAACTTTGGCACATGGATAACTAAAAATACAAAGATATGATATTTTTAATCAAACACGGCAAAGAAAAAAGGTTTACGTGGGCGAAGTTTACTAGAAGTTTCGCAACCTTTAGAATACTTATAAGCTATCTCTCGTTAAATATACAAGGAGTATGAAGGTAATAATAACACTGTCTAAAGAATCTAAGAAAGATAGTAATTTAAGGAGATATCTACATACATTTGTTATGTGGATGAGTGACCGACGACATTTTACCGACAATTACACAATTTTTAAGACAATTTTATCGCACTCTGCGACTTGTTCGTCATGACTCCTATATTAATATCTACAACAACCTAAATTAAAAAATTTAAACACCCCCGACACATGGTGGCGAGACCCTCAATCAAAGAGTGATATAGAAAATGCTACTAAAATTGAACATAACTACAATCTTGTCACTTGTTCCAATTGAAGCTGAATATCTTGGAAACTCCTGGCCCTATTTCCACCAAACATAGCTAAGAACCACTATATGATGTTACATACAGATACACAAAGACACGGATACATGACGGATCGTCGGGGCTTAAAAATATAATAAATGCATCAGCTAGGAGCGTTGAATATTGTTGTACATTGAAACACAATAACATGTCATGTCGACAATTGCAATGTTGTTCACATCGATAGAATAAAGGCTTCAGAAACGCAATTAAAATTTTCTACGAGGTATTCGATCAAATGGTCTAAGTTCCGTCCACGGGTGAAATTCCTGGCCCCTCCCCCTCGCCGCCATAAATCAAGGGGGAATTTGCGAGTGAATTCGAAAAAAAATGTCCACAGTTCTTTGATTGAACTTAATAGTTTTGAGACGGATTTTTTGCTGTGTCCGCGTAGAATGTTCTAGTTTTTCCTGGAGGATATAATGCACTACTTTCCTAATCGAATCGATGTTAGGAGTAAAAGCATGTTTAAGTGCGATCATTATTTTATAAAATATTATGTTTGCAATGGGTTGCTATTTTTATAAAACTTCAAAAGTAGATTCAAAACGTAAATTTTCATTTCTATCTTCATCGTATTCTATCTTTGATATATTTGTAAATATAAAATCCTTTTTTAGGAGTAATTGATATTTATTGTGTAGTAAGAAATGATTATTAAAATAATGCTGTCTATCGAAACTTAAAATGTTCCTGCTCTTATAGGGACTTCAAAGAGTGTTGTCGAAGCTTGAGGTAACTATACTAAATAATATCAAGGCAGCTAGGTTAATTACATAAACGGGTTTACTCACTTTGTAGAAGTCGAATATTGCTCGACATGTTTCGAATCAGTCGCCGCGGCGGCCAACCGAACATCATGATGACGAATCGCGTACCCATTTGAAACATGTCCAGCGATATTCGACTTCTACGACGTGAGTAAACCCGTTTATGTATTTTAATAAAGCTAGGTAAAATCGTTAGCTTAATCATACATAAACCACAAAGCAATGACGCTTGTACGCGAATTGTACTGCAAATACATATATAAATGTAACGCATACATCGCAAATCAGCACAGAGACTTCAAAGCCTGACGTAACGAAGGCACTCCTGGCACCGGCAAATTAAAATATTCCCACAGATGAAACATTGTGTTTTCAAATGGAAATTTCAGTGCCTACGCTTAGATTTTTAATTTGCGAGTTTTTACAGTGAAACGTGTATTTCAATTAACGTATGAATAACAGTGTAGCAAATGAAATAACGACAAACTGATAATGAATAAGATACGATGATATTTCGTCGCGTCGTTATCTAATAAAACATCAACTCGATTGATAGTTATCTTTTATTTTTTTAATTCTTCACCATCCCAATTTTTTCTGGAAGAGATCCTATTTAGCGATACCACCTGTTGTTCACCTCTGTTTGTTTTTATTGTATCTTTCATATTTTTTGGTGTGAAATAACGAGTTATTGTATTGTACTGTACATATGAATTTAATAGATATAGGGTAATTCCGGGGTAGATGGCCATAAGGGAGAGATGGCCCGTTGAAATAATTCCTGAACTGTTGGCTAGATGGCACTTGTAATTGTTTAGTTCGCTTGGCGAGGCGCGTAGAAGCAAGGGTACGTGCAACTTAAAAAATCAAAAAGTAAGTAAAATCTTTGTTATTTGTTTTGTGAAGTGGAAATATTTTTCAGAGGGTTATTGTTTTAGGTGGTTATGATATTAGTTTCGTAAAATAATGGTTATTTTTGGTTTGGTTGCAAAGTATACGAGTAACAGTTTGTCCTAACCTCAAAATTACTCGAATCGTGTAGTGACTTCTTTTTTTTTCGTTGTGGTCATCTCTCCCGGAGGAAAAGGAGAGATGGCCAGTGTTAGTCGGTATATGATGGCCATATGGCCATCCGAAAGCTATCCGCTGACTATCTGATAGCAGTAACAACGTCCCTTAAAATTGATAGCAAATCAGAATAAGGAAAAGAAGTTAAATGAAAGAGATATTTGCCGCGGATGTGGAAAAATATATTATGAAACCCATCTTTTCGAGAACTGGCTTCAATGAATGGTATGCCAATTTTGGGTACAAGAAAATTGCACTAAACTTGAAGGCATGTGCTCTGACCGTGGTGCAGAGAAGAAAGGCTTTAGTAAAAAGGATATAAGACCGACAACAATGTAACAATTAGAATTAAGGATATGGCCATCTTACCCGTTATGCCATGGTCATCACACCCGGACACCCCGGGTGAGATGGCCATTTATGAATTTAAAAAAATACATATCTTTTAGCCTATCCTATTAGAAATTGTTATTTTTCGTTCTATAATTTTAAAGTTGATTGTTTAAAGTTGAATCACAAATAATGATTTCTATAATAATATGTAAGATTTTTTTTTAACAGCCTTTAAGATAAACTATGGCCACTACCCCGGACTTACTTGATTATCAGTTGGAAGACAAAATCAGGAAAATAAATTGACTTTTTAAAATCATTTCTATGAAAAGAGCCGAAGAATGGTTATGGAAACAGTTCGTTATAGTCAATAGCGTTTCATTTTAGGACGGGCACGATCCTTACTTATGAGGAATATCGAATAGAATAATATTAATATCACGTGTATACACGTATCGTAAATAGCCAAATAAATAACCTCGTCTAAATCACTTAGTAGTTTAATATTCTTGTGTCCAAAAACAGAAATAAATTTGAAATGTCACCGGCCCCCGAGTGAGGCATATTCGACCTTTTTCTGATTTATGATGAGGTTCGCGGGATGGCCGTGTACACACTGCGAGTGAAAGTGAACGGTAACCGATCTCAAGACGCATGGCGTTATTCTGCATGATTTAACTTCACCACAAATTAAAAACAGTATGAAAGTATATCAGATAATGTTTGATAGTCCACCAGTGTTCTAAACAGAGAGAATAGTGTTCTAAATAGAAAATATTCAGCACTATTTTATTAATAACTTGTTAGGTCCAAAGCTTTGGAAAGGCGGTTCGTAACGAAGAGATGCTGAAAATAAAGAAGAGCTTGCAAGAGATTTTGATCAAACTTTGTAATTGCTTGAATTTGAGTCAGTATGAACATATTTCTAATTATGTAGGTTGTGACGTGGCCTCTTGGTCGAATCGGCATCAGGTTTTTTTTAAGTTCATTTGTTTTCTGGACAGCCATACAGCCGAATAATTCGCCCTCGACGTCCTTTACGTGGAATGTGTATTTTTATGCGGTGGAAAATCCACGGTAGGTGCAGAATTCTTATCCAACGTCGCATCACACATGCTACAAATCAATCATAAAATAAATACCTACACAAATCAACTACTTATCTTAAAAGACATGTCACATACTTATGATAATAATATCCTGTTCGTGTCATATGCACGCGCCCTAATTTAGTTGTCGCATTTTATTGCCAGCTCAATGTACGGATATCTGATTTTTTTGTCCAAGTCGACTTTATTGAGCGTGTAATCTTACGGGCTGCGAGATGCAAAGCAAAAATAGGGACGGTGCAGTATACAGTTGCTTACAAAGTTTTCTCTGTTATCTGCTCATCTGCTATTTTTATCTAGGTTTTTCATTGTATCTAACCCTACGATGGTTTGGTTTATTATACGATAATGGGATGAATTAATGTTAAAGCGTCTGTTACTTTCGAAGACACATGCTTGTCAGATAGAACTTTGTGACTTTTGTCATCACATGAAAAAATGTGCCCATTATAGACCAACAGATAAGTCTTTTTCAATAAAAGTGTAAACTTTTATTGGCGTGCCTTAAAGTATATATTGTTGAATTGTACGAAAGTTGTGGTCATACAAAAGATATAGTTAACTTTCGTTACACAAAGGAATCAATTAAGTTTTGTTTTACAGTTAACTTTGTCACTGAATTAATACATGTTCACACCGTAGTGAAAGAACTGCATAAGAAAGAACGCGACGAAATTCCGCACCTAGACGTCAACTTTCTGGCAAATCCAGCGAATAATTTAGATGCATTTCAAATCCTGAAGCAATTAACGAATAATGTCGCCGAGTTTTACCGCTCAGCAGATGCTTTACAGTTTCACCAACAATAAATCAATGGTTGCCCTCGGCTCCTTTTGTGTTTTGCTCGATTGAGCGATATTTTACAACGCACGTTTCGTTTATGACACGCTGATTAATTCCTCTGTTAAAACTTTTAGTTTTTACCATGGAGAGTATTCGAGTAGTAAAAAAAATATTTTCACATTATTAAACTATCAACATGTGTTGATAGTAAAATAAGAAAATGTTATTTTACCCATATTCATAATTAGGAAAGTTGTATGTTTATGTCTTTTAATGACAAGTAAAAAATGCACAACGCTACGTGTTATGCGCTTGCCGCGGAATGATTACGACGTTTGCGAAACAAACAAGAACTGTAAAAAAAAACTTAGCATAAAACTAATTAAAAAAAATAATGATCCAATTATTTTATTTGTATCGTAGATTATAGGCCAATAATTTAAGATAATATTTTCATCCGTTTGCGAATTAAATAAGTTTTATTGCTTTTCTCCTTCGTAGTTAATTTGAGGTGATGACACTATATTGACCTGGCTCGTACCGGGGTCACAGGGGGTACAGGGAAGGTCAAAAATTTTTATATGAATAACTTTTCGCGGTTATCATTATTGTCACATACATAGTTACTAATTGTGGCGTTATCTGGGTAAAGGGACCTTACTGTCGGTATTGAGTTATGTATATCCCCATAATCTACATACATTGAGCTATCGAACCATGTAAAAAACATGCATGTAGGTTCAATAGATATTTAAAAAAAAAAAAAAATTGAATCTCAAAAGTCAGAAAAGGTGATTATGAGAAAATTGAATTCAAACTTCTACACCCCATTAAAGTATGTTATCGTTGGAAGTTACATAGATAACATGCTATTTGAGGAGTAGATTGTATGGGCTTTCAGGTTTCAAGTACAATTTTGTAATTGTATATCTGTTTTCGTACCTATAGTTTACCTTGCCAAAGTGCATAAAGTAAAAAAAATATATATTGATGGATTTTTTACTTAAATTCCTATTTATAGTGTATTTCCGTTACATATTATAGAAGGAATAAATATTATATGTTATTAGACACTCAATAAGAGCTTCGATTTGAATCAACGTTGTTTAATATAAAAAAATATTTATTTTAACAAAAATAGCTTTGTGTTTATAAATCTAATTAAACAGTCAAAATCAACAAACATGTACATATACTACGCTAAAACATAGCCAAATGAGATCAAATTAACAGAACAAATATTAAAAAAGTAGTTTTTTAAGTCTCAAAATTCAAGATAAAGTTTAGTAAAAAGTTGGTACAACCACTTTATATTTTCTAAAAGGGACCTTATCGTCGGTGGTAAAATATTTAGTGATATCATCTGATATCGACTGTAAATTTATGTTTAATTTTGATAGTCTTAATTTTTAAAGCACTTTAGTATGAAAATCTTACCAAAAACCTATAATTTTGGTTCGGCAAACACTAAATGATTAACGTATTTGAAAAGGGACCTTAGTGTCGGACGTAAAATGTTTAGTGACATAGTTAAGAATAAGTCTTGAAAAATACTTTTAATTTGTATTTTGCTGCGTCGCCAGCCAAATTGACGCCAGATTTACACATGAGGCATTGCCAGACCTACCATCCGATCACCGGACAATCCTCATGTGTATCGAAATGGATCCATTAATGCGAATTAGGAAACCCAAACCGAGTCAGCTGGGAGACATTCACACAACAACTAGAAGAGACCACCACGTGCCACTCTACTCCGGTCTCCACAGCTGACCAAGTGTAAAAAG
Source organism: Apotomis turbidana (assembly GCA_905147355.2). NCBI lineage: Eukaryota > Metazoa > Arthropoda > Insecta > Lepidoptera > Tortricidae > Apotomis > Apotomis turbidana. Next base: position 12,573,240 of record LR990281.1, read on the forward strand.
CGGCAGACCTGGTCACAGCTGGACTACAGGCGGCGCTATCAACAGCCTCCCACACCATCCCCGCCACAGAGAGGCACACGCCCCTCCCGGCAAGGATTAGGAGCATGATCGAGGAGCAGCGCCGCCTTCGCAGAAAATGGCAGGCTACAAGATGCTCGACGATCAAGGCAGAGCTCAACGCCATGATCATAAAAACCAAGAAGGCGCTCACAGAACACAGGGCCGAAAGTTGGGAGAGCCACCTAGCGTCTGAAGAGGGTGATGTCCCCTTCATTCACCGTATCTGCAGACAGGTAGTGACAAAACCTGAGGCAATAAGACCACTCTACGACCCTGTAGACAACACTCCACGCTACAAGGCTGAGGATCGCGCAGAGATCTTCGCCGAGTACCTGGAGGGACAATTTAGGCCCAACCCGATGCACAATGCAGAACACCAGCAGAGCATCACAGAACACCTGGAGAGGTACTTCGGAGGCACCAGCAAGAGCAGAGGAAGACGCGGTCTTCTTCTCCCCCAGCCAGATGCAGCGAGCCCTCCAACGTTGCGACCCCAAGAAAGCCCCGGGCGCCGATTCGATCCCCATTGTGGCAGTGACGCGCCTGTTCAACGGGATCATGCGCTCGGGTCACTTTCCCCAAACTTGGAAGACTGGGAGGGTAGTTGTGTTGCCCAAACCTGGCAATGACTGCCGAAGACCGGAGAGCTGTAGGCCAATAACTCTGCTCAGCACCCTCTCCAAGGTGTTCGAGAGGCTCCTGTTCGGGAAACTTCTCCCCCACGTCGAGCCCCGTTCGGGACAGTTTGGATTCAGGCAACGCTACAGCTCACTCGCGTGCTTCACTTTATGGCCAATGCAAGCAACAAGAAGAAGCATGTTGTGGCTGTCATGCTCGACATGGAAAAAGCGTTTGACTGGGTATGGCACGAGGGGCTGCTGTACAAACTGTTGAACACCACGGCCCCACGCAGCATCATAACGGTGATAAAGTCCTTCCTGAGCGGATCCAAGTTCCAAGTGGCAGTGGAACAGGCACTGTCCTCGGAGCGCCCAATCCTAGCTGGAGTCCCTCAGGGAAGCTGCCTTACACCAGCATGCTACGCAACCTTCACCGATGACATCCCAGTGGTAGGAGGCGACGTCAAGCTGGGGCTGTTCGCGGATGACGCGGCCTTTTACACCGCATCCGTCAGCCCCACCCATGCCGTCAGGAAGATGCAGACCCAGTTAGACGCCCTACCAAGATGGCTTGAGGACTGGAGGCTTACTGTCAACGTCACCAAGACTCAGGCCTTCATGACCGGAAGAAAACAGACTTCACCTCCACTCCGCATGTTTGGTCAAGACGTGGAATGGAAGCACACGGTGAGGTACCTGGGTGTCACCATAGACCGGGGCCTCACCATGAAGCAGCACGTGGCGGAAGTGGTTTCAAGAACCAGACCAGCTTGAACTACGCTGAGACCAGTCCTAAGGAACAACCTGCCGATCCGCACGAAGCTGGGGATCTACAAAACGTATGTGAGGTCCAGGCTCACATACGCGGCGCCGGCGTGGTACGCCCTAGTGGCTACCATAAACCGAAACAAAATGAGAGCCCAAGAAAACCTGGTACTGAGACACATTACAGATTGCCCACGCTTCGTGCGGAATGACCATATACAGAGGGCACTGAAATGGAAACCCTTAGACGCCTAGATCAGCAGACTGGCCAGCCCAATGTTCCGGAAAGCTGATGAATCCCGCCATGAGCTGCTACGAGCTGCAGATGCAGCGACACCACCACCACCACCAACAGTGGGAAATAAGAAGAGGAGATAAAAGCTCCACCCGGGCCTCGAGGAGTCATGGAACATCACGAAGGCCCAACCAACTAAGAAACCGCCGTCGCAACCACGCGTCACCAGAAAGACCGGCCCGTAGTAACGGGCCGCGACAGAAGTAGCCTAAGTGTACATAGTACAGATAAGGCCCTCCCCCCACACTCCCAAGAAGTGGGAGTGTGAGAGATGAGAAAGGATACTCCTAATGATCAATAATTATCCTTTGACGCGCCGACAAGTACCGACACGTCTCTCAAACTGATACCGAGCTCACAGAAAGCATACAAGAGGGGCACCGACATTAAGGTCCCTTTTTCACTAAACTTTAAGGGCTGTTCTAAGTCTTAAAAAATCGATTTAAAAAGTTGTGTCTGTCAGATTAAATTTTAGACCCTGCTTATTAATATAGAGTAAAAAAAAGAAAAAATGTTTCTTTTCGACATTTTACTTTAAACGCGATTATCTCGGCAACTAGAACCGACAATAAGGTCCCTTTCCCCAGATAACGCCACAATTGTTTATTACTTACAGCATAAGAGCCCCAGAAATAGTTTCCGAATTAACATTGTTCGTAAAAAAACGGTATATCCCAATAATAGTAGTGTATTTCGAACGAATTAATGAAATATTTCACCTGTTGCGGTCAACATCCATACTAATATTATAAATGCGAAAGTGTGTCTGTCTGTCTGTCTGTCTGTCTGTCTGTTACCTCTTCACGCTTAAACCGCTGAATCGATTTGTATGAAATTTGGCATGGAGATAGTTTAAGATCCGAGGAAGGACATAGGATAGTTTTCATCCTGGAAATTATCCCTAAAAAGATTGAAAAGTGAGTGAACAGTATAGTAGTGACATTGATGACCCTGTAGAATTTGTAATGTCATTATTAGACCAAGAGCACAATTGCTCTTAAATTTGCTTAGGCACTTTTAATAATCCCGTTTATTAATTAAGGTGATTAGGTGGATATCTATCATGATGTACGAGGTTGTTGATAAATACGGAACAAATACGAAATACTCTCTGTCTGCCTGTCTCTCTGTTACATTTTCACGCCTAAACTTCTGACCCGGTAAAGATAAAATTTGATGTGGTGTTATAGACCCCGAGAAGGACAAATAATGTTACTGCAGTTTTAAGGTGAAAAACTTACATGTAAATGGAGGCGGTTCGAATAGGCCTTTGTTTTCTTTCTGTTACACATTTTAAAAACCTATGTAATATTTAAATAAAACAATTTAAACGGATTATATCGCGTATATTAATTATTTGAGCCTCCCTGACGTTTCAATACCTGATGTCTCAATACCTGAGGCCCGTGAAGTGCAGCATCCCTCTGCAGAGTGCTGGTGTTTACAAGCTGGACTGCGAGTGTGGTCTATCATACATTGGCCAAACGAAACGTAGTATAGCTACACGGGTTAAGGAGCATGTAGCTGATGTCAAGCACCGTCGTTGCAACAGGTCTGCAGTCTGCGAGCATGTCATGGACAAACCAAACCTTTCAATTAATTTTGATAATACTTCAATCCTTGGCAGAGAGAAACGATATTTTCCCAGAATGTTGCGCGAGGCTATTGAAATCAAAAAATATCCCAATTTCAATAGAGAAGATGGTTTGTCATTACCACCGGCTTGGGATCCTGTTGTACATCTTATCAAGGATCAAGCAAGACACAAGACTGGAAACCTTGGGCCTCGAACGGTGTAAAACAAATTAATGTTAAAAGTAGTCAGTCAACCTTTGACAACGGTATCTGTAAAGGTACTGAACCGTCAGGGAGGCTCAAATAATATACGCGATATAATCCGTTTGAATTGTTTTATTTAAATGTGTGACAGTCGCGGAAACCGAAGAAAATACTATGTAATATTTATTCAAACAGGTTACTACAGTGCGACTCAAAACAGTAGAAAATAAATGAGGGCGCCACTTCCTTCGCAACTGCCACATTTTTGACGTAAAGTGCTTGAATATGGTAACAATTTTGTATGAAAAATTGTAGTTCCTTTATCATCCGTTTTCTACTCTTTTGTGTCGCACTGTAGGGGTTTTACTTATGTTTCTTTAAACCTACCTATCTCGCAGTTACCAATAATTTATTGACCTTATCACTTAAATTCTGGTCTTACACATCCGTCCATACTTCTAAGTTCCACGTGGACGTAGTCGCGGGCAAATCCATACTATACTTACTATATCCATCCATACTAATATTATAAATGCAAAAGTGTGTCTGTCTGTCTGTTACCTCTTCACGCTTAAACCGCTGAATCGATTTTGATGAAATTTGGCATGGAGATAGTTTAAGATCCGAGGAAGGACATAGGATAGCTTTCATCCTGGAAATTCTCCCTAAAAATATTGAACCTGTAGGAAATGTAATGATTAGACCAAAAGCACAATTGCTCTTACATTTGCTTAGGCGCTTTTAATAATCCCTTTTATTAATTAAGGTGATAAGGTGGATATCTATCGTGTTGTACGAGGTTGCTTCCGTACTGCCAAGTTCCACGCGGACGTAGTCGCGGGCAAAAGCTAGTAAATAATAAATATCCACTATACCCCCGAGATGAACAAGTAACACGCAACAAACGAAACGCATAGTTATGTACAGGTTTAAATTAAATGTAATTTACTTTAGTTCAATTTCAAGCGTTTCAGTATCGCAACACAGCACAACACTGCCAGCGTCTATGGTACATGTTTAACCGACTTCATAGAAAGGAGGAGGTTCTGTGAATGTTTTTATTTTTATTTAAAAATAACCGCCGTCAATAAAAAACTCAAAATCCAAAAAAGATTCGTTCACATACAGTTAAGGAAATTGAAACTCGTACCTTTTTCGCTCTTATCACAATGACAGTAAGGGTCAAAAGGATTCAGTTTCCTTTACTGTACATAATACATTTGAATGACCTTAATAGTCGGTGCGAACCCCACGTAAAACTCTCTATCGAACAAAAATACTCGTATTTACGAATAGTAATAAAACAATTAAAGGGTTCATGCGTGCCACCAGTGTTAATAGTAAGAAATGCTACTTATCTGCACATTAATGTATTATTTTTTGTTTTCTGTTCACTTCTAAAGGCGGTTATTTTTTTACTATTTTTATTTTAAATATAGTTCAGGTTTAGCTTTAGTTTTATAATAATAATAGTATATTATAGATATGTCGTTGGATGTAATTTAGTTTAAGATTATTTGGATGTAATTTAGTTTAAGATTATATTTATCGTATTTTTATGTATTTACTCTGCATTTACCTATTTTAATAAATCACTGTTACCACAATGCAATATTTCTTATGTCCAGTACTTTTTACGAAAGTACCTACATAAAATCTGACCATGCCGATAAATGCCAAATGAAATATTATTGAAATATTCATGATTTACAAAGACGGTGTAATTTAAAATGCAAAAACTAGTTCTAAAGAGGTTGGCTAGTTTTCATTCCTCCATTTCGGTGTTTTTTTATGTTTTGTAATCAGGGTGTGATTTCCCCGGGGCGTCGTCAATTAGTCTGTCTCCACTTGAATAAATAACTGCGTGTGCTCAGACGGTCATGTGCTCATCAGCAAGTTGGTGTTTAATAACAGATGAACTTTAAAAGGGGTGAGACCTGGAGGGTTGATAGAGGTTTTTTAAGTGCTCGTGTGTATTACGAGTAGCTAATGAGCTATTTGCTAAATTGTCACTGAGCAATTTAAACATAAAAAATATATATTGCTATATTACGTAATAGCGGCGTAGTTGACATTGTTTCTGGTGATGTTTACTTGATCTATCCAGCGCATGGGATTTCTTCTTTCTGGTTGCTTTCAATGAACTGAGACCCGGATATTTTCTAGGTCAATGTTATTTTTGGCCACGTAACGTAACCGAATAATTTAAAGATAAGGAGGGATCTATTATATCACGCTGTTTTTCACTTCACATGTGGTATGCGTATTATTATTATTTGGTGCGGAGGGGGTGGGCATCAAGAGACTTTAAAAAAAAAAAAAGTTATGACAAATATATCGACAATTTCAACCAACTTTTTGAAGTGACATACTTTTTCCTGAGTTCTAGATAATAACATAGCTACTTCATACTTTCATTGCGTGGTCAAAAAAAAAATTAAAAAAAAAAAACAGTTTTCTGCGTGAATATTGTCGATTTCGAGTAGTTTTTGAAACAAAAATTATCAATGAAAAATTCATACTGTTGGTTTTGAATTTATACCAATAAATTGCAATGGCCCTGTTCTAAGTAGTGACATTCATAATTATACCAAGAAACATGTTTTATAATAGAGAAAAATGTGTAAAATAATCAGCATTTTTGAACGGATAACGAGCCTTAGCTGCATACGTCCAGACGGTCATGACTCATGAGCTCTTCAGTAAGTTGGTATTTAATAACAGTTAAAGTTTAAAAGGGGTGGGTTACTTCGAACCTGTGGGGTTCTGTGCTGAGTACCTAGACTCAGGTATGTGCTAGCTGTTTGTTTTATATAGTGGCCATTATAGCAACTTGCGTCTATACATTCAGAATTTTTTTTTACAAAAAAAAGAACCGACTTCAGTTAAACTAAAAAGCCAAAAATAACCCGTTCAAGTACAGATTACATTTGACTCACCCTTTGAAATCGATCCCAAACCACTCAGTTATTATATTTATATATTAAAGTTTACGTGAGGTTTGGCACCGACTTCAAAGGGTGAGTCAAATGTAATCTGTACTTGAACGGGTTATTTTTGGCTTTTTAGTTTAACTGAAGTCGGTTCTTTTTTTTTGTAAAAAAAATTTTTTTTTCGCTTTTTAGTGATTCGTATAAAATACTTATGGCGGGGTGATCAGGGAGGTCTTGAAGGCATGCATCTCGTTTGAATTATCTCCTAACTCCTAACCGTTAAGGAGTTGTACCTTCCATCATCAGTTCAGCATTGGAAGATGATGACTACCGTATGCAAATACTTAAATAGTTTTAGAAAATATATGAAAAATATTATGAGTGCCTATAAAATTTCAGGAATTCCTTCGATTCCTCATGGATCTCGTCATCCGATCTTCACCAAAATTTTATGGGACCAACCTTATTCATGAACCTAAAAAGAATTTTCGAAATCGACTCATAAATGACGGAGTTATGAGGTAACAAACATTAAAAAAAAAAAAAAAACACAACCGAACTGAGAACCCCTCCTTTTTTTGAAGTCGGTTAAAAAATTGGCATTGTACATAACGCGGTGCTACGTAGTAGGTTATGCTAAACCTAAAACCTATTAATCCAGCATTTGCTGTGTTGTGTTTCAGGGTATTTCGTCTCAATCCACAAAGGTGCAATTAAACCTGTATTTTGTATTTGGAATTGCATTATCCAGTCAGAGACTGCCGTAATGTAAAGAAATATGTTTGTAAAGAGCGTTTAACATGCCAATACGGTTTACGATTACATTTTTTTTTGGCATTAATAGTAACTAATGTCACTTCCGAGACTAGAACGACACACGAAAATACAAGACCATCTTCTGCTTCGTCATTAAAATAAACAAATAAATTTTACATTTGAAAGCAAAGCTACTATGTATTTTGCATCACATTTGCTCGTAAAAGATGGTATTACATGCAGGTGTACTGAAGGACTAAGGCCTATATAGTTCCCGCGGGAGTTATAAATTGTTATAACTCCCGAGGGAGTTATGGTTTTAGTTTTATAGTATATTGTGTCATAAGGGTAGTAAGTAGGGGATTACTAACGAAGGACTATTAGAAGCCCGACGCCGAAGGCGGAGGGCTTTCAATGTCCTGAGTTTGTAGTCCCCTTACTACCCGCCATACACACAATATTTTTCATCACATTTGGGAGTATATAACAAATAAATAAGTTAAAAATAAACATCAAACGATAACGATTGACAACTAACTTTTTTCTGTATATATTTTTTTAATTTACTATAAGCACTGGCAAAACGGCCATCAGCTTAAAACAGAAAACAAATGTAGGAATCTTACTATGTATCTGTCATTAAACCAAATAACAATTAACAATATTATGCAGCAATAATTAACACCGTAATATTATAAAACTTTAATACGAACAGTAATTTTGTTACAAAACTAAATAGTATCTAACCAATAATATTTAACTTTTTTTCTTTTTTTTTGTGTCGTCTACCACAGATAATGCTAAGAACTGCGTTTAGTTTAGAAACTTGACAGGCTATACTGCCAGATTGTAATGATAATTCAAAATTAAATTTCATAAAACAATTGCAAAATACACTTACATAATTGTAAAACATAAATATTAATGCAGTTACATGTACCGTATTAATTCAATACACAATAAAATTTGCTGGTAGGTAGGCAAGTTTTGTTCGTACAACAAAAAACCTTGGCTGGATTGAAACCTAATAATTTTATTAAATTTAATTTTGAATTATCGTTACAATCTGGCAGTATAGCCTGTCATGTTTCTAAACTAAACACAGTTCCTAGCATTATCTGTGGTAGACGACACAAAAAAAGAAAAAAAACCGGCCTAGTGCGAGTCAGACTCGCGCACCGAGGGTTCCGTACAAACACTCCATCCCTAAGTGGTTAAGTTAAGTTTGCACCTGTTATGTATAGCGCCCCATATAAATTAGGTGCAAAGTTAGGTATTAAAAAAAAACTACTAACTAGATCTCGTTCAAAACAATTTTCGTTGGTAGTTTTTATAGTAATGTACATTATATGTTTTTTTTAGATTTTTCATTTTCTTATTTTAGAAGTTAGAGGGCCCCCCCTCTAACTTTTTTTCACTTTGGAAGCGTCTGTCACGCAAACTATTCGGTTTAGAAAAAAATATTTTAGAAACCTCGATATCATTTTTGAAGACCTATCATATACCTAACATACGTGTGGGGTATCTATATACCCCACACGTATGTTTGATGAAAAAAAAATTTTGAGTTTCAGTTCTAAGTATGGGGAGCCCCCAATATTTATTATTATTTTTGTTATTTTTGCATCAAAATCTTAAAGCGGTTCACAGAATACATTTACCTACCAAGTTTCAACAGTGTATACCCCACGTTTGATGAAAAAAAAAAATTGAGTTTCAGTTCTAAGTATGGGGAGCCCCCAATATTTACTATTATTTTTTTATTTTTGCATCAAAATCTTAATGCGGTTCACAGAATACATCTACCTACCAAGTTTTAACAGGATAGCTCTTATAGTTTCGGAAAAAAATGGCTGTGACATACGGACGGACAGACGGACAGACAGACGGACAGACAGACATGACGAATCTAGAAGGGTTCCGTTTTTTGCCATTTGGCTACGGAACCCTAAAAATATATACAGAAAAAAGGTGGTTGTCAATCGTTATCGTTTAATTAGTTTAATGTTTATTTTTGTCTTACGTATTTCTTATTTACTCCCAAATGTGATGAAAAATATTGTGTGTATGGCGGGTAGTAAGGGGATTACAAACTCAGGACATTAAAAGGCCTCCGCCTTCGGCGTCGGGCTTCTAATAGACCTTCGTTAGTAATCCCCTACTTACTACCCTTATGACACAATATACTATAAATTAATAATGATTAAATATATATTCCCATTGAAACAATACTAGAATTACTAGACAATATATCTTCAGCAACAAGCCATGGAGCCCACGCCGTACATATTCAGCGAAGCCAGGTCAAGTTCGGCGCAGGTTCAATAGAGAATAGAGGCAATATTTTACCATGGACGTATCGCGTATATTATCCTATGCACGTAATTTGTCTGGAACAATGAGGGATTTTTAGCTTGCAGCTAGGCATAAGTGAAGACCGGTAAGTTAAAGCATTGGGGGCGCAAGTGACAGAAGTATTGCTATTAAGTTGGTAATGTTGTTTTGCTGCTAATGTGGTTCGTATTGTTTTTTGTATACATGGACTGTATCAGAGTTGGTTATTATTATTAATTTGTTTATGGCGGCTCGCAGCTTGTGCCAGTATCAGTTTTTTGGTTTATCAGACTTGGATGGTTAGGTTTCACTACCAGTGAGTAGGAATTTGTGTGGAGCACCTACTAACGCCTTCGCTGTTGCGAGTGTTAGGAGTGTTATAATATCTATGTAAGTGCTTAATAGTAATTTAAGTTGGTTAAGAAAACATTTTTTTTTTGCCGATATTACACAATTAGACATAATTTAGGGTTGCCAATTTATGGTTTTTTTATGACCAGACAATTCTAAAATCTTAATCACCTCTATTGTTGGAGACGCTCGAAAGTATGGAATGGTAAGTAATATCACTACATAGTATAAAACGAAGTCGCTTTCTCTGTCCCTATGTCCCTTTGTATGCTTAAATCTTTAAAACTACGCAACGGATTTTGATGCGGTTTTTTTTAATAGCTAGATTGATTCAAGAGGAAGGTTTATATGTATAATACATGCAAAATTTATCAGCATTGCACCCGTGCGAAGCCGGGGCAGGTCGCTAGTTAGTATATAAAAAATTAAGTCACGACTACTGCGACTTAAATTAAAACACGCCAACTATAATATTATTGTTAAACTGAACATTTTATGCAGCTTCATGAAAAAAACTAAGCTAATTGTGTTGTCACAGGTTTAAATATAACTCAGAACGATTAACTTCTTCATGTCTTGTATTGCACCGCACGTCTAGTGAGGAGCCTACACGGCCTTTGCGATACCATCGACTATCGCTCCCTAATCGTCCATTGTCTGTCGATAACGATCAGGATTCGCAGACCTGTCCCACAGATCACCGGCCACAGATTAGCCACAGACCCGCCGCAAACCAGAGGGACTACTCCGATCTCTAATATTAATTCGTATTGTGCCTTCTCTTTCACTCAAATACCGTTTAACAAAGGAGCGGGAGGGACGATGAAATGAAGTACGAATTTCGAACTTCGGAGTAACCCTAACCCAATCCCTCTGTGACTGCTTTTAGTGCTATTGACAAGTCAAAGGCGCTTTGGGAAGCGAATCATAGATTATGCTCCTTTAGCCGGTGTAGATAGACGAGATGTTCGCAACTGAAACTTAAGTGTCAGCTTGCGTAAAACTTAATTGTCGGGTGTTCGATATAAAAAAATATTTAATAGCTATAATAATTAAACAATAAGTCAAGAACTATCGGACAAATTCACAAAAATCGATCTAGTCCCACAGAACGCTCTACTATTTAGGCGTGTGTTATGGGCACTATACGACGAAAAATTGGATTAATATAATACTTAAATAAACAGTAAACATCAAAGACCCAGGGAAAAATATTCGAGTTCATCACACAAATATTTGCCCTAGCTGGGATTCGAACCCATAAATCAAATTGACTTTGAATTAAATGATATTTGTATATTTCCGTACTGCGATTTACATTTTATTTAAACTCAGGAGTGTTTTATCTGTTGGTATGAGTTCTATGTCATTTTCTACAGAGACAGATCATAGGATAATTCTTGTGCAGCTTTCTAAGTAATGATGCTTCGAATAAAGCAGCCATAATGATATTATCTCTCCATATAAATGACCTTCAAGAAGATGATCAATTGTGCATTCCTAATATTACACAATGTTTGTAGGCACATAAGAATAGGAAAGAGCAGTCGCTATAGATACGTGATTATTGCCATAAAGTTATTGCCTTTTAGATCTCTAAAAAAAATACTTTAAATCATTAAATCATGAAGTGCTCCTAGCATATTAAAACAGGTCTTCAATGCATCTAACAAATAAGTCAACTATATTTTTGTTGGCCTCGCCTACGGCTCAGCCCTCAAAGCCAATCGTCCTTCTGTTACTTACTTTCAAGCCTCTGCAACAATGTGGTATTCCAGAAATGTTTTTGTGTGACAAATTGATTTCACAGGCCGATATTTCCCCGGCCCGGTCGTGTTTTGACACCGAAACGGCGTGATTTCCGGTGACCCATGATTACCGACGAGTAAACGGCGGAAAACGTGACTTTTCCTATTTGGACATCAAATAAAACAGCCGTTTTCCGCGTTTGTTATTGCGCTCACAGTATGATTTTACAGAAATAATTTTATCAAGAAAAAAGGGTTTATTTTTTTAGTCAAAATAGTACAATTTGTCGCACAATGTTTTTACTGTGATGCCTAGTGGAATGAGTCAATAGGAACAATTTTCCTCGTACACTAATACATTTTTCCGTATTAATAATGACAGTCTGGTTGACGGTCCGAATTTCCGACCCAGTAGCGAAATAAAAGAAGTAATTCGTTTTGGTTATGACAAATAAATAAATACTAAGTACCTACCTACAGGGCACGTTGTTGTACAGATCAATCTACCCCAAACTAAGCAATTCTTGTACTGTAGGTATTATACGATGATATAATTATAATGAGTAATACTAGACATCCATGAGTCAGGAACGTTCTTTCTGTGAACCTATCAAGTGAGCTCTGTCTCTCTTGTACCTACTACTAAAATAAAGGGGTATACTGGCATGCTCAACATTTAGCTCTCGTATGAAAACATTCGCCGGCCCACGTTCCCCAGCAGCCTGTGGAATTAAACTACATAATAAATAAGTGAGCGGATTGGTTTGAGAACAACACCGGTTCTCACCGTGCTTCGTATAGCGTAGTGGAGATTTTAAAGGGCACACTTGCTGGGGGGTAACGCTAGCATTATTGTATTGTCATTGTTGTTGTTTATTATTGTGTATCTGCCTTCAAAACCCGATTTAAAAAAAATACTGGTCGATGATTGGTGTGTCAATATTTCAATGGTTTGATATCGACAAGTGCCGACCATCGCCATTTTTTTTATTAAATTTGAATGCGCCTTTTTTGAGCCCTTCAGCCAAAAGAAAGCAAACTGTCACGACGAAAATTTTAAAAATTATTTGGAAAAACTTACATGAGGAAACATTAAGAGTACCTACAGTTTGTAGATCCTTATTGCAAAGACTATCGGAAAAAAATGTCTTCCAAAAACTGTACATAGCCTATTGTCGTAAAAAATAAGTTGATACTATGCGAATAAACTACTTGTTCTTAAAAAAAATATATGTCTTTGTTACAGGTATAATATTTTCACTAGAAGTTGAGTGATCCAAACCACCTGTAAGTTACTTCAATGAAAACCCAAACAGTGCCATTTTATAATGTTATTCGGCAATGTCGATGCAAGTGGTGCTATATTATGATATATCAGACGATTCCGAGGTAAAGTTTCCATGGAAAGCAAGTCTGTATCCTTTCTCATATTTATATGAAATGATATAGATCTATTGTAATTCATGTTGTGAGTTAAACACTTACCACTTATTGCATAATGGTCTGCCAGATTAGGCAGTGCAGGCAGGCAACTTAACAGTGTAACACTTTTGAGGCAAAGGTAGGATTCGTAACATCCTCCATAAGTCTTTTAACATTTCCGGGCCCAATTGCTGCGCAGCTAATCTCAGCGAGGCCTCGGGGTGTGCTCGCTCGCTATACCTACTTATTTAGGTTAGCTAAGTGCTGTTATATAAGGAAACTAACAGTCTATCGGATGGAACTGCTATGAATTTATTTTTCTTTTCTTAGTTAGACAGCAATTATAAAATAAGTTTCTATAATTCCTGCCGGTTTAGACTATAAATTGGAGTTGGCTCACAAAGAAGAGCATGTTTATGATCAAATTTCTGAAAGAGTCTTGCGGCATAGGTATTGTTTTAAGTTGGTTGCACCGCCCATAATTTATCTGCTTAGCCCAATGGTTGACTGGTATACAATGCCCTATGGCATTAAGTCTGCCTTTTGTACGATGAGGTTTTTATTTTTTGCAATAAAGACTGAAGAAATATAATAAATAAATAAATAGGTTACATTTCATTATAAATTTTATGTTAGTCTTTTCATTATAAATTTTATGTTAGTCTAATTTTCATATTTTAAAGGCAGGTGCATCACAAAACAGTTTCTGTTGAGCCCAATGGTTGACTGGCAGATAATACTTACCTTATGGAATTCAGTTCGCCATAAGTAAATATTTATTAAATAAATAAATGAAAATCGTTTATTTCAGACCTGAAAGATCCATAGTAAGTTAGTAACACACTAGGACTTAATATTATGTTAATACACGATTTGCTTAACTAAAATAAAAATATACCTATACATAAATATCTGTAACTATTAGAGAGAGATGCAGCCAGTCTTAGGAGCAAACAGAACGTTTGCTCTATTTGGCCCTGCCGATAAGTACTTTTACTCAGTACTTAGTTATGAGACAATCGAGACACCCTTCCAGCGCCCTACGGAGGCTGTTGCTGCCGCGCACTCTTCTCAGCAGATAGGCTATTCTCTTCTGCCTAATGGCAAAAAAGTCATCTACGAGCGCTTCGCCAACCATGGCGGATGCACTGCATGCTAAGCTAAGGCTGCACAGCTGCCTCAACAACATCCTTAAGGCATTGTTATATTGCACGTGTAATAGATAGTGTTTTTGTATTAATAAAGTATAAATAAAAACATTTCACGAGCCAGATTGCGTCGCAGCGAAGTCCAATGAGGCCACGGCTTGACTCTACGCCGGTACAGCTACAGACTCACAGCGCGCGTATGACTTCATAAACCACAGTTTATTTAGATTGGCTAAGTGCTGTTTTAAGGTAACTGGATTGCAGGAACTTGTTTGTAAATCAGATGGAAATTATAAACCATTCTTCGTATTACTCCGCAATCAAAATTATCAAGATCTAGATGGAAAATTTTGCGTGGTCTACCTATATCTGAACTTTTTTTGGTATGGTATTTTTATTTTTTCTACATTCTTCGTCTTTGTTCCATAGCTTCCTTATTGATGGTCTGGATATGCCCGTTACGTCTTAAATTCGTTGTCTACTAGTCATTAACTAGTAATTTCCATGGGGATTTTCTTCTAGAAGAACATTTTTATCATCAAATCGCCCTTACATTCGTGAGGCAGGTTACTAAGCCCGTCTTTTATCATTTCACGGGCCCAATGTCACCGCAGCTAATTCCAGCCAGGCCCCGGGCACGCTTGCCTGTATGCCGGTATACTCACTTCGCGTATGATATTTAGGTTAGCTGAGTGCTGTTATAAGAAAACTGGCAGTTTTCCTGAGAACTATCATTTAGTTTGACATCTCCTCATTCTCCTGGAATGAAACCTTTTTTTATAAAGTAAGAGTAAGTGTAAGTAAGTCGAAACCTTTAGTTCTCAGTCAACTGCGTAGAATAGGAGTAAAATTGCTTATTATTAAGTCGCACATTATAGCTATATTTTCTTTAAAATGAATACTAAAAAATTAACGGTCCCTTGAAATAAGCACTTATAATATGTCCTTAGTTTCCTTTTTCTAATTGTGCTCTTAGGCAAATTACCTTTAGTTATATGAAGTTTGGCATAAATTACACATTACTACCGATATTTATTAACATTTTTAATTTGGTTATGAGTTTTCTTGTTGCTTAGCTACTAATAGAATTACAAAACATACAATCGAATTGAGAACGTTCTTCTATTTTTAAAGTAAGTTAACCTAAATTACATAGATGTGTGAGTGTTAACTTAAATAAAGACATGCGTTTTTAGGCCACTGTGGCTTTTCTGGTAATACTACCGCTGAGGTTCTGTTTAGATATTAATATCTAGTGGTTTACTGAATGGAGTACAACACTCCACGAGAGCTCACAACGAATGGAAATCTCCGAGGAAACTACTGAAAGAATTCTCCAGTCTCTTGGTAATACTAACTGAAATTACTTATCTTAAAGTTTATTTAGAGAAATGTGTCATGTGTAACTTGAAATTAAATATTAATAAATATAAATAAATAAATATCGCGATCCGATTGACTGTATAACTACAGAAATCAGTACAGTTATTTTTTATTCCTATACGAATACGAACAGAAGGAAGGTCAGTTAATGTAAGTAAATTAATTATTTCAGCTGAAGTATTTTTATCATCCAATAAATAAATAAGAAGCGTTCGGCCGACACAAAGACTCCCATCAATTTATTTCCCACTAAAGTGAGGAAATGGCTGGGACCTGAGGACGTCTTTACGATACGTTTAACGTCTCCGCTCTTGTTTAGTGGTGACCCCTTTTGTTTAAAGATTAAAATAGTCAGCCATCTTGTTTTATCCTCACTTCTTTAGTGGCTTACTGGTTTCAGTCTTAATGGCTAGTTTCAAAAGAGTTTTGTGCAAGAGTTTAATTGCCTTGATTCTTGAATTATCACTATCAGTAAGTTGCGCAAATGTCCAATATCGCTAATGGCCGGTTAAAGTAACATGGTACCAAATCGAATTTTTGAAGTTTTTAAATTAATTTTTCTCTGTAAGAATCATATTATAATTATTTATTAAATATTATTTTTTATCTCGATCAAAATGCATAATCAGTTTTCGGTCTCTGTGCCGCGTATGAACGATATAAACGTAAGTAATCTTAAAAGTATCGATAAATTATCTTCATCCAGTGACCTGTAAATAGCAAATTTCACATGTTACATAATTTTTAGTTGGTACCATATTTAATGAGCGGCTTATTTTTTAACCGATGTAAAAAAACGAAGTAGGTACCTACTCAGTTTCTAGGGGTGTATATTGCATTTTTGTGTGCCTGTTTCCCGATTACTCAAAAAAGACGAGATCGATTTGCAATTTCTTGTATACTTTCTAGGTGGTCCCATTTTCATGAATCTGACGAGTCTTGGAATAATCGAGGAAACTCTAAATAAATATAGGCAAACTCATCTTGATTTGGATATTTTTTGCTAACTCAAATGGTTTTTCTCGGATTTGTATCGTTGCGTCGTCGGTTGGTTTTGTATAAAAACAATACATTGAGTGAAACATAGAACCTCCTCCTTTTTTGAAGTCGGACGAAAAGTGATTAGCGTTAGCTATAAATCCTTTATGTTAACGCCGCATAATATGACAGACCTTAGTATGCATAATCTTGTGAAATCAGCGCAAGATTTCGCCCGAGTTAACAGCGACATGCATAAATCATCGGATGCATGCGCCGCGTAAGTAAGCAGCGTCTCAGGACTCCGGAGTGCTCCGCCTGCACTGCATGTCAATATACGTAAAGGAGATGGGTTTCAATCTGGATTATATTCTTAAACTAACTTCAGTATTATCATATAATTACCTTATCGTCATAAACTTGTCGGTGGAGCAATTTCCATGCATCTCGTTCTTGCGTCTTGTCCTTGACAACCTTCTCCTTTATTTGGTCCATGTAAGCTCTCCGTGGTATTCCTCTCTTTCTCCTTCCTTTAATCTTTTCTTCTATTATAGTCTTTATATATTCGTCGTGTCGCAGCAGGTGTCCAATCATTTTTCCTCTTCGTTTCTCCATTGTTTACCTGACTTCGTTCACCATATCAAACACCTCCTCGTTCGACTTGCTTGCTGTTCAGCCCAGCTGTTCTTCTCCATTAATTATTACCTAATTATCTAATAATCACCTAATTGATTTACCATTAGGTATAATAAATATATTTTTTTAATCGATTGTTTTATGGAATTCATGAATTCATAAAAAAGCTAAGTTTTAGTAATTTATAGAAGTCATATAAATCTTAATTACGTTATATATACAAGAACTTTGCCCACATAATCCTCCCATTCTCTGCATCGTATTCAGGTAAATAGTATTCTATAATCACCTTGACAAAAATTTATTAAAATCCGTTTCGTTTTGGCGTGATGAGATATGGATCGGTAATACGAGTAGGTACATATCAGTTGGACACACGCAAAATTATATTAGTACTAACACATTAAATTGCAGTAAATGCAATATTTTTCGCATCGTATACACACGGCAAGGCAAACATTATCGTGCAGGTAGGTAAAGTTGTCACAGAGACGAGTATTTGAATAAATTACTTGAGCGAGCGCATCTCAAACAGCACACGCTTAACTGCAACGGGATGTCTTGAGATTAGCTTTACAAGAGAGTTTTAAGTAAATAAGGAATGGTTCCATGCATGATGTGGGAATTCCTAATTATTTGATGACTATACTTTTTTACCCAAAAAGTTAAGTATTCGGTAAGACGACTCGTTTAGGTTGCTCCGTTTTATTATAGAGTTTCTATTAACACTTTTCACTTAAATTATCAGACCATTTTATTCATTATCGTTTTATTTTTCACAAATTTATATATTATCTTCATCATCATAATCTCAGCCGAAAGCCACTGCACAAAGGCCCGTCCCAAGTATAACCGCGTTGAACGGTACGATACCCAGCATTGTACAGTTTCCCATGACCTACACAAGTTCGTCATTCTACCTTTTACGCTGCGTCTTTCAGTTCGTGGTCACTACTTGAGAATCTTACTGACCCACTGGTGGTTGACTCACGCAGTATATCTTTTTTCTTTATTGTACCTGCAGTCGGGTTGAAAGTATCCTATATCTAAATGCCCAGATATCTATGTATATACCTAAATTGGTAAAAATCGGACCAGCCGTTTCGGTGTAATGAGCAGACAAAGAAAATTGTACACCAGCGTAGTGCACCTATTCAAATGCGTGCTGTCAATTTTTTCCTAAATAAATAACCCTCTCCACTGAAAACTAATTATCATTACTATTTAAGTTTTTTTATTATAGGATAGATGTGCCACACTTTATAGTTAATACTAAAAGAGTAAGTAGGTATATTATTTTATTCACTCTTTTACAACATATTTTTACACCCTCGCCTATTGCGACCACTTTATCATTGCTGTTCTTCCACCAGTAAATCGATAAAATGAGTATTTCCGCAGCTCTGAAAGTAAAATACTGAGGCCTTTTTATGGCCAAAAGTTAACAGTACCAACATGTCATAGGCCGTTGCTTTAGTCATTCCCTTCGTCATAGACTCGGTTTACAACTCGAAACGTTTAAAGGTTTAATGCGGCCCGACGTTAAATACGACGTAAAACGGAATGAATCTGCATTTATGCGCATTTAGATGTGACGGGTGAGTTGCAGATTTTTTAATATATCTCGGAAGGGCGCCATCTTGACTGTAAACAATTTCTACTGGGTTGGAATTTGAAATTGTGCCTTGGAAATGAATGTGGATGTAACAGGCGAATACGTAAAATACACTGCGAGCACAGATGTGCTGTGACAATTATCGCAATCATCTGATCACAATGCGGATTTTTCACAGAATATCACATAAATAAAATAAATAAATATCAGACTTCACACAAATCGACCTAGTCCTAAATAAGCTCAAGAAGGCTTGTGTTATGGACACTAAACGATGATATACATACTTACATAGATAATATATATATATATATACTTAAAAATCCATGACCCACTACGCCAACTACGTCGTCAACATACGAAGTTAATCAAGAACTTTTTGTGAGTGTAAATTGGTATAAGGTTTTGTTATATGATATTTAGTTAGATGTTATTTAGTTTTCACATATTATTCATGTTATATTATAGAATGTTGTATTTTAAGTATGTATATAAAATATATTTTTAATATTCAATCTACATAATATTCTAAATACTAAAACTAAAACTTAACTTATGTCATATTGTAGCGGAAATGAGTCTCAGAAAATATAATATCTTTTTAATTTACGAAGTTTGTTGAACAAGTTCCCTTCATGAATTACATCTCTTTTTTAGTTAAATCTCTAGTCGTGGAATGGTCGTAACGCAGTCGTGTCGTGAGTCTGTAACAGCACACGTAACTCGACAATTATGTTCAGTTACGACTGGCTAATGACGGCATAAAACGCCTTTTGTTATTTCTAAACAGCGCCTAATTACTTTATGCTTTCATTATTGCAATAAATAGGTCAGATTGTGTTTATATTGGGATTTTTGAGGCGTTTGAAGGTAATTTAGGATTTAATTCTTGATTGTAATGGACATTTTGGCGCCATCATTAAACGTACTTCTAAATCTTTGATATTTGGTAATTTAGTACATGTAATCCTACTAATTTACTAAAATCGCATATAAGGTAAATTAGTACGTACCTACTCGTATTGTGTATATGCTTAAAATCCTAATGATATGATGTCAATCAAAATAATGCGGTCTTATTGAATTTTAGACTTTCAGTTTCAGTTTATTTATTGCTTTCATAGGTTACATAAGATGGACGATAAAGAATTTTATTTCGCTATGAAACCATGCAGGGCCCTGCAACTATTAATAAATATGTTTACAAATTTAACAGAACATCTAAGTTCATAAATATACCTTTTTATGTACTTTGTAAATAACAGTTTACTTACCTACTATTATGCATTATCTTTTTCTATAGTACTCACTTAGGGTTATTAGGTTCAACAAAATATTCACAAATTACAATAATATCACAAACCTGAAAACTTATATTCTTATACATTGTATATTAAACATACGAGTATCTACTTATTTTAAAATTATACATTGCCTCTACATTATATAAATTATATTAATTGCTACTTTCAAAAAATTCAGTTAAGGTGTAGAAGCTGTTATCTACTAAATATTTTGTCAGTTTTTTATTGAATATAGTATATTTTTCCTCGTTTCTGATGTACTTTGGAAGTTTATTGTAAACCTTAATACACATTACATGTGGGCTGGTGCTGTGCATTTTTAACTTAGAAAATGGAACTGGAATGTTTTCTCTAGGCAACTTTGTGGTTGCTGGATCTTTTGGTGTTGGAAAAAAATGATATATTTCCTGAAAAATTTGCACAATTCTAATATATATAAGGAGGTCAATGTAAGTATCTTTAGTTTACAGAATTATACCTATTTTTTATTTATTGAAGTAAATTCATACGAATAATCAAAGTTATCTTAGGGCCGATTTTTCAATCACTAGATAAAACTTATCTGTCAGATAAATGTTGGCTATCACTTTTCTTTTATATGACGGGAGAAAAAGATAGCAGTAATTTTAACTGGCGGATAAATTTATCTGGGGATTGAAAAATCGGCCCTTACTCAAAATTGTTCATGAAACTTTGTTGTGTCGAGATAATCCGAGTCAAACTCCAAAGAAAGAATATAAGCGGGAACTGTAGAAACTGGTCCAACATTAAAGTAAATTTGTAAGTGCATTTAGTTATTTATTAGATGAGCTAGTGAAGTGTCTCCGTTTCAGCGTTTATGTATGTTTCGGAACTTAGCCAAACAGTTTAACCGAATTATAGTCCATAGATGATTGCAGAATCCTTCATTTTTTCACGACCTTTATACCTACTAGATATAATAAGGGTAATCCATCTGCAAGCCGAGATAAAATGCTAGTTAAATTAGCCCAAGTTGCATAGTGACACCCGTCATTATAAGTTTAATGCATTTCCCGTGTCCGCCCGTGGCTAACGGCTTAATCGCCGCTGGACAGTCGGTTACTGTACTAACTCATTCAATCTCAGTTAAAAACCTCATTATAAACTCACATTTTTCATCGGATTAAGACGATTTTGCACTTTACTGTTCTTTGTGCGTTTGTATGGATTTTGAATTTGAGAGTGTCTGAAATCTCACTTTAACGGATAAAAATTGACAAACTATGAAACGAAAGTGTGCACCCGTAAATCAATATTCAATGCTTTTTAAGCGACTTCAAAAAAGAAGGGGGTCCTCAATTCGGTTGTTTTTTTTTAATGTCTGTTACCTCAGAACTCCGTCATTTATGAGTCTATTTGGAAAATTATTTTTAGGTTCATGAATAGACATCTCAAGGTTGGTCCCACAAAATTTTGGTGAAGATCTGATGACGAGATCCATGAGGAATCGAAGGAATTCCTGAAATTTTATAGGCACTCATAATATTTGTCATATATTTTCTAAAATTATTTAAGTATTTGCATATGGTAGTCATCATCTTCCAATGCTGAGCTGATGATGGAAGGTACAACTCCTATTAACGGTTAGGAGTTAGGAGATAATTCAAACAAGATGCATGCCTTCAAGACCTCCCCGATCACCCCGCCATAAGTATTTTATATGAATCACTAAAAAGCAAAAAAAAATATTTTAAACAAAAATAAGAACGAACTTCAATAAAACTAAAAAGCCAAAAATAATCCGTTCAAGTACCTACAGATTACATTTGACTCACCCTTTGAAGTCGGTGCCAAACCTCACATAAACTATAATACCTATATAAATATAATAATTGAGTGGTTTGGGACCGACTTCAAAGGGGAGTCAAATGTACTCTGTACTTGAACGGGTTATTTTTGGCTATTTAGTTTTATTGAAGTCGGTTCTTTTTTTGTCATTTTTTTTATAGTTTAGATTAGATGGCAATCTTGAAGCGCGTATGCCCTAACTCCTAAACGTTAAGGAGTTATACCTCAACTCATCATCAGATCCCGACATTGTGACAAGGGGATCACCTGCGGAGTATACTCTTTCAAATAAAATAAAAATTGAGAATCGGTCCACAATTGGCGGAATAAAAAAACACCTACTAAACATAGAACCTCCTCCTTTTTTAAAGTCGGTTAAGAACAGCACTACCTACAACAGCCAACAATTTAATCCAGCAAAAATCTATTCAGTCGCTACTAACAAAAGTGTTGAAAATTATAACTTTTCATCCAAGAGTCACTCATGAATGTTAATAAGAAGTCCTTGGAATTATTCAATTAAAAGAAACAACATCATTTGCAGGCCCTCCGCCATGCACTGATGTGCTCCTTGCTGAATACACCCATTCAAGAGAAAGTGACTTTTCTAATTAGTTGTACCTATTAGTGTATGGTCCTTTGAATGGTTTTGTATTTTTATTTAATACTAGTTTTACCATTATTTACCGGACTTGGGTAAAAAGTATCCTGAGCCATACCAATTCTTGATGTCCATCTATACCTGTACCAAAATTGGTTAAATCCATCAGCTGTATTGTCGTCACGAGCGCACAAAAAATCCGACTAATTTATAACATACATACACAAACACATCCTGCATCGCGCCACTAAGATTTTTCGTGAAATAATAACTCTCCATAGAAAATGTATTTTCAATACAAATTTAGAATTTGATATATTATTAATAATAATGTTCTAGAAATAATAAGTGTAACATAACTTTTTCCATTATCATTTATCATCAATCCATCCATTTTTTTTTTATTTTGAGGTAGTTATGGCAACAATCTAGAGCGTTCACCGAATATCCAGAAATCTACTTACTCCCTACAAAAATGTGTTGAAAATGAAACTTAACGTCTAAAAACACCCACCAATGTTGACAAAAGGACCTCGGAATTATTCAATTAAAAGAAACTTTATCATTAACAAGGGCTCAAATGAAATCGTAAGTAGTTGACGATGGGAGTAATGCAAATGTCAAATGATAAAAAATATCTGAATTTGAATGTACGGCTATAAAACTGAAGACGTTCCTATCTTAACCAAGTAGGCATCAGAGAAAAGGCTTGTATTACGTGACCTGAAAATTATTCAACTGCAAAGAAGGATTAGAAGGAATATAAATTTTATGAGAGCTATCAAACGTAGGTATAAAATATTCGAAATTTAATAATAGCGAACTTTTGATTTTCAGGTGTAAACCGGTAAAAAAGTATATGTACTTTAAGGACCATTTTATATTGGTGCAACATCGTAATCACCAAATAATTGAAATGGATGTTTAAATGACTTCAATTTCAAGTCGGTAATTTAAATGAGTTTTATTAAGCTGTATGTTCAATAAACATTATACCATCACTGCGTATTTAGTATAAAACAAAGTCGGTTCCTGCTGTCTGTCTGTCTGTCCCTATGTATGCTTAGATCTTTAAAACTACGCAACTGATTTTGATGCGGTTTTTTAATAGATAGAGTGATTCAGGAGGAAAGTTTATAATATGTACAATACATGTATAAATTTATTTCACCCGTGCGAAGCCGGGGCGGGTCGCTAGTATATTATAAATTATTGCGTTTTCACCTTCAAGCAGAGTATAGATAACTACCATTCAATGTATAAAATTTTAATAATAGTTCATAAATAATATGTATTGCGTTTGTATCAAGCGGGTTTTTGTACGTAAGTGATTTGTAACGATGGGGGTGGCATCATCATTTCTGATGAAACTCCTTTTTCATTAATAGATATAAAAAAATAACTAAATATTAAAAACTATAGTCAATTAAATGATTGCAGATACAAATCTATATAACCTTACTGTACCCACCACCTGACTCAGAACCAGAGTACCAGAATTTTATTCGATAATTCCAGTGCCGGACAAGTATTCGGCTGTTTTCCAACTAACGTAAATTCACTTACTACAAATGTTCGGACATGCTATTCCAATGTTTGGATCTGTTCCTGCACTTCCCGCTTACGTTGTATCCTTGGGGAACCGTTCTGACCCGGATTACCTCGACACAATAACGTTTCATGGACAATTGATATACACATTTTTGATTATGTTATGATAGTTATTAAGTATAATATGAATTTACTTCAAATAATTTAAGAATAAACTACTATAGACCTCCTCCTCTTACTATACTAAGATGAAGAAAGAGACATGGAAGTCATAGTAACTATTAAAAAAAATTGGGCAAGTGCGAGTTCGACTCGCGCATGAAGGGTTCCGTACCATAATCTATAACAAGTTTGTTGTATGGGAGCCCCCCTTAAATATTTATTTTATTTTATTTTTAGTATTCTTTGTTATAGCGGCTATAGAAATACATCATCCGTGAAAATTTAAACTGTCTAGCTATCACCGTTCTTGAGATACAGCCTGGTGACAGACGGACGGACGGACGGACAGCGAAGTCTCAGTAATAGGGTCCCGTTTTTACCCTTTGGGTACACAACCCTAAAAAAAGAAAAGCGTCATATTTGAATTCAATTCAATTTGATCATTTATTCATTAACAACATGAGTTGTGTATGAAATGCATAAGTATACAAACATTTTTGGAGACACATGGAGAAATAAAATGTTAACTTTTGAAGCTAATAAATGAGAGTAAAATAGAGAGGAGACGAGGCAGAGGCTGCAGATGTACGCAGAATATAAAAAGGACTGGTTGGAGGCGGAAGCACGGACAATTAATTCACACGACTAAAGATAGATCGACGGAATGCACCAATGTTCGCCGACCTCCGGTATGGAGATGGAACTTGAAGTAAAAGAAGACGATTTCACGAGAATCGGTTGAGAAATGTAATTTTCACCTCACCAGCTCAAACATGGCGGCTTTGCTGCGAGATAACAAAATGCAATTTTGTTTCGAGCGTGAGAAGAAAGTAGCTTTTTAATTTTTAAATTTTTTGACTATATATTGTCATTTCTCAGCCACAGGTTAGTTATAGAATTCGAATCATTCTAATTTCGATGTACTCTGTCTCTGTCATATCTATATGAAAAAGAGAGTGATAAAGAAATATCGATTCGAAATTCGATTTTCGAATCCGACTTCGAATAAGAACACGTTCCGATACCTACGCGTTATACCAAAAAATAAAAAATAAAATACTCGATGAAGTTTTTATTGCAAAATATTGTTTTTAACGACCGAATGTTTAAATAATTGTGTCTTTTATATAAATCAAATAGAACATTGTTTAAATAAATAAGATTTTTCAACTTTATACTGTAAATACCTGTACCAATAATTTATGACTTCACCAATTTATCACAGACGCAGATTCGAAACGTATTTTAAAAAATATCGGCCAAGTGCGAGTGGGACTCGCGCATGCAGGGTTCCGTACCATAATCTATAACAAGTTTGTTGTATGGGAGCCCCCCTTAAATATTTATTTTATTTTATTTTTAGTATTTTTGTTTTAGTGGCAATATAAATACATCATCTGTGAAAATTTCAACTGTCTAGCTATCACCGTTCTTGAGATACAGCCTGGTGACAGACGAACGGACGGACGAACGGACGGACAGCGAAGTCTCAGTAATAGGCTCCCGTTTTTACCCTTTGGGTACGGAACCCTAAAAATATCGAGTTTAAATTGTTATTTTCTTTTGTATTAATTTTAATGCTTTACGAGTTAAAATATTAATTAAACTATAACAAAAATCTCGTATAAAATAAATAAATACGTAATGTATCTACTCAATCTTCCAATTTGAACAAATAATGACAACCATGGTGGTCGTGAGGGACTGGTACAGTGTTGGAACGTATTATTTCAATTTAAATATATTTTTATTTCATTTCAAGCTATCTATTTTCTAATTTAATAATGTCATTGAAATCAGCAACAAAGACAATACACAAAACTACACCTGAATGGTTGGAAGAAAAAGTACAAAAAGTCGAATATGTTCTCGCTGTTGAGGTGAATAATTGTGAGTGCTACACGAGAGCAAAGTTTTTTGCATCTCGTGCTGTTGAGTCCCTCGCTACACTCAGGATTCTAAATTAGAATCACGAGCGTAGCGAGAATCCTATCCAAACATAGAATCCTTCGCTTGCCCGGGACTCAAAATCAGCACTCGCAACAAAAAACAACTTTTGCTCTTTGTTGCACAGATAACTATTGTAGAGAAGCACGTTACAGGACATAGTACAAATTACGAAATATAAGCCAATCAAACAAAACACCTAATTTAGTAATTTGGATGTTAATATTTTAGTTGAACTGCAGTCATTTAGTTATGCACGCTGAATAGTTTATAAAACATAATTAGCTTTGCACATGCAGCGGCCAGGATTACCTTACGAGTGCAGCCTTAATAGGGTTCAACGGTTCGCTGCTGAAATCTGATAATCTACTTATTCTATGGGATGCATTTACTTTATTTTGTTTTATTTTGTTTTTACCCAGCTGTGCGACATCAAAGACTGGTATGTTCAGTCAGCAGCAAAAGTAGTTAAGCATTATGAAACGCTCACTGATCATCATCATCATCATCATCATTTCAGCCATAGGACGCCCACTGCTGGACACAGGCCTCCTCAATAGATTTCCACATGGGCCGGATAGCAGCGACCCGCATCCAGCGAGTCCCCGCAACTCTAACCAGGTCGTCCGACCACCCCGGGTGGTCGTCCTACACTGCGCTTGCCGGTACGTGGTCTCCACTCGAGAACCTTTCTGCCCCAACGGCCATCGGTCCTTCGAGCTGTGTGCCCCGCCCATTGCCACTTCAGCTTGCTTACCCGCTGATCAGTATATAGTATATCCTTACAACGCTTATGACCACCCATATTAACAGAGTCTGTGTGTATGACATTTTGGGCACTTGGCGTGCGCAGCAACTTCTGCTTCTGACTGATCAAGCAGCACATAGGATGCATAAGTGTGCTGGAGGCAACTGTGGGCTGCAGAATCGCATGTTCAATTTATGAATGGCCATGAAGTTATGCAGCCTATAGTACAAGGGCTGTATAAACGCTTATGCAGCGTCTGTGCTGCTTAGATGATGTCAAAACGGACTGTCTACACGGTGCTTATCGCGCTAAGTAGCTCAGGCACCAACGCGCACCTGTGAATGCCTTCCTTCTTCCTTCGAGTTTGTGGTTTAGCGCGCGTTTATAACGCACATATCGGTCTGTGGTCGGTGGTGTCGGCATACCCCACGACTAATCGCGTCGCATCGTCGAATATATTTGGAATAGTTTTTCCATCTCCATATCATTTTTCTCCCGCCAAAGAAGACCTATAAGTATTAGGCATTTTTATAAGCGGGCGCGCGCTTGTTTTAATTAAATTGTACACAGCAATTTTCAATTCGAGAGTATCCCTACAGAAAAGAAAAAAACCACTCAGTTCTTATATATATTTATTATAGTTTACGCGAGGTTTGGCACCGACTTCGAAGGGTGAGTCAAATGTAATCTGTACTTGAACGGGTTATTGTTGGCTGTTTAGTTTTACTGAAGTCGGTTCTTTTTTTGTTAAATTTTTTTTTTTTGCTTTTTAGTGATTCGTATGTGTGTTCATCATCAGTTTCCTTACACCAAATCCTATTTACTGAATGTAAATTCTTGACTTTATCAATAAATTACCGAAAGCGCCGTAGGTACATGTCCCTATAACATTTGAAGAGTTCCCTCGATTTCTCCAAGATTCCATCATCAGATCCCGACTAAGTGAAAAAAATTGAAAATCGGTTCACGGTGTTCGAATTGAGAACCTCCTCCTTTTTTGAAGTCGGTTAAAAAACGGAGGCTCCAAAAGAACATTACAAATACTCCAGTTACGGGTGTTTGTAATGTTACTACGTATAGCTTGCGGTGAGAAAATATGCGCGTGAACCTTGCTTCGGCTTCATTTTGCATCTGTAAGTTCCCAATTTGAAACTAAACACAGGTGCAAAGACCTTTGAAAATGTTTTCTCATTTTTAGAGGACCATTGAAGAGGATTACTGTGTCCAAACGGAGTTCAGAGCAATTATCTGACTCTAGCCTTTGAGTGTATTAAATAAATAATGCTTCGGCCGACGGGTAAGCCCGTGTTACCCGTACCTTTGGGGTGGGTTACCACAGGATGCCTCCGAAACAAGATTTAACTAATTTACTTCATCGATCGAGTTCCAAAGGTTTGTTATCTTATTTTAAGCCTTTAACTGTAATCATTATATTTTGTGGTGATTATATTTTAGCTAATTATTTTGTCAGATATTTGCCTACTTCTAGTCGCTGAATTTTATTATAATTTTCAGTAGGGCCTGTGCTTTAAAAACCTGGATACTCCGACTCCAAGAAAATACAATCAACCTAGAACATATTGAACCCTGGCCGGCATTTTCTAGAATTGAGAGCGCTTATTTGAAAGTGTGAAAGCGATAAAAATACCTTTTTCATCTGGTTTTTTGTTCTCATACTCCAGGATAAAATAAGTAAGTATGTTACTGTTAAAATACTATTTATTTTACTCAATCCAATGGTAGGTCTGTTTATTTAGGCCACGATCTCTCTCACATTTCTTTGTCGGCCTCTTTACAGTCCCCGTAGCGATCAAAGCTCAAATTCTGCCAAACAGACCGTGCGAGAATGGACTTTTTATATCTGTGTATAAGTTTCTTAGTGGAATGATACTGAATGGCAGCATGGGGTTTCACTGAATGCGCCCACTATACCTTTCTGAATAAAATATTCAGGATATCTTGACTACGGGACGCGCGGGCCATATTAAAGGTCGAGCAAGTTTTAATAATAACCTCTACATTATGTGATCACTTATCGATTCTGTCCTATTTTCGTTATTCAGCGTCAAAAATCGCCCAATAGGGAATATTTTTGTAGGCACTCCTGTTAATGCATGAATAAATGGATAACTGAGTGAATACATATATATATATATATTTATTTATAAAACGAAGAATAAACATAATCTACATAATTTCATCGATTAAGTTCACGTACTGTACTTACAGTCTATTTTTCATAAATAAAATAGGTACTAAAGACCGTAAAAGGTTAAAAATAACTATTTCATACATTGGCCTGTTGCTTCTTATAAATAATAAATAATAACTACTTACATTATTTGAAGCGGATAAATTAAAAAAAACCGGCCAAGTGCGAGTCGGACTCGCGCACCGAGGGTTCCGTACAAACACTTTCCATCCCTAAGTGGTTAAGTTAAGTTTGCATCTGGTATGTATAGCGCCCCATATAAATTATGTGCAAAGTTAGGTATTAAAAAAAACTACTTACTAGATCTCGTTCAAAACAATTTTCATTGGTATTTTTTATAGTAATGTCCATCATATGTTTTTTTTAGATTTGTCATTTTCTTATTTTAGAAGTTAGAGGGGGGGACCAACTTTTTTCTACTTTGGAAGCGTCTGTCACGCAAACTATTCGGTTTAGAAAAAAAATATTTTAGAAACCTCGATATCATTTTTGAAGACCTATCCATAGATACCCCACGTTTGATGAAAAAAAAAAATTGAGTTTCAGTTCTAAGTATGGGGAGCCCCCAATATTTACTATAATTTTTTTATTTTTGCATCAAAATCTTAATGCGGTTCACAGAATACATCTACCTACCAAGTTTCAACAGTATAGCTCTTATAGTTTCGGAAAAAAATGGCTGTGACATACGGACGGACAGACAGACGGACAGACGGACAGACAGACATGACGAATCTATAAGGGATCCGTTTTTTGCCATTTGGCTATGGAACCCTAAAAACGGCTACTATATTCCATCCCACGTGCATACAACCCCCACCCACTGTTTACCAAAGGTTTCATTATTGTTTCTTTTCATACAAAAGGTAAATGCCGATCAGGGGGGGGAGAGCTCGTGCCCCCCGACTGAGTCCCCTGGAAACACCAGGTGTCCACAACACCGAAGATGGCCAACATATCCGCAAAGCCGCAGAAAGGCCAACGTGCTCGTCTGCAGCTGAGCAAATCCCCGCGCCACCAGCATCAACGCTACCATCGCCAGCACCGTTACTCGAAACGACTGCACAACGAGCTGTACACGCCGCCAACAATGGAATTAAACAAATAAAAGCGTCTCAGAAAGAGACGTCCCGTCCGTAGTCGCGGACGGAGGAGCTGCTGCCCCAGAGGGCTAAGCCCTGTCATGGCTTCCCCACACTCCCACGTAGGATGTGTGTGACGCAAGAATGATGATCAGGGGGGTAATTCGACCAATTTTAGAGAAATGACTGAATGGAGATCTCTCCATTTCATCGCCGTCTGTTAATTTTGACGTGTCCCTACTTGACAAGTGGGGATATCCCTAGAACATCGAAACTTCGTCAATCCGGTCGCACTTAATTTGCGTTTCCTTTGTATGTGACGGCATAAATAACGGGCGCATACTTTACCTTGACCGTGTAGTGTCGTCCGTCGTTCAAAAAATAAATTCGTATATTCGTAGTAAAATTAAGATGGGATATGTCACTTTAAGCTGATCGTATTTTATTGACAGTTCAAAGGCAATATCACTGTTAAATAATAGAGTTTTGACGTTTTGCGATCTCTTAAACGGCATTCTCGAATTAGGTCCCTGGTTTGAACAAACCACCAAGCACTTCATTAAAAGTCAACCTGCCATATAAAACCAACATTGCTTAACAAGTCTAAATGACTAAGTAGTCTCTGTATGCCCCTTCAGGTTAAGCATACACGGTTCCTTTATTTCAGCTTAGTTGCACATATATCGGGTCACTTTCAACGATCCACTAAACTAAGCACTTCATTAAAATAGTCAACCTGCCGTATAAAACCAAAATTGTTTAACAAGCCTAAACGACCATGGTGGCCTATTTACACTCAACCCCGCCTGGCCACGAAATAAACTAATTTTATTAATTTTAATCACCACCTCGTGCGTGCTGACACACATTAAGTCCCGCTATGAAACATGGGATTCGATAAAATGCCATAGAACGATATAGTAACGCCCCTTTTTAAAGTATCATTAAAATGTGTATTAGTACGATAAGCCGTATTGTTAATGAGGACCGTTATGGTTAATGCAGTATGGGTGGTTTACAATGACACAGCGTAGTTCAGTAGTACAGTTTTGTCCGTCAGACCGTGATCTCTTTGCGACATTCCCAACTCTCACTTTACTTAAGGGTATCAAAATGTCTTCGCAAAACTGTTTCTTTTCGAAACCGAACCACTTTTTCGGAACCGAAATCTTATCCAGATATAATTATATATTTTTTTCATATTTGGTTTCTGCAAATCTGCTTTTTTTTAATACAATCTTAAGCTGCATGCCGCATTTCCCTGTTAACTGTGAGCACTGTTAGTTCAACTGGCTATGAAAACTATCTTAACGTGATCTATTATTATATAAAAAAACCGTTTGATTAAATTTCTAGAATCAGCGAATCACCGCTTAAGACACAAAAATTTCACTTCATAAATGGCCCACAATTTCAATGAAACCACTGCTGGGTGTAAACATTCTACTTAAAGAAGACAAATGTGAAGTTTTATGCCTACTACAATGGCTTGTTTGGACGTGATAAGATTTCCTACACGCAGGTTAACTTTTTATTTAATATGGTATTTCTATAAAGGTTTGCAATAATAGTACAAACAGAAGATTAGACTTAAGTTATAATAAATAAAATAAAACCAGCCAAGGGCAATTTATTTTTAAAATTCTGTTTAATAACTAACATCATATGAAACTATGTAAAGATTTCTTGTTACGACGAAAATTTAATAATGTCCATTGGTCCCATCAAATATCCTGATCTGATCTAACCCCGAATGAGCGGTAATCATGCTGCTCTAACACATATGATTACTTAATTACATTGAAATGATTACCATCCATCATAATTAAGTTACAAAGCCCCAAATAGCCAATTAGTAATAAACAGATTATATAATTACTAATTACCTGTTACGTAACAAGATTACTTGCACTCAGATGTTGCCACAATACCTGCATACGTTACCAAAATATCATTAATAACATATTAGGAAGTTTCCGCAACTTCGACCGCGTAAAACATATTTTTTAATCGTAGTCGATTAAAAAATATCCTATAACCATCTTTGGATCTAGCTATCCCTGTACCTACGAAAATTGACTAAAACTTGTCCAGCTGTTTCGGCGTGATGAGAGAACAAATATTTTTTTAACAACATATGGTGCTGTATGTCTGCGCCACGCGCCCATGCAAATCCTGCAACGCACTGTACTAATGCGCATGAAAGCATTTTTCAAATGTTCCTATGAGCGCATTTACATTCAGCCAAATATATATTTTAAATCGGTTTTTAAAATTAGTTTATCGATCAAGTTCTAAATTTAAAGTGATTAATAACATGTTTAATGAAATATTACTTTTATTGTACCTAAGTATATGTATTTATTTTGATAATAATCCGTATTTGACCACTTTATAAAACTTTTTTTCAAATAATAAAACCTCTTTGCACCAGACAGATTAAAAATACATAATAATATCGTAAACACTTGTGCAGAAAAGCAGTAGGTATTTTACGCACAGTTTGACTGCTTAGAAAACGCCCTTTTCTAGCACCGGCATTGTAAAATAATTATATCACAAAAGACTTTCCATTTGAAATATACATATTTCGTTCGCGTGATTTTTTCGAGGCTATCACCGCATATCTTAATGGCTTTGTTTTGATATAGCCCTTTTACTAATCGTAGCGTTTAAGTATTCAGATCACTTAAAGTTAAAATAGAACAGAATTAATTTAAAACGTGACCTCTGAGTGACCCGCGCTGGCGAAAGTTTCACGTTGCTATAAAATAGTATTTAAATTGATGCTTAGTGCCCGAACTGAAACTTCACTTTAATTTCGGTATTGAAAGAAAGAAATACATTTATTCGTGAGCATAAAACATAACTTACGTAATTAGTCTGACAAAAATAAGGGTATTGGGTAGTAGAAAAAGTAGTAAGTGAGTTTGTATTTGTAATACATGTATAATTATTAAATCAGCATTGCACCCGTGCGAAACCGGGCGAGGACAGTTGCAAATTGGGTAAAATACTATTTATTATGTAAAATATAAAATCCTCTGATGTTCCTATGTCCGTACTGTACTGTGTAAAAACAGTTTTTCATAATCTTCCACTGATAAAATATTGAAAAAATGCGAATAATGAAGGGCAGGACTAGGCAACATTATGCATGGAAACAATTTATCCCGCGGCCACGGATTTGTCTGCGGTTCTTCCGGAATTTACATTTTAAAACAAACACGAGTGCAAGTCGAACTGTAAGTATATGCTTAGCTCGGACAGGGGGGAATCAAATCGTTATATAAGAGTATCCATGAAAATTCACGAGCAAACTGTTTATTTACAGACTTATGCACGCTGAGCATCAAACGTAGCTGACAATTTTAGTATCCCATTTTGTCATATTCCAGTACTTAGCAAATTCGTATGTTACTTTTGCCTAATATTTGGTCTATGAATCTGCCTATTTTTGCTATGTGCTTGAAAGTAACATAATAAAAATTATATTTCTCAACACATTCACTGTGAGCAACGCATTCCTCTTTATGCGTTCACCTTCATACCAGTTTATTCCTGGGTCACGTCCTCTGGCAGTGAAAGCGTTAAACGCAACGGAGCGTTTTAAAAAAAAACCTGAATTCGTGTTTCTTCCAGAACTTGACGATTCTGAATATTTGTATAGAATCTTTTTATCGATTCATATTTTTTATGTGGTAATACCACATTTTTATTTTTATAAATAATGACACAAAGGTAAATTAAGAAAGAAAAAAATAATGCGATCTACTACAATCGAAGCGGGGTTTGAACCCGCGACCTCTGCGTTTCCGGCGCATTGCTCTCCCAACTAAGCTATTCGACCGCTACGTCAGTCACACCAATAAACATTTCAAAAACATATATGACGCAGAGGGCGCTCCAGTAGCGTAAAGGATTAAGGGATGAAAGATTTGGTGTGACTGACGTAGTTGACGATTCTGGTTTCATCCTACACAGAATCGATAGCATTTTCAATAAAAGTGTCCAAAAATTTGTATGGAAAATTTAATTTCCACTCCGTAACGCTCTAAATATAAATTTCATATTCAAGCGTGACGTAATCAAAGAGTAAGATGAACCCAAAAACGTCAAGTTCTAGAAGAGACAGGGATTCGGTTTTTATTTTGTTTTAGAATACGCTCAGTTGCTGTTTAGAATTATTATGTATCAAGTTTTCATTTTAGACCATAGACTGCACCTAAGAAATTTTTATTACATTCCACCATTTTCAAAAATAGCAAACGAGAAGGAACGGCAATAGAACTTAAAATATCGCCAATCGTATTCTTTGAAACTTAAAACACCATGAACCTTCGTTCGTCTTCAACTTACGGTAAAAGTTCATTCTTTCAAAGAAGTAATTATCATTGTCTCCTAACCTCTGCTCTCTATTCAATTACTGCCATAATGGGCGTCTGTGTGAAAGCGAGCCATCCGAAAGGCATTCCTGGTACATCGGACTAATCATTATTTCCATTGTTTTATTTATACCGGGATAGACAATAGCTGGGGGGTTCTGGGATCGTGATACACGCTGCATAGGATTAGTGTCGAGACGGTGTGCCACTGTTTAACAGTGTTCAAAAGGATATTAGAGAAACCAGTGCTTTATACAACTTGCTTTTATCATCTTGTTTCATTTTATTAGGCAGTTTTGCATATGTTAGTTTTACTTTTATCTAAAACTTAGCATTACTTTACTTAGTCTATAAATGCAAACAGTGTAGGGTTTACTATCTCGATGTGGTAACGTGATTCTTGATTCCACGAGACAGGCCAGGTAAAACTGTCATGTTTTGTAAACCATCACTGGCAAATATAAATGATAATTTAATTATTCTTTGAAATTGTCTGTAGGTAAGCGTAAGTTACTTACTGATACCTACTCGTACGTTACATTCCGTAGTATAGGTGATTGATATAGGGTATTTCACGTATTTATACGTCTATGAGATGACGAATGGCAGCTGTCAGTTAACGTTAATCGGTCTGTTCCATTTGTTGTTGCAATTTAAACTCTACAAATACACAAAAAAAAACATACTTTTAAATTGGTAATCGGTTACTTTTTCATTTAGATCCTTATACTTTTGGACCTAAATAATCTTAAAATATAAATGTTTAAGCATGCTATATTTTTTACCGCTACTGTATACTTAGTAACGCGTGGTAACGCTTCTTGATCCGCCGTACTTTAGATTAGATTTCTTTCACACATATAAGAATACATCATAAATAAATATAGTAATTTGTAAATTACTATATTTAAAAACAATTATTTGTAAACAATGTTTTTACACAGTCCTCAACGTAAACAACTTCAAGCGTACGCAAATTGGCCACTTTAATCATAAAACTGCAAAGACTCGGTTACTCCAGGCTTAAAACGTTAGCTTGATGCCAATAAAGCTTACCGTGACAGAGGCGGATATTACAATATTTTCACGGACTTTGACGAAGCAAAGGGAATACCTAAATGTAGCGTAATAATTAGTTGCGAAGCGAGCGTGTTACCCGCGTGACACACGGCTGATATGCCCTGAGAGCAAAGATGGGTGACAGGTAGATTCTTCTAATCGTTAAATTTTATTTTATTTATTTCTGTCTGTTATATGCAAATTTAACTCTTAAATGCATGAAGTAATGAAGCATCCAAAATTCGGCAACCGAAATGACACTAAATCTATTTCGCATATTTTTTCGATGTCCGAAACTTATTTCGCCGTGCAAGTTTCGCATAATTTGATTCCGCTGAATCAGCATTAGTACGAATCTTAACAATCATAATAATTACGTAGTGTGGAGGAATAGGCGTGATAAGTATGGTTACACATTAAATGTTTTTTTTTTACTGTTTTTTAATTAGGCCTGCGGTAAACATGCCGATTTCGTATCGGTTTAGTTAGCTGCCAAAAACGGTGTCTCCCGAACATTACACTATAAATCGTTTGCAATAGACGCAAAATATAGCATCAAATACATGTAAAAACATAAAGAAAAATGTATCTAATATTTTGTACATTAACAGCAATTTCTTTTATGTCTCCATAACAATTCCGTGTTACCATCATATTTAAATTCATTTTAATCGTAATACCAATATTTGAAATAGTTACTGAAGCACCGCACGTAAAGTAATCTATTCACCATCATGCAAACACGAAGTTGCTCGACATCCTTCTCGTCTCTGTTCCTAACTCGGGATGCATTATTAATGCAGTGACGCGACGCTGCCCGAGACGGGAGGGATGCGGCTCGCACCAATCACATTAAAATAACCCCGGTACATGTGGGATCTATTGTTGTTCTGTCTTTATGCACGTGTGTAGTCTTGTTTGCAATCTTGATTTATGGTAATGGACGGATAATGCGTGATAAGTACTTGACCCACTTTTATTTTCTGATTGTTGCCTTGTGAAATGCGTTGCAAACTTCGCTGCATTCGTTGAAATATTTTCATTTTCTAAACATACAACATAATGTTTTAGGCAGAGAACTCGTTTTCCTGAGTCATACAATGTACATCCTTCTTGTACTGGACCTCAGACGATTGTAAAAAGTTACGGCATATTGGTAGCTGGAAACGGAAGGTAGATACGAGTAAGATGCTCTTACCGAACACACCGAAACTAAGATAAAGCTTAAAATACTTTTCCTCCGTGGAGGAAGTTTTGGGTAACTTATTGTTCATAATAATACTTACGACAACAAGGAGAAAGGTTTGTGGCCGAGCTAGCCACATCTACATCCGCGGCCTTTGTGAATGTTACCGGCATTTCGGAAATGATCAGATGTCTATTATAATGCTTTCCACGAAATCCTTCTGTGTCGGTGTTCGGTGCGTGCCCACCTTGTGATTAGTCGGAACTTTGAAGAACTCCACCATGTGGAAGCGAACTCACGAATCGAGACGACCACCGACGAGTCGTTCGTATTCCTATCACCGTGGCTTTGCGGCGGGTTCACGGGATTAGACGTAGCGACAGCGGATGTGTAAGAGAAAGCGAATTATTTTATCCGTCATCGTCATTTAGATATTTATTGGTGCCGATAGATAAACCACGGTGAACATTAAATATATCCTCCTGATAAAAGTGTAAACAACTCTACACAGCGCGAAAATCGATATTAGTATGTTCTCGACCAGTTCTTATTAGAATTTTCTCTAAACTTGAGATCACATCACAGTAATAGTGATTTATAGCGCTATGTAGAGTTGTATTTTTAATATGACTCACCTGACTGTGTTTTATCAGTCGCTCCTAAATTTACTTTCCGTGGTAACTTTTTCTTCGTTGTCTTTATTCATATTTACTGAATTGCAGCATAGTGTTTTTTACATATACAACGCATTAAAAAGAGTACTTAGTCATAGTCATACGTGGCACAATAGGGTAGATTTAGCAAAAAAATGTGCCTATAGAGAAGCTTAATGAAGAATGTCTATACAAA
Source organism: Apotomis turbidana (assembly GCA_905147355.2). Taxonomy (NCBI): domain Eukaryota; kingdom Metazoa; phylum Arthropoda; class Insecta; order Lepidoptera; family Tortricidae; genus Apotomis; species Apotomis turbidana. Next base: position 12,610,958 of record LR990281.1, read on the forward strand.
ATTTAATTTTAAGCATTGCTTACCATTAAACATCTAATAGTTCATCGAATACAATTTTCCGTTTCTCTCTTTTTCAGGTAAGTCGTCTCATCGTGCCAGGAGATAATCCGCCACTTTCCGCTCATCACTCACAAAATCCATCTATTGCATGACCATAGCGGGTTGTGACACAGTTGTCACTGACACGCTTTTGACGTGAATTCTAATAAAGTGGCATGTGAACGTGATCACGCCGAGAACTCAATTTGAAGGTATTTCAAAAGGATAGGTACGCTTTGTCTCAATAAATCGTAAGTACCTAACACAATAATGTAGGTACGAGTTTGTCTGGCAGAGATCTTTCTTTATAGAGATAAGACCGCCGGTTTTCTACGATTGTTTTTTTTGTATTTATGTATTTCTTCTATAAAATATTTCTGATGTGCTATAAAATATTATTTTATCGTATTGTATTGTACTTTAGTGTTCAAAAATCATCCCACAAAAATGAATATGTGCATATTGACGACAACCGCTATTCGCTTGTCACTTGCAAGTTTCATTCATGGCACGAGCCGTGGCGCGTTGTGACACAGTTGTCACTGTCACGCTGCAGACGTGAATTCTAATGAAGTGGCGTGCGAACGTGATCATGTCGAGAACTCAAAAAAGCGACGGACAATTTTGAAAGGTATTTCAAAGGGATTTTGAAAAGTTTGCGGCGTGCAGAAGTTAAATTTTGGTAATCGGATTTAGTCTATAATTGTAGGTGAGCCTTTCGCCATTTTGTTAATATAGTTGGTCAATTATTGATGGCGTCAGTTGAATTTGAATTGCTGTTTTCACATTCGTTACAAAGACACTTATGTTTTCCTTTAACGGAATCTACTATATGCCACTATCCTACGGGAACCAAGCTTTTTTCAGGAATAAAATTAATCTTTGCATATTTGTTCAGGTATGGTATAAACTGTTTTATTCCTCTTTTCATGCAAATTGCGTTTCGGCGGCGTGAAGAAGTAAATAACAAATATACACAATACCTACACATACGCAAAAACTTTCGCGTTTACAATTGTACTGGGATTGTTTGTCTAGAATGTGGAAGGATGTTGTTGTTATTCTTATATCATCCTTTGTAGGGTTCCGGAGTTAACTAGGAACCCTTATAGTTTCGCCATGTCCGTCTGTCCTTCTGTCCGTCCGTCCGCGGCTTAGAAAGCTGAAATTTGGTATGAGTATGGGTACCTATGTATAACGCCGACAAAACGGTAAAATAAAAACTAAAAAAAACTTTTTTTGGGTACCTAGTGGGGGTATTTTTTTTTTCGTTTCGAACACTAGTGTGTGGGGTGTCGTTGAATAGGTCTTTTAAAAATAATAGTGGTCACAGAAGATTATTTTTTGGTAAAATCAGCAGTTTTCAACTACGGGTCAAAAAATTATGGAAAAAATCATGAAATGAAGCCTTATAAGTACTTTCAATGTAAACTATATTGAATAAAATCGGTCGAGCCGTCTTTAATTTATCGCAAAATTTCATAATTTTCTTAAAAGGACGTAAGTTGACTTCCAGAAGGCAATAAGTAATTACAGTTACTTTGGCGTTTACGGCCTTTTTATAGAGCTTGAAATCTTTCTCGTAACTTAAGTCTACTGTGAAGGATGAGCAACTACGGAACCCTACACTGAGCGTGGCACGACATGCTCTTGGCCGGTTTTATTCTCTAAAAAGGGATGGACACTTTTGAAAGGTATTTTCAGATTTTGAAAAGTTAGCCGTGCCGTGAAGTAGTTATGTAAATTTTGGTAGGTAATTGGGTTTAGTCTGTAGTTGTGGGTTGGCTTTTTAGTAAATCAAGTTGGACAATTACTTATTGATGATGTCATCGATATTTTAATGGTAATTTTCACATTCTTTGTAATTATTTTTTGACTAGGTTCAACGAAGCTTTGCTACATTTGTTTGTGTTTAATAATAGTAATAAGTATCAGAAGCTCGTTTGTCTAAAAAGTTAAAATGATTTTATTCTTTCTTCATAGCCCTTTTTGTATTTTAATTAAAGTTAATATTTTCCCTTATAATGCTCTTCAAAAGAATTGGGACGCACAATATTTCGTAATATAAAAAATACTTGCCTTGTAATTAAATTTACATAACGTTAATGTGTCTGAAGTCTCATACTTCGTAATTAACTTGAGCCATAAGGAATTTATCATCTGATATGGTTTAAAAATCGATGAACCGTTTATTTTTTATTTACAGTCCCTTTGATTACCAACACAGTAACGAACTTTAGTTCAGTTTTATTATATACACGCCGAAATTGTTTTAAAGGATGTTTTTTTTCTATGTAGCCTATGATATTTTTTATACTATTTTAAAAGTATTTTAGTACCTATTTCATTAATAATCAACAATAACTAAACACCTTACAATATAAAACCATGATAAGGACAGTGGCGCCGGCTTGTGGGAAGTTTGCAAACTCGTGAGTTCCTGAAGGAATAGACTACGCGGTAGAGGAATTGATTCTTGCGTTAGAGGATAGATGGCGGTACTTGCATCGTTTCAGATTGTTTGATTATTACTGAACTAAAGTTATTGTAAAGTTAAATAAAACTATAATATTGAAATAAATTATCAAGGTCTAGAGCAGGTTTTGCTAAAAGTCCACGTATAACATTGTTAGTGAATACTATCAGGAGGTTATTAAATTCGAAAAAAAAAATTGAATTTTCTGTATGGTGTGTGTATACTTGTATATCAGTTAGTATTTTTATTTTTTTATTTATTTAAACTTTATTGCACAAAACAGAAAGTGTACAAATGGCGGACTTAATGCCATAAGGCATTCTCTACCAGTCAACCATTGGGCTAAACAGAAACTTTTATGGTGCAGGGCCTGTCAACTATCAACATTATACCAAAAGAGAAACTTATTATATAATGAAGAATGAATTATCAGTAATATAATGAAGACAATAAATAAACATACACAAATATGCAATACAATATACTTACATAAACATTAATTCTTGTACCCAGTGCAAAATATCATAACCGACGTCTAGGATCTTACTGGTGAGATGCTTGCGCAACATGTGCTTGAAGGTTTGCTTTTTTTGTGCTTGCCTGATGAAAAGTGGGAGATCGTTCCAAAGCCGTATTGCCTGAACAGTGAAAGAATTTGACATAAAACCGGTGCGAGGAGGGACAATGAGCATGAGTTTACGAGAAGTGCGAAGGACGCAACCGGGTCGAGCAGATACAAATTGAAATTTAGATCTAAGATACTCGGGCGCAGCTGGATCAAATAAAATGGAATAAAGAGTGGATAAGACTCGTAATGACCTACGTTCACGAATGAAGCCAATTAAGTTGACGGCGAAAATCAGATATGTGGTCATATTTACGAAGTCCAAAAATGAATCTAAAGCAGTTATTAAGAACACGATCCAAACGATTCAATGAAGCCTGAGTGAGATTTGAATAAGCATAATCAAATACGTATTTATATAAGTATGTGTGCCTTTGCAGCCTCATCCAGCTATTTGTTATGTACCAAAATAGGTTCATTTGCATTAGGGTTCGATGCAGTCTGTGTGGCGTTTGATTTACAGCTTTATTCTTTTTCCTGGCAATTTGTAAATAAACTGTAATATGAAGATACTTAATTAAAAGAGGAATTTTGTCTAATTCGATTATTAAAGCGCTTTCTTGATGCTTGTATGGTTAGTTTCAGTACCTATAATTTCCGTGAATGCTGCATTTAGTAGACAGTAAACTGACTACCATTATGAACACCAGACATTACGACCCTTTCAGTACTAAAGGATGAAATGTAGCCTTCCTATTTTGAAGTTGAGGCTTTGGAAAATGCTGTAAATTATGGAGATGTGTGTAAATTTTATTCTGTTCGGATCCACACATGTGATACACAAGGGCGTATCTTTCAAGGAACATACAATATGTCTCTGTCTATACCGATTTCTTTAAGATTAGGTTTGTTTTTAGTATCAAAGAGTTAATAGTTAGCTAATAATTACCTGGTCTTCTTCCACAACTTGGCTTCGCGATACTTGTCGCTCGACATAGCGTCGCCCGTCACTCTCTCACAGTACTGTGAAGGTAGAGACAGGTAATATATCTCTCGGTAGAAAGAGCCGCGTGTCACAGTTGTGCAGATTACGAAAAGAAAGGAGTAGGTATAACACTGATGAATTCGCGGGCATTGCATCGTCCCATTATCGTTATGTGGTGAGATGTCAACAATCCTTCTCATCCGTTAGTAAATCTAGGAGGCGCCAGCGATTGCTTTAGCGCGGGGAAGGAAAAATTTATAACCCTCTTTTTGCTTCCATCGGTCTTTTTAAGTTCGCCTTTGTACCTATATGTTAATTGTAATAGATGTATTTTTAACTGTTTTTGTGTACAATAAAGCGTTTACTTACTTACTTACTTACTTTATCTCAAAATACTTGAAATCCGTCCAACCAGGGGTGTGTTTTTGTTAACAAATAGAATAACTTCATTTACTTATCCTCGCTTAGCGCAATTTATTTTATTGGTTAACGAAACTACATCCCTCGCTCTCGCTATGCATCCTCGCACTGGTGGATTGCCGTTATTTGACAATGTCTTGTGAACATTCCTCCTCAGCCGTGAGTACGCGGCAACATTTCGCAGATTATGACGCGCGAGACGCCCCATCGTATTGTTCACGAGAAAGCAATTCCGCGTCACTCTGACAGACAGACGGACGATTTGACACCGTATTTATTATTAAATCGAGATGAAATTAGTATCGTGACGGGGTGACGGCTCGGCTGTCTGTTGAGCATATTACGGTTTTGGAACTGTTGAGACAACTATGAATAGACGAGTTTAATTTAGACTCAGTAATATGAAATTCGGAGCGCATGTATCATGTTAAACAAAGCTAGTATGTTGTTAAGTAATAATAATATCAACTATTTCATTAGCGTATTAGTAGAGGATCCCGATATAGAACGACCACAGAACGACCTTCACCGAGATGTTTATTTGATGAAATGTATTTTATATTTAATTTAATATGTCAATAAATATATTGCATATGGGTTGCCTAACACATTTTAGTCCAGGGTATGTTTTGTTAAAAATTGAATAAAAAAAAATTTAACATTTCACCGGTTTGATTATTAGATAAATTCATAATAAAATAATCTTAATTTTATTTAATTTCAATTCAATAATCAGACCGTTGCAAAATGCTAGTAGGTATAGATTTACCTGTTTATACCTGGCTACCCGATAGTTGTGACGGGAAAAGAATAGGCAACCTAACGTTTGCATATTCTATGGGCTTCATACTTTCGATTGGTATAGAATTTATCTAATATTAATCGAACCGGTAAAATGTTTAATTTTTTTTATTTATTATTAATTAAACATACCCTGGAATAAAATTTGTTAGGCAACCCATATGCAATATATTTATTGACATATTAAATTAAATATAAAATACATTTCATCAAATAAACATCTCGGTGAAGGTCGTTCTATATCGGGATCTTAGACTATATCTAAATATCTGTAAGGGGCATTACAAGTCTGCTGAGATAGGTATCATCATAGCTCTTAGCGTGTAAGTTCGATTCGCGCTTTTTTAAGATTTTTTTTTCCATAGAGTGTCTAGCTATAAATTAAGTAAAATGTTTCACCCGCTTGTGGATCAACAGCATTTTTATGTCAGTGTTTTTAACGTTTCAGTTTTTCTTGTTAAAACAGTGATACACAGTGATTTTTTAAGGCTAGTTCTTTGGGATACAAATAAAATTTAATGTAATAACATTATTGATAAAGAACGTTATTGCAGTTCTTTTGAAACTAATTACTGAGCATCTACCTCTTGTTATATTATAATCACAGACCATAAGAATATTATAATAAATTAAAATAAGTAGCCATTTTCAATTATCATTATTCCAAAAGTTATTGTATCACTTCAAATCAAACCAACTGTATAAAATCTGCATACGAACGTTAGCCATACACATATTGTAAGTACTATGTTCCATATCTAAAGAAAAAAATACTATGAAAATATTCAGCCCAGAAAACGTATCACTGGCATACTTATATGACAAATCACTCCGAAAACTTACTCTTCGGTTCAACGGGCACTAACGTTTAATTGCCTAACAATCATTTGAAAGCAAACTTCTTAACTTCCTCAAACTTTCGTGGAACTGGCAAGGTGATCAGAGTTACAGTGAAAGTAGAATATTCAATACAGCGAGTGGTCAAATGTCCTGGTCCTGTAGAAGATGGGTCGCGTGCTGGTGTGGGACGCAACGTGCGTCGATACCCTAGCACCGCACCGTCACACCTTCCACGGACCTTGATCCGGGCCTGCGGGGCGGCGGAGACGGCTGAAAACCGCAAAATACACAAATACCAGGGTCCCGGCTCTCTATACCACTTCACCGCATTTGGTGTCGAGACTCTGGGCCCATGGGGTCCAAGCACTAGGATTATTTTTAAAGAGCTTGCGAAACGGCTCGTCGACACCACTGGTGACCAAAGGGCTGGCAGTTTCCTCGCTCAGCGTCTTAGTATAGCAATACAGCGAGGTAATGCTGCCAGCGTCTTTGGTACAATGCCACGGGGCCATTTTTAGACTTAGTTTTTGATTTAGATAGACTTATTTTAATTAGGTTATTGTTTATTTTATTCTGTTATATTTTTACGATATTAAACAACTTACTGAAATACAGCGAGTTTCCAAAAACAACGAAACGAGCGGGCCTATAATGGTTGCTTTTATTACGCAATAAATAAGTGACAAATCATTTGTCACTCACACTCGCATTTTGTCAAAACGTGACGGATGCTTGGTTACTTATTTATCGCGTGACAAAAGTAACCATTATAGACCCGCTGCTCTCAAAAATCCCGCTTAAATGAAGCTTGCTAATTTAATTGATTAAGTATTATTCACTTGTATATTGTTATTCTCGTAGACAAGCGTTGGTTATCTCAAACTTTTTAACAAGTTAGTACAATAGTTACCTGTCATATCTATGAAAGCTTAGCATAGACTGTCATCCCTGCCAAAGTCAGATATTGATTTATAGGAACGAAATAAAAACGTGTCAGTTAAAATATAATGGTGTATTAATTAATTACTACCGAATATAACATTTGGCGACGAGGCAAACGAACGCGCGTGATATAAATATTGTTATATATTAAAGGGAATAAGTTCGGAAACGAAACAGGCGAAATTTTTATTTTCAGTAAAAAAAACAGTCAAACTGAACAATGGCGCATATGTATAAAAAGAACAAAAATGGAACCTGTTGACTGGTTAATACGTGCAGCAAAAAAAAAAGCTTGGATCCAAACAAAAAGAAAAGAGGAATTATTAATAATTGCCAACAATTTTGATTGATGACCCCGCATGTTACTTTTCGGATAAAAGTACAGTTGACGAAATACGGAGTTATATACGAGAATACATCGATGATCATCGCAACCAGCCGCAAAATAATTTAATTGTTCCAATCATGAACCAAATTGCGAACTTGGAAAATTTTACAGGCGATAACTGGAACGCTTATAAACAGCAATTGGAATGTTTCTTTCTTCTAAATGAGATTGCGGAGGACAAAAAGGTCCTTTTGCTTATCACCAAACTAAGCCCAAGCGTATTTGAACTACTTATTACACTTTGCACTCCTGGCACACCGGTAAAGGAAAGTTACGAAACAATCTGTGATAAACTGCAGAACCATTATCATCCAATAAAAAACTATATTTTAGAACAAGCGGAATTCAGAAAGCGAAAACAAAAACGAGAAGAAACTATAGAGCAATATGTGTTGGAACTAAAAGGCATATCAAAAAATTGCGGTTTTAAAAATTTAGATGATGAAATTAAAGAGCGGCTATTGAATGGCACTCGGTGTGATGCGGTCAGATTTGAGATACTAAAACAGGCGGAATTACCTCTACAAACGTTAATCAATGTTGCTAAAACAGTGGAGGCCGCTTATAATCTGGCATTTAAGCACGAAAAGGAAGAAGAACGACCACAAATGTTTAAAATTCAAGAAAAATCCATAAATAGTAACAAAAACTATACATCGAATTGGAGACAAAGTAAAAATGAACCAAAACAGACAGGAACGAGCACGACATGTTATTGTTGCGGAAAGATAGGGCACATAAGATCTCAATGTACCCTGCGGGAAAAATATTGCAGCGAATGTGGAACAAAGGGTCACATTTTTAAAATGTGCAATAAAAATTATTGGAAAATTAATTCACTAAATACAACAGATACAAATAGTTCAGGAGCTATTGAAATGAAACAGAATGAGGACATATTTAACATGTTTTGTATCAGCAACAAAGGAGAAATTCCGTCAGCAACGCTAAGTGTGTCTGTGAATGGTACGATGCTTGATTTTGACATCGATACCGGAGCTGATGTAAGTACTATTACACTTTGTGACAAAAACAAGTACTTCCCGAATTTAGGAATAAAACAACGCAAGGTCATTTTTACCAATTTTGATCAATCAATTTCAACGCCACTGGGCGTGTTGGAAGATTTAGATTTGTCATGTGGGGACAATAATATAAGAAATCAGACGTTATTTATAGTTAAAGACGGATTACCTAGAATAATTGGAAAGAGTTGGCTCTCTGCATTACAATTATGGCCGCCAGTATTTAATCAAAAGAATTATGCAAATGAAAATCTTGAGAAAATAAATAACAGCGAATTCAAAGCTGTATTTAAACCAGGTATGGGACAACATAAATATGAGTCTATTGATTTGGAGATCGAAACAGGTGCCCTGAAAGACAAAGTAAGAGATGATGAGATTGAATCAGACTGTAGTTCAAAATTAAATGCACTGAATTTGGAAACTCTAAAAATTAACACCAAACTGGATAATACTGATATGTTCTGTGGAGATGGCTGGAAAGTTAATAAAAATCTGGGACAAGAAGAAAAGTACTGCAAATTTACCAGGAAAAATGAAAAATCGAAGTACAATAACGATTATAGAGTTGCTATGTCATCAGTAAGGGACGAAACAATAAAAGCACGTTTTTATTGTTGGTGGTCACAAGTGAAAAGAAACATAACTGATATAACGAATAATTGTAGAATTAGTTTACAAAGTCACAAGCAACTAGATAAGGTTAAGTTATCAACAGTCTACCACACATTAAATGCTGATATTCTCTGCCCCTTTTTTGAAAAAATATATACAGTTGTTGATAAAGGTAAATAGTCTGTAAGGTTAGAAGTTTTGTTATCACGGACTTTTGTTATTATATTACATATTATTATTATTTGTGGAGAGAACGTCATGTTATTGATTAGACAGATTTATGTTTTACTATGCGTTACAAGAATATGCGTGGACTTCTTATTGAGTTATTTATTGTAGTGGAGACTGTATTAGTTTATGGTGAGGAGATGCTTATTCATTAGATTTTTATTAAGTGGGGGAGAGTGTCATATCTATGAAAGCTTAGCATAGACTGTCATCCCTGCCAAAGTCAGATATTGATTTATAGGAACGAACTAAAAACGTGTCAGTTAAAATATAATGGTGTATTAATTAATTACTACCGAATATAACATACCGTTTATATCTTAAAGGTATAAGGTACCTAGAATTAAGATTATGTACCAAACATTAATAATGATAATAAAATCAGCAAAACATTTCAGTTGTTACATACAATTTGTTACCTCAATTTAAAATACGACTTTATCTCTAGAGATTCCTATGTTATGTTTTAGTCCTCACCAGAACTATGCATGTTTATGGGTTTATCTTTTAAGTAATAAACAACCAGAAATCCAATCATCTTCTCGAAATTTCACATCATATGTAATATTATTAGTAATACTCAAGGAACATACTGCGTGACACATAACTGTGGCTCTCTTTTTACATTGCAAAGTTACTCCATAAGAACTTACTGTGGTCATAGATAATTTTACGGATTACCGCATTCGAGTTAATGTTCAGAAGTTTTACTTGGTTTTCTGATTCTGAAGTTTTCTTTAAGCCAATATTTTGGAAAGATTTCATTTGAACCGTTCAGCAATAGAAATTTGTTTCTTTCTCGTGTCACTGGTGCCCGAGCAATCCAAGCATGTCCTAATATTTGCCGTTTCAAATTTGAAATGTTACATTTAATGGACGTCGAAAAGACCTGACATATTGTGTCTTCATCAAGTATTCGAATTCGAAAAAAATAACGAAAATTTGTGCAATTCGATTTTTAGAAGCTCATCAATATTAGAATGTAAATAAATAAAATAAATATGGTACGACCGTACATAAATCGACCTAGTCCCAAAGTAAACTCTAATAGACTTTTGTTATGACGACGGATAATTAAATTCATACTTACATAAATAAACATATACTAATACACATATTATGTAGAAACATCTATGACCCAGTAACACATATATGAGTTTATCACAAAAACATTTGCCGGGAGTCGAACCCAGGCAGCTGCACTACCTGCGCCAATCGCGTTGTGACTACATAATAGTCCCTACTGGTCGCTTAGTACCACTAATTTCAAACCTTTTACTCAATAAAAAGAGCTCTTAATTTCTTGATCTTATGAGCGCGTAAAATAATAACGTGCATATATCCGTAGTGGTTTTGGCAAAAGGCATTTTTCTATTCCGATACGATATTTAGCCCCTTTGTGTGCTGTGTAATATCAAACCACCACTTGTATCAGTATTTTGTCTAGTTACTGAACCTCTGTCTTTACATTAAAGGGAACAGGCTTTGCTGCAAGTGAAAAGCGATAATGATATTATCATTGACTCGTAGCAAGTTTTCATCCCTTCATATATATCAAACCGGGCATAACTAGATGACAGGCAATATTTGTCGCGCGACTTCGCTTATCGCGCGACTCAGCATCACCTGCCTTGCTTGCACGGCACCGTAACCGGCACGGCAAAGTACCATTTTGTCGCACGACAAAGAGTCGCATGTCACAGTTATGCTAGATCTGTTGGTCAATGTAATCATCTTGAACCGTAAGCATCTCTAATACAAAAATCAATAAGTATTTTAAACACTACTTAGAAGTATGTTGGAAGTCTGTTAAATATTTTGTTTACATTGAAACTGCATCTCGTTAATGTGGCACAACCGCATCACGCGTCAGTGCTTCGGAATACAAATTAAGGATTGTCAATTAGGTCCCCAGAAAAGTCGTTGTAAATTTATCCAAGGATAGTGAACCGTATCCATCTCGAGGATCACTTTTTGACGTGCAACCTGTAGTCATTACCAAGTCTAAAGCGATAACTTTTTAAACTACTCATCATTACACTCCTATCTGGCAATTTTTCGTCTCCATCACCGCAGCGCACGTCAGTGATTTGCAGTACACGGGATCGTCAAGTAGGTCCCCAGAAGAGTCGTGTAAATCTATCAAAGGATAGTGAACCGTATCCAACATGAGAAACACGTTTTGACGTGCAACCTGTAGTCATTACCAAGTCTAAAGCGGTAACTTGTTAAATTGCTCATCATTTCACTCCTGCCAATCCGCTTTTCGTTTGCACCACCGCAGCACGCGCCAGTGCTTCGCAGTACAAAGGATCGTCAAGTAGGTCCCCACAAGAGTCGTGTAAATTTATCCAAGGATAGTGAACCACTTTTCCGGCTCTGCTCGAGGTCTTGTGCTTGAATTCCTGATTGTTGCGCTCTGAAATAAACGCAACATTAATTATGGAGCGCTCTCAGAAAAAACATAACAAACCCTTATTTTTTCTTCACGCATGATTTTTTTACTCATACGAAGTTTTTATATAAATATTGTGTATATAATGAATCTGTATTATTTATCAAGGCGCAGGCGCCTATCGGCGTGGTAGTGATTGATATGTTTGTTGCATCGATATTTATTGGACGAAAGTGTGTCAAAGGCTATTAATCGTTGAAGAATATTAACTAGATACCCATTTTTAAACGCTGACGAAAAAACAGGGGTGTTATAAGTTAACATGTGTATCTGTGTATCTGTATATTTGAGTGTCTGGGTGTCTGTCTGTGTCATCGTAGCTCCCAAACGGATGGACCAATTTGAGTGTGTTTTTTTTAATCAAAAACTTGTCCGTCTAGATAGTTCTCAGCTATGTTTGGTGGAAATTGGACCAGTAGTTTTTAATATATTCAGCTTTAATTGGAACAAGTGACAAGATCTCAGCCAATATTGAAGCTGAGAATTCCAAATTTTCTGGAGTTATGTTCAGTTATAGAAACATTTTCTATATCACTAATTGAAAGACGATCTCATGATGACCAGCTACTTGTGGCGGGGGTGTTTTAAATTTTTAATTTAGGTTATAATCAGGGGGTAAACGACAGTTGCCATGGGGCCAACATGACAAAACTTATCCTGTTTACAATTATGATTAGGTGTTGAAAAAACCTGCATTAATCAAATTGCATTGAAAGAAGTCCAGCAATAAAACGCATTACAAGTATTAATGATTAAAGCAAACTATAACAACCACAAGTACTTAGTTCCCTTAGGAAATCGATTAAAGTTTGTCAGATTGAATAATGTGATACCGAAAATAGCAATGAAAAAGCAACGAACGCAGATCGAAACGAAAGGTTCCCGACAACGACGCAATTTGTAAATTATTTCTGGCGTACACGCCTATTAGGACATCTTGATAGCTGCCTGTCGACTTCTTTCAACGTCTATTTAAAAGCTACCGAAAAACATCGAGCCTCATTACCATCGGTAAATAGTAATCATTCAAATTTCCACCTTACAATGTTAAATTAGAATCTAGTTCCCAGCCACCGGGATGTAAACATAAATTTGTCAATGCATCTCGCTGAGTATTTATGGCAACATGCATTCCCAGTTTTCATTGAACTACCCTGTTCCTCTTTTCTATTTAGTTTTGTACCTCTTTAAGGGAATTAGTGACGCGTTGAGAGCTCTTCAATGTTTGGTTGTTTTACACTCGTTTGGGCTTGTTCTGTTATGATGTCGGCTTCAAAGGATGTGGATAAGCGCTAACATATTTTTAAGTGGTAAAAATATGGCTGTTATTTATGGATTATCGGAAGCAAAATGCCATGTACAATCCATACGTGATATATTAGCGGAAAGGTACCTTTTGGGATTATTTATAGTTATTTTAGTAGAATAATCTTTTAATTTGGGTTTCCACAGAGTATACAAGGTTCCGAATACCAGGGTATATTATAACAGTGTATAACCATTAATCTGGGGCCCAATTCAGTTAACTATGACATATTGGTATTTGAGCGATGAGCGATATGAACTAAATATATCATATTGTTACATCGCTGAAATTTCTGAAATCTATTCCAAACTTTTTTATTCCTCTAAAATGTGAATCACCGGTTCCGCAGAAAGCCGCACCAAAATTTCAGATGTTCATTATTTGTTTGCTTGCTTTTCATTATAATATTAATAGAAAGGGCTAAGGAGAAGAACTGGTTAAGTCACATTTGCAAAATTTTACTATTTGATTGAAGTTGCGAAATCACCATAAGGTTATATTAAAAAAATCGCGATCAAGCTAGTTTTACCCCAGTTTTTAATATGATATGACGAACTCTTAGAGCATATACCCTTGTATTACTCGAAGGACGAACTGGGTTATTTTGTAATCGTATACAAAAAAAAACTATGTGAAAGAAGAAATGTTTAGGGTTTTTGCCCTTAGCCCTTCATATATCTATCAAATATGTTTTACAGCGACATCTAATTCGAATACCTATTCGTTCTATACTCCATACACCATCAGTAGAGCGCTAATAACACTGTCATAACACGAGCCCGTAAATCCTCGCATCAATATGCAAATTTACTGACCATTCCGAAGACAATGACACTCGTCGATGTTAATTAAGATAAACTGTCGGTAATTGTGGTAATTTTAGTTTATGACGTAATTTAATATTTATTGGAATTGCGTTATTGCGCGGCATCACAATCAGCTGAAATATGAATACTTGAAAACTTTCTCTACAGATGTTACTCAGGATGTCTTATTTTTTAATTGAAATATTACCTTTTTTTAGTTATGTTGTAAATTTGGTGTTAGTTGTCATCTTTCTGTTGTTTACTTTAAAATCAATCCTACACAGAAAAAATCTTATTTCAAGACCTGTTTAGAAAATTTATAGATAACGCTGCATCAAAACACACCATAGGTAACGGGGGAACATTATGTCAGTAATATGTAAATAATTTAAATTATGTCATTTGTTTGAAAGGAAAAGTCACCGAACTTCTAGCGCGTGCACGAAATTCGTTTGATAACATTGGAAATCGCATTAAAATTGGAAATAAACTCTGCGCGAAGAATAATAAATCAAATATACGCCGCAGCGGCCCGGGAAAAACAAATGAAACGCGGGCGAAACTTTCATTCCGTACTCAGAGTGCACTTTACTCGAAACGTTGACACTTCTAATGGTGGTTCTCGATTTCATGTCGAAGGAGTTGCGAGTGAGGTGAAATGAAAATTAGTTTTGATTAATGTAGTCGTGGATGATACATATTAAATACAGTAGTAGTAGTAGTAATATTTTAACACATAATTATGTAGTTGTTTTAAATTGTATCTCTTTGAGGTGAGAGTGAATAACCACTGTTTAGGTAAGCATGCATCATCATCGGATTCGTCTTCATTTACCATCAGTTGAGAAAATAGAGGCCAAATACTTACCTACCTAAAACTTAAAAAATATATCATATGGTTACAGTACCTACTAGAAATTTGTTTTATACCGGATGTTGCCTGTAATAGAAGGAAAAAATAGTTTTCTGATTGTGCGAAAATTGTGTAGGTAAATTGAACATTTTTTTGTTGATAATAAAATAAATTTTATCAAAGAAAATTTGTCGATAAAAAATAAGATACTGGAACTTTATCAATCAATCAATCAATCAATCATTTATTCATGAACAACAGAGTTGTGTATGAAATGCATATAAATAGGTACAACATTAGGTTTAACACAGTTAAAATTAATAATCTAATCAATAAATTTCAAAATGTTATCAAATGATCAAAGTCAACACAATTGTGATAAAATAAGTTAAAAAATAGCAGTCTCATTAAATAATAATAATAATCATCAAAACCAAAAAATAATATCATTAGTCTACATCATCATTCATAATATACTAAAGATCTAAAATTGAGAATCTAAACTTGAAATAAATAAATTAAGTACCGTCAAAAACAATAATAGTCATGATTAAATGAGTCAATACTAATAAACAAATTAGCTAATTAATAATAATTGTCAATAATCACAAATTCAAATTATCAAAATCACATTTCAAAGAATCATCAATGTAAACATAAATTAGGGAATTTAAATGTACTTAAGGCTTGATCGTAATATTCCTCAACTGAGTAGAAGCACTTTTCCAGCAAGAATGCTTTCAATTTATTTTTAAACATGAAGCTATTTGTTATCGACTTCAGCTCAGTTGGTAACTTATTGAATAATGTAATGCCCTGATAGATTGCCGTGTGCTTGACAACATTGAGCCTAGTGTCAAGAGTTTGCGGTAAATCCTTCCGTCTTGTTGCTGAACGCTTTTCCCTCTGCTCTAGTGTCTCTATATTATTGAAATGTTTCACTAAATCAGTCAGTACTACCAAAATTCATAAACACGGAACAGTAAGGATTTTGTAGTCATTAAAATATGGCCTACAAGATGTCTGTTGACTTATTTTGGCCATTATTCTTATCGCCCTTTTCTGTGCTACAAAAGCAGCTTGGACATTATATTTATAACTGTGTCCCCATAGTTTTATGCTGTAGCGTATCTTAGACTCAACTAAAGCATAGTACACCATTTTTAGCTGCGACAATTTTAATTCATCCCGAAGACTTCTAAGGGCATAGCACGCCGAACTAATAGCGTTTACAACGGCGGCCACTTCAGTCTTCCAATTCAAACTACAGTCTATAAAGATGCCAAGAAATTTTGCATCCTTAACCTGCTTTATTTCAGTACCTTCAAGTGTAATTTGCAACTCACTCTTCATTCTTGACGTAGTTTTAAACAGTATGATATTTGTTTTACTACTATTCAGCTTTAGGTTGTTAATTTCAAACCATGCTAAGCAGAAGTGAAGAGCGCTATCTACCTTGTCATTTAGCTCTGAGATAGTATTCGCCGAAACTACCGCGTTGGTGTCATCAGCGAAGACAACCAATTTACTATCAGGTACCTTATTATGTATGTACTGAATAAGGTCATTCGTAAGTATAATAAATAGCACTGGACCTAGTATGGACCCCTGAGGCACTCCTCTCAGTACACTGGCCACACTGGATTTATGAGCTGTTCGACGATTATCTTTAGTCCACATCACTTCCACAAACTGCTTCCTGTTTGACAGGTATGACCGAAATAGATCCAAGATTTCTCCCCTCACCCCATAGTACTCCAACTTTCCTAGTAGAATGTCATGACTAACGGTGTCAAATGCAGAACTCAAGAACTATCCAAACGGAACGGAGTTTTTTGGCCCCGATCGCCCCTGATTAATAGTAATTTTTGCCATATCTTTGCAAAGATGTGAATAGCATGTGTTATACCATTTTAGAATCACTACCTATTACATAAATTAATGTTTAGAAAGTTGGCCATTCTGACTACATGTATTATTCTTTTTACCACAAACAATTAAACTTGTTGATTTTTTTCATAGTGTATTTTCTTTAAAACATCTAATTAAAACAAAATCGTTCTGGCTAACATAAAGTTCTAATACGTTTTAGTTAGCATCATAATTGAATAATAGTGAACAATAAACAGAACGATAAATCTTTTTATCTTTGGCGTAGACGGGCGATTAGACCAGACCGAAACAACTTCCCAATAATTATAAAAAAAAACATGAATTACAAGGCATCCTGTATGTTTATTTAAAATACTCAAATCTTCGACCATTACGCCACACCAGTGGTACCGCCGCACAGTCGTGTTTACTGTCCTCTCGGGCAGGACACTGCACTAACCTCAGACACTTGAGTTGGCAATTGTTTTTGAACAACCGTAAATGGGTTACAACAGAGTCCGCCTCTATTAAACAATACAAGGCTGTGGAAGCCTCCAACTTTGTTTTCAAAAAGAACTCGAATTTGAGTTTTTCTGTTTTACTACTTATTTCACACTCGTATTTTTTAATTTTATCTATCATAAGGACAAAATTTAAATTATATGATTGTATTTTTTAATAAGAACGTTTTTGGTAGACGCTTTTAAAGTCTCATTTTTATCAGATCTCAATATTGGGCTAGTGTTTGAAAATTTACTATCAAGATATGCAACAAACATAATTAATTAATTACACATAGGTAGGGTAAATGAAAAGATGAAAAAAAAACTTGAAAATACGAATGAAAAATGTATGATTTATATTTAAATACCGTGTTGTTTTGATTTCATTCTTAACCTAAGTTTAGATTTTCGTTTGTATGTTAGTAAATTCAATGACGTTTCACCATTTGAATATATAAAAGCTTTCATTAATTTTCACATGAAACGCACCTCATACACGGAGTTAGTCAAAGGGAATAATTAGTAATTTATATACAGTGTGGTTTGTTTTATTATTTGGGATGCAAAATAAGCCGCATCGCGGGGATTGATATGGAGACTAAATAAATATTGCGGTCTGTTGGCGACACACGGACGGAGCGAGTCGCCGAGAACATTCAGTACGCCTTGCATAACTGTGTCACGCGAGTCTTTGTCGCACGACAATTGGATAAGGACCAAAAAGTTGGACGTAATTTATGCGTAGTTAGCCTTAGAAGAAAAGCGATTGGAAAAAGTTCCGTTCTGCGACAAAAATTAACGACACAATAATGAACCTCAAAACAGTACCTTAAGGTACATTATCCGATGGTTAATTTGTCGTCATACAAGGGAAAAATTGATATTTTTTTTTTTTAAATGAGTTAAGGTAGTAAACTTTTTGGTCTTCACACAAATACTATCTGTCACTTTACAATTACGTGCGAACAAGACGGATGATTCTGAGTCCCGCGACCAGCAAAGCCGTGGCAAGACATTCTAGGCTTGCAGGTTCACTTCGATCACATACCTACCAATTGCAAATTATCTAATCTCGTCCACATTCTCATCCTATCCATATGCCTAACTCGTTCGCGGCCGATCGGCCAACAACTCAACGCACACGCTCGTAACGTACGCGATAATTAAATCTATTTTACTCGATTTTTTGTCGTATATCTACGGGTATTCATTATGTATGAACTAGTGGTGTAGTTTTATGTATCTGTCGATAATTATTATAATAAACACATATAGGTATCAAAAAAATTACATATTTACGAGTGTAAACTCGTCTGTCATTATTTTATTTTTATCTTTTTGAATTTTACGGCCATCAAGATATAATGTTTTCTTACTGTAATTTAAACTTTGTGTATAATAAAGTAGACATATAGTGGTGATATCTGAAACAGATGCCATGAGAAACATCGGATTTGGGCCCTAGCTAGCCTAACCCTAGCTTCACACTACTCGCGAAGTTGACCGACGTTGGGAAAATATGATAGTGTGGAGAGCCACTTCGCTGCGGAAACCCATACTTCGGCCAACTTCGGGTGACCTATTCGAGTGCTTCACCCGCGTAACTATCGTGACTATTATATTCTGACAAACCCCGTATGATCAAGGGCGCCATTTTATGTTGTCTTGTAGAAGACGCAGTTTAAAATTCTTATCAAAATGATGTTGATTGCTTCTATAAGTTGGCCATTATTGCGGTTACGGTAATGAATCGGTTAAAACGCTCTGAATAATCACCGCTCCGCGATAGTGTGTTCCGGATATCCATATGCACGCCACACATAATTTGATTTAAAGTTGACAAGATACACATATGTTTATCCCTTTCAAACGTTATCGTTTTCTCTCTGCTCTGACTCTAATGGTCAGCTACGTGTGTTGCTGTTTGTACCACGAAATACTTGTCGCACAGCTCCGCCGTATCTGTCGCGATCATTTGCATATGAAAGCCGCAGCTCTGTGACACGGAAAATTTAATCTTTTCGGTAATTAAATTAGACCCACGGTCCGCTGACCGAATTAACGGTGGCATTTTTAGACGACAAGCGGCAAATTAAGTGAAAACATGATCGGGTCCCTCGATAGCCCGATGTGACTCGTGCGATGGGAGTTATAGCTTGTTTTTCCGTGAATTTTCACCATGATAAAGTCGAGAAACTGGTAAACTTACTTTGTGTCAGGTAATCATACTAACTGAGCCAACATATGATGCAATGGCATTATTGTTGGCATGGATTTATATGGATTTACAAAATTATGTTCTTAAGTATAAAAATAAGTATTACAATGGTATTTCATTCGTTTCAGGTATGTATGCTGCTCGATCGTGATAACCATCATATAATTTTAATGGTGCTAATAGATAGACAACGTACATCATAGTTATTGATCGGGTAAGTTGAGACTCATGTAAAAGACCGATCGAGTTGTAGTCGTAATTCCATTGTAAAAATATGTCCAATATTATATTATTTTCACAAAAAAATTCAGTTAATTTAAAAAAAAGCTGGTCACATATATACGGTCTAATTTTACAGTTTTATTCAAAATATTTTAAATGCTACAGGTACTATACAAATAGTTGCTAGGACAAAATACTGAAATGACGCGCTTTCGGGACCACGGTTATATTACCAGTTCTTGTGTTTTGGTAAAAACCCTAAACAATGTCATAAATTTTCGTGTTCGGAAAGCAACCAGAAATCTACCAGGAAAGCATTTTACTGGGACGCGTTAAGCAGCTTCGCGGAGACATAAAGCCTGCTACTAAGACAGTCGCACTTAGGACTTGTCTTCCAAAGTGCCAACTTAAACTTACCGCTATCGAAAACGAATCTAACAATTTCAAACCCTAATCAGCAAGTCATAAAACTGAAAATACTCAACAACACTTTAAACACCCGCACAGTTAACGCGGCGCAGTACATGTACCTACCAGAACGTTGTTACCTGTATTGAAATTGATGTTCTTACATTTTGAACCATACTGTCGAGGGAATAAGAAACACTAGTTTGTATTTTAAGCGAAATATTAACGAGGCCATTATAGTTTACGACATATTAAAAACATTGAGTGGTTGCAAAAAATGCATTGTCAAACCATTAAAGAAAGTTAATGGACATTAAAAATGCTTTGTAATAAAAAATAGTTGCTCGTCGGGAATAAAAATGACTATAAACTGTAGGTATTTTTAATGATGTTGCTTTTAAATTTAAGTATATAGGTTAGAGATTATTATTTATGTTACTAAGTACCATTAATGTTTATTTTTTACATAAAAGAAATGTTTTTGTTACATTTGTCGTCAAATCAATGAGCTAAGTACAGTAAGAAAATAAAACACAAATATATCTCTTTCTTATCACGTAAGTTATTAACTAAAGAGCGCTCTTTCTAATCACAGAGATTCCGAAGAACAATAGCTTCAGGATTTAATTGTGGAAGTTAGTTCTGTTTTTAAGTCGGTGCCAAAGTTCGTTGGTGCAGGAACAATGGGCGAACATTAGTAATAGGATCGTCTCGAGTAGCACTAAGACTTTTCCGATAAGCCCTGAATACAAGCAAAGTATAGTTAGCAGCATATTGACTTAATTTTATTAGATTTAAACTCATTTACACCCCTGGCCAAAAGTATGGAAACAAGCTTATATTACTATACAAACCTGTGATTTCCTTACGGAATAAATCACAAAATCACGATATGAAAATGATTATAAACATTTTAAAAGTCCATAACGCAAATTCTGCTTGTGAAAATTGCCGGTGCAACCTTTTAATAATTATTGAAAACTTTAAATATTCAAAGAATAAACTTTGTTGCCATACTTTTGGCCTGGGGTGTATTTCATGTGCAAATAACTGTAGATATTTGTTAATGCAAAAGTCAAAGTCATACAGTCCAACAAGAAAGAGTGGAAATTAAAAAAGGCGGGACATCATTCATAAAAATAATAAATTAAAACACTTGCTACGTTTACTTGGTGGATAACCCGTACAGCTTCTGGTCTTAGAAGCAGTTGTACTTACAGGAGAGTTGTGTTTTTATATCCATTAGTCTTAAGTGAGCTTCTCTATACGAGTAAGACAATGGCATTGTGGGGTCATATTAATAAGATAAATACTTAATTCTCAAAAAGCGTATTGCTGACATTGGAGAAATAACCGCCAGGTTAAAGTGGGACTGGGCAAACCACGTATGCTGCATGCACCCTTATAGATGGGCTAATGGAGCCACGAAGTGGGTGCCGGATGAGGGCCGCGACGACGTGGCAGGCCAAGACCGAGATGGCGGGACGACCTGGACACATTCCTAAATAATTGAACCGAAATAGCACCGAACAGGGAAATGTGGAAGTCGAGGGGCGAGGCCTTTTCCCAGCAGAGGGACACAAATACAGGCTAGAAAATAAATAATACTTGTAATAATAAATACATTCTTAATTACCATTCCGACATCTTAAATGTCTTTTACTATACCATAGTCGATAATTGGTTGTTTTACTTCTATTACTATAGTCTTGTTATCGATGCAATGGATACGGCTTGTTAAGTCTAGATTCAAAAGTGTTTCACGATTTAAGATTACGCAACTAACGTATTTTACCAATCACTAGACTTTTATACTATTTTCACTGGTAACAAAGACTTAAACGGGGTGACTTCAAATTGTACTGTACCAAGTCTCATGCTTCGAAATTAATAAGAAAAAAAACTTGTTTTTGAGTTTCTACAGTTTTTTTACTTTATGCGGTTACCGACGGGAAACGGTATGATTTAAAACAAAGAGGTAAAAGTACTTCAAATCAACACTTTCCCATTTGGTTATCATCTGACATTGCATTAATGAAATAAACGTGTTTTGATTATTAATAGTTACTTGTCAAATAAAATACTTAAACTTTCCCGTAAGATTTTGAGTTTAAAACAAATGTCTCATTTTACCCCCTACACTAACATTCAAACAATTTATATGTCGTCTTTTTAATTTACATCGCGAAATACAGTGCTTACTCAGTAATTATTTTAATTAATTTCCTGTAAACACTGACTGTCGTCAATTGACAGATAGGACAATTACCTAGCTACCTATTGAATTTGGGGTAGCCATTAGGTATCTACACTTTGGGACTTTAATTAGGTATTTGTTTTGTTAGAAAATTACCCATAATAAAATAAAGATAGCTTATTGAATTTGCTGTCACGTTTATTGTTATATATTATTTATCCTTAAACGAGCCACCCTGTATAGAAACAAAATAATTTACTCTTTTTAGGGTTCCGTTGTCAACTGGACCACTTATAGTTTCGCCATGTCCGTCTGTCCGTCCGTCTGTCCATCCGCGGCTTAGCTCCGTGATCATAAATGCTAGTAAGCTGAAATATGGTATGAGTATGTGTATGTATCACGCCGACAAAACGGTAAAATAAAAAACTTATTCGTTCCAACACTAACGTGTGGTATGTCGTTGAATAGGTCTTTTAAAAATAATAGGGTTCTTCAAACATCATTTTTTGATAGAGTCAGCAGTTTTGTAAATATTCGCCCGGGAAATCAAAAATTCTCAACCACGGGTCAAAAAATTATGGAAAAATTCATGAAAATGAGGCCTTATTAGTACTTTCAATAAAAACTATATTGAATGAAATCGGTCGAGCCATTTTTGAGTTATCGCAAATTTCATAATTTTCTTTGAAATGAC
Source organism: Apotomis turbidana (assembly GCA_905147355.2). Lineage (NCBI taxonomy): Eukaryota > Metazoa > Arthropoda > Insecta > Lepidoptera > Tortricidae > Apotomis > Apotomis turbidana. The sequence continues at coordinate 12,633,816 of LR990281.1, forward strand.
GTAAGTGCCGCGCGGTGTTCTTATACTTCGAACGTTACACATATTAGTTAAGTGCCATTCTGCATTAAAACATTTCGCTCAATCCGGCGTGTATAATCGATAACTTCCAGAAGGTAATAATTACAGTTACTTTGGCGTTTAAGACCTTTTTATAGAGCTTCAAATCTAACTCGTAATTTAAATTTTATTTTATTGTCTATTGTGAAGGATGGGCAACTACGGAACCCTACGCTGAGCGTGGCCCGACATGCTCTTGGCCGGTTTTTTTTATTTTACATCAGTCCTGTACCCCAATTCGATAAGGCATTGCGGTATTCCCAATTTAAAAATGACGAGAGCTTTATTATTTCATTGATATACCTTTAACTTCGATTTTGCCAATTTGAGGCACTTTAATTGAAATTATCGAGTTACAATTTTGAATGGGATATAGTTAAATATTATCAAAATTCTGTCATGTTGCCAACGTAGGTACCTAGGTAATTTGTGTATTTTATGTGAAAGCTGAAATAAGCATGACAAAGTGTTCAAATATATCTCTATTTTATATTATAATTTTTAAACAATTATAAGGTGTGTGATCTGCATTTTTTTAATGTAACATAACTGCAGACGACTGCTCGGTTTGTAGAGACCTGCCTACTGAGCCGGCGGTCACGGGTTCGAATCCCAGCTAGGGCAAATATGTGTGTGATGAACTCGAATATTTGTGCTTGGGTCATGGTTGTTCTATGTATTTAAGTATATATTTATCTACATAAGTATGTATATCGCCGTCTAGTACCTATAACACAAGCAGGCGCTTGAGCTTAATTTGGGACTAGATCGATTAGAGTGTGGTTGTCTGATATGTACTATTTATTTATTATTATTTATTAACATATTTCTCTGACCTTATGCAAGTACGACTTACTGTTCATTGCACGCTTATATTATGCGATTTAGGGTAATTCCTAATTCAGTATAAATGGTTACGATAACGATATCTCAAATAAGGGCTCCATAGCCATAACAGTTATGCTAACTGGCTGCCGTTATGAGCGCAATAACGCTTGGAGCCATAACTCGGACATGGCGACAAGATGTTCCCGTTTTATTACTAGACGGTTTGCTGTTTTACTTTTGTTTCGGAAGATAATTTTGGTGATAACGTGATTTCTGAAGGCGGGAGCAGGTGGTAGTGGACTTTAGATTTTGTACCTTTTGGCATAGACAAATTATTCAAAATACTGTCCACTACCCGATGCTTGTGCAACGTTGTGTTTCACCCGCTCGTATAGATATCGTAAAGACATATGTGTTCCAGAATGTAGTATGGCGTTTATAACTCTGCTGCATTAGTATCACATATTGGCCTACATTTACGGAGATATTATAGTCGGTACTTAAAAGTATCAGCCATTGGAATTTATTATCAACTCAGCTGTCTTAAGATAAGGCTGTAGGAAGATGTCAAACTTAGCGGGAGAAGTTTCGCGAAAACAGGCTACCTAACTTACGCAGGATTATATATAAAAAGAAAATATTTAGTTTAGTAGTGTACTCATCGGCTTGAGCATTCTGCCCATACTAATGTACTGAAGGTTCGCCAGAGAGCGATGTAGCGTAATATACTAGGTGTTCGAAGAACTGATCAAATCGGAAACATGTAACGCGCTCCAAAATTGGTGTATTAAATGTAGGTGTCAAGACCGCTAAATGGAAAATGGAACTGGGCTAGACATGTCCGTCAAATGTACCCGGAATGCTGCGCAAAAACAGTAACCGAGTGGGTCCCTCAAGATGGATACCGGACCAGAGGCAGACAAAGAAGGGGAAGGTCGGGTCTGGACGCATTCCAAAATGAATGGCAGAAGTACACCAGCGATAGGTTTGAGTGGAAAAAGGAGTGGCCTGTGCCCTGCAGTGACACACTTACACAGGCTATTAAATACTAAAAGAATAATAATATTTAGATCACATTCGCTAGATAATATTTATATGCAGCATTGATAATATTGTGTAGCTCAAGTATGTTTTATTTGTGTTCCACATGAGCAGCACACTAACAAAAGCCACCGGGCACTTTATTAATTCGTCGGCATCGCGAAACAAATGGACCCGATCCGGTGTCTTCCTGATTGATATACGGCACGCGCCGTGCCGTGTCGGACACGTCGTGTCGGGCACGTCGGCACGCACGTGTCCGTTTAATTAATTTCGTTGGTTCCAATGGGCGGTATTATTGGTTAGACTGGAACATTCTTTCGGAACTGACTGATAACGCCTAGCACTCGAAAATGCTACATCAATTTGATTTGTTTTTGTTTGTAACATAAGATACTACGTACCTATATAGGTACATACGTATGGTGAGCAAAATCGATTGAAATAACGTTATGACAAACAGTTACGGCCCTGCTATACTAGCACTTCAACGAATTTTGCTCGCATTGTAAGAAACTTATAAGTCTCATAACACAATTTTGTGCCCCTCCCAGACTAGTATCCTATGTGGGTGCGTCCCATGAGATATAACTACATAATATATAATTTCATATTAATAACGTTCACAAGATATAATGAACTTTTGCTATAACATCAAAATCAATATTTTTATTAGGAATAACGGTCAATTAGTATAATACTCATGTTGTAGAATATTTTTTTATATAACACTCAAATACTCTAAATTCAGTTGATATAACAAACATAACCTATATCGATCATAGTATATACTTTCTTTTAGTATAATGATTAGAAAACATTATAGCGTATGATATACTAAATAGGTTACAACTGCTACCCCTATGCCCCTAAAATGGAACATGGGTCAAAAACCGAAAACTGTAGGTTAGGTTAGGTTTGTTTTATGACCATGGATAGCGGAGCGAGCAAAGCGAGCGGAGCGTCAAAATGCTTGCTTGCATGGAGGTACCTACATTAAAATTTAACAGCGAACTATTGCATACGACATACGTATGTTCACAATTGATAATGGCTGATGAAATTCTGGCAAGTAAGAGTATAACCGTTTGGAAGAACTGTGATAAAATAGAATATGGGTCAAAAACCGAAAACTGTAGGTTAGGTTAGGTTTGTTTTATGACCATGGATAGCGGAGCGAGCGAAGCGAGCGGAGCGTCAAAATGCTTCCTTGCATGGAGGTATATTAAAATTTAACAGCGAACTATTGCATAAGTATGTACACAATGATAATGGCAGATGAAATTCTGGCGAATACGAGTATACCGTTTGGAAGAACTGCGACAAAATGGAATATGGGTCAAAAACCGAAAACTGTAGGTTAGGTTAGGTTTGTTTTATGACCATGGATAGCGGAGTGAGCGAAGCGAGCGGAGCGTTAAAATGCTTGCTTGCATGGAGGTACATAATTATATTAAAATTTTACAGCGAACTATAGCATAAGTATGTACACAATTGATGTGCAGACGGTTATTCTATACGAGCATTATGCATTTTGGTGTTAGATGTATTGAGTAATATACATTATAAATCTGAGATATTATGAACGTTATACGTTATGATCGTTATTTACAATGATATTATACTTAAATAACGTTATACTTAACAAAAATAGATATTTTGATGTTATATCCAACGTTCGTTATACACCTTGAACGGTATACAAAACAAGCTTATACAATATGAGCGTATATAATATGAATATTATAGCATAAGTTCTTATATCTTATATTACTTACCCATCCTATGTAGCTCATAGAAGTTGTAGACAATTGCGCTACCCCTAGCGCAAAAGAGTTGTAAATTAAATACTTACTTAAATTACTTATAGTAGCAGCAAAAAAACACAGGTCTCTGTGTGTTTTATAGAAAAGATGTCACAATTTTACAATTGCAAATAATACTAACCTGCTATTTCACTGTTACCTCCAATGTATTGTGTATTTTCCAATTTCGTCGACTTTGTAACGTGTTTAAAAATAAAATACGCTTACTACTACTACTTTAAATAAATTCATATTTTTATAATCTTTATCTATTACTTATATTAAAATGACTATGATACATTTTTAGCATATTTGGTAAAAATATGCTGTGTGTGTATGTAAACATAGTTTCGTCCTCTGCTCATACATTAATGAAATATCGAACATTTTCAGAATTCCCCATGGTTCGGTGTTGGGTCGGCCACACGTAGTCCATTCAAGCGATAGTTTTCAGCCTGTTTCTAATTAATGACATTCAGATAGGGATCACGTGCTGTAGCCATTAATTCCGTTTGGTAAATTTAACCCTACTTAACTCCAATAAATGTATATATTTGTATTTGTGTGTAAACGTACATTTTGTTTGCTTACTCACATTATGAATATCGTGTCATTTTCGAGTGTCACTGGTTTAAAGTCATTGGAATTGCTTAAAGTTAGCAGCACTAGCGATAACTTGCTCGCTGATTAATACTTAAAAGCAATGTGTTACGCTACTTAATGAACCCTTAAAATACTAAAACTTTATTCGTTTAGAATTAGTATACGAGCTCACCAGATTAAATGACCCCTAAATTTAATGCGTAAGGTGAACTATTTTCGCCAACCTCCTCTCTCCTAAATTTGGCTGTTCCTAGAGCTTTATCATAAGATAGTAGTAGTGACAATTACATAGATTTCCATGACCGATAGTTTGGTGTGCCAATCATATTATGGCGTCACGCCTAGAGTTGTGCTGTTCTCGATTTGTATGGAGAAAGAATGTTCTAGAACATTTCCCATACAAATTGGGGAAGGTTCTCGAGAATGCCACATCTGCGTCAGCCATCACAATTAGATACTATTTACTCGACTACAATAAGCGAAAAAGAGGTTTGTGACTTCACCTGCACGGACAAGAAAAGCTTTAGTAAACAAATATAAATATTCCTTGGCACCACGGAGGTGTAAGTATAAGTGCATAGTGCACGACGTAAACTAGCGTTGAAAAACGTATCAATCTTAGCCACCATGAGGAAATTATACCTTTTCCGTACTTACGTATTCAGAAATAAATTACAAGTCTATTTACAACATATTTTGCTTGCACACGTGCAATAATGGTTCATATAGGGATGAACATAATAAACCTTCATGTAAACATAACATACAATACTTTTAAAATACATATTATTTACAGAGGTAAGACGATAATATTAGGGATTTGAAGAAAACTAAATTGATAGAATAGAAACTCCAATAAAATCTTAAAATTTATCGCGTACCTGTGTGATCACTGCAGAGTGCAGACATCGATAACGATTTTCAAACACAACCTCAAAATAACGGGCGGCAATATAGGGTTGGCCAATTACATTAAACAGAGTTAACCGCGAATTGTACGATAGATATCGACTCATTTTCAAAAGTATAAATGCCACATTATCATATTAAGTCTTTAAATAAAATATCTGTACGTCACCAAAACACGTCCAATGACCGCATAACGTCCATAAACCAATCCATATAACGAGACTTCAATTTATTACTTAAACTGCGGAAGGATAACTTTCTCGTCCAATTTATGGGTTATTTCGTAAAATGTGCAGTAGATCATTGCCTCTACCACGGTATCGAGTCCCGGGGGATGCGCAGCACGCAACTCAAATGCCGTGACAGCGTGACAGGCTTGTATGACGGTCTTCACTTGTTTCTGTTCTTGTTCGATTTTCAAATTGAAAATCAGCCAGTATCAAGTTTCAAACGAATATTGAAATGGGAGCATTCGAATCGATGTTTGTTTCATGTTATGTTTGTAGACGTTTTTGAGAAATCACATTGTTTTTAAACCGAAACGGCTCTAACGACTAAAACTCCTCAAAATATTGTACTGAGACGTTACAACTACAACAATAAGATTACTTTTATGCCGACACCTTGAGATAGAGGTGATACTGCAGTGCCAGGATTTTTAATATGGCAGTACCCGGAATTCCCGGTACCGTAAAACGGGGTTACTTTAGGGAAATTTGGGGCTACTTTGATAGATTTAAAATGGTTATAAAACGCAAATATTCATAGTGCGATTGAGAAAATGAAGTAAAAGGTTACGTCATTGTTGAAGGTAGGTATTGCATTGCCACAGATATTAAAAACAAATAAGTATATGGCGTAAAAACACTTTTCCAAAGTAACCCCCGTTTTACGGTACTCCATACTAACATAATTCCGATTCTGCAGACTCATAAGTGAAACATGTATTTGGGTAAGTCTTGTTGCCAAAATTACTCTTGTGACCAAGGAGCTATCGTCTATTTTCAAACATCGCATTCTTATATCGACGAATATTTGAACGAAGCTTAAAAATTTACTCAGTATATATATTATATTACAACCATATAATGTGAAACACCAATAGTAGCGGCAGCGCACATTTTTTTAACTGGACCTTTATTTATGCACCATTTCCGCGGGGAGGACTTTGACAAATGCTCGCAATTTTTGCTTCCGCTTATTCCTACCTTCCTTCAGTACGTGCTGATAACTATCTGTATTTTGTTGTTAACTCGTAATACCATATTGTTTGAGTTGTAAAAGGTTTTAATTTTGTTGTTTTTTTATTTCCGACGTTTAGTTATTCTCTCTCTTAACAAGTTAACACCTTACCATATTTATAACCAAAATTATTGCATTATTCACGAATTAATTACGTGCAATTATTTACGATTAATTTTTAAATTTACAATTACTCGTTTCCCTGATCGTAATTCTAACCTTAACAAAAGATAACCCCGTAATCATATCTCGCTTCTTTCTGTGCAGATATAATTAATTGTAAAGTTTACTTTGTAAAGGGCCGGCACCCGTCATCTGGTAAGGAGTGCACAATGTTAAGAAGTAGCAGTAGGGTAAAGGAATACTAACGTAACAAATCTATCTTTCTTTTAATTATCTATGTTTTTTAATACTTGCACTTTTTTATCATTTTTGTTATTTTAAGTCATCATGAATCTACAGCACGAAAATATCTGTCATATTGGTGTGCTTTGTACGAAAGTTGTCAAACTTGTACTATTATGTAAGAAGGTGTCATAACAAAGTAATGAGCTGTGAGACTTCTATTTTTCTACTCAAACTGTTATTTAAAAGTCGTCGACAATCATAAAACCTGCTGCCACATATACAGCGTCTATATTTGATATAACCGCAAATTGTAGCCAGACGGAGATTTTAGTGCTATTCTCTGTTATTTATAACAATTATTAATTGCGCAATTAGTAAAAGCGTTAACTGCCATAGCGTAATTTTTTTTTAATTTTTGAGCAGTAATGTATAGCGTAGTTATTACTAGTGACAGCTGTGACATCACTATGTTAAGTGTCAACACAAACAACAACAAACAAAATACATACTGAATTAATACATATTGAACCGCAAGAGTATCTAAATAAAAAAAATACTTAAAATAACTCACGACAATATAACGTACCTCGGATGCCCAGCCGTAAAAAAAAATAGACAGATCCGCCAACCAAAAAATACGCGGCTCGCACCGAAACAACGTTGAACTTATAGCACATGAAAATCCAGGCTATAATTGAAATATAACTTACAGAAAATAAGTTCAAACTCAAAGCGTCTCGAAGTAACGAACAACCAATCATTTCTCCATGACAACCCGTCAACAAATAGCTTCGTATGCAGTAAGGGGTTAATCAGAATCAGAATCAAATATTATATTTGGAACAACACCAATAAAATAAGTACATAATCTTATATATGTTACACACTAAATACACTACTGCTTACTTGTTACATCTCCAAATGAAAATTCTAATAATATGAAAATTCTAAGCTCTGTAAAGTCAACATATTTGAATAAGGCTGCGTTTCCACCAGAGATGTGTAGCGAGGGATGTGTCTTTGTTAACGAATAGAATCAGCTGCTGCACTAAGCGAGTATAGGTAAATGAAGTTATTCTTTTAGTTAACAAAAACACATCCTTCGCTACACATCTCTGGTGGAAACCCAGCCTTAGGTGGATCTTTTTTCCGCTGCTGTATATTGTGATTAGGTACACTTATTTTAAACTCTACGTTTTAATATGCCATGACAATTTTAATTAATAAATTAGTCTTAGCAGCGATACAAATCAGCATTATCTTGTGTAAGTTCCAGGTACTAGTAAGATCTAATACTGCTTACATATAATTAGTATGAAGTCGTAGAGAATAAAAATAAAAATAAATCTTAGGAATTCATAATCACCACCGAATTTTGTTTCGCTTTTCCTAGTTTTTAAGTTCTTTATGATATGCTTCGAAACAAAGAATTTATTATTATTAATATTTTCCTGTTTCTAAAAACTCATTCCAAATTCCCATACTGGTTTCACTGTAATTCTGTAAGTCGCAATGAAATTAACGCAGCGCGAACGAATCTCGAGTTTTAATTAAAGGCGAGTCTCGCCTCTGGCCGCTTCTTCATTACACGGCGACTCCTGAACCCGCCTGCCGCCTGTTTTGCAAGGAGTTATCACAACTTTCTGACATATGGCTGTGCTTGTGTCAGAGCTTCAATCCCCTGTTTCTTCTTCATTACATGGTGACTCCTAAACCCACCTACCATCTGTTTTGCAAGGAGTTATCACAACTTTTTCAGTGTCTACTGGTGTCAGAGATATTCAAACTCTTTCCTATTTTTATTCCCGGGTTTTCAGCACGCGATTGTACGACTACTTATTTCGCCTATCAGTTGTATTCCAATTCGGTTATATTGCTCTGTTGAACAATGAAGCTTCTACTATTTTTTTCCATCATCACTCTTTTTGGCTAATTATTATGATTTAGACTAATGTTGGTAACCAAATCAACGGACAAAAAAACTGAACTCATACACATGTGGTTTCTTTGACTCACTGGATATATAGAAACAATAATTGAATCATCGAACTCATTGTAACAACTAAACAAACCAGAAAAAGTCATAAATCACAGAACAAGTTCAAAACCTAAAGCCACCGCTGTTCTCCGCTAAAGTTATTGCTTTTTGATTTGAAACAGAAGGAAAAAGTCAATGAACGACACGACTGCCCCGATCCAATTATATTGTAATACTTTGAAATACATTTTTACGACCGAGGTTTGACGAGTTTAATAAATTATAAAGCCGTAAATTTAAGAATAAAAAGAACTTCAGTAACATTAAAGACAAGACAATTTTAAAATTCGTAATGGTTAATATCATTGTATTTTGACAATAAGAGGAGACTTGTATTGGCTCATTTTTTTATTTATTAAATGTCCTCCACTCAATTGCTCTGAATTTTGAGTTGAACTCTATTTATAATATAATATAATAAGAGCGGTAACAGGTAGCCATAGTTACCAAAAGCAATTGAATACAAATAATACTTATACATAGTTTAACATTAACATTTAATTTATTCTCAAATAATTTATACAATACAACAATACTTTATTGCACACCAATAAAAGTTTACAAAAGGAAACAAGACAAACGCAGTTTATGAATGTACATAACATAGCAGAAAAATAATTACCAAACTTTACATGTATGAAATTTGGCGGTATACAATAAATTTGATAGATTTTATCGCGTGCAATAATAATTACTACCGCAAAACGTTCTAAAGCGAAAAACAATAGTAAACAATTCCCGCTTAATATTAATGAACTTTTCAAAACACCGTACATTTTGGCAGCTGTAAACGGACGGATTGGGCTCCGGGCGTGAGGGCATAGAGCACTTTAAAATTTATCGAGTTTTCGTGTTTCCCTCCCCTTGGCAGAACGCGGCCGGTCTCCTGCACGGTAACTGGTAACATTAACAGTAGCCAGCGGCCGTTTCAGTTAGGCCGTTCTGGAACTTTTTCAAATTTTGAATTTTGTTCTATTGTGGGGTTTGCCGTTCTGTTTTCAAATATGTCAATTTTGGTGGATCATTTTAATTCAATTTAAAACGTTGAAAACTCAGTGTTCGGTTTCATGTCGACCTAGAATTAACTCAGCATTTAGACTTGGCCATAGATTAAGGTTACCCATAAAAATAGGTGAAATCACATTTTTAAGTAAAACCTAAAATATCTATTGACGATTTATGTCGTCGGGTGATGAATTATGGCGCCCGTTTCGTTTGTGGAAACCAATTTCTACAGCACAGCCGAACTGGGCGACCACGTTTAAATAACTCTAAAATAAAGCAAAACCCCTTAAAATAAACAACTGCAGTATAGGCAGGTCTGCGTAATGAGTGCTGACGTCCCTTTTTTAACGCCAGACAGCGGCCAGACAGACAAATAGAGATTTATTGCAAGCAATGTCGGTTAATTTTCAGTATTGGGACCTTGTTGGTATTGTAACATTTGCAAACCTTTACGGGCCGGTTGAATTTTCTTTGGATTGGATTTTTAAATATCTCATTCTATTTATCTTGTTATTTGTGAGATAATTATGTTTACCAAAAAGGCAGCAAGTTGCTTTGCCTGTGATAGCCATATCATGTATGTTTGGGTAGTTTGACGAGCGTTTCAATCGCTATCAGTTTCATGAATCAGCGGCGTATAGTTTTGATGTTAATGCAACGATATAATGTGCCTGCGTATCAATCTGGATTTATTGAAATATTATATTTATTTGGTTTACCCTTGAAATGTCGACAAACGTTTCATCGAATTTTCATTTCTTCGAATTTTCATTTCGTCGAATTTTCATTTCATCGAAAGCATTTTTTTTCTGAAACCATAAAATATTTTTGAATGTTATAAAACAAACCTAACCTAGCCTAACCTAATCTGAAGGTTATAATTTACAAAATATCTGAAAAATTTATGACTACGAGTAAAAATTTGTCGACGAAATGAAGCATTCGGTGAAACGTTTGTCGACATTTCAAGGGTATCCGTATTTATTTATTTATTTAAACTTTATTGCACAAAACAAGTCAGTACAAATGGCGGACTTAATGCCAAATGGCATTCTCTAGCAGTCAACCATGGGGCCAAACAGAGATACTAGAAGTGGGTGGAAATTAGAAATCTGGTGGTACAGAGAGGATCTAGAGTACAAGTAAATACAAAATATTATATTACTGTTTATACAAAAATACATATACCTACATTACAGATATATAAATAATATAATATGTATATAAATATATACGAAAGTCTACAAAGTGGGATGATGGATGAACTATTCGAGCTCTTGTTCCAGCAGATGCTTACGCAGCATACACTTGAAAGCTACCTTGCTTGGGGCTTGTCTGATGGAGTGAGGTAGTGAATTATATTTAGGTATTTTGACTTACTTTTGTAACATAGTGACAAGAAATTGAGAGCGATTGAAACGCACGTCTACTTATTTACATATAGCTGCTGGTGTTCGCTTTAATAAAATATATGGCTATTGTTAAATTCACCTTAAATTTTAGAATTTGCAAATTGCTTCTCATTGTTACGATTAAAACTTAGTATGAGGTTCGATTGCAAAAAAAATGTACATAGTTATTAAGGGCTTTAATTAAAACAATGTTAATTGATTTCTTTGTGTGACGAAAGTTACCCATACATTTGGTATGACTAACTTTCGTCACACAAAAGAAGCGATCGTATTTTAGGTTAACTAAGCTTTTAACTATGTACATTTTTTTTCGACCGATTAGGCAATAATATACCTCGTCGTAGGCAGAGACAACTCCATTCAATTCGACTGTTCTTAATGAAGAGAACATAACTAGCCTAATTGGCCATTTCAATGCACGATTAACTGGCAGTTAGTGGCCGTTACAAAATTGTCAGCTTAAATCCATACTAATATTATAAATGCGAAAGTGTGTCTGTCTGTCTGTCTGTCTGTCTGTCTGTTACCTCTTCACGCTTAAACCGCTGAACCGATTTAGATGAAATTTGGTATATAGATAGTTTCAGTCCCGGGGAAGGACATAGGATACTTTTCATCCCGAATAAATTTAGTGTTCCCGTGGGATGAGCGGGTAACACCGCGGGGCACAGCTAGTGTTATATAAGTTTTACTTAGCCGTACAACTTTATATCTTCTCCGTCGCATCGTGTCAAAGGGTCCAAATTCTCAGCCTAAATGTAACTTTGCCAATGGGTTGCCACTTCACTTCTATCCCTCGGAGAGGAGACTTTAGGAGACCTTTTTACTAAATTCAGGAAGGAAACGACGATGATTACGAGAACAATCCTTTGTCCAATTAAACTAGCACCAAACAAGTTATGACATGTCCTGTCGCCAAGACTATCAATATGGCCCGTTATAACCCAAGTCACGACGCGACTGGCGACCAGGCTCCCAGCCAGCCTCGTTAGTCCACGACAAACAAATTTGATTACCTAACGAGCTACAGTTAGACGCTTCTAACGTTTGGACCCCCTGTGCACGAAGCACGACTCAAACAAATTAACACTTTATGCGGTTCACGGAAAATGGATTATAAAGTGCGGGAAGACAGACGAGGAGTCCGAATTGTGAAAGTGCTGTCTATGGGAATTATACTATTGATCATGGAACAAGCTAGGAGAGTTATCACCTGTATGATATAGTTTTGATATTGAATCAGAAGATTGGTTTTCAGTTATTGGTAACTTTTGATCATTTAACAGGATTTAATCAAATATTCGACGTCGGACAAAACACAATTATAGATATTAGCAGTAGGTGTCTAATTCCACTGAATTTAATGCTGTGATATTACCTACGTCATTCAAGTAACTATTGACGAGAACTGGCGCAGATTCAAGAAAAATGCCATGATCACAGACAGACCATAAATTATTTTGAATGAACAAACGATGTTATACGTAAAGTGTCATAATTTTCTGGTTGGTACATAGTTTATAATATTTATTAACCTAACACGATATTATTTCATATAGCGAAATTAAATACGATACGACTTGGCAGCAGCAGCCATGGATGTCGCAAAAACGAACGTGCCTTAAATGCTGATAGAGACAATTCCACGATTCGCTTTTCCATAGCTCGCTGCGAACCCGAAAGGACAAATTAACGTAAAGAAATATTCTATGTTATTTCATGGCACAATGACTGCCATTGTCGACCACTTGTGCCTCATTAAGAAGAAAAAAACAATTAAGCTGTATGCACCTGAACAGTATTAACTTTACTATCATTCAAAAGTAATATATATCCTAATTTTACGCCACAGAAGTCATAATTACTTGTATTTGGAGTGGCAACTGCAAGTTTCAGTTGGTTCCTGCATCCTCATACATACGTCACTCGCTCAGAACTCCGGGCGATTCCTTTATGAGCATTGTGAAGTTTAATCCGGTCGTGAATGGCATTGTTTAAGGGTATATGCCAAAGGGTCGGTTGTGAGAGTTCAGCGTTTTGTGTCGTTCATTTGCTGAATTATAATATCTACATGCATTACACAATCAGCTAAGGAGGAAGCATATTACTAAATTCACGTAACTCTTTCCCATGGATCTATCTATGTAGTTAAAGTTGATGATATAAAAACTTTAGATGTGGAATTATACATTTGAATTGTCACTGACTCTTGTCTCCGTTGGATTTTTGGTTTTTACGAAATGTCTTCTTACAGAAAAACATAGGTAGACTTCAACTTCTTCTTCTAGGGAAAATTGAGATCAGAGCTCCCACAGGTTCGGTGGTTCTGCTGTAATTAGGAAAATCAAAATTGCGACCAAAACTTTATATTTGAGAATTTTGCTTAATATTTCGTTATTCAAATGTAAATAGTAAAATGAATTAAAATGGAAAATATTTTGTCTGAACTACGAAAATGTACGATTAAATTTTATTCAGCAACGAGTAGAATTGCGAGCATATGCAAGCTCTACTTCCATTTTAAAAGCAAAAATAAATGAATACTTAATGCGATCGCTAGAAGAGTCTCAAAACTTTCAAACTTTTAAGATTGCTGAAGTAACTCGGAACAAAAAATATCTTCTACAAGTGTTTTAACCCGCTATAAATACATTTAAGAGGGACTATCCGTATTATTAAACGCTGATTAAAAATAGCTGTTTTTCACAATCTGCCTGCAGATATCTAAAAGGGTAACACTGTTTATACCAAACAGTTTTAGAATATGTTGGTCTAAGGCTTGTAAGTAATGGTTTGTTACAGGTAATCTCTTTCTCTTTCCAAAAACACAACACCCCGTGGCGGTATCGTCATCATCACTCATCGTCATCATGGGAGCCGAAACATTACCATTGCTGGACTAATAATATACACATATTGTAAAGAATGTTAAATCTGATTAATAGAATAGGAAAGACCGAAAAGAAGATGGCGGGATGACCTGGATGCATTTAGTTACGAGTGGAGGGTGCATGCAGCCCATAGAGACGAGTGGCGCAAAAGAGGGGAGGCCTTTGCCCAGCAGTGCGACACAATTATAGGCTGGAAAAAAAATAGATTTGTATTACAACGTGGGTCGCATTTGATTTTAAGCAGTAGTGGGTAAACCTAAAAGGTAATTGTAGGTATTGGTGTAAAATTCATCGCATTGTCAATATCGCCGTTAATAGTGTAGTACTTATGCTAGAGTAATATTGTGCCGGACCTGTCGTTAATTAGGATAAGGACTAGATAATAAAGACTTCCATAAAGATAGAAAACATGTTAATTTACTCGTTACTAGAAATATCTAGTAATTTGTCGTTCGCGAGATGGGAGCGAAGATTGTGGATCAATTAACAGAACTGGTCGCTGTCAATGTTTAACGACTCGATAACGTTGATGGGCCGATTAAGTTGATTAAAGCTGATATTGAGACAGATAATGTAAATAGGAAAACAGGATAGAGTTGGATGTCACCTAGGCCCAGATTGGAAGAGGCATTGCGATATTCCAAATTTAAAAATATCACGTTAATATTTACTGATATCTATTTTTGGTGTCATTTCAGTTTCACAATGTGATTTTCACTCTTCAAGTTGTATACCTCAGCGAATTCTTCAAGATAGAGATATCCCTTTAAATATTCTCGAGCATAGTGTTTTTTATCTGTTTTTAACTTAGATGCTTCCTTATGAGTAACGTAAGTTAAGTAAAAAAATATGTGTTCAGAGGGATATACGTACTCGCTATAAATTCATTAAATCACAACTCCATCCAACATCTTGCTAACTTTATACATCTTAATCAAATTTATCACTAAGGGCCGAAGCAATATTTCCAACAGTTTAAACAAACTGACCCTTAGGGTAACCATCAAGTAATACAATTACTATTGAACTCCTATTCCGGATAATATTCGTAGTAACATGGCTCAAATTACACTGGCTAGTGTCCGGTCTTCACGGACACTGTATCAATAGGTAACTAAGATCTCTAATTACTATCATTGCCCTACCGCCTCGGAGCTCAAATTGAGTTGGTTATAGTTGAAATTTGATAAGCCATTTTCGAGCTCGGTGCATTTATCCGAAGCTAATTGAGCGACAGGTAGACATTTATTTGACATGGCTGTAAGTTCTATGTCTATTAAATTCACATTGTGAGGAGTGACTTCACCGTTATTTGTTATTTCGCAATGTTTAGTGCAAAATTGAAAATAAGTTTACCTGGGAATGAGTATACTCCAACCAGGTAAACTGCCTAGATGGACCACGGGTCACGAACCATCGAAAATGCTATCACAAACCAATATTACCTGTCAAGCCTCAAAGTGTAAGTTTTTCAACGAAAAAAAAACAATCGAGTTTTCATTTCCTGTATAAAAAACACTGTCACGAAGGCATGCAAAACTTTTTTGCGTCTAAGGAAACTTTGTAGCCCGGCTAGTCGTCGGGAGTGAAAGACGAGCCGTGGTTATAAACAAAATAATTTAATAAACAATAAAAACTATATACAATATAAAAAAATAAAGAAAAACGGTAATCAGTCAGTACGCGGCACTAACGCGAAACACTGGCCTTAATGGATCGGGGCAGGATGGTAGGAAAGGCAGAGTTTCAAGTGTCCGCGTGGTTCCAGCTTCCACGCATATCAGACAGGGACAACCGCCGGTAGAGGTGCGTTTACCACAGCACGCAATCTTCAGCGCTGAACCATGGAGGTTTGCCGCGTTACAACTTACAGTAAAGTCTTAGTTCCTACTTAATTTTCAATCAATACAGTACAATCGATGTTCTACTATCACTAACCCCTTTGTAATTGTAACAATATAAAAAATTATAAATATATTTATTCTAGTAATATCCTGCAAAGATGACAGACATTAGAAATGTCGACTTTCTTCCCTGGTGCAACAACAAAACGTGCAAAAAATATTATATGTTAGTCTCGTATAAAGTTACTTTCTAAAATAAGATTATGGATTGGTAATCTTAATGATTAATTTGATGGTACGAGTATTACAGTCAAGCTTTATATACCTCTATAAAAGTCGATGGGGTCGTAGCAGTTCTACATTAAATATCGAATATAAAAAAAATGCCTGTACTGCTAAGTAGCGCCACTTATGGACACCGTACTTTATATATAGCTGCACTTATCTAATTAAAGAGCATAGGTGTAGGTATTTGACATTGATGGCTGAGGATATTACTAAATAACCTTAGCGCCTTTTCCAGAAATACATATCCTATTATGGAAATTTACGATGCGTACAGGGCAATTCTTTAACAGGAAAAAAGCGTTTTAAGCGACGCCATTTTATTTACGATCACTTTACCGAATGCTGTCAAGCATGTTAACAGCCATATCACTTGTAAAAAGGCGTATTTCAGTTTTATTTGTGCAGCTACTTTCTCGGTGAGACTCTAATGTAATTTTTCATCATCGTTTCTGCAGAAGAAACCTAGATTGTATCGATTTAAAAATATTAATAAATTATTAACTTTTAATAATAAAGCGATGAAAGTAAAGCAACTTAAAAATATATATTCGTAGGTAGGTCCTGTGTCCTGTGCAGACTGAAATCCATCCACTCCTCGCTACCGTCAATAGGTCCGCCTAGTCAGGGGCCGGCCACGCTGCGCTTTTCTACACGTGGTCGCCGCTAAAGGACTTTGCTGCTCCAATGGCTAATATCCGTTCCCCGCGCTACATGGCCCGCCATTGCTACTTCAACCGCGTAATCGTATGAGCTATTTTGGTTACTTTTGTTCTTCTGTGGATATCCTCATTTCTGATTCGCTATTTTACATAGAAAGAAACCGTGAGTCTCTGATATATTTTAAATACACACGAGTCGGATTTACTCACGTCGGAGAAGACCAATCCAGTCCCTTTTGTATGTATTTTAATCCTCATTTCTGATTCTATCACGCAGAGAAACTACGCGCATATTGGCCCTTTCTAGTGCAGTGCTTTGTGAGTCCCGTTATGAACGACCATGTCTCAGTTCCGTAAATCATCTGCAAGATGTATCGGTAATCAAATATAGAAACATGTATATACTAAGGATTCATTAAGTATAAGATACCAGTTCAATTATTTATCTATACTAATTAATATTTTGGTACTCATCACGACATCATTTTATTATATTTTATTAAAATCAGTGTCTCCCTAACAAGGATGATAACATCATCAGAATAACTTCATCTCGTTAAGTTAAAGCTAGTTTTTAACCATAAAGATTAAGTAGCTCGCTTAGAGGCCATAAAACTCCTGAGGTATTTTATTTACACATAGATTAAGTGAGAGCCAGTGCCATACTTTTCTCTTTTACCTTAGAGTTAGTTGTTTTTTTACACAGTCAATATGATCTTGAACAAGATATCTATCTTGTTTAGCGGGCCTTTGATGACGATGATGGTTGCTTTGATAAAATAAACGGTTCACAGTCACTCTCGAACTCATATACTTGTCAAAACGTGACAGATGCTTTGTCATTGACGTGACGTGACAGATGATTTGTGTGTTTGTCGCGTCATAAACGTGACCATCATGGGCCCAGATTTTGCCGAGCATTTAAATACTACGTATAATGAAGAACATCGTGTAGTGAGTTTGCTGTTTTACTCTGTAGCAGAGTGGTGTGTAACCAAGTTAAGTGTGATGCAGTGCATTTCCTTGATATGTTAGGATAAATGAGGGGTTTATAACGTTAAATTTAAATTTAGAGTCACTTTTGTTTTAAAGAATATTATTCTTATAACAAGCGAAAATTCATTATTTCGTTGCTATCTGTAGTTGATGAGTCAACTGCTGCTGATGTTATAAATCAATGTCACAAAAGTCACGAGAATTGTTACAGTTATTACTTATATTGATCCTTTGAAAATGACAATCTGACCTTGCAAGTTTGTGTTTTTGACCTAAATCTGTAGTGTAGTATATGTAGCTGAATCTAGCCTGATTTCCAATGGGTAGTCGGAGACTATAATACAAAATATACTGTTCCTTGCTACTTTTTAATAAATATTTACCTTTACAGAAGAAAGTGACTGCGACGGACGCATAGAACAATCGTCCAACCTGTCCAACCGTCATAGTCATAAAACACAATTTTCAAACTAGTTCATTCAATTGAGAACTGTGATACAACAAACAGACACAGCGTCAAACTTAACCCTTCCATTTTTACCCCACGGAATAAAAATGGTTTAATACCTATTCGCGCCACAGTTGCTTTACTGTGCTAGCTATGATATTCGTGCATTATATGCCTGGTTACTATGCTCTCAACAGCCATACATCATACAGATTAACCAAGCTAACCCCTCTGTTACCCCATAGTAGTACCCCGATGCTTTCGGCATGGTAGTCGTTATAAAATTCATGCTAATTGCGGCAGGGAGTGACGGTCCATTGACGGTGTCACTCCGTAATGGCTTTTAAGAAATGTAATAAATTATTCTACGCTACCGCCAGGTGATGGAGACGCGGATGTGGTTTATAGAGTGAGAGTTCGGAGGGTGATGATAAAAAAAAGATGGCAGTAGGTACCTAGTTCTGGACTATTATGACATAAATGACTGATGCAGTGTAATGTAATGATATTAAAGGAAAAGGCATGTCGACTTTCCTGAGAAATGCATTTTATTGATTATTTGCGAAACAATTGTTTATGTGTTTGAACTTCGGAAGGCGGAGCCGTGCATCATGGTACGTGCTGATACGTCGTTTATTAGATAGCCTCGTGGCGCGTATTGAGCCCCTGTAGTTTTTGGTCTACAATCTTGAAAGGCCTTTGCCCAGCAGAGAACACCCTAAACAGGCTTTAAAAAAAAAAAAAATTAGCAAACCGTTACATATCAAAGGCTTTGAACTTAGAATTGAGCTAGATAATTATATAAGTTGGCGCTACATATATATCTTTAAAACAAAATCCTGGAAATATCTATATACATATGGATAGTTTCTTATAACTCGAGCCAAGCGCCGGCGTCAAACGCGACGTGCTCTCATCGTTCCCGGAATTCGTCTTCTCTAATTAATTAAATAAATATATGTCGCTGCTAATACCGTGGCGGTGTCGTCGCCAAACTATCATCATCATAATGTACCGATCATTGTTGGACAAGCGCTTAAAATATATTTACAAGTAATTATGGATAGTTTCTTATAACTCGAGCCAAGCGCCGGCGTCAGACGCGACGTGCTCTTATCGTTCCCGGAATTCGTCTTCTCTAAGTATTTCACAAAAAAGATATCTCTTTCGGAGGGCGACTTTGTTTGCTTTAATCATTGTGAACAATTCGCTTTCGAGTGTCGCCATTGCTAACTACTAAAAATATTTATTGTATCTGTTTGTAGGGTTCCGTAGTCAACTAGGAACCCTTTTAGTTTCCGCGACTTAGCTCCATGATCATTAGTACTAGAAAGCTGAAATTTGGTATGAGTATATGTATGTATCACGCCGACAAAAAGGTAACGGTTTTTTTTAAGTCACCAGTATGGTAAATATTCGCTCCGGAAATCCAAAAAATAGCGTCCCCGCTCTAACTTTTCCACCACGGGTCAAAAATTTTTGGAAAAATTAATGAAAATTAGGCCTTATAAGTACTTTCAATGATAACTATGTATATTGAATAAAATCGGTTGAGCCGTTTTTGAGTTATCGCAAAATTTCATAATTTTCTTTAAAATGACGCAAGTGTCGCGTGGTGTCCTTATACTTCGAACGTTACACATATTAGTTAAGTGGCATACTGCATTACAACATTCCGCTCAATCTGGCGCGTATAATCGATAACTTCCAGAAGGTAATAAGTAGGTATAATTACAGTTACTTTGGCGTTTACGACCTTTTTATAGAGCTTCAAATCTTTCTCGTAATTTAAACCAAATTGTGAAAGAAGAGCAACTACAGAACCCTACACTGAGCGTGGCCCGACATGATCTTGGCCGGTTTTTAATTGAATTATCCACAAGAATGGCACGTAACACTATTTGCAATTTTTTGACAAACTGTTGATGTGATACATACCATCATCATGTACCCTTGAGGTAATTTATGGTTTCCTCGCGACTTCTTCGCGGCAAATTATGGTTTACCGTTATTCTCATATTTACTTTTTAATAAAATATGTGTATCGTCCTCACCACCACCTTAAAACGGATTTTTAATAATAGACTTACTTTTTACCTCATGGCATGATGGTCATTTATAGTGATTATATGCTCTTTGATTTACCTATCAATAATTCCTTATATTATAATTGGACTAAGTGTTTCTGCGATACGTGTTATGCAAAGTGTATTTCTAACAAATAATGCCGTATGGGGGGGTAGTAACTTTTATGTAATTCGTTAAATAAATGAATACAAAACCCGCTACTAAATCAAAGTTATAGTAATACTTTAATTAAAATATGCCAGCTGACACCTACGGTTGCAGCGCATGCATTACAATCATAATGAAATTAAATGCTGCATGTCACACGACACAACATTAACCACATGAAACGAATAAACACTCATAAAACTCATAACGTCACCGAAACTTTATCAGACCGACTCCATCTGTAAAATCTAAATTAAAATTAAAGAGTTGCCATAATGCACACATACGCAGAAGGCAAAACGTGTCTCCATCTGTGAAATCTAAATTAAAATTAAAGAGCACAACGTGCGCGTACCAGCAGGTCGTATATCCTCACTCAAGGCAGCGTGCCTGGGGGATCATCCATCCTCGTTAATAATTAACGTTGTCAAGTTGCGTATGTCACGCAGAGGGGGATGGCCTACTGGATTAGGGTTATCTGGCTGATAACAAAAAACAAAACTTTACTTAACGATTACATTCGTTTAAAATGGATAGTTATCGGAAGCGTTTCTTTTTAGTTTATCCACTACCTATTTGCACATTTCATCAATCTTCTTTGGGTACTGGATAACTGCCTCAAATCCCTTCAAGTTTGTATCTGTCCTGTACTTTGATAATTTTCCTAGCTGCAATTGCCATTCCAATACATTCCAATTTCCACTTCTTAATTTATTCTACGATAATTATAGCTCAACTTAACATAAAATTTATGTGTTAGCTTATGTAATTAATACTCGGTCTTGTTTATAATTATTATGCAATATTAAGTTCAATATTATTATTGTAAAGTTAGTGTCAAAGTATATTGTGTAACATGTTAGGTACACGTGACATATGAAATACGCATTTTGTTGAATGCATTAATTATATTACTTGTTAAATGTAAACTAACGTGAATAATAAAATTGAATAGATTTTCCATTCTTTATGAACGTGCATAATGATCCTAAAATTCTCACTTCACCAACATCGCTTTCAACCAGTTTATTAGTAGCAGTCAATTCACTTTAATTAACTAACACAAAGCATCTGCTCTGCTTACCTTAAAGCGGTATTCTATGAAATCCGAAAGCAACAATAAAAATAATCAGTAACTGCTTACACCATCGCTAAGTACAGAACATTAACAATTCAAACACTTTCGTGAGCAATAAATTAACTCCGTCGTACACTGGGTAAATCAAAATGGCGTCGTACGTAATACTTCAGCGCTGATGTGGCGCAAGTGAATAAATTGCAGCGTTTGATATTTCCATAGAGGATGAGCGGTCAAGCTTGGACAAGTTAGAAGCCATCACCGACCATAGTCATAGATCGTCGTCGGTTCGATCCAGATTGTCATCCAGTGCCCTTTTGTTCGAGATTTTCAAGTTTTTTCCGCCACTGTTATAATTTTGTCGAGGTTCGTATCAAAGCCAACAAACCACCGTACCAAAGGTGTCAATTTTGAGCTACAAAGTAAGCGCTCCCCGAATGATAATTACAACATTTTTTTAATTGTAACATAGTTCTCCTCCTATCTGTCATGACATCCCAAATCCCAACCAGCAGTGTATTCCAGTTCCTGAACACGTCACAGCGGTTCGGTATGTGACTTCCAAGGTATGAGAACAGTTTTTTACCAACCCCGAGTAGGTAAAGTTCTTCACCGGTTGGGAACCATTTTGAACAAAAGCCACCAGAATTCTAAAATTATTCCAAGTGCGTCTCGCCTCGCCCCCGCATTCTATCATGACTTAGCCCAACCAGCAGTTGACAGTTTCCTTTGATATTCCAGAGAATTTAATGTCTAAGATATTCACGCCAAAAATGTTATATACTTCCAAGTGCATCCCCGCTATCTCTGATAACTCAGGCAACCAGCAGTTGACTGTTTCCCTTGACTTCCTGCGTGCTACTTCCTGGAGACGTCACAGCCTGTTGTTCGGCATGTGACTTTCATCGTATAAGAACAGTTTTTACCGAAGCTGAAATATTAACGTCTTTCAGGAATTCGGAGTTTTAGTGCTACGATTATACAATAGTTAGGCGTTTTTATATATTTTATTTGTGTGATAATACATATCGTAAGTTATCGATGCATTTGGTGAAATACAATATGCGCATCTGTTTATTGTCGTATCATGGTTATATTTGAGTAGGTAATTGAATATTATTTTCAATACAATTTAGATTCAATGTAAATGTAATTTTGTTGTGATACAGTTTTAGTGTTACCTAGTACATAATAAAATCATTTGTTACGAGCAATTATACTTACTCAAATTTGATTTAATGCTATTTTGATAGAAACCGTCTTGCCTGCTAACCCACCGCCAAACAGCAATGTTCGCATTGTTGTGTTCCGGTGTGGGGGTAAGATAGCCGGTGAAATTACTAGCATAGAGGCATTCTATCTTCGTCCTCCGGGTAGGCAAGCACTTGTGACTCCTCTGGTGTTGCAGGTGTTTATGGGCGACGGTTATCGCTTTCCATCAGGCGATACGTTTGCTCGTTTGCCCCCTATGACATAAAAAAAAAAAAAAAAAAATACATTACTCATTTAAAAGACGAAATGGCATCAATGTTGCCATTCCATGCGCAAACATGGTTCAACCAACAATAGCATCGTTGGTTAATAAAGATGAGAAAAGGTTTCAGAACAATTATTTCGTTCAATAATGTATACAAACCGCGGGAGTGCTAAGTTAAAGTATTAGTTTTGCCGAAGAAAATAAACTTACTCGAGTAAATATTTCTCGAATGTAACGTGTTCTCACGAGAGATTTAATCAAATTTGACATACCATTTTATAGAATTGCATCGCAACCCTTGCAGACTCCGGGCCAGCTCGAGAATTCTTCGTTTTAAATCATCGCCCTTCTCGGCACTTCTCCATTTGCGAAATAGCCACCCGCCTATTAAATGTCTATTTTTCACATTCAAAACGTTCTCGCCCCCGTACGAAACAGTTGATTTTTAAGGGTTTGCATTAGGGTTGCAATGATTTCGGCCGTTTTCAAGAACGCGGTGAGATTTCTATAGTGGCTGTTTAGATAAATGAGTTTTCAGCTTTGTGCTACCGTCATTTTGTGTAACGGCGAAGGGGAGAATGTGTAGATTTGGATTAGCTATAAATCTATTTTCATTATTTGATTGAGTCATTAGAATTTTCAAATATTGATTTTACGAGTAACTTTGAACTATTATCATGTAGATTTCAATATGTCATGTATATTTTAACATTGATCTGTAGAATGACACGAGACTTTGTTAATCTCTAAGGAAATTAATGAATTAATTGTCTATGGCATGTTGAGACTTAATACATCTCTGGGAAAATGTGCAGATTAAATGTTATAATAATGATATGAATATATTTTAACAAAGATCTGGAGAATCTACCTATACATCTCCTTTACGTTTACCAAAGTAATAACAATAACATTAATGTAATGGATTATTTAAAATATGATTTATGAAAAATTACTTACTGTTGAGTTTCTTTCGGCTTTCTTTTCAACAACGGTCTTTTCTTGGGAAATGCCGGTGATTCACGATCAAACTTTTAACAGTGCCCTTGTGGCCTACTTATTGAATAAATGATTTCAATTGTCTCTACTGTTTCGATAAATTATGCCAGATATTTTCTTTCTCTTTTGCTTAAATCTGCGCCTTTGAGTAAACTTCTTTTAACTCTTAATAGCATTACCAACATTAAAGGACACCACTACAA
Organism: Apotomis turbidana; assembly: GCA_905147355.2. NCBI lineage: Eukaryota > Metazoa > Arthropoda > Insecta > Lepidoptera > Tortricidae > Apotomis > Apotomis turbidana. Next base: position 12,658,222 of record LR990281.1, read on the forward strand.
TAGAAAATGTCTACCTTTCCACTCAAAGCCATCCCTGTATCAATCAACCATATTTTCGAGGCAAAAGTAACAATTCTGATAAACATTTCTCAAAAAAATCAAATATCTAATAACTTATTCAGTCCTGAAAGTTATTCTGTGGGTGTCTATCAAACAAAGAATAATGGTGAAGTGTCCAACTATATTCAGACAGAAAGTTAAGTTAATATTTTATTACGTACCTAATGGAGATCCGACTTGTACAATCCTTAATACTTTACCGAAGAAAATAACGCTATTTAGCATAAATGTTACGATACAATTGGCAGAATATTTTTAGAAACTTAGTCTCTCATGAAAATCTTCTCCCTTTTATTAAGAAATCTATTAATTCATTTTTGTTAATAGCTAGAGCAATAGTAAGAATTGATACACGTTATGTTAAAAGTAAAAAACAAACGCATAGTACCTATAAGTCCTACATAGAAAGTTGCAGAATAGACATGGATACGGTTGTAACTATAGTTGTACCCATGTGTTACCCATTTACGTGTTTTATCTACAACTAGTGTACACGGGTACAATGCTGATAAATTATGCATGTATTAAACATATAATAAACCTTCCTCTTGAATCACTCTATCTATTTAAAAAAACCGCATCAAAATCCGTTGCGTACTTTTAGTTTAGTATTTAGTAGTAGATCTAAGCATACATAGGGACAGACAGACAGGAGCGACTTTGTTTTATACTACGTAGTGATATAGGTACTGCCAATTCTACAAATTCAAAATAACATCATACAAACCTCCAGGCCAAAATCTTAAGTATGAAATGAGTATATTAGTGCATGAGGTTCATGTCACAATGTACATTGATAAATAATAAAGATGGGGTTTTGAAATTCCTATGCAGCGTATAGAATAGCTACGGGTAAAGGCCTATGGACATAAATAATAAATAATCAGTTAAGATCATTCTTAACTAAGTATATATAGTTAATAACGTAACATAGTCACGCATCACTATGATATATTACGAGGAAACTTATTCTTGTATATTAAATGAAACATATTTTTTCATCCTTATTTAATCAATTATATTAGAAGCCAGCCCGCTGAGCCGCCCGTGGGAGTTATTCCATATCCGACTACAAATATTGAAAATGTTATTAAATTTACTACATACGAGTAGCGTAATATTTCCAGACTACGCATAAATATCGAATGTTTAATTATATCACAAATCATCGTATTTAAGAAACCAAGAGAGGAATCACTCTTATTAAAATCGTTTCACACGGGAACCTGATCTATTTATCTAACAGTTAAGGGGGCTAGGTTCTCTTACCTCAGACGCTTGTCAATTCCTTTTGTTCCACAAACGCTTGTTCTGTCTGCTTATTTCGTTAAATTCTAGTTTTGTCCAAACCTCGGTTCGTCAAATTACTGTATTGTCATGTTAGTTTCGTAAAAAACTTGTTCTGTCAGATGCTTGTTTAGTCTAACTTCCAATCCTAAATTTGACAAATCATTGTTTTATTCACCGATTCCTACGGGAGAACACGCGACGATCGGTTACGTCGCCACGCCTAATGAACCACTAATATACAATCTAGGCTAATTTTCGGGCGGCTTTTGCGTAGGCCAAAAGAGTGAACCTTCTGTGGGTATATTTTCACTCATTGGCGAAGCGTGTCAGCCAGTAAGGGCACAAAAAATGGCCGTCTTCACAGAAACAAATGCGTGTGTCGATAGCAACAGGCGACGGATCGCCCGCATTGTGCCGATTGATGTGATCCAATCCGCCCAATTACTTATCATCGATGTGGGGCATACAGAAGAGTTGGGCTGTTTAAATTAGAGAATTGTCCTGTGATGTCGTCATCAGAAGAATCGGCCTTCTGGGAAATTTTCCATACTTATTAGTTTTAGCCAAATATGATTACACAGGTTCTTGCTGGTAAAATGTCTATTATGTTTGTGATGAGATATTCATTTTTTTAAATAAGTAATAGTAATAAAATTTGTGTTTTTTTTTTCAGGTAATTATTGTTACAGTGTTGTTGAATTTTATAGACATAGGTATTTTATTGTCGGTATATATATACCTATATATTATGTGTTTTTATTGTAAAGGTACAGGTTCTTTAATTTTGTTTTACATACTAAAACCCTAGTTGAGTGTTACAAATTAGTTGAACTTTAATCAAATAGATACACATACTATATGTGCGCTACAACGCACCGTAACATAATAACATCACTTAATATGTGTATTAACAACTTTATCACTTCACATCGCCCCATACCCTATTTGTATCAACCAAACTTTATATGTTAATCGGCTTACAAGTGACTATCTAATGCGACTTTTAAATGGCGCTTAAAAATAAAAACAACTCTGAATTGGGTGTTTTATACACACGCCATGGCACAATTAAGGTTGTTCACGGGTGCCACAGAATTAATTTAGGAAACTAAAAGACAGCTACTGATGGAACGATAATCGTTTCATCTGGTTAAAAGTACGTTTTGAACAAAAGGTGTAAAGTAATTTATATAACGTTTGTGTTAAAAACTTAATTTAATGCTGACAGGTAAAAAATGCGCGTGCCCTAAAGTTTATAATCGTTTGCATATTAAGAGACTGAAATAACAAACCAAATAAATTAAGTCTTATACATAAACTTATTACGAGCTTTTTTTTCGGCTAATCACACGACTTAATCTAATGGATTATATGGTATATGTGAAAATATAAAAAAAAAACTCTAACCTGTTCGAAAATGCCTAATTTTTTTATGATGGAGCTTCTCAGAGTAAAAATGTTATCACTTTCTGAAATAAATTACCCCGAAGTCAAACGACCACCGGCACGTAATGTTGCCGTTTATGAAAATCATAAATTCCACCTTTACAACTTAATGTTAAGAGATACGTTAGTAAATGTTTGCCACCTATCAACAAATTTATGACTCAAAAAACGTCTTGGTTAAACGGGTAGATAAAACATTTGACGTCTTGATAAATGTTTATGGCATGTTTTATTGCATTTTATTCAATTTCATGATAATATGTCATACGTAAATACTTATGAAAAATACTACATGCTACACTAATTTGCGACGACTTTGAAAAAAATCGGCAAACGTGTAATAAATAAATTAAATCCTGGAAAACATAATTACTATAAAAATATTTTTTCTTGTAGTAGTGGAGTTAGTTCTAAAAACTGTACATGGATCTAAAACCGAAAACTATAGGTTAGGTTAGTTTTGTGACCCGTATAGCGGAGCGTCAGAATGTTTGCTTCAAAATACAAATCCTAATCTAATTTACAGTTTCCTAATTTACAATCTAACCTAGTTTTAGAAGAACTGCTACCAAATATTACATGGATCTAAAACCGAAAACTATAGGTTAGGTTAGGTTTGTTTTGTGACCCGTATAGCAGAGCGAGCGAAGTGAGCGGAGCGTCAGAATGTTTGCTTCAAAATACAAATCATAATCTAATTTACAGTTTCCTAATTTACAATCTAACCTAGTTTTACAAGAACTGCTACCGAATGGTTGTCTATTGTTTGACCGAAATTTATATGCAATAATATTGATTTGCTCGAATTTCACTTACCCGAATTTCATTTGCCCGAATGTTTCGTTTCCTAGAAAAGTCATTTGACATACTCTTGTATTCCCGAATATTATATGCCATAATGATACGTAATACGTATGCCATAAGTATTGTTTTCCATAGTATTAAGTGCCATAATATTGTTTGATAGAATATTTAAACGCCATACTAAATATTGTTTCTGTGCGAATCCAACCTGGCTATGCATTTGACATTGTCTAAAATTGAGTTTTTTTTTAGTCATTTCTAGCATTTTGATGTAATAATCGTCTATTTACGATGTCCACATGCAAGCAAGCATTTTAACTATATATTGTGGCCACGTATGTACATAGACACTATGTACTACATGGTCATAATACAAACCTAACCTAAAGTTTTCGGTTCTGGTCGAATGTCGTACGTCCTTTTATCGTAGTTCTTCTAAAACTGTACATTAGGCTAGGATTTGTATTTTGAAGCAAACATTCTGACCTCCGCTCGCTTCGCTATACGGGTCACAACACAAACCTAACCTAACCTATAGTTTTCGGTTTTAGATCCATGTACTATTCGGTAGGGTATACCTTCACTTGCCCGAATTTCATATGCCCGAATTTCGTCTGCCATAATATTCAATTGTCCGAATCTTGTTTCTTATAATTATGTTTCCCATAATCATTGTTTGCCATATTAATCCTATGCCCGAATCTTTGTTTCTCATAATATTAATTCCAATAATCACATCTTCCATAAAGATTGTAATCCATAATTGTCACATGCTATAATTTCATAGGTTATCCAAATGGAACATAGGTCGAAAACCGACATCTGTAGGTTAGGTTAGGTTTGTTTTATGACCCCGTATAGCGGAGCGTCAAAATACAAACCCAATCTAATTTAGTTTTAGAAGAACTGCTACCAAATAGTACATGGATCTAAAACCGAAAATTATAGGTTAGGTTAGGTTTGTGTTGTGACCCGTATAGCGGAGCGAGCGAAGCGAGCGGAGCGTCAGAATGTTTGCTTCAAAATACAAATCCTAATCTAATTTACAATTTCCTAATTTACAATCTAACCTAGTTTTAGAAGAACTGCTACCAAATAGTACATGGATCTAAAACCGAAAACTATAGGTTAGGTTAGGTTTGTTTTGTGACCCGTATAGCGGAGCGTCAGAATGTTTGCTTCAAAATACAAATACTATTCGGGGGGCACGGTAGTGCCCCCGCCATCTAATTTACAGTTTCCTAATTTAAAATCTAACCTAGTTTTAGAAGAACTGCTACCAAATATTACATGGATCTAAAACCGAAAACTATAGGTTAGGTTAGGTTTGTTTTGTGACCCGTATAGCAGAGCGAGCGAAGTGAGCGGAGCGTCAGAATGTTTGCCTCAAAATACAAATCATAATCTAATTTACAGTTTCCTAATTTACAATCTAACCTAGTTTTAGAAGAACTGCTACCGAATAGTACATGGATCTAGAACCGAAAACTATAGGTTAGGTGAGGTTTGTGTTATTTGTGTCGTATAGCGAAGCGAGCGGAGCGTCAGAATGTTTGCTTCAAAATACAAATCCTAGCCTAATGTACAGTTTTAGAAGAACTACGATAAAAGGACGTACGACATTCGACCAGAACCAAAAACTTTAGGTTAGGTTTGTATTGTGACCATGTAGTACATAGTGTCTATGTACATACGTGGCCACAATATATAGTCAAAATGCTTGCTTGCATGTGGACATCGTAAATAGACGATTATTACATCAAAATGCTAGAAATGACTAAAAAAAACTCAATTTTAGACAATGTCAAATGCATAGCCAGGTTGGATTCGCACAGAAACAATATTTAGTATGGCGTTTAAATATTCTATCAAACAATATTATGGCACTTAATACTATGGAAAACAATACTTATGGCATACGTATTACGTATCATTATGGCATATAATATTCGGGAATACAAGAGTATGTCAAATGACTTTTCTAGGAAACGAAACATTCGGGCAAATGAAATTCGGGTAAGTGAAATTCGAGCAAATCAATATTATTGCATATAAATTTCGGTGAAACAATAGACAACCATTTTTTAGCCCACGTCATAATGCGGATTTTAAGCGGCACTAATTTATTTTACTCGCAACGAATAACTTTTAGTAACTAACGTTGAAATCTGTGAATGTCACTGACGTAAACAAAAGGACACATGACTAAATATTTACTGCGGAAAAAAACACAGGCAGCATTCAGGTAATCTGGTAACTGGTTGATGACAAATCCTTGACGAATTTTGTAGTGCATATTCTGCATATTCTTGCCATATGAAAGCTGTTTGTAGCGCCACTAGCCCAGGTCAAACCATAACTTGTTAGGCTATACTTACATACTTGCTGCAAGTTGCTGCTACCAAACATGTACTTTGATTTGACAAACAATATATAACAGCTATTTATTTAGACAAAACACGTGAAAATCGCCTCATACTATACTCAAACGACAAATGATAAATGCGGATTTGCTGCAACACAGAAATTTCATCTCAGGTTAGTAATTTCATTTTAGCTTAGAGTAAAGCTTGGTCTTACTCATCCACTAAAACGCCCCCCTACGAGATCACTTTACCATAGACAGCACTGCTATAACAAGTTTACACATCCATTATATCGACGCACAAAAAAGGGAAACGTAAAGAGGTTTGTTTATCCCTGTCACACGTTCGGTTCCTTTGGCCCGAGATAAAAGTGTGTTTGTTTTAACACGCTGGGCTTTGAAGTGAGAGATTATTTTCGCGGGATACTTTCATTATTGAAGTGAGATGTTGTTTCGTTGATCAATGTGCATGTGTAACTACACCTAGGTTAACTATAAGTATTTATATGTGCACATATTGGGAGGAAATATAAAAAAATATATATTGTATTTTATCTACAATTTATTTACAAATAAATTACTAATAAAGAAATTGTCTAGAGATATTGTAGATAATAGTTAATAGTTAAGTTTCTGCAGTTGAAGGTAAATTAGTATTGTCGCTCAATATCAGGAGTTTTTTGAATGACTATACATGTGGGAAAAGAAAAGAGAGAGAGATGCGCGAAAAGAAACCGGAAAACCCTAAATTAATCAAAATAAAATAAATTACGGGACAATATTAAACAATAACAAAGGGACTGCTCCCTTTGAGACCATAAACGTAACATCGCGTTTGAAACGTCGAGGTAATTAAATAAACACTGTTTGATCGCGATTAAGTCCTATTGTAAATTGTTGTCATGTTTGCTAGGCTCATAGATGGACAGTTTTGAGTACTGGATTTAGACCATCTATGACCAAATTTTTTCAAGATAATTCATTTATACAGTAGAAATAATGTAACAATATATATTTCACTAAATAATACTCTTACCGTAGCTGCTCCACAACATGACAGTAGACCACTGATTGGCTTCAGACATCTAGTGGTGAGAATACTCCATAATAACCTCTATTGTCTGAACCTACTAGGAAACCGACGTCGGTTGTAACAACAATTAAGTAATTTTATGGTGATTGAGATTTACGAATGAAATTGGTACGTCAGGGCGCTCCCTAAACTTCTTTCTGTTCCATTTTCCCACGAACGATTTTGTTGTTTTTAATAATATCGGTACATTTGAAACCAGCCACCTGGAAGCACAAAGCTTTGTCGGTTGCCTATAACGATTTAATCTGTGTAGCTAAGCATGTAGAATTATAACGACGAAAGTTGTCTTGTTTTGTTTATTATTTTGACGTCCTTTATATTTTATCTTTATTTAGATTAAAACGGATGGAAATGATAATAAACCGAATAAGTGCGCTATAAAAGTGTAAACGGTATTAAAAACGACTGTAAAATCGACCACACCAGCCAGGAAAATGCTATAAAGCATTCATAATAAGAGGAGATGATTTATTATTCATTCCGCTGCCCGTGCTAGACGGCTAGGCGTCACTGTCAGTGGCCCGCTAATATTGTTGCACCGTTTCGTGGATAAATATTTATAAAAGATACTATTATTATACTAGAAGCAAATGTAGAAAATTCCTTATAGTTTTTTCTGCAGACACACTTCATACGCAAACCCTAGAGTATGATCACCCAATACGTCTCCTCCAACGTAGCATTAATACTTATACACTGGATTAGGGTAAGCACCAAAAAGGACGAAACATAGATATAAGTATAGCCATACAAAACTTTAAGAATCAACAACTTGCATGGCCGCTGCTTGACGCTGCCGCTTGCCGTCGAAGTGGTGACATGTCCGTAAAGTACGTTATTCGATGGTTAATTGTCGTAAATTTTAATTTGAGTGAGTGAATGTGGTAAACTTTTTGGTTTTTACCCCATTAAATGATTTACGTTTAATCCTTGGCTTCAAATACGTATAAACTGTGAACAGACAAATATACATACTTCCTACGTGATTCATTTTCTGCGCAAATGCATTATCTACAAAAGCCTAAATTATAGATTTTAGAAGTCAATAGCCTACAAAAAATCTTAGTGTCATTATAAAACGAATAAAAAATACCCGATGTAGTTTATCCAATGCTTGTCTATCGTTATTTCAGTTTCACGAACAAAAAGAAACAACATCTTCAACATGGCTTCCTAATTAACAATGCCCTACTTACTACCAACTTATACGACGTCTCACATTTCACCCTGCTCAAGACACAAGTATAACAATTATAGAGTAAAGTTCATTTGTAATATTAAAGTTCGAGGGGCGCGGGAGCGCACACCGCGACCGACACGGTGCATTGCCTCAAGACACTGTGGGACGATTTTGATATTTTGACGCTTATTAGGGCTTGTTACTAGTAGAAAATAGCTGAAATATACCTCACGTCACGTTTATATTAGGTTTATAACATATATTTACGAGAAGGTATGCGTCATTTTTGTCATAACGTAGTCGGGTAAAAAGTATCCTATAACCATCCTTGGATGTCCAGCTATCCTTGTACCGAAATTGGTTAAAAATTGTCTGGCCGTTTCGGCGTGATGTGGGAACAAAGGAAATTATGAAAATAGTTGGCGCTAGGCTGAAATAGCGCCGCGCGCCCATACAAAACAAATGACGATCCTGCATCAAGCTATTAAGATTATTCCTGAAATCGTGACCCCGCTCCATATAAAAGTGATTTTCAACACAAATGTAAAACATTATAATAGTATGGATATAAAGGTCTTATATTAGGTTGGCAGTTTATAACAAGGTTTTTTGTAAATTGATCTCACTTTATTTTATTAAATAATATTCAAACCGCCCATTTAACATCCGAATGGCTACTGACTACAAAATTAATATAAAATATATAAATATAAATATTGGACAACCTCACACAAATCGATCTAGTCCCGAATTAAGCTCAAGAAGTTACTATTTACCGTTTCTACAGAGGATCTTTTCAAACCTTCCGTATATTGTTTTCTCACTGGAAAATGTTGCTTTATCTACACAATATTACAAACTCATACACATTTTTTTACATAATTTCCTAAATAATCTATCTATATATATATTCAGTTTTTTGTACATTTTATATAATGTTATAAAATGAAAACTCAATTTTAGTAAATAATAAACATTTTCCGCGTCATTAAACTCGAGTGAAATGCGACTGCACACATAATGCACTGCACATCACCGAAATGACACTGCTACTCTTTAATATAATCAAACAATTATCTACCCTCCCATGTTTGGAATAAAGGTTAGTTATTTGAAATTAGGATCCAAGTTATGCATGACTGGATGACAATGAATCTTGTTACTCCCTGTGAAAAGTTGTAATTGGAATTGGCGTTTAAACCATTGTTAACTTTGGTTCGTTATGAATAAGACACATTATACTACAATGAATACTGATTATTCAACCGTTTTGATTTAGGTTTGGCCTGAATAAATGATGCTGTGTAATCAGCCGTGAACAGTTGATTATTTTAATGCCTTTCCTGACGCCACGGGGAGGAAGTGGACATATTAATTTGAGTGCCACATCACTGACCATGTGTTGGAAAAAGTCAGCTGTGTTAACTAAAGATTAATTACCGTTTTTTTTAATATACTGTGATCATAATCTAAAGGCATCATGTATGACCAGGGTAAACAGATCATATAGAAATATTATTCTAAATCTAATGGGCCCACTGAGTTATGATTACCAGTTTTAAATCTACTATTATGGATATTTTTATGAATTGAATTGTTTATATTTATCAATTTCATATATATCTCGTACTACCTTTTGCCCGCGGCTCACTCGCGTTGCAATCGTATACACTATCCTAGGGGAACCAACCTTTTTTCAGGATAAAAAGTAGCCTATGTGTTATGTTAGGGTATAAAGTATCTGTTCCTTATTTCAGGGAAATCCGTCCAACTGTTTCAGCATGAAAAATTAATAATCATTCACACACATCACACTCTTATAATATTATTATTCAGATGGGTGTGCAAGCATGTTGTAATTTCATGTAATGTAGTATTTTAAGCGTCTAAGATTTGTTTGCTCAATCATTATCATCGTCATACCATGTTGAATCGGGTTAACAAGGAGTATCATCTCCATTATACATACTCGTATGACAGATATTTTCCCTCTACATATACACGTATGATAACGTATTGTTTGATTTTTTAAATGATCAGATTGGAGATTGAAGTTCTATAGTAATTGTATAGCTTTCAACTTCAGTTTCAAATGGGTATAAAATCATATTAATCATATACAATAATGTTTTTAAAAATGTACATTACAAGTGGCTAAACGCCAAAAGACGATGACCATTAACATCGCCGAAACACAAAAGAATAGCGTACATTTATATAAAATACAGTTCCAGCACACATCAAATTTAGATAAGAGTTTTAGATAAACTGTACAAATCACTGCTGACAAAAACGAGGACTCTGCATAGCGTCTTTCAGATGCAAATAGCTGTATTAAATTTGCAATTTAAACCTCGATAACGCCTAACTTTGCTGCTCAAGCGAGTGGAGGTCAGCGTTTACGGTTGAAAATCATAATGCTCCTTGAGGTCATTATAAAGGGTTGTCAATATTTATCTGTTAATAGGCCTAAACGAAAGATAAGCAATTATAAAAAAATAGCAGAGCACAATGCAATTATCTGAATTAATGACCTAAAAAAAATATTCTGTGAACAAGCATTTACCAAGTGTACTTACAAAACCATACAAAACGTTTTCACATTCAGTAGAGGTTCTTCCTATTTTTTTTTTCATATATATATCTATCTACTGGGGCAGGTACCTGGAAAATACATACATTACTAATTTCTGGATATTTTTTCTATGGGAATTTAAATACGATCGGCATTAATACAAGAATATGTGGCATTTTAGCCAAAAGTATCTTATTTTGAAAATATACTCTCATAGCGATACCAATTTAAACCCACGCTAAAGTATAAATATGTCACCAACTAAAATGTAATAGAGTAAATTATATTCCAAAGATTTAGTGAATGATTAATTATTCATTACAGTATTTCCTGGTGAAGGAGTTCCTAACTTGCGCCACGCATCACCGTTGGCGATGCGAACAGCCCCGAGAGCCTTCAGACAATGAAGATATCCCTATTGTAATGGTCTAAATAGGTTTTATGTCCTGTTGTAGGTGTATTTTTGTACATGCCTACGGCCAAAGGGAAATGCCTCCGGTGAAAGGAGCTAAAGCGTTTAGAAATTCGCCTTAATCGAGATCGTTTTACTTAGAATGCTTGAAGTTGTAGCACAGGTTGTAGGTTAATTTTGATAAGACTTGTACTAACGGGTATATTAGTAAATATTTTATAGCAACCATATACATTCAGCTTTACCGCTGTCAGAGGTAATTTCATATACTACTGTATAACAATAATATAATTATGAATATAGGTATAGTCATGAATAGAAACGTTACATTAAAGATATTTTACAAAAATAATGCTATTTGGATAGGAGTGTTGTTGAATCGGTTTATAATTTTATTTTACTTTTGTGTTTGGGTAGTAGTTAAGTGACTTGCAACCTGTATCAATCGAAGCTGGCTAAACAAGCTTCAATGAATTTTGGGTACCTGGGTATTTGCAGATAGTAAAGCGAAAGTAAATTTAGTGCATTTTCTTTTTCGGGCAAAAGTTGTATAAAGCTTCTTATAAGTGTAGTATTGTTAGGGTTCCGTACCCAAAGGGTAAAAACGGGACCCTATTACTGAGACTTCGCTGTCCGTCCGTCCGTCCGTCCGTCGGTCACCCAGGCTGTATCTCAAGAGCGGTGATAGCTATCTTCTTCTCCTTCGTTTCGCTCTTGTCAGAGCGGTCGTGGTCATCATGAGAGAGGCTTGGGGGCTGCTGTCGCCAGCCTAATGATGTCTCGCCATCTCGTCCGGTTCGCAGCACTTCTGGTACATTCATGCAATGGTTTGCCCAGAGCAGATTTTATCTAGACAAGAGAGGCCAGCTGATTGTGACATCGGAGGGACAGCTTCAGCGCTGGCGGGAGCACTTTGAGGAGATCTTCCGAGTCCCCAACGACCCCGTTGCTACGGCTACAACTGCTGCCAACTTGCCCGCACAAAGCCTGGACATTGATGTGTCTCCCCCTACAGGAGAAGAAGTAGTGAAGGCCATCAAATCATTGAAGAACGGGAAAGCCCCAGGAGTCGACCTTATCGCAGCGGAAATGCTAAAAGCTGACATCCCCACCGCTGCGAACGCGCTGACGCCCCTTTTGAGGAACATCTGGTCAGCCGAAGAGTTGCCCGACGACTGGAACAAAGGCCTTCTTATCACCGTACCCAAAAAAGGAGACCTCAGTGAATGTGGCAATTGGAGAGGCATCACCTTGCTCTCGATTCCTTCTAAGGTGCTCTGCAGGATCATCCTAGATAGGCTGTCGGGGGCCGTTGAACCTCTTCTTCGCAGAGAGCAAGCTGGCTTCCGACCCAATCGATCGTGCACGGACCAGATCAACACCTTGCGCATAATTCTCGAACAGGCATCAGAATGGCAGAGCGAAATGTACCTGACCTTTGTGGACTTCGAAAAAGCTTTCGACACGCTGAGATGGAGCTGTATCTGGGTTCGGCTACGTGAAATTGGAGTCCCCGAGAAGATCATTAACATAATTAAGGCCATCTACGGGATGTATTCTTGTAGAGTAACTCACGACGGCCTCGTCTCGGAGGACATACCGGTCCATGCGGGTGTACGCCAGGGGTGCCTTCTTTCACCTCTCCTTTTCCTTGTCGTCCTGGATGGCATTATGAATAACACCACCAACAGCAAGCGCCGCGGCATAGAGTGGGGACTGTCCAACGTCTTGGAAGATTTGGACTATGCCGATGACCTATGCCTATTGAGCCACACGCGCGCAGACATGCAAGCCAAACTGGACGACCTACGACGAGAGGCTCTGGAGACGGGACTTAAAATTAACACCCGGAAGACCCAGGAAATGAGGTGCGGAGCGACAAGCTCTTTGCCGTTGCTCATCGGCACAGAGGGGGTGGAGAGAGTCCACAAATTTACCTACCTCGGTAGTGTAGTGTCAGAAACAGGAGGGACCGAAGAGGACACCGCTTCGAGAATCGCCAAGGGGAAGGCAACCTTCGCACAGCTCCGTCCTATCTGGCAATCGCGGAAACTGACTAGGAGAGTTAAGCTCAAGATATTCCGGTCCAACGTGAAAACCGTGTTGCTGTACGGATGTGAGACGTGGAAGGTCACTAAAGACATCACGCACCGGTTCCAGGTCTTCATCAACCGCTGTCTTCGCCGAACTCTCGGTGTATACTGGCCCGAGAAAATCTCCAACGTAGACCTGTGGGAACGCTGTGGTGAGACTCCGATCGACCAGCAGATCAAACGCCGCAAGTGGAACTGGATCGGCCACACGCTCCGAAGGGACCCTGATCACATTCCAAGGCAAGCCCTAGACTGGAATCCCCAAGGAAAGCGGAAACGTGGTCGCCCTAAACAGACCTGGCGGCGGACGATCACTGCAGAAGTGAAGGCGATAAGAATGACCTGGAGCGAAGTGAAGCGCGAAGCCCAAGACCGTTCGGGATGGCGACGTACTGTGGACGCCCTCTGCCCCATCCAGGGGACATAGGACATTAAGCCATCGCATTGGTGATCTACCACGTGGTCTCGTGCCCTCCACTCTCCCCTGAACAACTAGGCGCTCAATGGAATCACTATTCCGCCTCGACACGTGTCCGAAGAACTTGAGTATGCGTGATTGTACGAGAGCAGATAAAATTGTGATAGCTATAGTTTCTGCCAAAGGTTCGGTTTCGGCCAAAAAACAGCCGAACCTTTCGGCCGCGCCGAAACTTACAACATTGTACTGTCGGGTCGCGTTCGGTTAACGTCGGGTGCGCTCGGCAGTCGGCACGGATGGCAATATGGCGTCGCTCGCCTGACTCCGCCGGCCGCTGAATCACTTTGCTGTGACGTGACGTTTTTGTTTGTTCCCCGAATAATGTTAAGTAACTGACCGAGCGAGCATTTCCGTTTCAGCGTGGCCCAAAATTCTTTCGTATGCCCGGATGTTGGATGTCCATGCGCTTACCGCCTTGCCTTAATGTCGCATTTCTCAACCGATTCTCATGAAATTTTGTGAGTATGTTCGATAAGTATTATAGTATTTTTCGTCGATTCATTTTTTCGGAATTTCCAAAATAGCGGAGATTTGCGGTAACAATTCTCATTTAAGTATTTTAAATTTACTTAATTTAGTATTTGTTATGAATTTATCAACTCATAGTGTAATTTTTAACGCAAATTTTCTTAATTTACAAACGAATTGACAGCGATATTGGTTATTTTGGATAAAAGTTAAGTTTACTTATCTTATAAAACGACTTTAGGATTCGTCATTGCTGCGTGTATGTAATAAAATGAGTAACTACGTTTGAATCAGCATCACTTGGCTACCTGATTGCAATTATAAAAATTAAAACCCACTCAATTATTTCGTCTAGCAACCAGTTTTTAAACTTGTTTCATTTTATACCATCTTCAATAGGCTAGTAGACCCAGTTTTGAAATATATTCGAAATGGTTAATAATGATCTTACTAGCTCTAAAAAAAGTCTTGTATTTTTGTGAAAGCTAGAAAGCTAAATTTTATCGATTGAAAATTATAAATTTCATGATCAGTCAAAAACGCCGTCCGCCATTTTTCCTTTTGCTAATCTGTGGCGCGACGTAGAATTACCTGTAAATATTCGAAATTCGACCGTCGTAGGTATAGTGCCGTTCCGCTCACTCCAATATACTTTGACAGGAGATCGAGAGGGACGGCATTATTCGAAGTCGTCAAAGTAGACTTTCAGTTTTCTTTACAGGACCGATGACGTCACTATCATAAGCGAAAATGGCAGACAGCGCTTTAGTCACTTCAAAATACAGATAAACAACCATATTTTCAAATTAAATTTTCACTTCTATGGATCGAAAAATATATATTTAGGTTTCCTTTGCTAAATACTATCCGGAATAAACATTAGTTTAATACAATTTGACATGAGTCAACTAGCCTATTAACAGATCGCTGCCTGAGTACAGTAATACAGCTGTTAATGCTTTTCACTTTTTGGGTAATTTAATTTAGACCCAGTGTCAATATTAAAATATTAATTCAACAAAAGTGAACCGTGAGTTTGTTGTGTGATTGCTGAAATTTGTAATTTTTTTACTTTATGTACCCCACACCTCATCTCTATATCCTTCTGCAATTTTTTTTTAATTTCTCTAATCGACAAAAAGAATCTAAGTATATACAATCAGTTATCAAACCTACTCACAAAATTTCATGAGCATCGGTTAAGAAATACGACCTCCAGGCGAGAACAGAAAAGCATCCAATCGTCTGCGAAAGAATTTTGGACCAAACTGACACTGAAAACACTTAGCTGCTGCATTGGTCAGCGAAATTTTTCATTTTATTCATTATTAGATCTAGAAAGAACGGACCGCTGACATTTTATACAACGTTTTAATCACGTTTATAAAAGGTTCGGTTTCGGCAGAAAAACGTGTTTCGGTCGGACACTACCTGCGATTCATAAATACTTTCTACTTGTTTTCAATAATATGTAGTAAGAAAATTACCAATTATTATAACATATATATAAAACATGTTTATTTTTAGGTATCATGCAAACTGATTTTGTTAAGCAAGATAAATAATGGCAAGTACATTATTAAAAGTTATTATTTAACAGTCTTGTGCACTTTCATGTAGTGTAAAATCCTTAACACGGGGTTCTCCAACAATGTTGTAACGGAGCATGCCCAAAATAAAAGTACTACAGAGCTCCCTGATAATTTCCACTGAAGTAGGTACCCGATGTCTTCGCTTAAGGGCAGTGAGTAACGCCGCGGGGCGCGTCAACTGATGGGGACTTAGCAGGAATCTCTTAATTTATAGCCTTGCACTAAGCCGCAGGCCAAGGTACAAGCGGGCGCGATTACAGGCACCTGATGAAAGTGAACGCGTTTTTGCAATCTGAAATAGGCAAGCTTTTGACCTCCATCCCACGTTTATCTTAATTAGTAAATTATCAAAGTAAGCTTGACATTAATCTTAATTCGCCTACCTATTTAGAAAATGTCCATTCACTGTCGTCTCCACTCGCAAAATGTTTCGTTTGATTGAGTAATATACCTACCGAGCACATTATCAGGGTGAGTTCTAAGACGTATGTAGTTAACTTAACTGATACTGCAATATAAATAGATGTTATGAAAATGAAAATTGACCATGAACGTACATTTTTTAACCTGACGATAGTTACACAATTAATATATTTTTTTTATTTTAAACATCAAGATGTTATAGGTTGTTATAAATAACCATATAGCTCAAAATTTAAATTGTTTTTAGAATCCTCATTATTGAACAAAATAATAATTTTAATACAACCATTAACCTAAGCGCACTTTTTATTCACAGCCAAAATGGCAAATGCGTTGTTTTTCCATACAGATATTGGGTAACTTTATGATATCGATGCCATATGTATGGAGCGTTTTCAGCGCTTGTAGGAATGTTGAACTTTAACGGTTAATACTGACTTTTAGAGAAGTCTAAGTGTAGTTAGTCCCATACACACATATTCTGATACCCAAAATATTTTTTGTCATGTCTATTTTTAAATACTAATCATTTATATAATTGCAAAAACGTATAACATTACCATCAACTCGCTGGTACTTATAACTTGCACCCATACGTTCTGTTATCTACAGACTCATAGTGGGTGAAATAATCTGATTTGTCCATTTGCCGGCCGTGGCACGGTAACAAACGGCCTCTTCGATTAACAGGATTGCTTTTTGTACTCTTATTCTGATTATTGCTAGCGTTAATCGGGGTATAAATTTTGTGTCCTTTTAAGCTACTGGGATTTATTTCTATTAGGAGTTTTTCGTTTTGTGTCGTTGACCTTTCTGGTCTTATGATTTTGGCAACTTACTTTTAGGGTGCTCATTGTACTTGTTACTCATGGGTTACTAACTGCGTAATCAGAATATGGTTTTCGCTATAGTTAAGACGTCACTCATTTACACAAACAGTAACTGAAATAACTGATTATTAATAATAATTACTTACAAAGATATATTATGCCAGCCTTTTGTACAGGTTCTTCTACATTTTATTTTTAAATTGTCATAATGAGTAACGTTTTTCCCCGAACGACGAATGTTCCCGTGTGATTACTTTGTTGTTTATACCTCAGAACCGTGCATTTTTCTAGAATTAAACTATGTAATTATCCTACATAATTATGTGCCTCTCCAGCTTATACACAAGGTATCTAATCCCACTAAAAATAAATACAAATTTTTTGCTCAGTTACCGCGTTAAATAAAGACAAACCAACACACTTTCGCAAGTATATTATGGATGTCCAAGTAGCATCATAAGTAGCTGACAATTTGACAAATTCTGGTGCTCTTATTCTGTGTTTTATTTTAATTCTAATAGTATAGTTGACAGGTACTTTAGAGGCGGCTGTACAAAATACTATTCATACATACGTGCAAGCCGTACAGTTCGGTAGATACATAAATAGTGAAGATTATCGATTTCACATACCCAAGGAAGATACGGTTTGAGCACTATGAAGCACGACAAAATAAATTGTAATAATCTTATAATACGAACTGATAAAGCTAATGTAAAGACACAGAAGAATCACAGAAATTCCCGGACTTCAAACAAGTTTCTGTTAGTTTCAGCTGACAACGTTCGAGGTCCATTCAGGACATATATTTAACATCAAATTGAACGTGCAACTGATCATGCAAGTCAGATCTCAGTTTATCTCGACCCCCGCCGCGAAAATCCCGGGGCATTTGTAACCAACCCGGGATTATCGAAACGCCCCGGGCAAAAACTGAAGCCTATACGCCATTTGTCCTTCCAACCTGCGATCTGAAATTGACAGTGCATGAGATTAAAACCATGTTTCCCAAGCCGTAAAGTTGCTTTTGTGTTTAATGAGTTCAATTATATGAGAAGCTTGGAAAGTAACAGTGGCAATGCTTCGGCAACACCAGAGGCATAAATTCCCGGAATGATTCATGAACGCTGGGCTGAAGTTTTTGCTTGCCCAATTAATTGGTGCTTTAGGGAAATTGTCGCCAAGGTGTAGAGTTGCCTATTGTTGTGTGATACTGTACCGGAATCGAGGAAATTTCTAGTAGTTTTGATGTGTCAGACGATGATACATCCGTTTAGTCGTCAGCAAAAAGTGGATACGTTTTTGCTGACTCATTATCATGTTTTAAGTCTCAACAATTTTTTTTAAATTTCGACGATTACTGATTTATTTATTTATTTATTTAAATTAATGATGAATAAGAAAATTAAAGCGTACCGTATTTCCATCACCTTCAGCACCTTCTACATCTTTTTGTTCAGTATTAGCAGTCATATATGCCATGTACCTCACCTTACTGGGCGAATATCTTACAATTCCTCATAGTAGATATCGCTTTTCCTCCAGGCCATTGGTACAATTTCATCAAAACATTTGAACCATAAAAGTAGGTAAGGATTTCCATAGATTTCAAAGACAAATGACATGCCTGTGGACCATAACAATAAGAAGTTGTAAATGAAAACCTAAATTAAAAATTATAAACACCCCCGACACTAGAAGTTGGTCAATGAGTGGTATAGAAAATGCTACTAAAACAAAACATAACTAAAAAAAAGGATTTCTTAGCTTTAATATTGGCTAAAATCTTCTCACTTGTTCCAATGAATGCGAAATATCTTGGAAACTGTTGGTCCTATTTCCACCAAACGTAGCTACTCGTAAAGCACCATCTCAACGGACAAGTCTTTCGATTAAAAAAACTGTGTTCAAATTGCTCCATCCGTTTGGGAGCAATGATGCCTCAGACAAACACTTAAATACACAGTTAAACTTATGACACCCCTGTGTCCCCTCCTTTTTTTCGTCAGGGGTTAAAAACAATTAAACAAAGAAAAGTTATTTAACAATGAGAGCGTATCTTCCACAAAACATTGGCACTCGGATCCATACTAACCTAATAAGGTTCGACGGAATCAATTGAATTACTGACGGGACTAGTTTCTGCGCTAACGGTTAAACTGTTTAACCTACTTGCGGAACAAAGGTTCGGTGTTTAATAAACCTATTTAGTTGTGCAGCTGTGTCGGTTACAGAGTGGAAACTCTGAATGGAATAATAAGAAAAAATAATGTTTAATGATTTTGCTATACAGCGTGTGTGTATTTGACATAACCGCAAACTTTACGGGATCTTAGTATAGGCACATATTTATAACTTTTTTTTCCATGTAAAATAATTCAGCACGCAATGTATTTGTTTGTTGTTGTTTGTTGACACTTAACATCGTGATGTCACAACTGTCACTTGTAATAACTACGCCATACATTACTGCTCAGAAAATTTTCAAAAATTCATTACGCTATTGCAGTTGACGCTTAATTAATAATTGTTATAAATATCAGATTATAGCACTAAAATCTCCGTCTGGCTACAATATGCGATTATATCAAACACGCTGTATTGAGTATGATTTTTTTGTTTATTATGCACCGAATACCTATTGTAACGTCTCTCGACGATGAGATGTGTTAAAGTTCATTATTTATCTAAAATAACGCAACTTTGGACAAAAAAAAAACTGAAATTTTGTCTTTCTGGTATAATTTGTCACGAATTACAAAGACGCATAATTTGCGAAGACATTCTTAACGAAATACAGACTTTAAACCCGGCTATTCGCGTCTCCTAAATCGTTAGTATTTATTCTGCCGCCTGCTCGAGGACTGTCATGAAAAGGCATCGTTTCGCGGTCGCTGGTTCACACAAATTCCTCTAAATAAAGAAATACATTATTACACCGCATAGGCATTCCCATTACAAAAACGTTTAAATAGTAATTTGGAATAATTAAATTTTCCGTTTGATACGTCAAAGCACACTGATCAGTGCAAAGCATGTAAGTTGTAACGCCTATGTTAAAATTTTATTGAGCTTCATTTTCATTGCTAAATTTTTGACATAGCATACGAAAGGTCCACCGGATTCGTTAAATTGGTCTAGCCGAACAGTAAAGTTGACGTCTGTGAAGAAACGTAGTACCGGCGGCGATCAAAACTTATCTCAATTATATGCACCTACCTATGTTTAATAAACAGTGACACTCGTAGGTATGTCCAGTTTGTAACAAATTTTTAATAAAATCACGTCCGAAACGTCGAGGTGATTATATAAACTCCTTTTTTAATGCTATTAAGTCCTTTGTCATACCAATGTAATGTGTGAAAAACTTACTTTCAATATATATATTTGTATGCCCGCCAGGCGTGCATCCCGTTTCTCTGAAAAGCTAGAGGTTTAAAGGCTGGGCGCCACGCACTAGACAGTTTTCGTCCCCGCCTCGAGTACAGATAGCCTAGCGATTTAATTTCAAACTGGCTGATTACGAACGCGCGCCAACTTGCCCAAACTAAATTGAAACTCTGAGCCGTGCACCATGGTGCATGCTAGTGTGATTCATGGCGCGTAGTGAGTTGCTCTAGCCAAAACAATTAAGTTTATGTTTTTTTTTTTTGTAAACGCTTTTCCCGTCGGCGTGCATCCCGTTTCTCTGAATAGCTGGAGGTGCAAAGGCCGGGGGCCAAGCGCTAGGTTATCTTTTGACCCAAATTAAGCTCTAGTAGGCTTGTGGTACTAGAAGACGATATGCTGCCGAGGACCGCCGCGCTGAATCATAAAATTGAGACTTTCCGAAGATATCAGACAAATGACATGTCTGTGGATCAAAACAAAGCAATACAAGAGGTTGTAAATGAATAAATTCAACATAGAAAAGTCTTTTATGTCCCCGCCTCGAGTGCAAATACCTAGCGTTTTAATTTCAAACTGGCTGATTACGAACGCGCGCCAACTTGCCCAAACTAAATCGAAACACTAAACCGTGCACCATGGTGCATGCTAGTGCGATTCGTGGCGTGTAGTGAGTTGCTCTAGCCAAAACCATTAATTTTTCGATTTTTTGTATACTTTTTTCATCATTCGTATGCCCGCCGGCGTGCATCCCGTTTCTCTGAATAGCTGGAGGTGTAAAGGCCGGGGGCCACGCACTAGGCTGTCTTTTGTCCCCGCCTCGAGTGCAAATAGCCTAGCGTTTTAATTTCAAAATGTCCGCCACTTCACTGGAGCTTATTTTGCGTTGTGCGAGCGATGGGAAATTAGGACGACGATTTCTGATTGAGGTTTATTTATTCGCTAAGACGTAAAATTTGTTTTATTTGTTATTCAGTAAAACAGTTTTTCCTTTTAAATAATTACATACAGCCATTTAAATGCATATGAGCTTTATGATCATACAATTATAAATGAGATACACGTAATAGGTACATAGAAAATATATTATACTTAATTATATTTTCAACCCCAAAGCAATTTTCTGTGTCATAAAAATGAACAGTCTTCACTTCCTTATCATTCATAGCATGCAAAAGAAATGTGTCAACTCTCGTGAAACTGCCAAAAAGTGAAATTAAAACCCATAATTTTGCGTGTAAAGTGAGAGCACATCTCCAGTTACCTACGTAGTCTTAAAATTCCTTTCCCGTGTTCACAAAGGCAATTTCGTATTAAAGTGAGTGCCAAAAATGCCGCGAACATTTGCCATATTGCGGGGTAATTTCGAATTACGCTCGGTTCACTTGGCCCAACCCTCCACTTGTTCTGACTTCAGTCACAGTGGGAAGAATTCAGCGAGGCTGTGAATCGCTGAATATTTTTCGTAATCGACTCAGACAAAACTACTCCAGAGAGTCTTTTATTATTTTACAAGACGTGTGTCCTTATTATAACTTCCGTTATAATATAAAGGAGAAATTAAGTCTAAAGAAATAGAAATCCAATGAAAAACGTAAATTGAATTTTTACTGGTATTTTTCATAAAGGCTGGTCCTAAGTGCTATTGACAATTAGACATTATCTATGTGTATATAGGAAACATAGGTACAAAACATTATATAGGCACTTTGGCGAAACGATTCACTGTTCTCAAGTGTACGACTATTATAATAGAATAGACAATATTCACCTTAATGACAAAGTAATGGATGGTCCAAACGAAGTACCTCGGAATAGACCAAATCAATAAAGTATAAATACAATGATGATCTTTTGAAGAATTGTGCTCACTACTTGTAATTTAGCCTCATCGCTTCGGTCTTTACTGAACTTTGATCGACTGTGCTACGAAAGTATTTACTTTTGCTTCGACATTTTTATTGCCGTTCGCAGCGTTAGTTAAAATAATTATTCCGCTGTCCTGATTTATGAAGCAAATGGAAGAAGCCGTTGGATTTCGGACCATATTGTCATAAATTATTTTTAGTATTTATGAACTTGGTTACAAAGAAGAGAACGATTTCAGCACTTTATAACGACTTTGTGAACTTTATTATGTCACTTAGATTGGGTTATGAAGTTTGGTTAGTACCTACCTAACACAGATGAATGAAATCTGAATAAGATTGGCTTGTTATAGTAGTTAACTAAGTACGTAATTATGACTAAGATTTAACGTGAGTCGTTATACAAATTCGTATTCAAAGTTTACGTTATTGTTACAGGTAAGGATGCGGATGTAACTATCTTCAACCCCAAAACATTAAAATTTACTTACAGGTTTGTGGTGTGAAACATGTGCAACTAAATACATTACCTACTTTAATTCTTGCACTAAGAATAATACTTCCCACTAAATGTAATATCATTTAATTTTGAGTTGTTACACTTTTCTTCGCAACTAATTCAAACATCCCTTCCATTATGAAGTTATAATAATCTCATACGATCCCTAAAACGGAGCAGTCAATTAACCCTACCAGCGCCAGCGATGCCATATGAAGCCACTAGTCCGTACAAAAACATATTACTGGCATCCTATCCTTCGGGTGGACCGAAGTAACAGGGACTGCGATATGATGAAACTTGACAGCAAACATGGCCGAACTAGTCGGTAAGCCGGGTGAAATTGGGCCTTACCTTGCCTTAGGTGTAGTAATAAATCGGTTGGTCGCGACATTTATAAGGATAATAAGCTGTGATACTAATCAGTTTGGGGGTTTTATAAAACTTATGTATACTTTTATTGAGAGGTCCATAGTGCCCCTATAATTATTCATTAGATGCGTGTTCGTGTATGTACATAAAAAGCTATAGATATATTTCATTGAAAATTAACCTACTTACGTACCAGTGTCACTATGTTTTTAACTTTCGAATGAATAAATCGATTTTCAGATAAACTATTAGGTACTCATCCATACTTAATATTATAAATGCGAAAGTGTATCTGTCTGTCTGTCTGTCTGTCTGTTACCTCTTCACGCTTAAACCGCTGAACCGTTTTAGATGAAATTTGGTATATAGATAGTTTCAGTCCTGGGGAAGGACATAGGATACTTTTCATCCCGAATAAATGTAGTGTTCCCGAGGGATGAGCGGGTAACACCGCGGGGCACAGCTAGTTGGTAATAAATATAGAGTACTTTTACATGCCACGATTAAAACAAAAAAGTTGTGTGCTTTTAATTACTTCTTCTAAAAATACTTGAACCAAGTTCTTTACGAGTTCATATAAAAAAAGTGTATTCAAAAAGTGGCATTAGTTTAATAAAGACATAAGTAACCATTAATAGGCAATGACCCGTTTGAGCGTTTCATATTGCTAGGCCAAGACGCATAAATACATTAAATTTCCCACGACTTAAACAGTATCAAATTACTAAAACGGACGCATTCTAGGCTCGCTCACCCTCTCAAAATAAACATAGCTATTTTACCTTATTGTTAAACAAATTTCAACTCTACCTCGAAGCGCTAAGATAGCAACAGTTTAGTACAGTAGTGAATACAAAGTTGGTAGATATAAAAATCTGTTACAAGAGTGTTTGAAATGACGTTTGCATTACGGGGGTCACGAGCCCCTCAGGGCTTGTTGCAATCCGTGCCTGAAAGGTCGCAACTTTCAACAACGTTCTATCAAAGTTAGCCCTTTCTGAACGCCAAGCAATATAGGCTAGAATTAAGCGGGTCAGTGGGCAGGTAAATATTGGAACACAAACAAGTTTAACTCGCTTTAATGCACCAGTGATATTTATATTTTCCGGGGGGCAGCAAATAAGGATTAAATTTGAACGTGCTTTGATTTACTTAGTGGTTTCGATGAAAAATATTTATATATTTTATTTTACTTCGTGGTGAAAAATATACTGTTTTGACATTGAGGCATCTGCGTTGTGCTTTGCGCTGAGTTGTGCAGTGCATATAGCTTGTGTTGTACAAAAGTGCTGCCAACTAGTGCTGCCAACTAGTGCCGCAATTTCGAATCTTTTACCTTATAAAGAATTCTCTGCACTCTCTTTTCGATCTTATTTGATCCAACCATTCCCGAATATCTCAAATCAAAGTTTCAATTTGTGACTGCTCGCCCTGGTTGCACTCTCCGTACTTCTCGTAGACTTAAGCTAGTAGTCCCCCTTCACCGCTCCGGTTTCATGTCCAATTCTTTCACGGTTCAGGCAATACACCTCTGGAATGCTCTCCCACTCAACATCAGGCAAGCTCAGAGCAAGGGCTCCTTCAAGCGCATGTTGCGCAAGCATCTTTTGGACAGTCTCTCTTCCTAACTCTCTTCGAAATATTTTACTTTGGGTACATAATATATGTATGTAAGTATATCATATAAAGTATTCGTTTAAGTTTGTGGTAATTAATTAATTATGTATACATTCTTATATATATCTTTAGGTAATTGAGTTGTGTTGTGTTACTGTTTGTCTGTAACCTTTGATCCTGCACCGACTACATATTTTTACTTAACCCAGTGGTTGACTGGTAGAGAATGCCTAAAGGCATTAAGTCCGCCATTTGTTATTTTTTTGTATTGTGCAATAAAGTTTAAATAAATAAATAAATACTTAAAATTAGCATTTATAGTGGTGCCACCTATAGTTCCTCCAAGGGGACTTGCACAAAGAAGGTGCTGGGATCTGGTGCCGCCAATCCGAACATCTCATAAATACTTAACTTGGACATTATAAGTGCTGCCTATAGTTCCTGCAAGTTCCCTGTTGCTGTTATGTAATAGTTTGAAGTTTTAAAATGTTTATTCTGTGATGTAATGTATGATTTATCATTATAACATGGAAAACGCTTCTTAGTCTCTCGTGACGTGAAACCGAATTTTACCTCACTTTGTTTCCCTTTTATTATGAAAAAAACAAAGAGTTGTAAAAATAGTAGGAAGTAATAAAATCATCAATAAAATAAAGTCAATGAATGATAACAAAGTATAATGAAGTTGTTTATTCGAGCGATAAAAACTAAAACGAGGGGCGGGTAATGGCTTTATTTAGGGATCGCCCTGGCAACGAATTATTGCGATTGATTTGACATTAAAACCTAATTAAAATGTTATTTACAAACGAAACAACGTAAGTACTATTTCATTTGTTTCATCTAACTAATTTGACAACTTTTGTCATAATCACAATTCCTGTTTCTTCTTCACAACGCTATTTTAAGTTATTTATCATTGTAAAACTAAATATTTACACAACAAAAAACGA
The DNA here is from genome assembly GCA_905147355.2 of Apotomis turbidana. Classification (NCBI taxonomy): domain Eukaryota; kingdom Metazoa; phylum Arthropoda; class Insecta; order Lepidoptera; family Tortricidae; genus Apotomis; species Apotomis turbidana. The sequence continues at coordinate 12,684,027 of LR990281.1, forward strand.
TTGTTATACAATTATTATTTCTAAACACTATTATTAGTATTATTACAAGACATCTAAAAGCCAAGTTTTTAGTTATATTTTTACATACGCACTGTAATATGGTAATATTAAACATAGGTATAATTATCTCGTGTGTAAAGGGCTATAACAGCGAGAAAACCTTAGATTTCCAATTCCTTCTCTGATTGTATTTTATTGACAGCTAAATGGCGAAGTCAAGCTATCTCCATCATACGACCCACTCTAATTGTCTGCAACCGCTCTCACACGACTGAACTTGAATGTAGACTAGGTTTCCAAATTGCTTTCTCTGTCGCTCTGAATGGGATAGAAAAGGACATAAAATTATCTCGTATGGAACGATAGTGGTCAATTCTAAGTGACATCCGATCACTCTGACATTGTTGTGTAAGTCGACCCGAAAGAGGAAGGTATTGTCGCTAGCGAGTGGTTTGAAAGTGAAAACGTTGTACTCAGTAAGTTTTGATTGATCCACTATTTATAAGCGTATAGTAAGAATACGTGAATTAGATATTTATTTAAAAATTGTGCGTAATAATAATTTGGCATTTAGATATTCTAAAGAATGACTTTAAAAAGTTTTCGAAAAATCTAAAAATAAAGATGTTATATTACTAATGCTATCTTTTAACCACGCTACTATAGTTAGTAGGTAAAAGTAATTATAACTGTTTCAACTTGTAAAATCATTTTTAATAGAAAAGGAGGTACTGTTTACTTAATATAACATTACTAAAGAGGCCAGGAAAGAAGGGCTTGCCGGGTGAGTAAACGGTCTATACCTACTCACTGAGTAGGTATAGACCGTTCTTTTCACGGCTAGGCATGTATATTCTTTTTCACTTCTCATGCTCTTAAAATGTTACTTTAGTCTCTGCATATCGGGACTAAAGCTCCTTATTAATCTCTAAGGATTAAAGTAAAATTGTTTTAATTTACTTTGGAAACCCCTAAACAGCCAATCACGATGTTTATGAATGGAGGTTTGTAGCCATTTTCAGTGAAAGGTATACAAACTTTTTGGTGCGTGGAAATAACCTCAAAATTACAACTGCTTAAAAATATAAAAATAAAAGATTATATTTCATGAAACACCAATTAATTATTAGGAATGCGAATGTATTTAATAATATTAAAGATTAATTAATTTAATCATCCAAGGTCCGTAAGTCTATATTAGTCCTAAATAAAATAGTTTTTAAGTTTGAATCTGTTGGCTAAATACGCAAGCATTTAAAAAGTCACTTTAAAAAAAGAAAAGAAACACGGAACATTTTAATTTTCTATTAGAATTTTGAATGATTATTACCATTACTCGTATTAAACTTGAATTATAATCACCAATTAGACCAATTGTGTCACTATAAATTACGGACAAAATAAGAATTAAAACTGAAGGCTATGTGTATAGAAGATTCAATCCAAATAAATACAATACTTGTCGAAGGAATAGGTATATTGAAGGAATTAAAATATCCTCAAAGCAGAAATCACAACCAACATTTGTCCCACGCCCATCAACATCGTGGGATGAGAATGAGCCTAATGAAATAACCATCGGCAGCCTTTTTGAGGAAAGGTCCGCGTGTCTACTACGAGTATACTCTCCATTCTCTCCAACTTTTACTTCGATTTCGAGTGAAAATATTGAACTTACTTCTCATATACAAACCACGCCGCCCCAGCTTAATTTTCAGGGGAAAACTATACATTTAAATGTAAAGAATTGTACAAATTGCCCTTTGAATTTTTCTGAGGTTGGATTAACGACTGTAGGTACTGCGTAATTGTAAGAAACTTTGTTATAATAAATATGTTGAACGTCGTTTCTTTTCCTCACATTCAAAGTGAAAAGTAGAGTGTTTAACGCGAGACTAAACAACCATAATGACACTCGAACTATTAGCCACCCTCGCTTAGCTCGGATGGCTAAAAAATCTTGTATCATTATGGCTTGTTTTAGTCCCTTGTTGAACAATCTACTATTTCTCAAACACATGCAATTCATTAAAGATATACCACTCAATAAAATATAATTCAGCTGTTTAGCCTATTCATAACACAGACGTCATGTTAAAAAAAAAACTACTTCCCGGCTTAGGTCTTCAATTTTATTTTGCATGGAATTCCTTTACAGTTCTCTCGATTTGTGCTGCCCGAAACGTGATACTTCGAAGCCTGTTATAACGCACATTATGACTACATTTCATTGCATGTTTGAGAAAAGTATATTGTGTCATAAGGGTAGTAAGTAGGGGATTACTAACGAAGGTCTATTAGAAGCCCGACGCCGAAGGTGGAGGGCTTTTAATGTCCTGAGTTTGTAATGTCCTTACTACCCGCCATACACACAATATTTTTCATCACATTTGGGAGGAAATAACAATAAAGATATACATAAGACAAAAATAAACATTAAACGATTGACAACCAACTTTATCTGTATTTTTTTTTTTACTATAAGCATTGTCAAAACGGCTATCAGCTTAAAACAGAAAACAAATATATACAGAATCTTACCATCTATCATTAAACAAACAACAATTAACAATATTATGCAGCAAAAATTAACACAGTAATTTTATAAAACTTAAATATGAACAGTAATTTTGTTCCAAAACTAAATAGTACCTAACCAATTTTTTTTTTCTTTTTTTTGTGTAGTCTACCACAGATAATGCTAAGAACTGCGTTTACTTTAGAAACTTGACAGGCTATACCGCCAGATTTTACCGATATTTCAAAATTTAATTTAATAATATTATTGCAAAATACACTCAAATAATTGTAAAACATAAATATAATGCAGTTACATATGCCGTAGTCATTCAAATACACAATAAAATTTGCTAGTAGGCAAGTTTTGTTGATACAACAAAAACCTTGGCTGGATTGAAACCTCCTTAGTCTGAAGTAATCAACGAGTGCGTACTACATTTTTAAAACTAAAACCATAAATCCCTCGGGAGTTATAACAATTTATAACTCCCGTGGGAACTATATAGGCCTTTGTCCTTCAGTATACCTGTATGTAATACCACCTTTTACGAGCAAATGTGATGAAATAGTTATTTGTGATACAAGTGTGTAAGGTAGGTGATTTCTAACGAGTGTGATTTTTATTCACGAGCGAGGTACGAGCGAGTGATTGAATAATCACTAGTCGGAAATCATCTTGCACACGAGTTTCATACCAAACTTTACTATGCATGAACGAGAAAATAGTTTAATACTCACTAAGACCGCTTGCATTGAAAAAAAAAAGGATTTTGATTATATTTATCCAGCAAGAGGCCGTTATTAATATTTTGTACTTTTTCAGTAACATTTTACGGGTTTAAATTTATTGATTCGTCACTTGAACTCGACATTGTATCAGCAGATTTGCTCGAATCAACTTCGAAATAAACAAGACATATTTTTCGTCCTATGTCAAATTGGCACGAGCGCGTGTACATTCAGCCAAATGTATTTAATAACTATGATTTAGATTTAGATTTATTTATTTCATAATATAAAATGTCAGTATAAATTACGCTAAGACAATTTACATGCATTTATACTATGAATACAGTAAACGGCGATAAAGTTTGCACATCGATCTTTGGAAAGAGGCAATCGGCTAATTTCGACTTCGTAATAGCGATATCCGTGTCGCACACACCATGACGTTTGTTTTGTCAGTCGTGGTTCAAATGCGAGAGAGTGCAGTCGCATATCCAAGTCAATATATATATAGAGTTGCTAAAACTTACACAAAATTAAATTTGTACTATGGCATCTATAGGGAAAAAAGGTAAGCCATTAATTTGCCAGTCACGCGAAATTATCTACAATGTTTATAAATATTTTGTAACTGAAGCCGACCAATTTAAAAAACATGAGAATTAGTAAGAAATTACACTTTTTGTCGATCTTTAAACCCACATTTAAGTATCCTTGTTGTACAACATCAGTTGCTAATGCTCAGTCAACCCTTTTTAGGAATGTGGGCCTGAATATATATTATTTTTCCCCAACAAGCATATTACAGCAATAACTATATATAATTACATCGAGTTTTACAGCTCTGTACATTCCACGTGAAATCAAAACAAAACAACAATAAAGTACTTAGTTCTAAATTCAAATTCTGATGAACGATTAATGTAATAATTGATGTACATGGAAATTAACATTCGTTTGTATTCGGAAATGGGATGATTGCCGATGTGCATTCTTTATCGCCGTTTACTGTACTATGATCGGCATAAAGATAAAAAAATAGATAATATAATAATAGTAAAAAACATAACAACTGATTGTAACAAAAGATATTTACATTTGGCTTGGGTTTAAACGCCTACCTACCAAATATGATTAAACGCCTACCAAATATATTGATAAATTACTACCAATAAATTCTTAATGCTCACCAAACGGATGAATGCTCACCAAATAGTGTACCCCAAAGTTTTCTATAAATAAAGCAAATAATTCTTTTTCTTACATCCTATAAAAATATATGAACACCTAAAAAGTTAATTTCAGACCAAATAATCTAAATTACTGTTAAATGGATGTCACCAATATTTTATATTATTACTTCCATTTTAGTCATTTTTGCTGAGGCAAAAAACTAAATGCTCACCAAAATGGCTTTTGCTCAAACATCCAATGAAATGTCTTTACGTTCCTTAAAATAGGCTCGGAAGTATCGCTTTTTGGGCGCAACAACTCGAGAAGACTGTAAAGGGATTTCATACTGCTTTTCAGGCCTAGGCCTGCAAAGTAACTTTTTTTTGGTTTCAACAACAAGGTCATTCACACAGCTGGCTGGTTTGACAAAAAGCAGGTTTTGTTTTTAAAGATTGGTTGTTAGACACTTGTGGAAAAAAAAAATCAAGATGGCGACTTTTTTTTTCAAAATTTCACATTGGTGCTAGGCGGCTAAAACTCGGTATCGGGGGGCTCTCGGGGCTCAAAAATATGAATCTGAAATCTTGTCCGAAAATTCGGTCAAATTCGGAAAATATCTAAAAAAAAAACGATTTGTATGGAGAAAATTTCAAATTGATATAGCATAGCTAATAATGACTACCGCACATTATGGAGCGTTTTTTAGGGATTTAAAAAAAAAAACTAACCTAACCTAACCCGGCCGAGTCGGATCTGCTCTGAAAGGTGATCAGGATTAGATGGTTACCTAGCTGAAACACTAATTTATGAAAACAATATTTGGTGAGCAAAAAATCCATTTTGGTGAGCAAAACATCCATTTTGGTGAGCAAAACATCCATTTTGGTGAGCAAAACATCCATTTTGGGAAGCATAAAGATATTTTTTGGTAATAATTTTGATGTTTTATGAAAACAATATTTGGTGAGCAAAAAATCCATTTTGGGAAGCAAAAAGATATTCTGACTCAACATAAAATTATTCTGGTGTAATGTATATCGATTTTGGAATACAAAATGATTTAATTTGGGGAGCACTATATAGAGAGAGTTTAATTTAAATGGAAGCAATTCATTTTATTTGGAACTTAGTTTTGGGGTATAAAAGCCATTTTGGTGAGCGTTTAAATTGTTCCCTTTACATTTATTTATAAGGATTGAAAGTTCGTTTATTAATCGAATTCTAAATCGAATGTAATTAATAACGTGTTTAATGAAGTATTGGTTTTATTGGTATTTGACTATTCTATCAAATTCTTTATAAATAATAAAACCTTTATCGGTCAGGCTGTCAGAAACTGCAAAAAAAAATTAAACTACAAGGCACTAGTGTGGCAAAGTAGTACTTTACGCACAGTTTGAATGCCTACAATACGCTCTTTTCGACCACATACATGCATTGTAAAATAAATTTACTAAACTGGGTCAACTTGCACGTACGATTCCTTCTACCCTTAAATCTAGTTCTGGATGTTTCAGAGGCGCTTTTTATATAGAAAATTAAAAGGCGGGCGATAAAGGATTGCTAATGAGCCCTCCTAAACCGACTGGCGTCGATTTTCCCTTTAATTAGTGAGAAATTTGTTTGCCCGAATAGGGTATTCGATTTCCATTTATTATAGAAAACATTAACTATAATAACAAGTGAAAATATAACCTAGGAATTGGTTCAGAGTGGATTTTATTTTTCTTATATTATAATATTTAGGTGTTTACTCAAGTTCGAGTGTTATAATAAACTAATACCTCATCAGCATCATCATCGCATCCACCGAAAGTATAATCCACTTCAGCATCTAGCACAACTGTTACAAACGACTATTTTGCGCGAGATAATTGCCTGTCTCTTTCTGTGCAGTAATGTGAGAGGGCGACGGGTAGCGCTATGACGCGCAACAAGAGTCGCGAGGCATGTTTGTGCTAGACGGGCTGGACATAATCTCCTCTAGATATATCGACAGCTAATAGGTCGTTCGCTATTGTAATCCGAACTTCCAATACATGTTCCTCACTCAAGGATAAGGACATGACTCTCAAATCTATCTTAAATGTGCTACGGCACGTAGTTACCTTGCTCTCGACGGCCCTAAAACTGCGTATGGTCACCAGGTTTTCTCTAATATCTAAATATCTCATGTAAAAGTACATCATTTCCGGAAAAAATGCTATGTTTTTTCCACGTGACCGCAGAAGCCTCTTACCTAACTAAAATAACAAAGCAAGGGGCTTACTTTTAAAATTTTGTAAAGAGTCAAATAACCTTTTTACTGAACTAATTACTGGTTTAAATCTATTTTAGATGTGCTTCGCCAATTAGTTCGATTGTTCTTAACGGCCCAAGAAGCTAATGACCACCTCGCTTCGCTCTTTGTTATCTGAGCTTAACAGGGGAACTACTTAATTGGGGTTTCGTAAATAGTTTTAAATCTCAAACGTATTTTTTGTGCATATAAAATAGGAGCTAAGATCTGCACTATACCATCTTTGAATGACGAAATGTTCCTGTTCCAAAATTTGATAAAATCTGACAAGCCAGTCAACTAACCCTCATAGTTTCGCCATGTCCGTCTGTCCATCTGTCCGTCCGTCCTCGGCTTAGCACCGTGATCATTAGTACTAGAAACCTGAAATTTGGTATGAGTATGTGTATGTATCACGCCGAAAAAACGGTAAAATAAAAACTAAAATTTTTTTCGGGTACCTCCCGTACACCTAAAGTGGGGGTGATTTTTTTTTACGTTCCAACTCTAGTGTGTAGGGTGTCATTGAATAGGTCTTTTAAAAATAATAGGGGTCTCCAAACGTATTTTTTTGATAAAGTCAGCAGTTCTGTAAATATTGGCTCCGAAAATAAAAAAAATAGTGCCCCCCCCCCCCCCCCCCTAACTTTTCAATCATGGGTCAAAAAATTTTAGAAAAATTCATGAAAATGAAGCCTCATAAGTACATACTTTCAATGAAAACTATATTGAATAAAATCGGTTGAGCCGTTTTTGAGTTATCGCAAAAATTCATAATTTTCTCTAAAATGACGTAAGTGCCGCGTGGTGTCCCTACACTTCGAACGTTACACATACAGTATTCAAGTCAATGGCGGACAATTTGAACATTTAATTTAGTTACATAAAACAGGTTTCGTTTTTTTTTAATGTTTTTAGTTTTTTATTCACTTAACAGATAAAAATGGCAACCAGTATTATTTTTGCATTATCTCATAAACCGCTAAATAATTAAGTCACTTCAATACCATCTTAAAAACAACTCTAAATTTGCTATCTTTTTACGTTATTTGCCAGGTTCGCTATGAACATTTAAATTTTTTTTATTCTAAAATTGAATTGTGTTCCAATTTGAAATTATGTATTCTTTGATTCTATTTTTAGTTCGAAATTCAAACTCTGAGCCTAGTAGGGGCTCTGGTTCCATACTATGTAATAACTGCAGTATGAGCTCCTATTGGTGTAAAATATCAATATCTCGTAAACTGCTGTGTAAATTAGAAAATACTGTACCTTTTTGAAAACTACAATAAATTTACTATCTTTTTATGTTGTGTGCCATGTTAGTTTACAATATTTTTTTTAAATGAAACTCGATCAAAACCGCAGGCTAAATTTTATAAATTACTATAATTCGTTTTTTTTTATTATTTTTACCGACAAAGCATCATGATATGTAATAAATTTAAATTACATTCGATAGGATATGTTTTTAGTAACATCCTGCAAAAAACAGATTTATAAAATACCTAAATTTGCAGTGGTGGCAATGGACATACTGACGCAGGGCATCAAAAGTCACGAGTTTAAAAAAAATGCAAATATCTCGAAAACCATGAACTTTTTATTAAGGTCAAATTGACTTAATATGGTTGCTTATGAGCTGTTCTATCACCCCTCTTCATTTTGGCGTTGGTTTTAGGGACACCCTGTATATTGGTTAAGTGCTATACTATATTAAAATATTTCGCTCAATCTGGCACGTAAAATCGATAACTTCCAGAAGGTAATAAGTATAATTACTGTTACTTTGGCGTTTACAACCTTTTTATAGAGCTTGAAATCTTTCCCGTAATTTAAATCTTTCTCGTTACTTTCGTCTATTGTGAAGGATGGGCAACTACGGAACCCTACACTGAGCGTGGCCCGACATGCTCTTGGCCGGTTTTTATAATAGGTGGCATATGCAAAATAAAACGTGCATCTATAAATATAAATAAAGTTTTAAAAAATTGTAACGTATATTATCATGTAAGTTAATTCTTAAATGTTGTTTAGAATAATCGAATGATTCCAGGAAATTTTATAATAAGTAAAATATTAAGGCTACACACGGAAAGAACATGTCTAGTCACCTTAGCAACTTTCAGTTATCGCTATTTGAAAGTTTGGAATAATGTAATTATTATAATTTTCGTATGTACATATTTTATTTAACTGAATAAAAAAAACAAGTTACATATTTATATTTATATATGTAGTTGAGTGGGAATGACTTCTACGACGTGAGTAAACCCGTTTCAGTATTTTAATATGAGTGAGTGGTGATGAGTTTTTTTTTTTAAATGGCTATACATGTTTTTGTCGTGTACCCTTCATATACATATAAAAGGTTCATTCATTAATAAACTTTTGATTTCACGTTGGTATTTTTCTAAACATAAAATGTTTATGTTAAATATCGACGGCAAAAAGAGTAAACGCTGTAAACGCCAATGGCGTTTACGCTTTTTGTCGTCGGTATGTGTTAATGTTGTATTGTATTTTGACATTTCACTAATGTTTTCCTTCCTTATTTCATACACATATAGGCCCTTGCGTCTATTGCAGACGAATTATGGTGTAGTGTTTGGGATACACCGTTTCTGGTGGCTAACTAAACCGATACGAGATCGACACATTTTACCGCAGGCCTGACAAGAGAAGTGTGCGACGGGTGGTACTGCGTCGCCTTGTTTTCATACACAATCTATATGATTTTTCACAAAAATAAGGTAAAAATTTCACTCAAGTCTTTATGCATGAACAATTGAACATGTTCTTGTTACGTGTGGCTTAATGTTCTGTAAGAATCACAATATGTTACAAAGTAATGAAGATACTTACATTATAACGACGTAGAAAATGGCAAAGAGAATTAACTTAATGATCATGATCCTACAAACATCGCGAACATAATCCAGATCATTACACACACTTCACGATACTATACTTAAATAAATCTTTTCCCTCGTTTCCTTTTGCGTTGTATAATATGAGGAAAATATAATAATTTTCCCAGTTTTTCTTCTATCATTCTTATTTTTTCCGTTTTACCTTGTTCAATATTATGATATCAAACCATATATATTTCGTACTGCGTTATTAAAATTATGACATTTGTTTCACATATTTATAATCCTGTTGATGCCTAATGTTAATCTATTAAAATCAGTCCTTACATTATCCAACCGACTCGACTTAAATTCATAATAAGCTATAGTATATTTCGACGTGTGAAGTCCGTCATCATCTCGATACATTCTAATCGAAATTAGGTTATAAAATGTACTGAGATGACAGATGGCAAACGCACAAATTTGTATGAAATAGACAATAGCATTATTTGATGACCGACTATGGTATTAAACTAAGTTACAAATAGATTGACAACTAATAACGACGATGATATTATGTTTCGATAATTTCTTTCATCCTCCTCCCAGCTTACTACTTTGAAAATTTAACAACCTTTTCATTTTAACTAAACACCATAAGTTTACTTAAAAAAACCTAGTACACAGTAAACGGCAAGTACCAGGCTTTCAGAACGCGAATGAAGCTGTATCAGCATGGGGGATACGCCAGATAAACTGAAGTTCAGAATTCAGTGGCACGCCGACCGCGGACGGCGAAGGACGTGGGGCCCGTGCTCGTCGCGTGTATATGCGAGTAGTATAGCGTGTATAGTGGCTGGTATATTGTTGTGAATGACTGTCGATTGGTGAGGCTGTAGGTTATTTATGATTTGAAATGTTGAGAGGTAGAGTGCCTATATTATGATTTATTTAAATATTTAACCAGGGTTTTTTTGATTCGTTAAATTAATTAATTTTGATATTTTAATGAAGCTAACATGTTTTTTTGTTATTAAACTGTTACTAGCACTGCGTATTATTAATTTAAATTAAAAATATCAATAAAAAATTAATATATATTTTTTTTATATATTAAATATAGTCAATTTTATCCGATAAAACTATTATTTGGATATTATATTATCTATTACTTAAACACACACACATCACATACAAAATATATGTCACCAAAGCTTGAGCATATCTTACGTCAGCATAAAATGTGGTGCATACGAACATAGCAATTATAAAGTCCTAGCAAGTAGGTGTCACATATATTTTGTAAGATAACTCATCATGTCATAGATATTTTGTAATGTGAATATTATGTCTCAAATCAAGTTAATCCAAAGTATAACACATTTTTTATTTTGATTGAATATTTGGACACCCTTACTTTCCCTGTTTCTCTTGATAGATGAGTTCGTTTAACTATGCGTATTGCTTCAATAAAACACGGGCTACTTAACCAGATTTATCTAGAAATACAACGTAACCCGACCGCAGTTCGATTTTATGAGCCAATTTTAACCGTAAAAAGTATTTTTCCCACTTTTCCTACCACAATTACGTTAAGTGCAGAAGTTTCTCGAAATACCGTTGTATTCCAGTAAACCTTGTACTGAAGGGAAATAAATGCAAAATAGAATCGGTGGTTTTCTTTTTCTTGTTAGTTCATTCCTTGACGGCGGAGTTTAAACTTAATGGAAAACCTACCATCTATCGCTAATATTTACCTTTAGCTTTGACTCCTTGTATTTCACGTTGCAAATGATTGCAGCTTCTTTTGCAAAATATGTTTTCGTATCAATTTTAATAGCGAAATGACGTAATTATCCCGCAATAATGAGAACTCTATGAAAATTAATCAAACATGTGAAACACGTACATTTTAGCTAATAAATACGGGAGTAGACATTACATTATACCCTCTCTGAACTCCGAAGCATTGTTTTCCAAATGTAATGTTTCGCCAAATTTTTATTTATTCAAAAGTAAGTCTTTCCTGAAACCTGTAATATTCTTAGAATTTTATAAACATAATTTTAATGAACCCATTAGGTTAGGTGAGGTGTGTTTTATTTTTCTGAAAAATTGAGTTTTGAAAAATAATGACTTTCTGACAAGTTACAGATGGGAAACAAGAAATTGTGTTTCAGACAGGTAACCCTCTAATTCATTACAAAAGCAGTGTTCTAATAATTATTGACGAAATTGACAACATTTCATATTTTTAACACTACAATTTTATTACTTCTCTGAATTCTGCTTAGAAAGATGAAATTATCTCTGTTTTTATATTTTTTCTGAGATAACTATTTATTTTATTATTAATTTATAAAAACTTACTCATTTTAAAATGTGGCAACACCAAAACTATAACTCAATAGACCGGTTACTTTAGTCCGATGTCTAATAAAAAAACGGAATGACGTAGAGGTTGACATGACATTGTCAAAATTCAAAAAATTCGGTTTGGTTTGATCCATATTACTGATCTATTACTGATTCTGGAAACAGTAACTATTGAACTAACTGCAAGATGGTCTTCGCAGATAAATAATTACAAACCAAAACTGGTGTTTTCGTCAAATCGTTTTTGCAGTCCGGCACTAAACAATACTTAGTTTGAGACCTCATCAACCCATACGGGTGCGAGTCTATAAATTTTTTGTCAATTAATCCCAGCAAATACGTAAGTAATTAAGTAACACGGTTAGTTTTTCATTAAAATTCGGTATGCATCCTGTCATCTGTCAACGTCAAATTTAAAAAATAGTTATTTTTTCGCTGTTTGGTCTCGACTACAACCCTATTCAGGCCTAATTATCTTAGATTGCGGTAATTTTATGTATTTACTTATATTTCTTTAAATATAGAAGAATAAATTCAAAGATTTTTTTGCGCGTACACGACACAAAGCCCTGTTGATCTCTATATTAATTTCCACCTGTTAGAAATATAAAATGTTGCCAATTCTCATTACAACATTATTATTTAGTCAACCAGATTCGCTTCTACACGTATTTTTCACATTTTACAGAACCTTACAGTACCTACTGATTTGATTTTCCCTTTTCGACTGGCGCGTTGAAGCGTACATATATCCAGTTTCGAGTACCTACTTAGTGCATTCTTGTAAAGCTATGCGACCGGAGCGTTTAGCATTTTCTTTAGTTTACGCGTTAATGAGTATCGATTTAATTCAGTTCAATAGTTCCACTAGCAGAGTTATAAGTTGTTTGCATTAGATCTCATGAAGACAACTAAATATTTGAACTAAATAGGTTTTTGAAATCACATTCATTTGTGTCTGGAATAAATAAAGTCTTTTAATTCGACATTTTACACAAGACTCACCGGATCATCATCTAGGTATGTGATAATATCATCATTTTACTAGAATGTGTCCACATTTTTTCCGCGTAAAACTCATCCTGTTGCCACATTTGAGATCCAGCTATCCATTTATCAAAATTGGCTAAAATCCGTCCAGATGTTTCTTCGTTTGATAAAGTTTTTTTTTACCAATAGATGTCGCTGTACAACTGGCGCTGTGCAACCATACAAATCCTGCATCGCGCTGTTAATTTTTTTTTCTTAATAACGACCCCATAGAGAACTGATTATAAATTTTCAAGCATAGAAAACAAGTGAATATTTTTTTTTACTAGCTAATACTCATTTTGACACGAACACTATATTGTGCATTGCAGATTTATAGGCATGCATGACGTGCATAGTCTTATATAATTGAGACTCATTGGTGACAAATGGAAGTTAGTTTACTTGTAAAAAAAAAACTTTATTATTAAGCGTTAGTTTCATCTTTCACCATGCCAATGCTCCATGCCAATGTACAATACCAACAGCAATCGTTTTAACATACGCTAATGAAATTTATACCCCGTAAACCCTCGTGGTTGTTTTATAAAGTGCAATAATCATAAAACCGCACGAGTCTGTCCCCCGCTACAGATGCTTTTCATTCCGTGAATTGGTCTGCCATAAAGATACGTTTCGGGGCTTGTAAATGTTCAGGTGTTTCATGTTTTTTAATGAATATATTTGAAACGTTTCAATCGGATTGTGTTTACGCTGCGATCCAACATTATTCTGTTTCAGTCAACACATTTTAGTGTTCCGTATTTCAAAAGGAACTGACTCGCGCACGAAGAGTTCCGCACCATCAAAACATATTATATTTATTTTTATTTTTTTACTTTTTTTTTTAATTTTTTGTTTTATAGGCATAGTAATACATACCTACTCGATGCTCAAGTCTAAGCCTAACTATTACGGTTAGAAAAATACAGCCCGATCCGACCCGATACAATCGACGGACAGACAGTGGAAGCTTAAGGAATAGGGTTCATTGGCTACAGAAAACTGAAGGCTTAAAACTGAGCTTTTTAATAAGATCACTTTATAGTTGAGAACTCCTAGTTTGTGATTATGTATAACACTTATATCAGTATGCTAGAATACGTTTAGTTTACCCCCTATTTATATGCAAAGTCATCTAGATAACAGTTGCAAACTTACCGGGTAGATCAGTTGCTTCCTGATTTCTTGCAACTTACACTTGCTGATTACTTTCTACGCTTAAATAAATTTAAGTGTATTGTAATGGTACGTAATCCTCGCTGCGCGAGTCTGAATCTGGCTTTTTTTATTTTTTGGTGTCCAAGGGTTCCAGATTCCTTTCATTAATTCTAACGCGACTATTAACTTTATGAGCTATCCATTATATATTAATATGATTAAATTAATTTGGAAAATGAATTCGATGGACTTCAACAACAGAAAGTTAATAAAGAAGCTCTTACAAATTGGTCGGACTAAAATTTTGATAGGCGTCTTCCTGTAATTCATAAATTAATTAAAGTTGGCCGGGGCTTCTGGAGACAAAGTTGGTTGTCATTGCGAATGATAAGCAGGGTTCATTAGGATTCACCCCATTGACTCGTCTGACCCGTCACGTAGGCCACAGGATGAGAACAGTACGGCAATGCAAAACATGGCCGAATTTGTGACTTCATTAAAAATAAATTGTTCAGCGGTATTAAAAATGTCAAAGGATTTTGAAATTATAATTATATGCTTACGAAAATTGATAATGAAGTCTAATACAAGTCTGAAAATATTATATTATTCACATGACATTTATGACTTTTAATAATTTTATAGAATTTCAGTTAATTACGTCGAGTCATCTAATTGTATGATGATATTATGATTTGTTTCACAATTAAGAAAGATTCATTGACTATAACTTCAAATACGTACGTTGTGTAGAATATATATAGTGAGACGTCATTCATAATATGGAATATTGTACTTAACAATTGGATTGTTATGATTATAATTAAAAAAAAAATCTTTGACAAAATAATTGAAAGGGTATTCTGATGGTTTGGTTGCTAATATTGTATTAAATATCTAAAAATATTTCTAGTTTTTTTGTAAATATCATCTTACTGTTTTCAACACATTTACTACATCGGGCCCGGGCTAACGAGTGGGTCACTCCAGATTTGTCTACGTAACTCAGATGATAATCTGCGTAAACTCACCGAAGGGGTTCGGAAATTTTAGAGTGCCCCTTCTTAATCAATATTACTTACGGGGCTTGAGACACCGCTTTAGCCATAAAATATTGAAATATAGAGGAAAGATTTTTTTTAATTTAAGCAATTATGAATCTGACACTCATTCGACATAATAAATGTGGTGGTGGTCAAAATATGTAGTACCTAGACGGTTTTCTAACATTCTCTTTAATTTTCTCGATATTTAGAAGAATCTCGATATTTTTTCGATGTTTAGAATAACTTGTTTAAACACTAAAATATTAAATATTTATGATAAAGTTAAACTGGCTGTGATACTAGAGTACAAACATGGACTAGGAGAACTAACTAGGTATAGGAGACCGACTAACTTAAGAAAACTAGCAAACGAAAAATATTTTATTATACCAAAAAGCACCAACTATTATGGACGAAGGGTTTGGTCAAGCCAGTTGCCTCTTATCCTAAATGGTTTCGCTAGATCTATGGTGGACTCATTAGTTGAAGAACCACACAAAACCAAAATGTTAGTGAAGAGAACCCTAATAAGTAAACATAAATAAATGTAGTTAATATTAATAACTAAATAACTTTCCCTGTACTTAGCATACAATCTTTAAATAATAAGATTAGCCAAGCAAATATGTAATTAGTACTTATGTTTTTCCTGAAATAAACAGTTTAATTTTTTTTTTATCTAGAATTTCGATCTCTACGTGATATATTGACGCTTGCATTTATGTCCCAATACTTACCATTTTTATATGCATTACTAAGTTTTGAATAATAACTTCGCAGTTTGCCCATAAAATATCACTTAAAATGCAACGTTTTTCCAAAAAGACAAGAGTAAGAACTAAGAAAATGAATAAACAACCGTCCGCTTTGGCAACCATATTTTTAACTGTAAAAGTTTTAAATTTATTCACTGCTTAGCGAACATGTTTAATTACGGCAACAATAAAAGGCAGGTCATAAATTTTTAACGTCTTCGCAAAACG
This sequence comes from Apotomis turbidana, assembly GCA_905147355.2. Classification (NCBI taxonomy): domain Eukaryota; kingdom Metazoa; phylum Arthropoda; class Insecta; order Lepidoptera; family Tortricidae; genus Apotomis; species Apotomis turbidana. Next base: position 12,700,174 of record LR990281.1, read on the forward strand.
GGAGTTTCATTTAGTCCCTTTGCGATTACTTTATGAGACACTCTAGAGACGAGTTGGTTAAAAGGAAAGTTTGTATCAACTATTATTTTATAAAATAACTATCATTACCCAATGTGTACAAAGAAGATGCTCCTGAATATTATAATATGGTTCCAATGAGTCTTTATAGTGTTTTTGGTGGCAAAAGCCCACATATTTTAGAATCTAATTCATTTTCCGTCTATTTTATTTTTTATTGGTTGAACTTCCATGAAACTCAGACATACTTAAAAATAAATTATTACTATTATTAGCATTTATGATGGGTCATTCACGGCAGTCCGCAGCTCTGAAACTCCTACCTTCCTTTCCTTCCTTCCTACCCTGGTCCCACACAATACACACAATCTCGCAAACTAAGGTTTAGTTTACACTAACAGCCGACTTAGTATTCAATTATAAAAAAAAATACATTTAATATCAATTGTAACTGTGAGAATCATAGGAAATAAATCTGCTTTTACAATTCATAACACATAACGGTGAGAATAATACAGCTACTTCCTGAACCATAATTTAAAGCGCATAAAGGAAATAACGACCTGAAATTAATTAATTTAAGCAAATTTCTAAGGGATTTATGCACCTATTGTTTTACTACTTCACTTAACGATCCCCAATTAAAGTTTGCAATTACTTAGTTAAACAATAGCGGAATAGGTCGTAAAGTGCGAGAGGCTTTACACCACGTGCTTGGGGCATAAAATTTGAGAAATACCTTGGCCGTCTGTGATACAGGGATACACGCATTCATCGAAGTCGAGGATCAAAGGTCTGAAATATGACCAAATAAAAATATAAATAAAATTACATTAAATTCTTCGGTTATTCCCAAATATCTACTAAAAAAGTTGGGGTAAAGACAACTCAAATATTTTTATGTCTAGTAATAGACTGAGAAGTCACAACTTCTAAAGCAACTATTTATTTGAATACACTTTTTTTATTTACAAACTGACCGGCGATTGACCTCAGTATCACCTGATGGTAAGTGACTACGGGGTCAAGGATGTAGCTCGCCGGTTCAGTAATGGCCCTTATTTTGAAGGGACCCAAATTATAATTTTCTGGAAATACACACGGAGCGAGTTCCATTCCTTAGCGGTTCGCATTAGAAATTATGAGCAAATGGCTTCATGCAAATAAGTGGAACACGTGATCTTATATTTATAATAAATCACCATATTATAAGTAAGTATGTTTAATAGGTATGTATATAAATATATTTTTTCTAAACTTTAGAATTTAATAAGTATTTCCACTATATTCCAGCCAGTATTCATAAATATAACTAACTCAAGTGACCGTGATATGTGAAATAACTTATCGAACACAATGAGTGTGAAAATTGTCAAGTTTTAAGTATGGCATCATTCAGTCATCAGGAAACGCAGTCCAGTCCCGCCAAGGAGCTGCCAAGGTAAGATTGTTAGAATTTATGCTGTCGCCACCAAAAAAGTAGGTATGTGTTATGTCCACAGGTTTGAATAACGACATAGCATTGAATGTGGAACGAAGAATTTAAGAGAGAAAAAATATAAATGCTGGACTGTATTCCTTAAAGAAAGTAGTAACTAGCTAAATACTGTTAAAGATTATAAAGTTTGTTCATTTTCAAACCCGGTATACAATGCAAGAAATTTTTACTCTTCATTATAATTGACTATAAACAGGCCACTATTTCATATCATCATCATCATCATAAATGGAAGAGTCAAACCCTTATCGGTGTAGCTCTGCTGTTGTCTCCATCTAACCCCAGCCATAGCTATTTCCTTGATTTCCTTATATGACATGACATTTACCTTCACTTTTATTTTTATCATCCCCTTCCTCGTTTGCCTTCAACCTTTTCTTCTATGATGTTGCTTATAAACACGTCATATCGTATAAGGTGACCAAACATCGTCCCTCTCCTATTTTACAAATTCCTTTTTTTCTTTCACTCTTTCAGGTACTGTGTGATATAGACTTCCTGATTTCCACCATGACCAGTTTTCACCACCAACAGCCAACCATTTAACACGATTTTTCCGAGTCTCCTTTTTTGATAACTAGGTACTCAGTCAACAATTTCGTCTTCACTGATTTTTATAAGATGGTCTGTAACACAGAAAACATAGAGAGGACATTAGTACTTTAAGGGGTGCCTATCCAAAATTCCATCCTCCGTGGTGTGGGCATTTACTGTTTCACTCGATCCCAATAATAAACCCGGTCTTTTATTTATCTTGACATACATTCCAAATTACATATATACAAATTGGTGTCATCGATATAATCACAACTAGAATGACGCGTGGAGTAACTTTTATTTGTTGGACACACGCCAGTTTCATATTAGTTAATCGTTAGCATCACTATCGTTTTATCGAAAACTGACAAATGATTGACATATGTGACGTTTAATATGCATCAGTTATCTATTGACACCGATATTTTTGATAATAGTAATATAATAAATGTCAATCACGCCACTGTGATAATGATAATGTCTGTTATCGTACAAGTAGTTTTTTCCACACCATGGTTGGACCGATTGTGTGACATTCCATAACATAACATGAGTATTTCGTACAGGAGGTCCGCTAGAGAACCAAGGATGTAGACATATTTAGCCTAGAGAGTTGCCAGACTTAAGTGGTAGTAGACGGGGCACATTCCTCGTAGAATCGATGATCTTTTTGGCAGAAATGTTTTGGTACCCGACTATCCTGACTCTACCTATCTCATTAGGATCTTCGTGCTTTTCAGTACGCAGTCGCCACTCAAAATCCTCCCTGCTCCGATGCCTAACGATTAGATTCCAAATAGTTTCACCTCTAAAAAAAATGAAAAATTTACTCAACAAACGCCCCAGTTAAGCCCTTACTTATCGTCATCATAATATATGTGACTATCGCAACCATCAGCAGCTCAAACCTCCGAACGGCTTAATTCGAGTTGATTGAAAATCCCGATGATTTTTAAACCGACCGGGATAAACGACCGCTCACAATAGCGGCAAGTTGTTGAACGCGGAAAACGTTTACGGCAACTGGAACAAAACCTCTTTTATCGACGTCGGTGTATGAAGCAATTGGGCGCGTATCGGACACTGAATGTTTGGACAATTTGAATATCTTACTATGTGAACCCTTCCAAATGAGTTTTGTTACCGACGGCAGAGGAAAAAGAAAATTTAGTTATGCGACAGGACTTTAGCTCAATGGGATAGCTCAAAAACCTTTTATTTCGCCAATATTATTTGATTTGCTAAGGATTGGTGGCATCAGATACTGCACGGTCCACCCACACAGCTGACGGCCGCATTTACCTACTAGAGAAAAATATGTGTCGCGGTCGCGGTCCGCAATAATGAGGGAACGAAGAAGAAAAAGATTTATATAAATTCCAGATCAACTATAAATAACGCTGAAGATTAACTTATAGGTGATATTTATCCACGCTTTGGTCGTAGCGTTAGTGCTGTTGAAGAACGAGTGAGCTAATTTTGACAATGACACCTTCCCACTGATTCGAAACCTGTCCGGGACCCCTCCTTTGACAAGATTACGAGTGACTAGCACCATCAGTCTATTTAAGTCAAGAAATGTAAAATTTGCTCCTGTTTTCTTCATTTTTGGTAGCCAAAGATATTTAAGTTAATTAAGATGTATGATTTTACAGAAACCCATACGATTTACATTCGAGTTCGTCTAAGCCGTAACCGGTGGTACGGGCGATCCATTTTGGTCCGCAGGCGGATGTAAAATCAATACGATGACTGTGAAGAGATCGTACGCGTTTGTTTTTGCCCGTTACGTTTTAAAATGTTTATTTACGCAGCAATTCGTTTACTTATCGCGCTGCTCCGTTTGTTGTTTGACGGAAAGTTATTAAATCCTTTGTAGTTCGTTGTGTGGTTATTTCTTTCTTTGTGTTATATCATTTTTAATATTTGAATACTTTAAAAGCATAGATTTATGGTACATGCATTTTTCAAAAAATATCAATTATATTATGAGTATCTTTGATGGTAAATGCATAATTATTATCGCTTTAAGGTAGCAACATTTGAACAGGTTAATGTTAATAATGACTGGTAGAGAATGCCTCATGGCATTAAGTCCGCCTTTTGTACGATAAGTTTTCTTTTGTGCAATAAAGATTAAATAAATAAATAATAAGGATGAAGGAGTCATCCTATACATTCATAGAAATCTCATCTCGTACCAACGTTGCAACGAATCTATTTGTCAGTTTCTGTATGTGTATTATTTAATTAAGAGGATAATTAGTAAATAGATTCCGCCGTATACCTATATACTCTGAACTATCTGAGCCATTTAAGCTTCCACGTTTCTATAGTAAAAGAGTGTCATACACATTTTCAGGGTGTTGACGATATCATACCTTAATTCATATTAGAATTCAAGGTATTGTGCTTCGTACAATAATTATTCGCGTATTCGTGTTTTAGTGTGTGTTTATTTGTAAATTGATTACTTATACAATTGGATCAAATCGTCATCGTATCGTTACCTACATATCTATAGGTAATAAAATCAATGAAATCTCTGGAGAACTCATTTCTGTTGTGCGACAGCTTAATGTTAAAAGAAATATTGGCTTATTAACATGTACAATTTAATATAAATATTAATTACGACGTGGCTCAATATTAGCATTCCCGGGCGGCTAATGCTAGGCGAAATTAAGAGATTCCTCGCATTGCGGCTTTTCTGTTTCGCGTCCAATCTAATATCCTTTTTTATTATGAAATGCCACTCTTATTAACAAGTAGGTATTACACAATATAAAGATAAAATTAGTGATAAACAGTATCCTGAGCCAAAGCAGACCTATTGTTGATAATGTTGTTATTATAAATTTATTGATACAGAGAATCTTCCAATGTCAAAGAGTGACACACAAATACCAGCTGCGTAACGAGTACTACCTATTACCTTTATTATTATGAAATGCCAGATCTAGAGTAGAAGACTGCTTGTAGATGACGATCTTCCACACGAAAAGAAGACCACATCGTCTATGCTGGTTCTTAAATCTTGATCTGTGTTTATAGGTATGTGTTCTAAATACTCATCATGTCAGCCGTAGATGCTTCCTATCTGAACAAAGGTATTTTTCAAAGATTTCCACAACAAACTCATTCAAACGTTTTCTGTTATCCTGTCTAAGTCAATGTTCATAATTTGCCATGCTGTGTCCCATACTCCGGCACGCATGCTGAACGATAACGCCCAGTAGTGAGTATTCCGATAAAAACGCCCATTGTAACGACTCTTAGATGGCATTTTAAAAGCGCATAGCTCTGCTGTCACGGCGAAGTGTAACCTTATTACGTGTATCACGTCCCAGAGGAACGTCTCGCGACATCTTCTCGCTGCTTAGTTTAAGCGTGTCAGTGCTCGACTGCACGTTGTCTAGAACTTGACTCGGTATCTAAAGTTTAGAATGCCCCCGGAGATTCTGTAAGGATGAAATGGTTGGTCTAAGTATTTATCTTTTATAGTAGTTTCCATTCATCGTCTTATTAACATTGTTACCATCCAAGGTTATGTTCATTGCATCAGGCTTTATAGTTATTATGTATACTTGTATAGACGGGGAATGAAACAATAGTTCGTCCTTTTCGACTTTCTGTATTGGTGTTAAGTCCAAAAGCGACGAAGTTTAATTTAATTCCGCGACCTACCTGTTAGTGTACCTACAGCCATTTATTTATTAATAAGACTTAGCTTTGAATGTTAGATTTTCGTTACCAGAACCTTGAAAAGTGGTAGTTTATGTGTCTATCACAAAATTTAAAAACATGGGCAGAACACACGGATAGATAGATAGATACTTTTATGATTATTTTTTCGTAATATCGGAGCTCTTAAACTTATCTTATATTTAGTAACGAAGGAACACATAAAATTACAGCGCTTCGCAAACCTATATAATATATTTAATAGGGTGAACGTAGCGCCAAGCAACTTTTGTCTTTACAGAGATCTTCACTGCCTATATCTGATCAGACCTTAACAGCCCTATAACCCACCGTCAGTAATACGTGGCGTAAAAAGGGCGGGTGTTAATAGAGGCGCAGTTGATCCCGGAACCCGATCCAAATTGCGGAAACTCATTGCGATTCCTTCCACAGCCCGTCTTCCGGGGCTGAAATATACAATTTTAAAGGTTTTTCCCGGGAAAGAGACATTTGCATAGGTGTGGAGCCTTTGTCGGTCTGTTTAGATTAGCGTCACATTTTTGGGTTACATTGCGATGCCTAGCGGAATATTAATATGGTTTCCGGGGAATTTGTTGAAGTTGTACGGACATGTATGGAGGTGTTAAACTTTTAGCAAACTTCTTGTCATGCCTAAAACAGACGCTAGAACAATTTTGTGAATGTTTCAATTAAAAAAAAACAGATTTTGACAATATAACATAGGTAGGTACCTACTTAGTTTTCACATCGCTTTAAAACCGGCAGAGAAATACAGAATCGTTAGGATTATCCCGATCCAAGTTCCTTAGTTGACTATACTCAAATCTATCTTGATTTCTCTAAAACTAGCCTCATACCGCTGGCTCCATGTCAAACACAATAAACTTTCCTCATCTGATACCTAACCCCCTTTCTGCTAGCACCCCATATTTCACCCCCGCCGATAATCGCCCCATAACTTATAGCTGAAATGCACCTCGGCAAATATTAAAAGTAGGATAATGCCGCTGCGATTTTTAAATAAATTTATGGTATCCAAGTCGTGTAATCGTGAGTTACTAGCGAAATTTTTGGTAAGCTCTTATATTTTATGTATTTATAAATACACTTACCATATTGTTATGCAACAGCTTATTTTTTACTGTCGTATCGAAAAGTCCAAAAACTGTTGTAGTAGAACAGACTGGAAAGAACTGGAACGACAATTAGAGTGACTTTTAAATAAATAATAGTCAATATTTTTTTAAGTATTTTGTTATTCTTAATGATCTATAGGTAACTTTATCGCGACTGATAGTGACACGTGTATACATAATATATAATCCACAATAAGGGATTCACAATTAAAATCAAAATGCATCGGAAATAATCTAAGTAAATTTTTTGGTCGCTCTAATTTTTGAATTATTTCTAAATTGATTAAAAACCTTATAATTATCGTTATTTAGTAAACCACAATGAAACGTTATTTGGCTTCCAGCAAATTCCAATAATCCCCTATAGATCCTTTTTATCGGTAAATTTAATTGTAAACCATATAGGTTAACCACGAGCCGACAATTTGTACCCATTCTCAATTACATCGCTTGTTTAAATAATTTAAATTTGTCGTTACAGCAAACAGCATAGTTTATTAATTAACTGTACACACGTGGTTAATGTGACGTTATGCGTTGTCGCTTATGCGTAAAAATGCGACAAAAATAGGACGGGCTTTAAAATATAAATCTCGGGGGTATTTTTAGGTTTACGACGTAATTGGTAGTTTAGTCCCCTTTGAACTTAAATAGGTTCGTACTTGGTGATTGTAAATCACTTTATCTGTGTAAATATTGTATGGTTTATTTTTACTTAGATTGAAATGTTACATGGAGCATAGCCACAGAATGTAATACTACAGAAGGGTTTTCTATTTCGACCATTGCATGACATTTTATACGGAATTTAGTCTTGGGTCTTACGAGTATTTCCATATAATAGCGACATAAAATATGTTTTGACAAGTGGCATCTTCGTGACTTTATTTTGTTCTAAGGTACACAATTTTATACAAATTTTAAAATATTATCTTCTTTTCACTTAGATACTTATACTTACTTAATATTTTTATAAAAATAAAAAAATATACTTTAGCGTAATATGGGTATTAGTGGTTATTGGTTCGCGATCTAAAATGTCGAAATTACATCAAGGGCCCTTATTTAAATCGGAAGCAAAATTATCGCGAAAAGATGGTTCAAAGCATAAAAACTACAACTAGAAATCAATGCCGTCGTTAAGATTGCTCCGCAATAATCCTATCCTGTATCAGTTTGCGGGAAGCGATCAAGCAGATGGTGCTAATCGTGGGGACGTTCATTCAGTCGTATTCTTATACATAGAACAATTTCTATATAATTTGTGTTATAAATACTTATGTTATGAGCACCAAGGCGTGACTTATTTTCAACAGACCAGATTAGGGTTGGGATGACTTAGAGCAGAATAGATAGAATTAACAACCAGTGTGGCTCTGTGAGCTGTATACCTGGCGAGAAATTTTCGAAATGTGTGAAATATGACTATGTTTTCAACCCCCATATATCCGCCATTTTGAAAAAAAAACTAAAAAGTGACTCGACAAACAAATCTATGCTCTCAATATTTCACAATAATTGATTAAGAAACGCAGCCTGTAGGTGAGAACAGCCGGAAATCCAGACAAATACACATCCGAACACCCAAACACCCGGCAGTAAGATTTTTTTTGTCCAAGCTGAAACGAATATTCTTCGCTTAGTTTGCTCGTTCAGTTAATAATTTTAGTTTATGTCTGCCTATTGCCACATTTCTTCTTTAACTTGACAAAAAATCTTACTAGGTAGTTGCGATAAATCAAATCATGAAGTCATTGTTATACCGTGTCTGATGGTCGCACTGCGATCCGTTTAGCTGGCGCGTCTGGCTCACTGATCCGCGCTCGTAGTTTCCGCAATCGAACAGTTTTTAACTGTTAACCATAATGTTAGTTACAGTCCTTTCGATCAATTTCAATTACTACTACTCAAGGTCTTGAGGCAAAAAACAATCTTGTTTAGTGCGCCTATAGAATTCGGTTGTCAAATCATTACCTCCGATTCCTACGCTAAAATATTGTCGTTTATCAATATTGTTATACCGTCTGCTGGCCTTGTTAGGGTTCCGTTTAGCCGGCGCGTTTGCTTCACTGGTCCGCAATCGCAGTATCCGCAATCTAAGCTCGTTTTTCCGAGCCGAGAAACCCCACCCTTTAGATCGAATTATTGATAGCAATACATATATGCAATTGTCTTAGGAGGGAATTGTTTAGGACCAACTAAAAATAAAAACTACACTAATTTAGCATTTGTAATTTAAGATTAAATCTTGCATAAATATAGTGTTTATTTGTTTGCATAAAATTTATAGAAAAAATGCCACGGTATTTTTACCAATAAACGGTATAGTATAAGACCAGGATAAAACAATAGAAGGTTTTTATAGAATACATTTAAAAGTGTTTCTGTACTTACCAAAAGCGGACCTTAAAGGTCTTACCATAAGACGTACCTAAAAATCTAAAGAAATGAATCCTATATCTATGTGCCATATGTTATCATAAGACTTATTATACGAATCTCTTTTAAGTGGACCCGTATACCTGCGTCTATCGCGTACAATGAAAACCGCAGGATAATGAATTAAAAACAGAAGCTTGGATTCAAGCCACCGGCGTTTCATAAAGGATTGTTTTCCTTTATTTGATATTGTATTTTCTCTGTGTAGTTCCAGGGTGTATAAACATTAATAAAGTTTAATGAAAACTTTAGAAGAGAAAGAAAACATACGAAAGGTTGCTGAACTACACGTTTGAAATCTAATTGAAACACAGGTTACTCTTTTTTCGTTTCTAGGGTTTTTTTCTGGTGGGGGTGTCAGCTCAAGTTATAGACATAACATGAAAAATAACCAAGTGATAACATGATAAATTACGTTTAGTGCCTTGACACTTAGTACGTTGTCCACTTGTTATATAGAAAAACACTTCACCGAATGCTCCAGTTCATAGAATTTCATTTCATAGACAAATTTTTCCTCGGAAGTCATACGTTTTTGAGAAATCTTGAAAATGTCAACCTATAGATCAGGTTAGGTTAGGTTATTAACATTCCAAAATATTTTATGATTTCAGAAAAAAAAAACGCTTTCGATGAAATTAAATTTCTATAAAATGAAGATTCGATGCAAGGGTCTGACACGCTTTGATAGATAAAGATAGCCTTATTGCAATTCCTAAAAGAAGAAATAGAAAAGAGTGCCATGTTTTGTCTTTATCAGCGACCGAGCATTTTTTCATGGTCGGGTTATTGGCACACTTCAAATTCGAAGCAAAACAATCAGGCAGTATCAAAAGCGGTATAGAAATAGAAGATTTTGTTTATTAAATAATTGTTATTACCAGATAATTGACATATTAATGGATGTGGAGTGTTTGTGTGTAGCCTCAAAAATGGTGGGGTGATCTGTGTTTGGTTAGAAAAGCAACAGTTAACGAAAATAAGCGGATTTTACATTTCATGCGTAAGTACAAGTTTCTTTGTGTTTTGATCACCTATTTCTTTCTCAAATCTCACAAGAATCAAGTTACAAAGTTAAATCATTAGTTATATCATGAAAAAACTTGATAAAATAGGAATTATCTGTAAATTATTTTCAAAATAACTCGGAGCATTTTGACAACTCAATATTGCAAATCGGTCAAATTGCGTAGCATAAATCTACGATAGAAGCCAGCTAACATAGACGTCTAAATAAATCAGTCGGTTTATAATCCAATTTGGGGATGCCTAGATATAAAATAAAAATTACCCCCATATTTGGGGAATCTATAGCAAATTGATATTTTCAGGTCTCCGATTCCGACAGAGAAAGAACCGTGTAAAAAATGAATGAATAGCTAGGCCTGAGAAAAATTAGATTTTTTAGCTACTAATATTGGTTATATCCTATCTACTTATGTCGTTTACAATTTTACTATTTAATTTTGCTTTGTTACAGAATGTCCCAATAAGGCGGAATGAATAAGTCCATGAACGTGGACTGTCACGATGGATTAAAAGTATCCTGAGTAGAATAGAAGAAAAAGAAGAAAGAAGAAGTTTCATCCTATTTTTTTCAGTACTGGCCAGAAATTTTTTACAGTATTCAAGAGCAAATCAAAAATTTTGTTTACAAACAATTGTTGTAAATACTTATTAATTAAAATTTAAACTAATTTCATTATTTTTATTATCAGAGAACCCAAGTATATTATTTTTATTTGATTATACGGACTAGTTTTGAAAGTACTAAATATAAAGGTGACAGCAGCGTCGTCTAAGTCTGAAATCAATCAGCACTCAAAATGACGACACCTAGTGGAAAATTGACAGTAGTAGCCATTGAATACCTCAATGGTAGTAGCCTATAAAAGAACAGCGCTACAATTTTTATACTAAATCTGCCTTAGTAATAGTCCGACTTATGATTTACTGGGCTGTGACCAATTACCTTTCGCCTACGGTCTTTTAAAATGAGGAACAAATAGATTTTTAATCGTTAATTGGAATATTTTCAAAAATATAAAAAGGGAATATACATATTTTTTTTATCCTTTATTTGATGCTATTGGAAAATGAGTAAAAAAAAAATGTGAATTCGAGTACTTGGAACGTTTCTCTCTAACCACTTTTTATGGGGTTTTTTTTTACGACCATGGCAACCCGACATTTTGACGTCATTATATGTCTTTCTCTTACGCCTGGTCGCTCTGTGGCAAATCTATAACTACTATACTATATCTATGATTCGATGGAACGCGCTTGGCTCGACTGTCATCATTGTACGAAAATACATTTGGCAATTTTCACGACAAACTTAAATATATTTTAACCTCTGATCTCCTACAAGTACTTCAGGTATCTAAATTACAAATAAAAAGGATGCGATTGATGCGTATAAACTAAATTATACGTCAGTAAGTACCACTTCAAGCTCGTTTTCAACCATTTTCTGCATAATAGTTCTAATTACTCTTACGTAAGTCTCCTTTCATATGATCTCTAAAATCCCTGGTTGGAAAACTAAATCACCGAGAAAACCAGCGTGTTTCTGTTAGAGATGAAATTAATATGAAAGCGTCTCGAATACATTAAAAATTCCTTGAGAAATTAATTTTACAAAATTATGGTTCGGTTTCACTATGTTAGGAACATATTTGTAATGAATCTTTAGAACAAAGAAGTTTTACTTTAAACACATAAAACGGGTTGAGAGCCTGGAGATCTGTATTACAGGTTTATACCTAGTTCGGACTCCAGTCTCTCACAAAGGGTATCTAATTGTTAGTAGCCAATCATTTTGTCAATGTTTATATTTTTGTATCCTGTTATCCTTGGTGAGGTGAGAATAAAAGCATTTTATTATTATATTATTTTTATTAAAGGCCCATTATTTAATAAATTTGCTATATCTTTATATTATTATTCTCCATATATCCCTACACCGGTCACTTCTTATTCCAATGTTCTCCTTCACTGAGCTTTGGTTTTCTTCCGCAGTATTAAAAACCTAATGAGAGTGAGACTAGTTGATTGTAGTTTTTGCAATGCGTTATTTTGGCCTCTATTTAGCTTCCGATGACGAACACGTACCTCATGGTAGTGGTTTTCACGCATTTACTCACGACGATTACTAGATGCGGCTTAGCGCACATTGTCGTGTTACCCGGTCCTCCGAGGAGTCGAAGGACAGGATAACAGACGTGAAAGAGACAGAAAGATAAGGTAGAAAAGAAGAAGAAAGAGAAAAACAGTAAATTCAGGGTTAGGGTTCTTTATTTTCACTCAGTCACCAAGGCAGTGTGATAACGGAGTAAAGGGGAGGTTGTTAGTCCTAGGTCCAAGCGGTTGCTGATGAGGCGATGTCCGTGCAGCCTGATATCAGTCCGTAGCAGGTGGGTTGCAGACGAGGCGATGTCCGTATAGCCTGGTATCAGTCCGTAGCAGGTGGTCACACAGGTGGTCGTAGGAAGGCGTATGTGCAGTGACAGCAGGGGGGCGTTTACGCAGTGGCAGCACTGGAGGGCGTATACGCAACAGCAGCAGGAGGGCGTATACGCAACAGTAGCAGGAGGGCGTATACGCAACAGCAGCAGGAGGGCGTATAGTCAGTCGCATACACAGCGGTAGCAGATACGCAGTGGCAGCAGGTGGGCGTATTCGTGGTGACAGCAGATGGACGAAAATGCAGTTGTAGCAGGCAAGGCCTTTCAGCGTCCGAGCGAGTCAGTAGTCTTGTTTGGGGATAGCCAAAGGGGAAAAGGGTCTCTCTTGAGTGCAGGGCCAAGCTTTGGCCCTGCACAGACCAATTTCGAGTTCCTCCTTAGTTGAGAGGCACGAGAAGACTGAATTTTGAGCTGATGGCAGCGCTTTTATATCAGGCTCGCTGACAAAAGGTTCCAGAATAGATAAAAATATGAATTTTGAATTTTATGAAGTACTAGGGAACCAGCCAAACGATAAAGTTAATACGACCTAGCTCAAATATATCCAACCTCACCGCTTTGGAAGTAAAATTACGTGAAATGGACAATTTTATATGACAAGACGTTGCTATGACATTTTTTCTAACAGAAATGTCATAACAAAGCTAAATTGTAAATTAGTGTTTTTTACAACAAAACGCCACTATAATAATAAGAAAAAGGAGGAGAGAAAAATAATGTAAGTAGCAGCCTGCGTCAAATCGATTTTCAGTGAGTTAGAGTTAATATTGTTTATCGTTTCAGTCAATACATCGAAGCAAGCGAATATACCGAACGAACAACGTGCTAGAGAGATAAACAGAGCATTTAATGATATAAGGGAGCCCCGAATTTCATCGCTTAAAGGAATTACCAAGGTAAGAGAACACTACAACATTTATCGGCAGGTTTCAATCGATCCTCTTACTAGATGTTTTTTCGTTCATATTCTTTTCATCAAAATTTCAGCCCATAAACGTCCACTCCCCAGCGGGTGCATAGGTTTCTCCCAAAGGTTTTTGGAACGAACGACGCACGAAAAACCTAATGTACCTATCTATCAACTACATAATATATACCATTAAAGAGTATAGTTGGATGAATTAACAGATGGATTACCAAAAAACGCTCATAACTGAAGTTTTAATTTCTTAGATTAATGGCGTAGCACATAATCGGATTCCCCAATACCAAATCTGTTTCTGTTTTTCGAAATAAATAAACAAATCTATTGAAAAGAACACTAATCGCGCAAACGTTCAGTTTCTGAAGGGATTACGTCTCGGGATCAGACGTGATCCAATCTCTCCCATGATTGATACGACGCTCTGGACGGATACAATTTTTTTACGTCTGTTACAGATACAATTTTTTACGTCTCTGTTTTGACAGTCTCTTTTCCAAGTGAAATGATTTATGCTTCTTGACTGGGGTTCCGAGGTAGGTGCTCGTTGTCTGGCAATGATAATTGTGATGGATCTGTTTGGAGTGATACATTTTCGCTGGGCTTGGGTGTTGCGTATTTTGAATACGAGTAGGCACTTTAATACAATTTTATATATTTCAGCTTTTTTTCTTTGGACAAAGGCACTAGGTATTTATTTGTAACTATGATACTTTTGCTAATCCACAAACATTGGAAATAATATCAGTAATTATGTAACACTAGCTGTTGCCCGCGACTTCGTCCGCGTGGAACCTTTATCTTGAACATTTTACATCTTTATTATTTTCAGATCTATAAGTAATGTTGAAATTGATTAACGTGCTTTTTTTGCAGTTGTTTACGAAATACATAGTAACGAACCCTTCGTACGCGAGTCCGACTCGCTCTTGGCCTTTTTTTATTTTTTTTTATAAGTCATAAGTATTTATTAATTTAACAATTTACATTGCGTTTGAAATCACACTTTCGGCTAATTAGCTCTAATTACGCGGTGTCACTATAAAATCAGGTACATCTACGAACGAATAACTTTACTAAATTCGATGAGTTTAAAAAAAAAACTTATCTTTTAATAAAATACCTTTTTACAATGTTTCTAATTCCTAACTTAAAATACAACTTATACCCCATACAACCTTTCATCCTCTTTTTAACCCTTTTAGGGGACGAATTTTTGAAAACGCTGATATCACTTTTCTTGTATTCTAATAGTGTACCTTTACACAAAAATTCAAGTCCCGCGCTCAAAAAAATATTTAATTTCCATACAAACTTTTAACCCCTTTTTTACCACCTTAGGGGGTGAATTTTCAAAAACGCTGTAATTAGTTTTCTTCCATTTTATTTTAATACCTTTTAACGACGTTTCAAGTTCCTAGATTTAAAAAAAACTTGTACCCCATACAAACTTTGCACCCCTATTTAAACCTCTTAGGGGAGGTATTTCCAAAAATCCCTTCTTATCCCTAGCCCACGTTATAAAAGTAACCTACTGTGCAAAAATCAACTCTCTAACATTGGTAGTTTCGGCTGTGCGTTGATGAGTCAGTCAGGACTTCTTCTTTTATATATATAGATTATAGGTAGTACATACATACGCTACAATTGAACTTACTTAGAAAATGAAGATGTGTCGTTTACATGTAGTCTGTTTTTAATTATTTCTATTTTATATTTAATTATTACAACATGTGAAATTGTCAGGAACGGCCCGACATGTTTCGAACTCGTATGGAGCTCTTCATCAGGGACGGCTGCCCGTACACCGCCGCGGCAACCTCGTCACTTCCTCCTCCTCGTGACGTGAGTGTAAACCGCTACAATAATTAAATGTCTCACGAAAGTTTTAATAAAATTATTACAACATGGTTATGTTCATCATGTGTATTTCCCCTGACTATGTTTCGTCTCAGAACTAATAAGGAGGCGGCGGGTTATCAAGAATTTTTTTATTCAGCATGTTACGAACTCTTAAAATGGCGACACTGAAATCTTGCGTAGAAGCAAGTAAGTTTTCCGGCGAACATTAACATTCAAGGCTACCAACATCAGTAAGTACAGTCCGCCAAATATTTTCTGCGCCTTAATATGAGTTAGAAATACCGCGAGAAAGAAACAAAAAGAATAGAATTTTAAATACACTTGTGTATTAGGATATAGAACTAATTAAATGGAACATAATCGTTTTTTTTTTTAAATAGAATTACAAATCCATGAATAAAATTTCCACACACTTCCAATTATAACTATGTAGTACCAGATTTAGGAAAGTACCGTCAATATCAAAAATTGTTTTAATGTTTTTGCCTGGAATTGATTGCCATTTAGCGATAAGGACTGTTTTTACCTTACGTAATATTTGTTAATCTTACGTGAAATTTGTTTTTATCAAATTATTTCTTGTTAAAAATGTCTGCTATAAAAATAAACTTATGAGGCCGACTGTACCAGAGCGGAATCGTTAAAATTCGCCCCAGGTACAGGCTCTGCCTATTTGCCGATTCGTCGGAGTCGGCGGAAGAAAAGTAAGGTTTTACTGCAACTAGAAGTGCTGAAAATGTATTCAGCATGTCTCGCTTGAAGAGATTTAAAGGTTTATAAGGTTTAAAATTACTCGAATGCGATTTTTTACGCGTTATTTGCGATTACTTTTAGGGATTTTGGTGATTTGTCTGGCGATTCGTTCATCAAACTACAAATTATTTTACCTTACTTTTTGTTTGCACACATGTATAAACTAATACTTGATATGGCCCGTAATAGGAGTAGTAAATTAAAATGTAGATTCCGCCCTTCAAAGTAAACATTTTGATGAGAAACTTTAAAAATAATAACTTACAAACATAATCTTTATTCAAAGAAGCAATGTATTGCAAATATTTATATTAATACAGCTATGTCAATGCTAAAGGGATGTCAATTTCGGACGGGCGTTCATTGAAAATCCTATTAAATTTGTTTGAAATAATGAACATCTGAAATCAGTTTTTTTAATGACGCTGAACAATTGTTGTTGAGTGCGAAGAGAAAGAGTCTGTCTTTTAGTGCGTCTATTATAGGCCACACCGTGTTTATGTACGTTGAGAGTTCATCAGTCTTACTTTCAGGGCGACAACGTAGTGTTTCAAAAATCAATATTTTTGGCAAAAAGTAAGTTAAAAATAAAGTCGGGTAATTTAAGCCCAGATAACTAGTTCGATAAATGGGAAGCTAGGCATGTATCTGTAGCGGGTGTCTATCATTTCATCGAAATTTCTTACGTCGATTTTCATGTCATCGAAAACTATTCCACGAATGTCTTTTAATTTTTTTTTTCTAATCACATAATCATCAATTCATTGCTTTTGGAATAATCGATCAACTATTCAACGTAAATTGTTTCGAATTTGTCTCAAATCGTAGCTTAACTATTCATCGAATTTACCTTTCATCGAAACATGATTCACAGATGGCACGTCCCATTTATTATTACTGCCATGAAAAATGTTTCATCGTAGTAACGTTACGGATCATAAAAAAAATAACCTAAATCTAACCCAACCAAGTCGGGTTTCAGGTCATAAAAAAAAATAACCTAAACCTAACCCAACCAAGTCGGGTTTCAGATCATATTGCCACGAAGAAGAAGAAGCGCATTATTGAGTATAGTAACACTAGTGAAAAGATTTTCTATGATATAATAAGTATGGGAATTAAAACTTACGTTAAATCAAAATTATAGTAAAAGCGATTCGATGAACGACTACGTCGATAAACAAATAAAATAATGAAGTGAAATTCAATGAGTTGATTCTTGTGTAAAAGGTAATTCGAGCAAATGTACAAGCGATCTAACGAAGTTCGATGAATGATTCCTAAGTTTTAATAAAATTCTGCGAATAGTGTTATAGGAAACGATAATCGATGAAACGATTTTCGGTAAAGTGATGGATTACCATCTGTAGCGAGCTCTTATATTATGAAACCTCATATTTTTGTGAAACAGAAAAACATCCAACATAAAATCGGATCATTTAATCCATCCAGATAACTAGTCCGATGAATGGGAATCGATCGGTCGCGAGCTCTTACAGAACGTCACCAGCAGCTGTGGCCGGAATGTTCGATAAGAGTTTTAAATAGAAACATGCTTTACGGTAATCCTACTGTCCCCAATACTTGATGAGATGTCTTACGCTGAGCTTGAATGAAGTTTGGTCGAGATGCAGAACGCAGGAAGAAACTGATTTTGATTACTTTTCCATAAACGTGTCGAGTCGGTTTGGAAATTGATTCTACTACAATGAGTCTTAGATACTCTATCTGATATAATAGAACGTCACCAGCAGCTATGGCCGGAATGTTCGATAAAGGTTTTAAATAGAACCATGCTTTACGGTAATCCTACTGTCCCCAATACTTGATGAGACGTCTAACGCTGACCTTGAATGAAGTTTGGTCGAGATGCAGAACACAGGAAGAGACTTATTTTGGTTACTTTTCCATAAAATGTGCGAGGTCGGTTTGGAAATGGATTTTACTGCAATGAGTCATAGGTACTACCAGCAGCTGTGGCTGGAATGTTCAATAAAGGTTTTAAATAGAAATATAAATATGCTTTACTGTAATCCTTACTGTCCCCAATACTTGATGAGATGTCTAACGCAGAGCTTGAATGAAGTTTGAGGAAGAGACTGATTTAGATTACTTTTCCATAAACGTGTGGAGTCGGTTTGGAAATTGATTCTACTTCAATGAGTCTTAGGTACTCTATCTGCTATAATGAATGTCATTCATCTGATCAAGATCACTTATAGAAAGTCAGCAGTAGATGTGGCCGGAATGTTTGAGAAATGGGTTTTAAATAAAAACATATATGTAATATGCTTTACGGTTATCCAGCTGTTTCCAATACTTGATAAGATGTCTAACGCAGAGCTTGATAAAGTTTAATAGAGATCAGAACGCTGGAAGAGACTGTTTTTGGAAACTTTTCCAATGAATGGGTTTTGAATAGAAACGTCCTTTAAGGTAATCTTTCTGTCCCCAAAACTTCATGACAGTTCTTACACGGACGGAGTTTGCTGGAGATGCAGAAGGCTGTAAGATACTGGTTTTGGGTACATTTCCTAATAAAAAGTTTTAAAGAGAAACATGCTTTACGGTTAATCCTGGTGTCCTCAATACTTCATGAGATATATTACAAAGAGCTTGATCGAGAGGCAGAACTGAAATAGACTGATGTGGATTGCATAGATACCGATGGTCGGTTTAGAAATGTATTCAACTACACAATATTAGATACTTCTACAATAAATTCATTCATCGGACTAATATAATATATATATATATATATCAATAAATTTATGTAATTGGTTTTACTTGTAAAGAAGAGCATTAGGTTCCTGTGAAATGGCTACTTGATAACACAGAGATGCATTTAAAATCGCGTAACTTAGACTTGGAATTTAACCATTGACCTGGAAAGAAAAGTTCCTTTACAAAATAAACTATAAATGAACTATGAGAGTAAATGACTTCAGTAAAAGGAGTGAGTAATTATTTAATGTACATATTTTAGGTAACAATAACAATATCCCACGTTAACCTAACCGTCACAGTTATTGACTTCATCTAGCATCGCTATGTCCGCGAACCCGTATAAATGACAAGGGTGAGACAGTAATTTACATAATGTAATCAGGCACGAGAGCCGATGATTCCTCCGAACTTGTTACACAGGAAAATCATGCCATTTTAATTTCGTTAAAAACTCCCGACGACCGGAATCCGATTCCTTTCACTGACTGATGGCTTATTATTGGCAAATGGATGAGAAAATTTAACGTTCTTTTGTTTTCCGGATTTTTTCCTTGAATGTGCTTTCATTGGACAGCTTCTTGATGCTGAAATCTTCCTCATTTCTTGTCACCGTTTCACAAATTTCAAGCCCTCTTTACATTGTGTTTTACTTACGCTCCGATAAAAAACAAGATTTTGGTGTTATTTTGCAAAAAAATCCGAACTCATTTGCAGATTTATTTAGTTAGAATTGACTATTACAGATACAAATTCGAATGCATGTAGGCACGATATTCTATCGCGGAATAGCAAAGCAATATTATTATATTCATTAATATGGATTTCCGCAAAGTAACGCCTGCTCGTATTACAGAACTTATATTTTCCCAGACACTATCATAAACAAAGTTATTTTCGTAGCGCATCCTTTTAAACTTATTACTTTGGGGATGAGACGTTTTCTTCGATGAATATATAATATTTATCACGTTATTTATTTTTTATATTGTGAGTAATATTATATCAAAATAAAACAATTTGATGTTCTGAGAATCTAAATACGTCAGAAAAGTTTTACACTGCCGTCATAATATTTCCATATTAACTGCGTGGAGGCAGATGCGCTTGAAGTGAAAATATTGCGCTATTCTACGTCGTGCCCGTATACATTCTTCAGGGGTAGGACCGTACTGTGACTGCGCCATCATTTATTTTGTAATATTAATCGTCTTCTAGTTTTCCGTCTTCTTGTTGTCACATAACAGCTTCCAACCGGCTGCGTACCTATATATTAAAAAGCAAAAACCTAATAAAGGCAAGCAATTTGACTGCACTATGCAGTGAGGTCATAATTTGTTTACCTCTTATAATTACATATCACACAGTCTCTTATAATTACAGTCACAGCATTTTGTCTTTTGATCAATCAATAATCTATCATTATTACGCGAACTAAGTGCCGGCATGCCCAAATTAATTGCGAAGTTTTTATAATAATACTTCGTTAATAATGCTTCGTTACTTAATTAGGTTAAATATTGTAATATGATAGTATACTGGATGGATTTCCTCATGTTTTCATTCATCAATGTCAGCCAAAACCACTACTATTGTAAACCTAATCAATTTCCATCCAAGCCGTAAGCAAACTGAGCCGTAATAAAGAAGGTTGGAACATCGGAGCTACCCGCAAACCAGCCTTTTTGTATTCATGGGATGAAAGAAAGTTATCCAGGTGGCCCCTCTTGCAGCCTTTTGAAGAATTCCGAACATTTTTAAATTACTGCCGTTTGGTCGCGGGGCTAGGAAGCCAGCGTGTCAGTGAACTTAATTGGACGCAACGCATTTTTCTCGGTTGCGTTCTTATTCTGCAGTTTTTTTTTTATTTCTCGGCGTAAGTAATAGAGTTAAATGATCCTGTTGTTTTATAATTTTTTACTGCTTTTTTTATATTTTTATCCTCATATCAGGTAAAAATGAGCGTCTAAAATTTTTGTATATATTTTGTTACATTATTCAATTTTTCATTGAATATCTTATGTTTTTTTTTTCATATAATCAAAGTCTTATGTATAACACAACTGGTAAGTATCTCATGCGCCATGCGATGAAAAATGCAGTAAGTACACAAAAATTTAAATGAACAGCCAAAATAGCAAAAACAACTGTGTAAGTTTGAATTTTGCGAGACAATATTTTGATTGTACATATTAAGTTTTCCCCTAATAATTATATAGTGACATTCAAAGGATGACATTTGACATGTTTTCCTGGCCCTACCGAAGTCTTACTCATTTTGTCTTCAGGCGTACTCCGGCAGAAAGGTTTTAATGTCTCCATCGCAGCGCCCTCTCGTTATTAATTTTTAAAACTCTCCAATGGACGCCATTTTGCAGTTTTATTCAAATGTTTACGTCCTTTTGCGTGATGAAGTTTTTAATGAAAAAAATTAAGAGCCATTCAGGCCTTTAAATAACGGGTCTTTTAATTGTTTATGTTAAACGTTTTTGCAACAGTATTCAAAGAAGACTTGCAAATGAACTCTATCAAGTTACTATGCGCAGATGAAAAGGTGATTATCCCTTTTTATATTTTATTATATTATTATTATTATATTGAGCCCGTAATATCCCACTGCTGGGTAAAGGCCTTCCCCTTTTTTCCAGTGATCTCGGTTTAAGGCTATTTCTGGCCAATCCTTCAAGAAGAAATCCAAGTCGCCGCCACCGCCGGCGAAATCTGCCACGTTTCCGTTTTGAGTTTTTAGGCTTCCACTCTGTAGTGGTCTTGGCCCACAACTCATCCGGCATACGGGAAACGTAACCAGCCCATTCCCACTTTAACTTGGCCGCTTTCCGAGCTACGTCAAAAATTTCGGTCTGGGAGCGTAGAGTGGTATTCCGGATTCGATCCATTAATTTGATACCTAAGAGGCTACGCTCCACGGCAGACCCCGAGTTTGAACTTCTGAACTTCTGTCAGAGACCAAGTCTGAGCATCATAGGTGAGAACAGGAAGTATGCATATGTCCATGAGCCTCCTTTTGAGTGATAGCGGGAGGTCACCTTTCATTAAGTGTTTCATGGACCAATAGCACCTCCAGGCGTTTCCTATCCGTCGTTCGACTTCTTTTTCTTGTCGCGCCTGGAAGGAAACCATTTGGCCCAAATAAAGATATTCATGGACATATGCAACCGGCTCTCCGTTTATTTCTACCCTACGTTCTGTACTGTTGGTCATGAGTTTACTCTATATAAATGAAAAATAAAGGATAAAAGTATCCTATAACATCAGCCCAGCCATGGCTAGATTGATAGCGTGGATAGATAGCGTGGCCAAATGACCGACGATCAGTATACTAATAGGAGTTTTAAATTAAATGTATCCAGCCGTTCATAAGGCCACAAAGGCATAAATTACAGGTCGATCAATCCAAATGGGTTAGTATGGAGAAGGCAGAAACTAGCAGATATAGCGATATCTGTGCGACTTAATTTAATAAAAATGGCATTTTTTTTTTGTAACGCTCATGCAATACCGGGAGTTGTACCTGGTCAATTCTGTAAGTAATCGCATATCGTATTGGTTATTATAGTTGATCCTGTGAGTAACCGACTATATGGTCCCTAAGAACAGATTTCCATATCTCTTATAGTTTCTGACTTTTCTCTACTGACTCATTTGAATTGATCACCCTCTCTATGTAGCTGCCATACACGCAAAAAAAACATCGAAAACCGTGTAGCCTAATTTACTATTTTTTGTAAATTATATACTTACTCTATGCGGATAATTACATTGCACAGTTTTATAGTACCTACTTATTAAATGCAAATCTCATTACTAACACACATGAACACGGTAATGATACACCGCTCCTGAATACCGGCAACTCGTTACCAAATACATTCACGGAGTAAATTTAAATTCACAATCCGCAATTGTAGTTACGTTAATATTTGCACGTTCACCATGCTAACTAGATCCAAGTAATTTATTGGCACAAGTTAACCTAACATTGCATGTTCTAATAATGCTAATTAGAAACTACTAATATACCATTTATAACCGAATATTGGCCCCAGGCGGGCTGAAATTTTGCGTGTAGACATTCAGCCAATGAACCGTAAATTATTATTTGTTGAGGAGTTTCTACTGTTGATTCAATAGCGTCGCATAGGTTGAATGTATTGATATTACGCAATTAAAAAGCTAGTGAACTTACAATAGGGCTGCCTGTCCACTGGTGCGGAGCGGAGCTATATAAAATGAACCAATCCCGTTCCTCAGATTTAAGAGGCCTCATTCCTTTTAAAATGCTGATTGTTTTAGACGCTATGATCAAACATGTCTCTTAACATATTATTGATGTCACTACCTAGAACAGGGCTATTGGGATTTATTGGTACATATTTGAAACCTACACTTTGGATATTTCATTGATAATTTTTGTTTCAAAAACTACTCGAAATTGACAAAATTCATGCGGAAAATTTGTTTTTCAACTTATTTTTGACTGCACACAATGAAAGCATACCTAGAACTTGAAGAAAAGTATTAGTCACTTCAAAAAGTTGGTTGAAATTATCAATAATATTTGTCATAATATGAACGAAAAAATAAAAAGTAATAAGGCCTCTTAAATGCATTTCTTTTGGACTTCACAAAGACGCGGCCTGATTGGTTAATTTTTTCCGAATTCCTTTTCGCAATCGATTTTCGAAGTTACAGTTTGGCACGGATTTATATTCGTTTTTAGAGGGACTAGCACTTTATTACCACCTATCATTCCAAATTCTACGGTAGCTGATTGAACCTTATATCAAGTAATAAGCTTAGTGGTGACTGATGAAGCATCGTAAGATACAGATTTACAGATAAAATAAACAAACTGAACGGCGTTTTTAGTCAAGAACTTTAATTTAGGACCCATTTTACTTGTAAAGTCTCAAAGTAGGTCCTGAATTAAAGTACAAGTACAACTCAGATTCTTAAAATTCAACGTCTTATTGTGTGGTGTTTTTCATTATTGTTTTTAAATCAAGTAAATAAAAAAAAGCTGGTTGTAATTTCAAATATAAAATAACATCACTTAGTACTTGGGAAATCATTAAAACTACCTGTCTGATAAATCGTGACAGTTATACATTAAAATTCAAAGCTATTGTTTAATTTACTAAACCACTTCTAAGTCTGACGTTATAAGTTATCGCGAGACACGAGCACCGAAATAAATTCTCCAACGTACTGACTTCCCAACTTTCCGAGCAAACTTGGATCCCACAAACGTCGTAACGAATTAAAATATTGTCTGGCTCCAAATTAATTACCCCATAACACGATATTACGAAAATAGGGGAGGATTAGGGAATTGGGGCAAGTTGGCGTAATCGGATGAAGGCGATTAGGCTTGATAAGACATGTGGAGGGGCCCAGGTGTAGCAACTAACGAAGTCTGCAGCGGAGTCGTATGCTTGTCTGCTTTGGTTTCACTAGTTATAGTCATAATTCCTACATTCATTTACTATATTATACATGTTTAATAAAAAAACCATGAACCGAGTTATAAATAACGTGCTTTTTGACCCAGCGAGCGAAGCGTATCCATTTCAGCTTGGCCCAAAAAAAATCGTATGTCCGGATTTCCAGCTGTTCTCGTCTAGAGACCGCATTTCTCAACCAATAATCATAAGATTTTGTGAGTAGGTTCGATATATATATTTTTTTGTTATTAATTTTCAAAATCGCGGAGTTATGGGTATGAAAATGTAAAAAAATGCAAATTTAAACCCTTCGAACATTGACGTATTAATTACATGGACACACAATCCGACGGAAAAAATGGCACCCTCCCAAGTAATGCAAAATCACAAATCGCATTAGTTGGGCGATCAGTCTCGTTTAGACCATGACACGTGACGGGTCTCAAAAATGACTTAATTTTCAGTGAAAAATTGCAGAAATAACAGCTATAAAATAAAGAAAAAGGTCGGAATATTCTTTTTTACGCAGATTCTATTGATTAATTAACGAATCCTATGGAAAATCATAGCATATTTTAGACTAGAATTATTAACTTTATCCCTACAAAATGCACCTCATCACAGAACAAAAATCTAAGGAGCCGCTATAGTTTTATATTTTATTAATTAATAAAGGAGTGCAATAAATAATTATCTTATTTTTTTTTATTAAAGATTACCACGCGATCCTAAACAACGTGAAAAATTGAGGTCACGTTTTGTAAGAGACAGACGTCAAGAATAATTTCAGCCAAATAACTCGTCTCTCGTGTGTTTGTTCGGCATAATTGTTTTTTTTTTGTTTAATCAAAAGAAGCGTAAAAGTCTTTCACTCAACATAGCTTTAATATCCAAAAGAAGCGTAAAATGGTTATGTAGTGTTTGTGGTATTAGGTTATCTATACATAAATAGATATACACTGTCTCAGGCGCACGTCACAAAGGATGCTGCGTTTAGTTACACGCGAGCCGAGGGCGAGAGTGGACGCATAACATTGCTATGTGTGCGCCGTGCGGCGGCGAGTGAGCCAGTGTTATGAACATGTGCCTTTTACAGGCAGATCCTACAGGTTACATTAATAAATAAATAAAAAAATTGCTCATTGTTGTCATTGTTTTATTTTGTCTCAGAGTCTAGACACTGTCAGTTTAAACCTTTGAACGCCAAGAACACCTAAAGACAATGTGTGCTGCCGTGCATACTACGCCACCGACTTTCACGCCACGCCATCAAACTTTAAAGGGTTAAAAATGTTAATATTTTTCACTTGCCTTACTCTCATTTCACATACTAGAACAAGATGAGTTGAGAAATCATAATGTCATTATTACTGATCCCTTCTATGCAGTATGCAGTGTCGGGACCCTTTTATGCAGTTGTTAAATAAAAACGTAACTTAATTTGTTATTAACAATTTACGAGTTTATTTAGTTCACACAACAAATATATTTTAATACCTAAATAAAATATTAAAATATTTTTAGTATGTAAAGCTATTAAAATCTGCTCCATTCGTGCCATGTTCCAAGTTTGACAAGAGACATGAGTCAGAATACGCTAAAAAAGTTAATTTACACGAAAAATATTTGTGGTAATAAGTACGTAAGCT
Source organism: Apotomis turbidana (assembly GCA_905147355.2). Taxonomy (NCBI): domain Eukaryota; kingdom Metazoa; phylum Arthropoda; class Insecta; order Lepidoptera; family Tortricidae; genus Apotomis; species Apotomis turbidana. The sequence continues at coordinate 12,726,350 of LR990281.1, forward strand.
AATTTGACACTTAAACGTTTGAGAAAAGAGTTATTTTGTACGAAGTAATTATGTTGTTCTAAATTATAAATAAGCGTTATTGGCATCTACTTGAACATGACAGCAGTGCCACTTTTTTCGTCAATTTTGTTCGGGTCTGTGGCTCTATTATAAATAATACCTCAATGCCTTCGAAACAAAATGGCGAGATTTTCACAATGAATACAATACTCTTTCGGATAGTAAATAATAAAATATAAGTATTTAAAACAATCGTCCAAGAACAAAAAGAACGTCAAGTTTTGACACCTTCATTCTTACTATTCTCATTCAAATACAAACCTCTGTCATTCATTACCAGCCAGCCATCAGTCCCAGTCCCACATGTATTTAAAAGAGATGAAACGATGTAATTGATTACAACTGTATTTCAAGAAACCTTTACTGTCCCGGGAAGAAATTCAACTATACCAATAACAGAGGTAATATTTATTGCCAAAAAGCTTCACTTCCGACTGCTTAAATTTATTTCCACTGACAGCCTAAAAATACGTCCAGCGAGACACCGGGCGAGTAATGCGGCACGACATCCATCTTAATGCCTCCCGGCTTCCAGTGTGCTGCTAATGTTGCGTGCAACTGTCGTACGGGGATGCTAAAGAAACGTCGAGCTCCAATATAGTTGTCGTTTTCTAACAAATTTACCTATTAGTGGCTCTGTGAGATGTAGGAGCGACGTCGGAGCATTTTTTTAAATATCTGAAATATGACCCTTTCTACGTTTTCGACCCCCATATCTTCGCCATTTTAAATAATTTGAAACACAAGACAAAGAAATTCTATATAATTATTGTTCCTGCTCACAAAATTTCATACCAATAACAGAGGTGATAACTAAATGTTTAACAAAAAAAAATTTAACAAAAAAAGAACCGACTTCGAAATAAACTGAAAAGCCAAAAATAACCCGATCATGTACAGATTACATTTGAATCGCCTATTGAAGTCGGAGCCAAGCCACTCAATTATTACCTACTATGGAAACAGACGCCGCGCAAGTTTACGTGAGGTTTGCCACCGACTTCAAAAGGTGATTGAAATGTAATCTGTACATGATCGGGTTATTTTTGGCTTTTCCGTTTTTTTTTGAAGTCGGTTCTTTTTTTTTGTTATTTAAATATCTCAAATATGACTTTTTCTACGTTATCAACCCCCATATCATAGCCATTTTGAAAAATTTCGAAACACGAAATGGACACAGTAATTTTATATAATTATCGAACATGCTCACAAAATTTCACGAGAATTTATTAATAAAATGCGAACTGTAGGTGAAAACAGCTGGAAATCCGAACATCCGGAATTCGGACATAAGAAAGGATTTTTGGCCAAGCTGAAACGGAGACACTTCGCTCGGTTCGCTTGCTCGGTCAATAACCTTCTAACATGTTAGGAAAATCTTGTTCAAATATTTTCGGTGGTTATTGCAGTCGGGGACGAATCTGAACCAAGTGAACCGTCAACGTATTGCTGTCTCATGATTATTAACATGTTTTTAACACAACTGAAGAACGCTATAACTGTGATAAAAAAATAATAGGACTTTGAACTGCCTTTCGGATTCACTCAAAGTCAAGACTGACATGATTTTAGCCATCATCTGTCACAATATTCGCTAAGATAATGACGACGAAATAAAACGCACTAAAGCGCTGAATATTCGCCCTCTGAATGTACTTTCGAGCACTGAATAAATCACATAATATCTACGCTACAATGATCAATAACAATAATAACACTGTTTTTCTTTTTTCCAGGTAAGCCTTACATCCAGCTGATAGACGGTCGGTGTATAAAAAAATAAGCAGGTAAAACTGACATAACTTTTGCCTTACCATATTCATGGACTTCTAAAAATCTGTTGATTTTTAATGTTATGTTGTTTACAAGGCAGGTTTATTTATAATATTTTAACCATCATCCAGGCTTTGGAGGCTAGCACAAAAATCTTCTTGATTTTTTTTCTGGCAAAGATAATATGTTAAGTGTACATATCGATGAAGGCTGATTCGAAAAATGAAAAAAAAACAAAGATAAAAAAGCATAGTTCAATGCTCTCCTCACCCCCGTAATCTTTGAAGGATATCTTAAAACGCACAAATGTACATTAAATGTCCCGTCTGGCAAGATTTCTAAATGAGCTCCCCATCCAGACGCAGCCGCGGGCGTTCGCTAACCCAATCTCTGGTACCCCTTGCGCCGTACAGAAATATGGGCGCTGGTATCTTAATATTGAAAAGTTTCTAAGTCCGCAGCCGGCTTGATTGTGTAATTATTTCGTTGATTAAAATGAGCATTTGAAAATATTTGTCAATTTACTTCTCTATTGCTAATTTCGACGAGATCTAGAACTGTACCTAAACTGTCCTAAGAGGCCATACATAAGTTTGAACCTGGTAACTATTGCGGCGGATACAAGCGAGGTCCACACTTAACGAAACCGGGCTAGACAAATCGAGTTGTCCAGAGCCTAATCAACCGTAACAACATTTTGGAACATGAATAGGAATAATATATTCTGTTCCGATTTCTGCGCAAATTATTATAGAATTTGAGTAGTAGGCGTCCGTTTGCGGCGGAATTTTGGCCATAAACAGACGCCTAGTACACAACATTTATAATAATAAGCGCAAAAATCGAAACGGTCTATCAGAGCATTTCGAATCCTTCCAGTTCCTAAATATTCCTAACGATTGGTTAAGCTTTGGAGAACGAAACCTCGATCAGTATGGAATAATGAGCAGAGGGGCAGAGGTATTCCTCTTAAGTCTAAGGGCTGCTATTAGTTCAATTTATACAAATATCGCATTTGGTGAAGTTTCCCAAAGCCATTTTTGCAATCCATAACAATCTGTTCTCATTCCGAAAGATATCGAAATAATAAAAAACTATGATATTTTTATTGTTATTCACATTATTATTGCTGCCCGCGGCGCCGCCCGGTACGCCCACACAATACGCGTCAAACGCACTGCACACCCAATTACGTCCAATCCACCGTTACTAATGCGTCCTCATGCAAAAATACTGAAAATGACATACGGAGAGAACGTTTATTTTGTTTGGCGTGTTGATCGGTCTATAAAAAGTACGCGTTCAAATGCCGCAGTTATAGAGGGGTGCGTAACGGCATATACATATTATACGTCAATAACCATCAAGGGGTATATTTAATAAATGATATAATAACACTTGGTATATACAACATACCTATCGTCCAGTATAATATTCATTTATAGGTTTATCGGTTCACAATACACCCGAATTGCTCAAATAAAACGTAAAACTATCACAGAGTCACGGTTAAGTACGACGACGAGCGAAGCGAGGACGAGTGTTGGATTTTTTTTGCGAACATCATTGTTGTATTATTTAAAGAAAAATATATAAAGTAACGTAACTAGGAACAGTAACAGCCAGAAAAAGCTAACTTTAAAATAGTGGACCCTACGCACTTGGAAAAAAATCGGCATTAGCTGTCAATCTAATCAGTTCACTTCGGAAATGTTCTACATGAATGAGTTATCATTATCAACAAAGTAAGCGTTGTAGAAACCCCCGATATACCAAACACTTATACCAAAATCTAGTTAACAGAGAACAGTGCATTTGTATTAACCCTCGTATTGAATGAAAATGTTCATCCTTTATTAGATTGAACCTAATTCTAACCAGCTCTTATCGCAAAGTTTACTTCAACATAACATTGCCGTGAACAGCGGCTCTAATGGGAATGCAAATGTTGCTTATTGCGGCTGTTGTTTGTCGATAGTGTGAATACGGTTTTAGTTTAGCTGCTAAATGTTTAGTGCTGAATTGGGATTAGTGGAACATAATATTAGTGAATTATTATGACAAAACGGGACTTAATCGCGTTTAAAAAAGTGATTATTTAATTACCTCGACATTTTGAACGTTACGTTCATGGACTCGAAGGGACCCTTTTGTGTGTCAAAATCGTGTAAGTTAAAATCACTAAATAATAATAAATAATATTGATTGGGGATCGGATAATGAGGATTGGGGATCGTGCGTGTAAAACGCACATCCTAGGGTATGGATTAATGCGCATAAGCATTTCAAAAACATATATGACGCATAGGGCGCTCCAGTAGCGTAAAGAATTAAGGGATGAAAGATTTGGTGTGAATGACGTAGCGATCGAATAGCTCAGTTGGGAGAGCAATGCGCCGGAAACGCAGAGGTCGCGGGTTCAAACCCCGCTTCGATTGTAGTAGATCGCATTCAATTTTTCTTTCTTAATTTGCCTTTGTGTCATTATTTATAAAAATAAAAATGTGGTAATACCACATAAAAAAATATGAATCGATAAAAAGATTCTATACAAATAAATAATATTAGTCAATCTGTATTGTCACTCAAATCACTGTACAAAAATTGGTTAGTAAAATCCGTCCAGCAGCTTTGGCATGCTGAGTCGAAAGACTAAAAAATTGTCCTTATATATACCTAATGTATCGCGTAAAAAGAGTGGTATCAAACGCATTATGCAGTAGATGACTACTGATATACCTCATAACTTAGCATATGATACCTTCACCTTACAAAATAAGCAAGATGTGACTTACATAAGTTGTGCTGGAAAATGTGCAGCTTATCTCCTTTAGATATTTAATTCAAATAAAGTTTTGAAAGTTGTACAAAAGTTAGACGAACATGCACATTCATATCGCGTTTCAGATACTGCGCCGGGAAAAGCTTGTTAGGTTTTCTTGTAAGGACAGTCAGCTACATAAAGGATTGTGTATCGAAGAAATAAGGGACGTGAAGAAAATTGTTGAAGACCTAAGTATAAGTAGACATGACATTTTTGTGTCAGGGTTTTAATAATTAGACAGCAATTGGTAGCCAAAATGCATAAGTACAAGACTTGGTAATGCAAGCGTGTCCATTCCAATTTGAATCCAATGAATGAAATATATTTTTATTAAGCAATACCGTCTGCTAGTGTAAACCATATGTTTACAATGAAGCGAGAAATTTAAAAATTTAATGGTTCAGGCTGGTTTCATACCTGCGTCTCCAACGATTTTCCGGGCCAACACGTGCGGTCTTCCTATTTGAACACTGAACTATAAAATGTTCAAGGTTAAGGGTATTATGTAAGTACCCATAACACAAGCCAGCTAAAACTTACCTAGACTAGGCCGATTTGTGTGAGTTTGTTCAATACTTATGTAATACGTTCATACCGTAAGACTAGTTGGATCCCAAGGGATTATTTGATACTAAGCACAAAATGCTTAAGCCTGTTTTTTAGCATTGAAATACTTGTATTAGGAACATGCAATTTATCAGGTATTAGGTAGATAAGACATTTGTTCCAACTATTGCAATATATTATGGCTTAAAACCAATATGTTTGCAAATTACAGAATAACCCCTTCGGTTCCAAATAGCCTCAGGTTATAATACATAAAATAAATATGCATAGCTTGATAAAAGTATCATAGATATCATATCGGGCGAGCGGTTCAGTAGACAAAAACATTTTTTTCTGAACAATACAGAAACAATGCCATCGCCTAAAATATATCGGCATAGTTGTGAACTCTGTGTTTGCTGAAATAAAATGAAAACGTTGCTGTCGTATGCTGAATTTTCGGATCCCACGGGACATCTGAGCACAAAGCATGCCTGAAAATATTAACTGTGACCGGGTAAACTGACGTTGTTTTTATACGATATAAAATGCGACACGAAATATGTATTTAAAATATTTGGGCATAGGTAATCACGGTAATATAGGTACTAGATAATATATTTATATTTACATAGTAAACTGCCGATAGTGTGAGACAGCTCATCAAGATAAATCACGAACCCATTTTAAACATATATCATTATTAGACTATTGATTAGATAATTATTGCTAGATCAAACCAGCGGAAGTAGCACTATCATAGAAGATACTATTGCGAATCTATCCAGAAAACCTGAAGCAGGAAAAATCGGGTCTATATTGGAATCCATAATTTCCTTTGTCCTATTTGTAAATTCCATAATAACTGTGGTCATAATGATCTTTTGCCATAATAACGTTTATCCTAATGTAAATGCCATAATATTGATCATCCTAATATTGAATATCCTAATGATTATTTGCACTATTATCTTAAGTACTAATGATCAAGTGTCCTATCAGTTATATATCCTAATACTAGTTGCCATAATCATAATATGTCTTAATAGAGCCTACACAATTTTAATGCTGTATAGTTTTGTACGCACAGATTTTCAAACTTTACTTTTCGGGGTTCAGCAAGTCTGACGCTCCGCTCGCTTCGCTCGCTCCGCTATACGTGGTCACAATACAAACCTAACCTAACCTACAGTTTTCGGGGTTCAGCCAATAACCTAACCAATAGTTTTCGGGGTTCAGCAAGTCTGACGCTCCGCTGTACGTGGTCACAATACAAACCTAACCTAACCTACAGTTTTCGGGGTTCAGACAATAATCCAACCTACAGTTTTCGGGGTTCAGCAAGTCTTTTGAAGCTCCGCACGCTTCGCTCGCTCCGCTATACGTGGTCACAATACAAACCTACCCTAACCTACAGTTTTCGGGGTTCAGCCAATAACCCAACCTACAGTTTTCGGGATTCAGCAAGTCTGACGCTCCGCTCGCTCCGCTATACGTGGTCACAATACAAACCTAACCTAACCTACAGTTTTCGGGGTTCAGCCAATAACCTAACCTATAGTTTTCGGGGTTCAGCAAGTCTGACGCTCCGCTCGCTTCGCTCGCTCCGCTATACGTGGTCACAAAACAAACCTAACCTAACCTACAGTTTTCGGGGTTCAGCCAATAACCCAACCTACAGTTTTCGGGGTTTAGCCAATTCGATATTTGTCCAAATCCGGTTTTCTATTTTTGTTTTAACGTAAAAAATTGGTAAAGAAAATAATCTTTACCCAAATATTCCGTAATATTTAATTCCGAATTTACTAATTCCGATTTTTAAAACTCCGAATATCATAATTCCTAAGGAATAAATTTCCGATTATTGAAAATACGAATGTCACTACCCCGAATATCAAATTTCGCTCCGCTCGTCGTCGTACCTAACCTAACCCAAGTGTGACCTGCCTTAAAGTAGGATATTAGGTAATGTTATTATAGCTTATGAACATTATGGTAAGGCAAGTAATCATCATGGCATTTGACTTTAGGACATGTGATTTATGGTTTTGTATATTATGACTCGTAAGTTTTATGTGTTAATAGATTAGTACAAAACATATTAGGTATTTAGAGCATTAGGTAATGTAATATTATGGTTTATGATCATTAGGATGTAAGATCATTATGGCAAATAATCATTATGACAAATGATTGATATGTCAAAAGTGTTTAGAGTAAATGTGGTATGGCATTTGACTTTAGGACATACGATATTATGGATTGCGAAGGAGACCCGGAAAAATCAGCTATAAGGCTTGTCAATTGTTGTTATAAGTTTAAACGCTCACCAAGCCATTGCTAGTTTTCAAGACACAAGTGCTTTAGAGCGAAGAAATAATACCTCGCACTCTTTATTGGACACTTGGAAGAAAAGGAAATAGTTGAAAAGGGAGTAAGTAATCTTTAGCTTTAAGAAAAAACTTTCTTTTCGTAGCGGAAATATTGAGCATTTTGTTTGTCGACGGTGTTAAAAAGACGAGTATAGAGTAGTAATTGCTACAGATATCATTAATAAGGGTAGCTGCAGCATATATTTTTTGTCCATATTAAACCCCTCGTGATCTCATAGCCTAGAAGTAAACAGGCAGGCAGTATGAGAGTCTATGCAACCACTAAAAGCTGTATAAGGGTGATATAAGTGCTTATCTAGTCTGTATGCTACTTGAGATCATCTCCCCAGGCCATATCGTTTACCACGACTATCTCATACTAAACACCATCGGCGCCAACAAAACAATGGCAACTATTTATTCCGTCCGACGCTATCTAAATAGTTGGGAACTGCGTGAACGCACAGGGAAATGCATTTGCATCCCATTAGTGTGTTTGCCGCAGCACTGTAGACAAATACAACGCGGGTAATTGTATACATTATGCGGCACATGTCAATGATAGACGCTGATTAAAGAAAAATAGACTATGTGTATCCCGAACTTGTGTGAGAAATGCGTCTAACCTTAGTTTGGTTCGTATATTTTTTTTTTTTAATTCACTAATATTTCTAAAAACGTTTAACAAGTGCATTTAATATTCATTTTATGACGATTGAAAACAGTTTTGTGTATCACAAAAGATTTTAGTTATGTTGAATTATAAAATTACTTATGATTTAAATTTAATAAAAAACTGTCACAAATAATATTACCTATGTAACTCCAATATTTCTTGTTGCCTGTTACAAACACCATATACGTTATTATAGTTCATTGCATATGGCAAGTCCCGATTTTACTTGAGAACTTCATTAGGCGGTAACAATGGAACAAACGATAATGTAATAACGACACATACCAACTCGAAGAGCTGAGATCATAAAGCAGTTAGTTAGCAAAAGATAAACATTATGGCTCACAATCTCAAGTGCCATTGGGTCTTGGTATATGAAAATAACTATGTAGGTATACTTTGGAGTATGAGCACGAAGGTATGCTATATTTTAATTCCGTCAGGGCGTGAATTTTTCCCGTCATAACCCATACTTGTCGACGTGGAGCGTAAATCACATCTGGTGCATTCCCCTATCGTGAGTTATCGCCGACAACGCTGCTTTATGTCGATGCGTTATCTACCTATTGTTCACAGCCGGTGACGCGGAGGTAGGATATATGAACTCTTGTGAACAAATACTGCGTACGGAATAATGCAGACAACCGCATTTGCGCCCAAAAGGCTCGAGAGTAAAGGAGCAACCACAATTTTTCATGCGTTTGACTGCGTTTACGAGGTGTCAACGTCTTTTGAGCTAGTGTGGTCACTCCTTGTCCGTTTTTAACCCAAAAAACTCCTGAACAATTGGATGAAATTGTATCCTTGCAGAATTATACCGCAGTAATCGTCAAGGTGAGTGGAAATACCTATCTCTTTTTTTTTATTATTAGCTTGTGTATGTATTAATACAAGCAACGCGGTAAATAAAATACCGCCAGCAATAAGTTCAGCAATATTATAATACTAGCGAGCCGCCCAGGTTTCGCACGGGCGCATTGCTGATAAATTATGCATATAAACCTTCCTCTTGAATCGCTCTCTATCTATTAAAAAGAACCACTGCAAAATCCGTTGCGTAGTTTTAAAGATCTAAGCTTACGTAGGGACAGACAGACATACTTTGTTTTATACTATGTAGTGATATGACGCGTGTCATAAAAAAAACATATACCAAAATTTCAATCCTGCTACGTACACATTTAAATATTCCCCTCTTTTTAGTTCTTTTTTGTTAATGCCTGATAGGAAATAATTTCTTTCATATTTTAATTTCATTGAAGCTTGAATTGAAAACAGAAACGCCAATTAACGAGTGCGGAAACAATACAGAAATAAAATAAAATTTCCAACTTTCATACAACCATCCGAGCGTCAAAACGGTCAGACGTCCCGTAGGTACGCCGTATTTACGGAACTATACACCGTCACATGGCATAAAGCAATATGTTTGAAACCAACTGTGAAAACAGTTTTTACGCGGCAGTGATTAAAAAGAGAAAAGAGAAACCGGAGTGTGATGACGCGCAAATACACTCGGGGACAAATAATGGTTTAGCATAACATGTCGAAAATTATACAGGGTGACGTGCTTTGTGTCCTTAGAAAATAATGCGGAGTCCGGAATATTTTTTTACACATTGAAGAGTCTAGTTATTTAATATTTAATGGTGCAATACAAAACTATTATGTATCAGAAAAATGTAAAGTGACATTGTATACAAGGAACAAGTTGAGCTAGGTACAATACAAAAAGATATAACTTAAATAGCAGGCGGTTGGACCAAGAATTTGATCTAAGTACACGTTGCGTATTTAACGTGTTTGCGTATTAGTTGAGAATTGTATGTTTTTTTCATACATTTAAGGTACCTATAATTTTAAAGGTTTAAATCTATCTATATATACGCCACATTAGCCTGAAAATAAATGATTTGATTTGAATAATGCAAAGGTCTCATATCATGCATTTTAGGGTCAGAGTGAATTTTGTCTCTAAGATGCAGGAATAACAAATAAAATAGATCAATTGTAAAGATTAAATAACTCTCAATAATTAAAGACCGACACTTGTCATTTATTTTCAACGACCCGACTGGACCAGATCGTCCGTTCAGGCTTATTCGGCTTTTTTCACTGTGTCCTTCGAATATTTTTGAAGGAGGTTTCCGTGTAGACCTGTTTTGGGTGATACGGTGACGATTATGAATTGCTGTTAGGTAGAAGAGATGAGATTCTTTGACTGAAGAAAGCCGGTTATTAGAATCGGCTGAATGTAAACAGATTGAAAATTGCCTCGTTAATTAGCCGTCTTTTCTGCGGTCAATTACAAAGGTGTTTGGGCACATGTGACTTATATTTTTATTGTACAGGCGTTTAGTAGGTTTATGCAAGCGTATCAAGCGAGAGAATTGGGCATAAAGCTGTTAAATTTTTGGATTTCCACAGGAAATAAATATAACCCTGACTCATAGTGATGAAATCTCTGTAACCAATCCCGTCTTTAAACTGGAAGTAGTCGGACTTTGCCTTATAATGTAAATGGCCGTATTCAGTCTTGGAAGTAACAGACACAGAATAAACACAGGGCAGGAACAGCCTGCTCGCAGCACATTAATACATTTAGCTACGGTTTAGAGCGCGCGTTCATCTTGATTAACTCTGAAGATAATCTCGACAAATCGGCCGACGGTTTGTTTGTATTTTGTTTTGTTAAAGAGGTGAAATGCGAAACGCTACATAAGGTTTTCGAGGATACCAACTATGTAAATACTAGAAGGGTTCTTCGTACAACCATGGCTTCCGCCCTGTACATATTAAGTTATCATAACAGTTTTTTGCAAATCGATTTAATGTAAACCTTCGAGACCATGGTCGTAACATCACGTCCAAAACGTCGAGGTTATAAATAAACACCTTTTTTTTAAAAGCGATTAAGTCCCGTTTCGTTACAAGAACTGATGAAAGTCGGTGCTTTTTTTCTTTACACTACTTCAATTAAAAGTATCTTTCGGTGTTCAATCATCCGTGTAAAATCCGTCCAGCCGTTTTTTTTTCATTCATAAACTAACCAACGATTGACCTTAGTAACACCTGATGGTAAGATGTTTTGACGTGATAAAGTCGTTAAAATATTTCTTCCGACAGATTGCGGTGTAATCAATGTCCAAACGAAATAAATAACATTATGCGCATCGTGCTCTTATGATTTTTCCAACAAAATCTTCAGAGGTCCCTGCAGAAAATTTTGTTTTTGATACAATTTTAGAATTTTGTCAGTACAGATTTAATCGCTATCTTGTATTTTAATCACCGCATACTATAGAATTATATGCTTCATTTAATTGTACAGGAACTCAATTCATGGTATTTTAACATAAACTCGTAACTCAGTAGTAGGGGGTTCCCCGCGAGATGTCCGTAAATCTACCGCAAGTCGCGCGACAAAAATATCATTATGCAAATTTACATATAAATAAAACGCCTGCGTTGCATTGCAACCGGTAGCCATTTTTCAGAGCGCGTATTTTTGGACCGTTTTAGGGTTGCCGCCGATGAAATTTATGAAACCCGGAATAAAATCAATTAAATATTCTTATTCACTCTTTTCAGTGCAGCATATTGTATCAAAATTTTAATCATATTAGTTTTAAATTTATGGTTTAATCGACAGTAAAAATAATAGTTTTTATTACCAAAGTGTCATATCATTATACTTGGTACTACTACTATAAATAGTTATCATTCCCCGCCGTTTGAACTTTTCAAATGCTCGTCTATTTGTTGTCTACCAGACAGCACCACACACCCAGCCGATAGCAGTCCCATGCAAGTTTCTGAAGTGTATATTTAATTTTATACAGTGAATATACCTACCACTACATGTGTTTAGTCATTAACTTGACCTCTGAGATTTCCCTCCATTAGTAAAATTGGATCCATAGCATAAATTTCTTATTGTAAGTCTTAAATCAGCCGCCTATATACTATTCTTATTAATACGGTAGTAGTTGATCAAACTGCTGAACCATTTTTATACGTACACGGAATAAACGGTCTTAATGTTGGTTTGGTTTCTTTCCACACAAAGATTAAGGGAATGCGATATAGATCGAAGAACAGGTATTCACCAAAAAATAAATGAAAAAGCAAATCTAAAGTAAAACAATTTATTTTGCATAACTAAAATATGAGACAGTTTTTTATCGCATTCAATTGCCATTGTTACTCAGTTACGGCTCGAAAAATCCAAAATTCTCGAAACACTAAAATAATCTCGAGCATTCTAGAAACTCCGTTATCCCGTTAGCTCGGCTCGGCTCGAATGTGACGGGCAGACAGCTTTAGTTCCGGAACATGTAATAAACACAAATACTATTGTGTACCTAAATCGCCACAATGAACGTCTGCGAGAACTTGCATTACTTTGAACACGTTGAATATTGTTCTGAGGTTTGATATGTGATTTTAGTGCTTCATTTGAATACTGTTGCAAAACAATCTGTTTGTATGTTTTAGTTAAGAGGATGATTTTACTATTTTCCCTGCTATTTTCAATAATATTTGCGAATTCATCTATTGATAAATATGACTAAACAGACGAAAACGCCTCAGATTCTCAGCTATTGTTTTACTTATTTAGTAAAAACATAAATAAGCGCTTAATTATCGTATACAACATTTTAATCATTACAGGGCTCGAACTTTTAGAACCGAGGACGTCAAACCACACATAGAAAGATTTATAGGAAGATCATAGATTTAAAAATGTCATCTTTACAAAAATCTTGTTTCTATTATCCATTTTTTTAAGTCCGTGACAACAAACACGTGATATAATATAATAATTGTTGTTGATCAAATATAAGGTTTAGAATATACCTACGTAATTTTTCAGTCAGCTCTTTACTTCAGTGTATGAAAAGTTAATGTTACTTGAATAAGTAAATATTGTACGAACACAACAAAATTCAATAATCCTAAGTATCACAACGGTTTAATATCGTTTTGAACACATTCTTTATCTATTATCCTATTATTTGCGAACAACAAAAATGATTCTCTTTGCCATAAAATTTCCCGTGTCTGTACCGATTGTCTACAAACGTAATAACGTCAAGGCTTGAGTTAATCCGAGTACAGTCAACCGCGACTGACAGAGAGCAGACCCGCAGAGGGTGGGGAGCTGGATTCGTGAAAAACACACGTCTGCCCACATTAGTTAGAAGATTATGTGAAACAGAGATTAAATGGCATTTCTACGAATGTTTGAATATTTTTACCCCAAAACGGCGCCGTGGTCCTAGATTATTTTAGGTTTATGTATGATGGATTGGCATAGAAACAGATAGTAATTAAATCAGAATTAACGTTTTAATTAAATACCTCGCTGAAGGAGCATTAGAAGAGCTGTTATTTTTTAGTCTCTGATTGCGCTTTTGCATGGCTTTATTGTGTTATTTGTAGATGGCACTGACTTTTACAATTAGAATTTCATTATAATTTCGCGTGATTCAAACAATAACGTAATAAGTGGTCACAGAATTTCAAAAGTCACAGAAATGCTTTGAATGTTATCTTTTTCAACTTGCATGGAAAGTTTTATTTGAACATTTCAAAAGATACAGAATTATAGATATTCCAAAAAAAACTAACTTGAAATGGAACTAGTGATGTTTCAAGTATTCATTTCACTATAGTACTTACATGAAGTTTACAACACTTAACTCGCGCAAGCATCTAGCAAAAGTTATTGTAGGTAACACATCGCATTCACCTCGCTTATACGTGACTATTCCCCAATTAAATCTTCCGAAAGTTTTCACTCTCGCACACTCCCGTTCCACGTAACTCGCATAGGGACAGTCGACCAAGAAATTGTAGCACTTTTGAACTTTAATATGAATCATATAGAGTCGGAAAGTGGTAGAACATTTTCTGACTGTACACCAACCTCCCCCACGCCCGAAATCTTGGAAGTGTCAACCCTATCCCCACGCACTCGAATATGGTTGTTCTCATTTCCTCCGCCGGAATGCTTGTACATTTATTTTTATTCGTATTTTGTATACGTTTCCTGTAACGCCATATTTTTTTCGCGACGTTTCTATTCGTCGTATCCGTCAGGGCTGTGCCGTTTCCGAGCCTTTGTCGACGTGTTAGTATTTCATTTTTATCGATAATCTCTTTGCTAGTTATGTTATGATGTTGAGAATATCGAATTATTAGAATGCACCTGAAAAGGAGTTTACTCATGTGTCATGTCGTATTAAATCGAATATCGCTCGACATGTTTCGAATCGATTCGCAATCCATCCGCAGGAGCGCCGATCAGTTGCGACGACGGCCCATCGAACACATCACATAGCATTTCATATATGCATCTTAATTCTTAATAATCGCGAGAGTATTTTTTTTTTGTATAGAATTTGTGCCATTCACGCGACGTTGGTTGGCGTGTCTGAAGTTATGTAACTGCTAGTAGCAAAGCAGTAGTTGTTTATAGGTATCACAAGAGGTCGTAAATGTTTTGACTAACTTCAGATAAATTTTTATGCGACACGTTTTGTAAAGTTTATTAACCCCCGACGGAAAAAGAGGGGTGTTATAAGTTGAGCATTTGTGTATCTGATCTGTGTATTTGTGTTTCTGTCTGTAGCATCTTAGCTCCCAAACGGATGCACCAATTTGAACGTTATTTTTTAATCAAAAGACTTGACCGTCGAGCTGTTTCTTAGTTATGTTTGGTGGAAATAGAACCAGTAGTTTCCAAGCTTTAATTGGAACAAGTGACAAGATCTCAGCAAATATTAAAGCTAAGAATTGCATTTTTTTTACTTATGTTCAGTTTTAGTAACATTTTCTATATCACTCATTGAATGAAGGTCTCATGATGACCAGCTACTTGTGTCGAGGGTGATTTAAATTTTTAATTTAGGTTATTTATTAAGCAAACTCCCAAATACCCAAATTATGTTACGTCCAAAATCCGGCTATTTTGACCGCATGACAAGGCCGTTTTTCTTTTTTTCGAGAAGTCTGCATTTTTCAGGATTAAAAGCAATTTTACTTTCCAGCCCATATCAAGTAACGATATATTCATGATCACATCATAACAGACACACATCAAACCAGAGTAAAATTTACCTTTTTGAAAAAATATAGGTACCTACATACAACCTGTAAACATAGCTAAAAATACTTGCGTTTTCATTTCAAGAATAAGAATTAACATATTTCGCATTACTTGGTTACAACTGTAAATAAAAAGAGCAAAATGCTTTTCCAATTTATTTTCACTAGTTTCAGCTTAGTAAAAACTTAAACGGTAAACGGTTAGCCCCGACATACCTGACGCACGTATTTTCCTAAAACGCGTGTGTAAATCTGGCAACACGTGTTGACTACTAAATCTGGCCTACATAAAAAAAGGCGCGGAAAAAACACCGTAACTCTGGGCTTAGCCGGCAACACGGGGAATTCTGCTTTATTGTACTCACTGCGTATAAAGAATAGGCGCACTTATCTAAGGGATTTACTTCCGCAGCCATTTTACTAGATATCGCCACATTTTTTATTCCAAAAATCAAAATTGGGAGTAAGACGGTCTGTTCTCAGAATACAAACTTTTGAGTTATTTGCTTTCATTTATATATCCGACCCTATTACCCGAAAAAATAGTCCCAAAAATTCCATTCTTGATCGCTATAATTGCTTTTCTGCGGAAATTACTAAAAAGTTTTATTGATGTACGAGAAGCTAAAAAGCATAAAATGTTTGTATGCACCGCAAATACAGACAAGTCTTTGCATTTTTACAAAATTATACATCCGAGTATTCGCCTCGGCGATCATTGTTCTCTTGATTTCATCTGGAAGTGTAATTATTATAATAAAAACAATTTTTGGTATGATTAACGCTATAAATATGCAAATTTCTTTAGCCTCAAATCATCATATGTAGTTGGAAAGTTACATTGCTAGTTTTTGATTGGTGCATCAAAAGACTTTACATATAATAAAGAAAAACGAAACTATAAATCGACTTACTCCTCAATCCCAACTTAACTCTACTTTATTTTCCGGCCATATGGGATAGGTATTACGGTTCGTATATTATAAATGTCAAAGCTCGAAACTTGAAAGAAAAGATTGTGGGGTAGTTATCACCCTTTTCGAGAGGGGAGCTAAAGGCAGATTTTAAAGCTGAGCTCGCACTAGAGATTTATCGTTTTATCGAATTGAGAAGTACGGTCGACGGTTTTTATACTATGTATTTTACTTTCTTGTATTATTTTGACACATATTTTTCTTCTGTGGGTAGTTTTTTTAAAGGCAGTGAAAGTATCCGCTCTATCCTTATCTAATTTACGGTTCCTATTTTAAATATTAATTTCTTAATAATATTCTCAAAATAAACGTAACGGAGTCATCATGTACACTTCCATCAGTTCTTTTTTACTTGCTCCTTACTAGGACAAAAACGTTCCAATAATAAATTGACTACTACAATAACTAATAAGTAACGATGTACTACAATAAGTAACGATGTTCATCAACTATTACATCGTGTTAGTCGTCATAAATAATAATCATAATATCTTCAGTAGTAAATTTTACTCAAGCATTCGCCCGCGTTGCCCGTTAGTATTTTGTTTTATTCAATCAATCACCTGACTTTATAACTGAGTTACAAACGTATACGATTTTTCACATTTATAATAAGTATAAGTAGGGTAATTTCGGTTAAAGTAAGTTACAATTCCACTGTTGTGCAATCATGAGCGATATTACCGAAGCGAATAAACGTCCAGTTGCCATTCAAAACGCTCACATACACCCAAAAACAATAACGCAACAATTACACAAAAAGACAAGGAGCGATCATCTTGCCATTCTTTTGTGTGGACTAATAGGCCCGCACAATGCAGCCTTTACTAGGGTTCGCCATCGGATAACAATGCGTGTTTGGGGGACGCCATCTACGGAGCAAGTTACGAACGGAAGGATACGACAGCTTCGTAACATGAGGCATTACGGGAGAGCAGACACCAAATTAGTATTAGTTTTTAGTGTCTAAAATACTACTTATAGTAAGTTATTTGAAAAAAAAACTAGTAGCAGCAGCATTTTAATATATTTAGGAATACTTTACACATTTAAATTGCAATGACGGAGAAGTGACTAACTATCTAAAACGTTTTTCTTGATACTAAATTATTGGCATCTGTCGCGTAGAATGTCACCACGACTGTCTCTACGGAGGGTGACGAGATTACTTCTAACACCAATGGCCTTTATCCTAAAAACCTCTATAATCTTCCTAACGTAAATTCATCATACTACAATGCAAGAATCCCGTGGGATCGAAAATTATCCTTTCCATGCAATGGATACCTAGGACAAAAGTTACAGCTGGGTAGAGACAACTTTGAGAGTGAAATCACCAGAAGAGTGCAGTTTGGCTGGGCAGCATTTGGAAAGCTGCGTCACATCTTCGAGTCACCCTTGCCACAATGCCTGAAGACCAAGGTATTCAATCAGTGCGTCCTGCCGGTCATGACATACGGAGCCGAGACGTGGAACCTGACAGTGAAACTAGCCCACCGACTACACGTCACACAGCGAGCTATGGAAAGGGGTATGCTCGGAAGCTCGTTAAGGGACAAAGTGCGGAACGCGATTATCCGACAAAAAACCAAAGTCACTGACGTAGTTCAGAAGTGTAGCAGACTGAAGTGGCAGTGGGCTGGTCACATCTGTCGCAGAACCGATGATCGGTGGAGTAGACGGGTTCTCGAGTGGAGACCACGACTCGGCAAGCGTAGTGTAGGACACCCTCCGGCCAGATGGACCGACGACCTGAAAAAAGTGGCTGGTGGTGACTGGATGGCGAAAACGGGAGATCGGGCCATGTGGCGAACCCTGGGGGAGGCTTACGTCCAGCAGTGGACTGCAATAGGCTGAAATGATGATGATGATGCATAGTCGCGTGTGACAGTTGTGCTAGAGGTGTAGGGCTATACTCGTAACTCATTACATTACGTTACCAATTTCGATGCTATAATGGGTTTTAAATACTGCTCAATACGATTCAGGCCATTAAATACAAATAGTTTTAAGGTAGATTCAAGAGAAATTATTATGGGCGTAGAGAATATAATTTTTCGCGGCTTCTTTCCGATTGTCCCCCTGCATAAAGCCGCAACTTCTCGCAACTACCCCATTGATGTCTAATGAAGAGTTTTGTACACAGAGGGACGGACAAGTCTTTTATTAATGGCGTGTGCAACTTTTGCTTTTAATATCAAGCTACTGATATTCAATAAGTTTCTGGACATAGTATCTATTTTCTACTTTGTTTTCAAATGTTAACTTTACTTTATATTTAGTCTGTAGTATCTTACTAGCTGTTGCCCGCGACTTCGTCTGCGTGGAACCTTTATCTTGAAAATTTTACATCTTTATTATTTTCAGATCTAAGTAATGTTGAAATTGCTAAACGTGCTTTTTTTTGCAATTGTTTACGAAATAATAACGAACCGTTCGTACGCGAGTCCGACTCGCTCTTGGCCTTTTTTTCGGCTAATTTGCTCTAATTACGCGGTATTATTATAAAATCAGGTACATCTACGAACGAATAGCTTTACTAAATTCGATGAGTTTAAGAACGACGTTTATAAAATATTTGATTCGAATAATAACGCCTTTACACAGTTTCAAGTACATGAAAAAAATTTTTGATCTACATACAAATTTTCAACCCCTTTTTCACCACCTTCAGGGCTGAATTTCCAAAAACGCTGAAATCAGTTTTCCTATCTTTTAATAAAATATCTTTTTACAAAGTTTCTAATTTCTAACTTAAAATACAACTTATACCCGATACAACCTTTCATCCTCTTTTTAACCCCCTTAGGGGTAGAATTTTCAAAAACGCTGAAATTACTTTTCTTAAAACTTATTGAACCGTCCCAGGCGCACGCCTGGGACCACGGCGCGTGAAACCGTGTTGAAACGTCATGGTACTGAAGGTAAATCAAAATATCGCGATAGACCCGGTTCAATAAATTTTAATTATGTGTTCAAACCGCGAGAGTATAAAGTGTTATATTACTTTTCTTGTATTCTTATTATATGCCTTTATACAAAGTTTAAAATCCCGCAATCAAAAAAAAATTTGATCTTCATACAAATTTTCAACCCCTTTTTCACCGCCTTCGGGGCTGAATTTTCAAAAACGCTGAAATTACTTTACTAGTATTTTAATAATATGCTTTTATATAAAGTTTCAAGTCCCGCACTCAAAACCGTTTTGATCTTCATACACACTTTCAACCCCTTTTTAACCCCCTTATGGGTAGATTTTAAAAAACGCTGAAATTAATTTTCTTGTATTCTAATTAAATGCCTTTGTACAAAGTTTAAAATCCCGCAATAAAAAAAAATTGATGTTCATATAAAATTTCAACCCCTTTTTCACCACCTTCGGAGCTGATTTTCAAATACGCTGAAATGACTTTACTTATATTTTAATAATATGCTTTTATATAAAGTTTCAAGTCCCGCACTCAAAAAAAATTTTGATCTTCATAAACTTTCAACCGTTTTTTAACCCCCTTATGGGTAGAATTTTCATGAACGCTGAAATTACTTTTCTTGTATTCCAATTAAATGCCTTTATACAAAGTTTAAAATCCCGCAATCAAAAAAAAAATTGATCTTCATACAAATCTTCAACCACCTTTTCACCACATTCGAGATTCACTTTTCTTGTATTTTTATTATATGATTTTATATAAAGTTTCAAGACCCGCACTCAAAAAAGTTTTTGATTGTCATACATACTTTCAACCTCTTTTTAACCCTTTCAGGGGATGAATTTTTAAAAACCTCAGGGTTCAATTCTGGGTCCCTTTCTTTTTCTAGTGTATATTAACGATTTACCAAACCTTGTGCGAGATAAACATGATATAGTACTATTTGCAGATGACACATCTCTTCTTTTTAAAGTAAAAAGGCAAGAAAACAACTGCGATGTGATTAATGATGCACTGTCCTCTATTGTGGATTGGTTTACTGCAAATAATTTACTTTTAAATGCCAAGAAAACTAAGTGCATTAAATTTACATTACCAAATGTGAAACAAGTCAATTGTGCCAAGGTAAAACTGAAAGGCGAAGTACTGGAATTTGAAGAAAAAACAGTATTCCTGGGTGTTACTTTAGACTCTAAACTGCAATGGAGTGCGCATATATCCACTCTTGCAGGTAAGCTTAGCTCCGCGGCCTATGCAGTTAGGCGAATCAGGCAGCTGACAAACGTCGAGACGGCAAAGATTGTATATTTCAGTTATTTCCATAGTGTTATGTCATATGGAATTTTATTATGGGGAAGAGCGGCGGACATCCAAACCATCTTTGTGCTACAAAAACGAGCTGTACGCGCAATTTATGCACTAGGAGGTCGTACGTCACTAAGAGAGAAATTCAAGGAAACAAACATTCTCACCGTAGCATCTCAATACATTCTTGAGAATATCATGTATGTGCGGAAAAATCTCCATGAATTCAAGCTCAACAGTGACATTCACCACTACAATACGAGAAGTAAGGACAAGCTCGCAATACCTGCCCACCGTCTCCGTAAGGTTAGCTCGTCGTTCGTGGGGAACTGTGTACGCTTCTACAATAAAATACCTATTGATGTAGTAAAATTGCCCTGTAGCAAATTTAAAGCGCAAATAAAACGTCTCTTATTGAATAAAGCTTATTATACTGTTAATGACTTTCTAAACGACAGTGATGCCTTTAAACCAGTAGTTTAGTGTTGTGTGTCTATAGTAAATTTTTAAATAAGCATTATTTTGGTGGGTAATTTTTAATGTAACATGAGAGCACAATTTGCTGTTTCTCACCGGGCAAATAGTATTACTCAAGTATGCCCGGCAGCTTGAGCATGTCATGCTCGCTTAAAGGTCTTTGCTTACGGTGGCGTTGTTGATCGGGTCGCAGCCTTCCCTATAATATGGTTGAGGGAGGCGATGGCTGAGATATGCGTCATACTCGTGAACGGGTGCCGTTTGTGGGGTCCGGTCTGTTCATGCTAGCAAGGGCCAAATTAAATATGTAGCAACCGCATACTAGTGTTAAATTAAGCAAACGTGAGAAACTTCATCCTGTACTCGATTGAAGTTATGCAATGTTGATTTTAACTTTTTGAACTCTTAGAGACTGTATACATCTCCAAGAAACAGCTTAGTGTAGTATGACACTCAGAGACTTTATACATCTCTGAGGAAATTAAATAATTTTAAAATATTTTATTGCATGTTATGACGCCTAGAGACCATATACATCTCTAAGAAATTTAGGCTTAGTAATTATTTTCTAAATTATTCACGTTGACGCCTAGATACCTTATACATCTCTATGAAATTAAATTAATTAATTATATTTTATTGCATGTTGTGACACCCAGAGACTTTATACATCTCTGGGTATATTTAATATTTTAAATTTACATTTTTTTTATTTTAATGTTCCTACTTAACATTGATTTTGAGTATCTATACATCTCCTTTACGTGTACCAGTGTAATTAGTTATAACACAAATGTATCATGTAATTGTTTTAAGTATTATTTACGAAAAAATGACTTACTGTTGAGTTTCTTTCGGCTTTCTTCTCAACAGCGGTCTCCTCTTGCGAAATGTCGGTAGATTCACAATCTGACTTGTAAAAGTGCCCCTGTGGCCTACTTACTGAATAAATTATTTCATTTCATTTCATTTCAAAACGCTGAAATTAGATTTCATTTATTGTATTTTAATACCTTTTTACGAAGTTTCAAGTTCCTAGCTTAAGATTAAATTTGAACCCCAAGACAAACTTTCATCCCCCTTTTAACCCCTTAGAGGTTGAATTTTTAATAACGATCAATTAATGTTATTTTTTTATTCATAAATATTCCTTTATAAGAAGTTTCAAAGAATTTGTAATGTATTTAAACTTTCAACCCCTTTTTAACCCTTTTAGGGGATGAATTTTTGAAAACGCTGAAATTATTTTTCTCGTATTCTAATAATATGCCTTTTTACAAAGATTCAAGTCCCGCACTCAAAAAAATATTTGATCTTCATACAAACTTTCAACCCCTATTTTACCACCTTAGTGGATGAATTTTCAAAAACGCTGAAATTAGTTTTCTTACATTTTATTTTAATACGTTTTTACGAAGTTCCTACATAAAAAAAACTTGTACCCCATACAAAATTTCATCCCCTTTTTAACCCCCTTAGGGGCTGTGTAATGCTTATCAAGACCATCTACTAAATAAATACATCCTGGGAACGCGCGCCAATTGTAATGTATGCTAAGCTCTAACTAAAGGAACCGGTCCACTAATCGTAACGCTTACGACGACGAGCTACCTAAACTACCTCCTGGTCCTACGCCTGCTTCACCCTCGCCACTAAACTCTACTCCTACAACGAAGCCCTAAGGAAACCCTACAACAATTACCTAAGAATATCTTAACAGCAGCTCCCAGTCTTCTATATCCTACAACTAAACAAATCTAAATATGAAAGGATCTTTATAACAATTGAGTCTGAACTTTTCTTAATAACTAATGGCCAAAAAAATGTGATCTATGTAACCGTTGTGAACGTCTAGATGTGCAGGACCCAACATTGTTGTAATAACTCAAGCTCTTTTAAGAGAAATCTAACCGTGATGTGTCGCCAAGTGCTTCCGTACCCATATACTGTGCTATGCTACCATGTATTACCAAATAAATGTGTATTCTCTTACTTATTTAATGCAAGCTTCTGCTATCCTACTGCTACCTTGGTTCTTTGTACTAAATTAAATTTCCAACTTAACTTAATGCTATCTATCCTCAAAATATAAACTGTTACTTCCTATGTAGTCTAGCTAACAAAACTGTCTATAGTTCCTATAGCAAGATTCAATATGGAATATTATGGATACTCTTATAAAAGTTATTTAATTCTATATGAATTATCAAATTCATTTAGTCCATAGTCAGATATAGTTAAACTAGATTACCTTATGTAACAATAAAAATCAATATGTGATTCTATCCAAATTTTATTAGGATTCTGGAATGAAAGGTAATTTAGTTTTTAAAATTGCATGTTCTTACTCCAGAATGATTAGAAATCAAATGTCTATGTACAATATGAAACTACACTTCCTTAACAATCTATAAATAGATGAAAGTTACAGGGTCTATGAGATTTTATTATGAATTTAATTGTTCTTAAGTTTCCATATTTGACAATATTGAATAAATTTTGTCATTACACCTTAATCTGAGAAGGTGGTATACCTCCCTTAAATAAACTATAGTAGACCAATCTGAAGTGGATTCTAGACCTATACAATAAGTAGGAAGTTGTTTTAGTCTTCACAATTAAGAACTAGTAAGGACTAGATTATAGTATAATGGAGAAGGTATCTTTATTGTGTATATAAAAAAAAATATTAGTTTTTTGTTAATAATCCCCTACCACCCTGAGTGTGCGGAGAGTATCACTGAACGCTTTACCTATCTATTCCTGAGAAGCAAATCGAATTAAAGCGTTCAGCTAGAGGATGGGGAACTCCGCTCCTAGTCTAAGCTGAACAAACCACTGTGGGATCTCATCACATCTATGCATGACGTCCTACCTAAAGCAAAGTGTCAAGGATCCATCTTTTAGGGAAGCCTTTTGGCGCAAGCTTCTTAGTTAACTACACAAGGTCTACTCTAAGGATTTTACCTACCTATTTAACTAGTTAAATATATGTGATGGCTGCAAAGACTATGACAATGTAGTTATAATTGTATTTATAAGATCTCTAGTACACTACTCTTCCTTAGTAGGTAAGAACCCTTCTAATAAGTTCTAGAACTTGGTTTTCGTTTGACCATACTCATAAATGTAGTACATCCTTGAAATCATGAAGACTATTGTGCCGATCGGAGTATCTTTCAACTCTCGAATGACTCGTTCTGATAAAGGAAATTACTCTCAACCCTTGTGATATAAATTACTTTAGTTCTGAGATCTGCGATGTAAATACGAGAACGAATAACTTTCATTATTGCTATCCATAAGTCCCCGGCTTTTCTTTTAGCAATTTACACTTCAGATACTCCACATCCAGTCTTAGGAATGCTTTGCATTTCCATACTATACGACGATCCACAATTTCCTTATCAAAATTATAACAAAGTTTAAAATTATTTCTGCTCATTGAAAAGGCGAATGTCATCGGTCAGCTGATTCGATTTAACTTTAGTGTTGCCATTCTATCACTGAGGCTGTAACATATGTACATTACTTTAAATCATAATCAGTAAATTTTAACTAATTATTTCTATATATATATTGATGTCATATTAAAGGTTCTAAATATCTGATTGGTTTAAATAACAGGTTTCTCTATTCCCTTTCTTTATAAACTGTTACAAGATTTTGTTTTTCACTACTGACATCCCGAGTCAGAAATCAGCTGTTTGTATCTGTTATACCAGACGAGATTAAAATAATTTGAATAAATGTTATGTTAGTTAATGATGAATGGCCGATTGCTCGGAGGATAAAAAAAAACCCGTTCTAATATTCCTACTGGAGTGTACCTATCCCCATACCCCCATTTGCCCTAGCTAGCACCACCAATACTAGAGGCCTAAACCTCACATTTACATTTAAACGTGTATGGAACCTAGGTAAGCTAAACTATAAATTCGGGAGATTAACCCGAGGTTGGACTAGAATCAGTGTAAGTGGGTCCCCCCTTGCGTGGCTAACACACCGGAAACGCAGAGTAACCCGCCCTAATATGTGTAGATAATGCAAATATATAAATATATATGTATATGAGACCAAACCTGGAGGTCCATCTGATTTCAACAAGTGCGGATATCCCGCATGCCCAACGTGTGGACCTTGCATTCACCAGACAAAACACTCTAGATCTGTAGGCTTTTCACTGCGCTTGTAAATGGCAAGTGTCCGGGTCGCCTAGCCCAGATAAAAACTAAAGAGTCTGAAAGATATTCGTTTAACAGCCGCAAGGTTAAATATCTTTCATTTGGCAACCATGTACCAAAACACTATTTCTGGTATGTAATTAAGCTTGATAGCCATAAAACAACAAAATCCCACAATATTTCAATAAATAATTATAGATCAGAAAAATAATGTAATTCCAACAGAAATTCCCCTTAGAATTAATTTTAATACCTTATTGCCAGACAATAATGTTACCCAGTCGAAGTCGCAAGTAAAAATGAATCCCATCCTACTAAGCCCTTGCCTATTTATACCCAAAACTCTAGTCATTCGCCGCTGTCGACCTACTCGACTGACCCGTTCTATTCGACTGCTCCATCTCACTCGACAGCGTCATCTGTCTCGCCCCACTCAACTGCTCCATCTCACTCATCAGGCTCGCCTGCCTGGTCCCACTCGGGACACACGATACGTCCAAGACTCCTCCCACTAAATGCTGTGTATATGGAATTTTGATCCTTATCCAGTCTAAATAAAGCTCAATTCTTTTGTTGGCAAATTTTGTGAATATTAATTTGCTATTCAAAAAATGGCAGGATGCTTACATTTGTATTCGCTAATTTTTAATACTTCTATAAAATGATGATGTTAATATTATATGGTGTAATATGATCTTATTGCTAATGTGATGAGAATTTGATGATGTGAGTCTTACGATGGTGATATATGTTTATATGATGGCGAACACATGACGTGAACATGTGAATCGCTACAGCTGAATTTTTCAAAATCGCTTCTTATCTCTTGTACACTTTATAAATGCAACCTACTGTGCAAATTTCAACTCTAGCATTTGTAGTTTCGGCTCTGCGTTGATGAGTCAGTCAGTCAGGACACTTGCATTTATATATGTCGGCGGCCGATCGTAAAATCCGCCAGATCACGAAATTCCTAGGCATATCGTGAAACGCCGCCATTTCATGATTTGACTAAAAGTTGACCAGGCATATCATGATATGCCTGGGCAGATCGATTAGAGCAACGCATTCGTCGATAGTCCTAGCTCTATACCGGGCATATCGTGAAAATCCGGCAGATCACGAAATTCCTAGGCATATCGTGAAACGCCGCCATTTTATGATTTTGCTAAAAATATCCTAATTTCAATAGAGAAGACGGTTTGTCATTACCACCAGCTTGGGATCCTGTTGTACACCTTATTAAAGATCAAGCAAGACACAAGACTGGAAACCCTGGACGTCGAACGGAATAAAACAAAAAATATATTCACTAAGATATACTGATTTTTTCACGCCACCGCCGAGTTAATATGAGCCGGTGCGCCGCCACCGGGTACCTAAAATGTAGTTGGCGCAAAAAAAACACTAACCTACCTATTTCTGGGAGCAGCTTCGTTTTTCGGGTCATAAAAAAAAATAACCCTAACCTAGATAGTTATTTTTTTTTATGAGCCTAAAAACCAAACTGCTCCCAGAGATAGGTTAGGTTAGGGTTTTTTTTTTTTTTTCGTGACCCGTAAAACAAAACTGCTTCCAGAGTACTGAAACTATTCCCAGAGTATGCCTAGGAATTTCACGATCTGCCTAAACGTCACTGGTGGGTGTTACTTAGGCAGATCATGAAATGCCGGCCTTTCATGATATGCCTCGGAATTTCATGATCTGCCTAATCGTCCTTGGGCAAATCGTTAAACGTTATGTCTTGAACGATATGGCGGATGTCATTTAGCCAAATCATGAAATGGCGGCGTTTCACGATATGCCTAGGAATTTCGTGATCTGCCGGATTTTACGATCGGCCGCCGACATATATACATATTTGTATATAGATTTAAGAATTTATAATGGAATGCAATTGAATATAATTTTAATTGAATATAACAAACATTCTCACCGTAGCATCTCAATACATTCTTCAGAATATCATGTATGTGCGGAAAAATCTCCATGAATTCAAGCTCAACAGTGACATTCACCACTACAATACGAGAAGTAAGGACAAGCTCGCAATACCTGCCCACCGTCTCCGTAAGGTTAGCTCGTCGTTCGTGGGGAACTGTGTACGCTTCTACAATAAAATACCTATTGATGTAGTAAAATTGCCCTGTAGCAAATTTA
Source organism: Apotomis turbidana (assembly GCA_905147355.2). Lineage (NCBI taxonomy): Eukaryota > Metazoa > Arthropoda > Insecta > Lepidoptera > Tortricidae > Apotomis > Apotomis turbidana. The sequence continues at coordinate 12,753,744 of LR990281.1, forward strand.
AAGCGCAAATAAAACGTCACTTATTGAATAAAGCTTATTATACTGTTAATGACTTTCTAAACGACGGTGATGCCTTTAAGCCAGTAGTTTAGTGTTTTGTGTCAATAGTAAATTTTTAAATAAGCATTATTTTGGTGGGAAATTTTTAATGTAACATGAGAGTACAATTTGTTGTTTCTCACCGGGCAAATAGTATTACTCAAGTATGCCCGGCAGCTTGAGCATGTCATGCTCGCTTAAAGGTCTTTGCTTACGGTGGCGTCGTTGATCGGGTCGCAGCCTTCCCTATAATATGGTTGAGGGAGGCGATGGCTGAGATATGCGTCATACTCGTGAACGGGTGCCGTTTGTGGGGTCCGGTCTGTTCATGCTAGCAAGGGCCAAATTAAATATGTAGCAACCGCATACTAGTGTTAAATTAAGCAAATGTGAGAAACTTCATCCTGTACTCGATTGAAGTTATTCAATGTTGATTTTAACTTTTTGAACTCTTAGGGACTGTATACATCTCTAAGAAACAGCTTAGTGTAGTATGACACTCAGAGACTTTATACATCTCTGAGGAAATTAAATAATTTTAAAATATTTTATTGCATGTTATGACGCCTAGAGACCATATACATCTCTAAGAAATTTAGGTTTAATAATTATTTTCTAAATTATTCACGTTGACGCCTAGAGACCTTATACATCTCTATGGAATTAAATTAATTAAGTTTTTATTGCATGTTGTGACACCCAGAGACTTTATACATCTCTGGGTATATTTAATATTTTCAATTTATTAAATTTTAATTTTAATGTTCCTACTTAACATTGATTTGGAGTATCTAACATCTCCATTACGTGTACCAGTGTAATTAGTTATAACACAAATGTATCATGTAATTGTTTTAAGTATTATTTACGAAAAAATGACTTACTGTTGAGTTTCTTTCTGCTTTCTTCTCAACAGCGGTCTCCTCTTGCGAAATGCCGGTAGATTCACAATCTGACTTGTAAAAGTGCCCCTGTGGCCTACTTACTGAATAAATTATTTCATTTCATTTCATTTCATTTCAGTCAATAGATGATTATTCCATTATATTAATTCAGATCAGTTCTAAAGCTATTGTGATGCCTAAATTATATCATTACTATTTTTTGCGTTAATTCCAAGGCTGTATTAGACCATAGCGTGCCATAGCTACTGAACCTTTCATACAATACATATTTACACACAAAGTAGTCGGAAAATATGATGTGCTCTGCAGTACTCACGGATAGCAGTTTTTCACATCAAAAATTCATACGACGGATGCTGTAAGCACGTGAACGAAATACGCAAATGTATGTAGGTACATGCATATTCTACTGATAAAAGCAATGTTCGCTTTGTGGCGTTTGCAGGGTTAGGTAGTGCTGAGAACGAGTAACATTACATCTACAAACACTGGGATTATGTCCGCTAGTTTGTGAAAAATTGTATTTGTCGTTTTGGTTACATACTGTATAAATTATTGCATGTTGCCTTAGTTACTCTATTCAGGCAGTAGTTCCTTTTCCTAGTCCTTGCGTGTCATTAGGCAATTAGCTCATTTAGATATACAGATAGATAGATATTAAGGGACAATCTTACACTAATCGACGTAGTCCCAAAGTAAGCACAGCTTTTAATATGGGTACCAGACGACGATATAAGTACATAATTATATAAATACATATAAAGATAACATCCATGACCAAATATTTGCCCCGGCCGGGATTCGAACCGTCGGCTCAGTAGCAGGTGTACTACAAACTGCGCCAAACCCGTCGTCATTTGGTTTTCTGTAGTCAAACTAGAAAAAACTAGAAACGCCATGTTTCTGTGTGTCTGTTTATAACGTACAAAAACCAAAAGTTTACATAAGTACTACGACGGTGACAAACAAGCCTGCGGCTCGCCTGATGTTAAGCAGTTACCGCCGCCTATGGACGCCACACAACAACACACCATTTGTCAATACAACACAATAAATAATGAATACTGTTATTAATAATAATAACTAGTAACAGATTTAACGCAATGGGCTCGTTATAAATAAATATAAATATAGTGTTAATTATGTGTATCAACCGCGAGAGTATGCAATTTTACATACAATAAAGTTTAGATATTTCCGTAAATATTAAACATTGAACAATGCTTCACTTCCTAAATAAAATAAAAAAACTTATTTAAGGGGTCTAAATTTTACAGGTTCGTATTGCCCATGATAATGTCCCTGAAAACACGACTGTTTCGCGCTTCAACAAAGTTGGGATTGCGGGAAAATATAAAAACATGATGGAAAATAGCAGAACTTATCCCCGCTATGCAGTTTACTGGACGGTTGCCACAGACCTAGCAAAAATTTCGTCTACGAAAAATAAAAGGTGTTGTTACGCTATTTTGAATTTAGAACTTTGCTAGCGTGCTTCAACTTTCATTGGTATTCCATTTTTTGACATGAACGAAAGAGTGAACGTATTGTGAACGAATGGAATGAATAGAACAATATAACTTGTCTGAAGTCTGCTATAAAATGTCTTTCGTTCGATTGTTGTGAACGTTTCGGTGGCTTCTGTTTTATTTATGACCCAACATGTTTTATTTTGACTTTTTACACGAGTTAGTTTCTAGTTATCAATATTTATGTAATACCGTAACAAAATGCGATTTAAACACAAAAATCAAAATTAGTTCAAAGTTAACTCCAAGCTACATTAGAATACTTGAACGAAAGTTCAGAAAAAAGTAGCTTGCAGTCACGCATCCCCTTAAATCGTGGCGTTTTCGCGTCTGAAATATGTAACGTTCCCGCCTTAACTCTCAGTTGTTTTATATTTACTTGTCACGGGGACAACCCCAAAAAAGGGATTTTAGGCTATACGCACACGCGCAACAAAAAATAAAGGAACTTCACATCTAAACAATAGCTTGAACAATTAGAATCTGCATCCTGTGTCCAGAAGATTCACAGTATTCGCACGAAAAATTATATGTATAACCGTTTCACCAGAAAATTATATTGTTCCATAAAAGTAAAAAAAAAAAAAAAACATATTTTATGAGAGCATTATCTACAAGCAGTGCTCTGCACTATCTATACTAATATTCATCGCATTCCTAGGCGGTTCTAGATGGCAACGCAAAGAAGAAGTAGGTACCGTTTCACATGATTTATGAGTACCTCAAGACCGTTTTAAATCTGGACCCAGAAAAACTTAATGAATAGCCTATCTTTAATAATACACTGAAAAGTAAGTTTAAACTGTGAGTTCGTATCCGATCCGCGTACATGTTGGACTATATTGCGTTCTAGCTGCCAAATATGGTAACCGCCATAGCATCGGTAGGTCATATTGAGCACCGAATCATGTTGCACAAGTGCACATACTCTAGCAGTCGTAGTTATAAAATATGCTCAATGTGCTGGTAAACATTTCTGAAATTAGTTTTTTTTTAATAGTTGTTTTGTATTCACTTTATTTAGTGTGTTTAAATAATAATTCAACAACGGTTGTTCGGTTGGCCACCGCCGCCACTGATTGGCTCTCCTGATGATGAATCGCGTACCGATTCGAAATATGTCGAGCGTTTTTCGACTTCTACGACATGAGTAAAAAAAAAGACCCGTTTATGTATTTTAATATGTCTGAGACTCACGGTAGTTTCCTAAGTAAAATTATTATTAATTAACAGTTAAATACGATACCATTATAGTTATATGTATGCATTTTTTTTGTTTCCATGGAAGGAGTTTTTGAAAGTAAATAAATAAATAAGCTACTTAGTAAAAATGCAGCATAAAATAAATGCAATGGCGGCCGAAAGAATAAAATACTATTAAAATTGCCATAAACGTATTTCCCGGAAAGTTAGCCTCCCCTACTTTATGCTTAGTCCATATAAAAGTTCACAATACACTATGAGAATGTGACGTGCGCCTTACAATCTCTAGTAAAATTCAAATCACGAATAAATAAACCGTTTATACCGCCATTTAACGCCATAAAAGGATAATGAATTAAAAAAGTTCATTCCAAATGAAGGAGTGAATGAGTGAGTGAATGTTTTACGAGTATTAATTGTTACGTGTAATTGGGGCATAATGGGTTCACGCACGCATGGGTTAATGGTAATGAGGGTAGTTTTAGGTTTAGTCTATATGTGTGGTGGGTTTGATGGCTTTATGCAGTAATGAAGACAATGCAATATCATAGAACAGATCTTATATAAATGCGTGTAAATGGCATTCGGATCCTGACCGCACGACCGGCAACCGCGATGCACGCATTGCTTTCTATGGATTACAATCAACACTAAAACCGCTGGTCGCGGTCGTTTGTTGTGGTCGCGATCTCTCGAATATATCTTTACATGGCTGCCATTACTAATCACTAATCAGGTAGGATGCCTATGTCATTTACCCTTCTCTTATTAGAAATATCCATCAACCCAATAAAATACGTATCTGTCCTGTAAAATTTTTCGTTTCTGTTTATCTAATACTATGTTTTTGGGTTTAAATTATTTCAGTCCAAGAACCAAGAATATCATTCTACATGTACAGGAATTCAAATATAAAATGAGCCCTTGAAATATTAACGTCAATTTATTGCAACCGGCATTGTAGAAGAAGCGGTGTGGACAGTATAACTGCTATAACTACGACAATGTTTCTAGACATCTTTCCACTCGGAATCTAAGACCCCGTGTAATCCGCCCTGCGCAAATAAAATCAATACATAAAAGCGAGCGGATATTTTAATAAAATAAATCTGATCCTCGATACAAGCGGCTCTCATGCCCGAAGGCGTATTCTATCAAATGTCAAGCAGAGACCTTTCCGGATTGTTTTCATCGCGGCCAGCGGCCCGTGAAATCAACGGCCTCCGACAAACATTAGGGAGGAGACGAGTATGGCAGTGTTGGCATGTATTTGTCGAAAACTTTATATTTGGCAAAAAATTGGGCTTATTTTTCGTACCAACTTAACTTAGGTGGTGGCCTAACAGCCAAATCTGGCGATGTGTTAAGTATAATTATCCATATTAAACCACTATCACTAAAAACCGGCCAAGAGCGAGTCGAACTTCCGTGCCATCAAACAAATTAATAGAAAACGTTTGTAAATAAATAATTAGTGAACCACAAAGTGCACCAAAGTAATCATCTGATTACCTCAGATCTCTCGATAAATTCGAAAATTTATTGGAAGATTCTCATAATGTAGATACCTACTTTCGACACATTTAATTATGTATGTGTACCTTGTCGATTTCTTTAAAGAGGTGTTTACTCAAGAAAAGTATCTTTTGGCACACAATCTAGTGCGCTCCACATTTTAAATTCAATAGAAAAAAACGAAAGTAGATAGATACTTCAAGCTCTAAAGTAGCCTCTTAAAACATTAGAGTAGTAATTGATTGAACAGTTTGTATAAATTTCAATTGGAATCTGTGAAATTAACGTAGCAATAGTTCCATCATACATAAGTAGATTAATTTATTTCCGCAAGTATTTAGCATATCAATGTATAAATTCACATCGATATGGAAGATGTCGTAAAAAATCATAATATCCTTGAGTGTCGTATTTGGCGGGTCATGTGTTTGTATTTTGAAACACCAATATACATATTTTAATTCCATTTGGCAAACGGTAAAAGTAGACTCGGTACTTCTTCCTTAATAAAAAGCGGTGGGGCATTAAAAAAAATCTTAGTAAAGCCATTCATTAAAATTTCTTAAAAGTAAACACGCCGCTTGAAATAGGTCCTAGCTATAACCGCGATGGTACGTAGTTTTCCTTATAAATATTAAAACCTAAAATCCGGGTCAGAACTTATTGAATGAAATGTTATCAAATTCGTACTGAAGATATCAAATTATACCGTAAGCGTTTTGTTTAAATTTACGACGACGCGTTTGGCTCGGTTGGTAGACACCTGCCTACTGAGTCGGCGGTCCCGGGTTCGAATCCCGGCCGGGGCAAATATTTGTGCAAAATATTTGTTCTTGGGTCATGGATGTTATCTATATATGTATTTATATATTATGTATATCGTCATCTAGTACCCATAGTACAAGCTTAGCTTAGTTTTGGACTAGGTCGATTTGTGTATGATTGTCCCTTAATATTTATTTATTTATTTAATTATTTAATTTCACTATCTTCATCTTTTTCAAGTCAGTTGATAATCATAATGATCATAAAATTGTTTGCAACACTCATAACATTGTTGGTTTATTTTCATATATATTTTCTCTCAAAGACCCTGTCAAATAGCCTCCTTTGACAGGGTACTAAACATATCGGCAAGTTTAGGTACTGCCAGCTAAAAGTTAGCCAGCAGAAACCCGAGCCAGAAGGCAATGCACTGAAGTTATCACAGAATTCTCGCTGAGGAATGTTAATAGTTGTAATCTGTATGAAGTATGAGGCACCTCACGTCAGCTTTGCACGCGACGAACGCTAAGGAGAATTTCGAATCGGATTAAGTAGTCAAAGTTGGAAGCAGAAAAAGCTAAATTAGCTACGGAATACTTGTATAATGTACATACATCTCTGAGATTTCATAGAATCAAATCAGTAAAGAATTTTTACATAGAAAACTATCGTGACTTTCAGACATATTAAAATACATACGGATTTACTCACGTCATAGACGTCGAATATCGCTCGAGTGCTCGGTTTTCTACCGCCGCACTGTTCGGCTCTCCTGATAATGAATCGTGTACCGATTCGAAACATGCCGTTTATGTATTTTAATAGTAGATAATGTATTTATTTTTGCACTATGTTACTTTTCAAATCGTAACACAGATGAATTTTAATTAGATTTTCATCTAGTAAAAAAAAATATTTTTGATCCTGTCAACTGTGCTACAAACAAATATTATTATGTAGTTAAGTATAACTTATGTAATACTTTTCTTGTATTCCCTTTAGGCTTTGACATTAAAATAGTAATCCATCATTTCAGTTAATTCATAAACAGCTCGTGTACGTTCCGTACGTTAAGAATTTTCAATTCTGAGTGTCTCCTGAGGCGTTTCGCTATTAAAATAAAACCCGGCGCAGCTGACATCACGTAAGCGCCATCCATCAAGTGTGCAGGCCCCTTTATGCGGGGTATCGACGCGAAACGAATTTTTGAAAAATGTAAAAAGGTCACTGCAAGACGGCACGTTTCGCTCATTTATTGCGTTAGGTATTGGCTATTTTAGGGTATCATAGGAAGCGTATTTTGTCATTTAAGTTGGCTGTCTATTAAACTATTATAAAAGACACATATTGCTTATGAATTTTTGAGTTATTACTTTATCAACTTTTTGATTTATCGCAATTTGAAAGTTTGGAACGATGTAATTATCCGTATAATTTTCGTATCCTACATGTTTTTTTAAAGAGAAAAAACTGAAGTTATATAAAGGATACGATATTACGATGAATGATACGGACGATTACGTACTCTATATTTTAATATTCAAATCTCATTTTCAAGAAAAACTGACCACTCATGTTCTTTCCGTACCTACTCTTTTTACTAACTAGACAATTAAGACGAGTATCAATTTAGTAGTAGGTATATTAAATACTTTTAGAAATTCATTAATTTAAGATATATATACCGTGACGTATCGTTTTAGTATCGATGAATTTCTTTTTTAACATTTTTTTTTCTATTTTTTTATCTATTAATTAAGGAGCTTTGATTATATAACAAATTCTTAATATTGATAATAATGTTGACCCAAATATTTATTCAATACGGAACCATCACTGTTACTTTTATTCTCACTCGGAAGGAACAAATTAAATTTAAGAGTTTTGAAAACAGTTTGAAGATAAATGTGAAGGGTTTGCTTTTAAATTACTAAATTGTTGAGCAATACTTTCCCTATTGTATACAGAATATATTAAAAAAGACACGTAAGTGTGAAATATTTGCTGCAGAGTAAACGTAATTAGCGCAAATATACTTAACAATCAAAGTTTTGTGAATATCATTTTTGGCGTCTTCATCTTTTGCAAAACATCGAGTATTATATACTATTTTTTTTTATAGTAATCCGTTGCATGCAATGGATTGCGGTCGTCAAGAAGTGTTAACATAACACACAAACTACTGAAAACAAGACGTTTGTTAATCCATTGATAAAAAGATCAAAACTCAAAGAATTTTTTAAATGATAGATTCGACTCCCGGTCTCTTCCACCAGGTGACTCATGTAAATTTTTAATATAAAAATTGTGGTGTGTAATAAAAAAATCATGTTTCATAAATTAATAACATGTTTGTTTCCAGAACATCAACAGCAAAATGCAGCGGCTCCCCGCATCGACAACGACGGCGCGAAGAAGAGGCGAGCACGACTGGCTACTGCGCAGCACTGCACAAGTCGCCGCCCGCGCCGCCGCCCGCGCTACTGCGCAGGCTCGGCGTGAAAGAACCCACTGGCGTCGGGAAGGTAAGCACTAAGCACATTATTTTTAGGGATCCGTAGGGTTCAATCGGAAAAAATATCAATCACTTTCTGTCTGTCCATCTGTCAAGACGTTTGTCCCTGGAACGCGTGGAGATATCTAGCTAATGAAATTAATATTAAATAGGTAATCAAATTTGCTGCCCCAAGGCTACAAACCTTGAAAAAAATCAAGTTAACTAAGTCAACGCACTCAAAAGAAAAGCTGCATTTGTTGACGACAGCAAGGAAATCAAGACTTATAGGGTACTTCCCGTTGACCTAGCTAGACGAATGAAATTTCTATCATGTAGCACAAGTAAACAAAAATATTACTGGCCCCAACATGGTTCTTATAGATACACTTATCATATAGAGTTGAGAGGTACTTTTTGATTTTCAGTTCTCTTAATATAGGTACATAAATTAAATTTTTCATATTTCAACCCGATTATACTTAACTTCCTGAACAATTAAGGGCCACCGCTCAGCTCTAGTCTGCGAGTTCTCTGAAAAAGAATATCCAATATCTGTAGTAACAGGTCGCTTAGATGCCCCCACTGCATTTCTAGTCTCTAAAAGACATATTTAAGAGAGGATGTGTGTTGGCTTTTTCTACTATCCAAGTAACAGGTATGATTCATTATCCACCAATCAGGATCACCAAGCTAAGCTATGAAATGATGTCATCGAGATTTGCACATCTGGACAAGCAGCCATCATCTGTTGTAAAACTGTTAATTGTCCATCGCAAATGATGCTCCCTTAACACAAGATAATGTATACGTAGGTAGCAAATCCATGTCAACGAACTTGGTGAATAATTTACTCCCGTACACACGAAGTAAATGAGATGGTATACGTACATTGCGCGCTTGCAACCGCACCGTTGCTTTAGATACAACAGAACAATGCAATGGATATGTAAATCAACAGCCACATAATGAACACGCGAGCCTGGATCATTATACGTGCTCTGCATTCTAAATTTAATATTGTGACAGTATGTAAGTTACGAATAACATGCTCAGTATGAAACTTGAGATTTTTCAGTTCCCTCGTACATTTATGAGCCCGTATTAAATAATAGGTACACCTTCAATAAAATATACCTACGAAAACAACATGTTTAATAAAATAGGCTGACTTATCTAAATACCTTGTTTAGGACAAACCTATGTAAAAATCAGAAACCTTACATAACAGCCTCGCATAGTGGTAAAGATTAACAATGTACCGCTTAAGAATATACTAAAAAAACATGTCGTTCGAAACTCCTAAAGAAATGAGTAAATGTGCCGCTAACATATTTTTGGTAGGTACGAATTTAACTCATGGTTTTTACACTGTGAGCCGTTCGAATTGAAATGTGAATGAACGATTGAGCCTCTAGCCTTTAACCAAAGTCAATTAAAAAACGATTCATCAGACAAAATCGAACTACATTTTAAAAGAAACTCCATTAAAAATGATCTCAGTAAGCCGGGGGAATCGCTTATAACCCGATTGATATCTTCCAAGTTAAGGGGCAGTTCATTAGCAGCGCAAGATCATCAGTTGTCTCATTAGAGTGAACCAATTAGCGCGCCCGGAAGCCGACCCCTTAAATCATTGGGAAGCGTGACTGGGGTCCGTAATTGTAACCTGTGCCTTTTCGCAGTATAGGGAATACAAAGAAAACATGCAATACAAAGAGCAGATACATCAAGAGTGCACAATACTTATATCATACTTACCTACCTACTTGCTTGTTTATTGACGTGACAACATCTTAAATTACTCGTAGGTTGCGCTCGAAGTCACTCATGAAAAAGTGTAACGCCCGCTTACGTCTGTTAGGAGGGCCGGTTGTCCCGCTAAAACTCGAGAACGGCTGAACCGATTTGGCTAATTTTAGTATTGAAATATTCGTGGAAGTCAAGGGAAGTTGTCACGTAAAATCTTCCTTCGCCCGTTAAACCGACTTTACACGCAACCATTTTATTTTTGCAATAATTACACATCCCTTCTTATGTGAGATTACGAAAAAAATGACTCGCGTTCGAACCTCCGACGTAATGAGTAAAAAAAGTAGGTACACTGTAGAAAAATGCAAAAAAATACGTCATACTAAGACTACGCCTCCCCTAGGGGTCTTTCCACAACTGAGGGGATGAAATAATTATGCAATATCAGGATAAGTAACTTTTAATCGGGTAAATACCTGTCTTGCATTAATAAATTAAGACATTTTGTAGAAGTTGTCTAAAAAAACAATCGCAAAAGTGCAGTCTAAATATAGCACTAATCTACAAGGTGTTCCTCAAGGCAGTGTCTTGGGGCCACTACTGTTTTTGGTGTACGTAAATGAGTTCCCCCTAATAACAAACCATTTGTGTGTTATGTTTGCTGATGATGCCACTATTTTTGTTTCCGGAGAGAAAGGCTCTGATATAGTTAACGAGTTGCAAAATACGTTGAAAATTGTTATAAATTGGTTATCCACGTTAAAATTAAGAGTGAATTTAGATAAGACTAAAAGACTATAAGCAGACACAACAAAGTTTAAATGTTGCTACAAATAGTAAAGTTATTGGACAGGTGAATAATACAAATTTCCTTGGAGTCAGTATCGATAGCCACCTAAACTGGAAGTCCCACATCGACGAAATAAACAAGAAACTAGCCAAATCATGCTATGCTCTTTCCATTTTAACAAACGTAGCTTCAATCGATGTGGCAATGAATGCATACTATGGAAATGTTTACCCCGTCCTTATGTATGGCATAATATTTTGGGGAAATTCTGTCAACGTAGAGTCCACATTTCTTCTTCAAAAAAAATGTCTGAGAATCATATTTAACCTTAGGAACATGCAATCCTTAAGAGACGTTTTCAAAGAAAACGAAATACTAACACTGACATGTATCTATCATCAAATCTGTTTATTTGTTAAGGAGAGAAATGACATTTTTATAAAAAAAGTGTCTCTAAAGATAACATCCGCTCACAATATAAATATGACGTATGTATGGTTAGACCTTCCAGCTTTATACTCAGTAAGAGCGCGTATGTATCTGGAATTAAAATATTTAATAATTTACCTGAATGTATCAAATCTCAAGATGGAATAAGATTTAAAACAAAGCTCAAGAAATGGCTGTTAATGAAAATTTTCTACAATTTAAATGAATATTTTAGAGGTATAGACTGACATAGTTAAGATTGTTTAAGTATATTTTGTTGCTACATTGTACGCCCGAAATGGGTAAACTGTTGGACCTTTTTATGACATAATATGATCTAATGTACACGGTTTTGACAATAAATAAATCTTTATCTTTATCTAGAATATTACTTCTACAATAAATCGATGTATATATTTCCGTTATAATACTCAGGTACTAATTAATCAATAAATAAATGTTTACCTATCTTTGTATGTAATTTGTATAATTCTCATAAATTGCATCTACAAAGTTTATTAATCAAGTTATATTCACCAGTGACAGATAATAATAGACATACCAAGAGTTAATGCAGTTGTCCAATTATTTCACCCGATTATTCACTCCACGAGGGTATTGGCAGGAGTTTGATAGTCCGCAGCGCTCCAGCCAGATAACTAGATTAGATCTAGACCAAGTCTGGACTAAGCTGCCAATGATGAAACGTGGATGGCATTCGAGATCACCTAAATTAAGTTTAACGTTTGGAAAATGTTTTATACTGACAGGATTTTAATAAATACTGTAAATTACAATCTGTGGACTCATTTTGTATAGGAATCGGAATACAGTGTTTAGGTGCAGTAGAAGCTGCACATACAAGTACAGCTTGTATGAATTATATAATTATCTACTATGACTATATTTACAATTTTATGATTGTAATTTTTTACGGTTCCGTACCCAAAGGGTAAAAACGGGACCCTATTACTGAGACTTCGCTGTCCGTCCGTCCGTCCGTCTGTCACCAGGCTGTATCTCAAGAACGGTGATAGCTAGACAGTTTAAATTTTCACAGATGATATATTTCTATTGCCGCTATAACAACAAATAAAATAAAATAAATATTTAACGGGGCTCCCATACAACAAACTTGTTATAGATTATGGTACGGAACCCTTCATGCGCGAGTCGGACTCACACTTGCCCAATTTTTTATGTTTGTACATGTAAGGACCTTTCCCAAAAAAATAATCAAACATGTCATTTAGAAGTCACTAAATCAATATTTTATTTTTATAATTTGTATGTTTGCATGTACATATGTGTGACTGTGTGTATGTGTAAACTTTACTAACGTACGATACTTTTTACCCAAATAGAAAAGCAAAGAAAGAAATTCAAATTAGCAATTTGATGTGATAAATGACAGTTGATAAAGAGCGATTATTTCACAATAATCTTTGGCTAATCAGTTATTCAAAAATAAATCAAATAAATATCGGACAAACTCATACAAATCGACTCAGTCCCAAAATAAGCTCTAGTAAGTAAACAAATCAAATGTTAGTGCTTATTACTTCATGTATAGCTAGTAGCTTACTTGAAAATGAATATTTTATACGTAAATCAGCTACTTTAATACCTTGAAACGCCGGCAGTCGTGTGCTAAAGGGTAATGTCATAAGACGATCTAATTAGAGAGTCTCCTGTGAAGCACACACGGTATGAAGCCGGTCCAATCACCGCTCGCAATCAAAGCTTACCAGATACTCCTGGGATCCTACGTACGACTCGTATATCGTACGTATGTAAAAATTACATGTTCATTTTATTTAAAATTATTTACACGCTGCATAGTTTTATGTACATATTATGCGAAACAGTACGTTTTAATGATTTCAAAGCAAGGATGCATAGTTATACATATGCGAACATTTCAAGTCTCTGCCTACTACGGCTCCAAAAATGTGACTGACGGGCAAACGGGCCATACGGTCAGTCCCGTTGACATGTTTTTGATACGGAACCCAATTAAAAGAATCGTTTAACTATCTGTGAATACCCAGCAGACGACGTAAAAGTATACTTAGTATTTAATAAACAATGTGGTGGTGAGTGGGGCTCTGTAAGTTGTAGACCTCACGATGCAAAATGGCAGAAAATATTACTTTTTACGTTTTAAATTTAAAGAAAATCTGGAGTCCGACTCAACAGAAAAAGGATATAACTATTGAACATGGTCACAAAATTAATGAGAATCGGTTGAGCAATGTGGCCTGTAGGCGTGAACAGCCGGGAATCCGCCAAACGGACATCCGGACATACCTACGAAAGAATTGTTGGCCGGAGACCACTCGCTCACTCGGTTTATAAAAATGTATGCTATTTCAAATACACTAGCCCTGTCATTACATTCAAACGCAACACCGACGGTTTATCTAGGCAGTGTCTGCAACGACGGAAATACTGTCTGTCTTTCTGTTTTTCTTTTACTTATTGCTGGACAGAGGTCAGACAATAGCCTTCTTTAAGCGATCTTAAGTCTTGCCAAGCCCCGCTCACAAAGAGATGACCGACTCAAAGATTTTTCTCCTCTATTTTACTGACTTTACAGTCAGAGTAATTTTCGCAGGCCTGTAAAATAATAATCTTCCGCTTTGAAATTTGGACTTTAACTATCAAGGTTAAGGTTGATTTTGTAATGGCTTGGTTACACGGGATAAGAGTGTGTGCGAGTTGTTTTTGAAGGAAATTATTCGGTCCCGTGACTTTCATATTTTTCTATTGTTTTGGAGTTGTACGCTTGCGTGAATCAAATGGAATATACTTATTTGTGAATATGAACGAACATGTCTACTTGTCTAGTCACGTTTGCAACTTTTTGATTTGTCGAAATTGGAAAGTTTGTAACGACGTAGGTAAAATTATCCATATAATTTTCGTAGGTAAAGGTATTTTTTAAAATTTATAAAAAAAGAAGTTACTTAAAGTAAAGATTTGTATCTGTAACTGAGTGGTAAGTTATAAATAGTACATTGAGTACTTACTCTATATTTGGAGATAAAAATCTCATTTAAAAAAGCGACTAGACAAATTTTCTTTGCTATTCAACGAAATATAATAACATTTTAGAAAAACCAATAGTTGCAAACATGAACAAGATATAGTAAGTATTTTATTTTTACGTTGGGGTGTTTCCTCACCACGTAATACATATATAATCAAAGCTTTAATTTAACATAACGTGCAAGATAAATGTATACACGCCGACTACAAAATAAACACAAGAAAATCAAATCAAAGTTATTATTTAGCGTCACATTTCACAACCCAAAAATAATAACCCGTTTAATGCTCGTCCCTTGCTCGGTTACACCAATTACGGCAGTGGCAGGGTTAATGTGATAAGTGACGCGCTAACAAGCTCCAGGTGCAACGTGGCTAAGATTTTTTACAAGTAGAGGTTTAAAAAGATTTTCACGCTTCTAAGGGGGATAAAATTCCATCGCCCCTGATTTGATTAAGCGAGGCAGTGAGAGGGTTGAGGTATCCTATTAAAGCACGCAATTCGAATTAGAGTTTTTATGTGTGTATATTTTTAAGCGTATTATTATACGGTTTTCATTTGCGTTGAAAATTATTCAGTGCGCTTTTGAGGGTTCGCTGCCCAGTGTCAATGGAACCCAAATTATTGAAACTGCTGTGAATCGGTCTGTTCATCATGTAAAAACTTCAACTGGAAGAAGCGAATGGAGCAAGGATCAGTCACCTTACCGGATTCCATACCGGAATTCAGTAATTGATATAGTAATTTGATTATGTTTTTGGCCTTAATTAATAATAGATTGTGATCATGTCTAGTGGGTTAAAGGATCCAGTTGTGTGTTATAATAACCAGATTCTCTGCGGTAAGGATACAAATCAGACGACATTAGCAGTTTATTTAAGACAAGTCAATATTATTTAATAATTATTCGCAGAAGCAATAATGAAGGTTAATGAATCTAAATATACATCTTGGACGAGAAGTAGTGTTAGTTATTTAATTAATAAACAAATAATAAATAAAGGTTGAAATATTTATTTATATGATGCAATGTCTCTGTTCTAACATTTTTCCAAATGACCCAGTAGGAATGTGGATAGTGTATGGCTGTTTAGTGTTCGATATAATACATAAATATATAACTAAAGGGGTTTTTTGTTTAGGAAAGGACAGCCCCGCCCCGCTGTCCAGAAATCGGATTCGTCCAACAAATAAATCCGTCCTTGACAGGATAAAGGGAAGACACATACTCGTATTTGGAACGCTATAATAAACAGCTAATTCCATTATAAGTTATTGATAGAGATTTCTCACCACCAAGCCATGTAAATATAACTGGTTAATAAACCAAAATAAATATATTCTGCTAAATGGTCATATGTTGATGCAATATAAAATATTGCTAGTGTCTCTTTCAGTTATTAAACATATAGATAGATAATCTGTCCCAGGAGACATGTAACTGATACATGACACTAAAAGGAGCACAAGACCAAGCAGTAAGGTACACAACCTGACAGCTGAGTTGGACAAGTAAAACAGGGGATGGACTCAGCCATATCCTCATGTTAATATCTAGCCACCAAGTTATGTCAATATAAATGGCTATCAACCAAATAAATATATTCTGCCATAATGGTCACTTGTAAATGCAGTATGAAAATACTGGTAGTGTCTGTTTCAGCTATTATAAGGTATATAGACAGATCATCCACCTCATAAGAGAACCACAACTGAGAAATGACACTTAAGTAATACCAGACCATAGCAATGTATTAACACAACATGGTTGGGTGATGATGATAGTTGATATAACAATGAAACCAGCCGTTTCTCTTATGATAAAAATATCAGACTGTGTCAGGAGAGTCAGAAGGAAGGGTAGGATATTTTACCTTTGTAAAACCTTTACCTATACCAGACTCTTCCCATCAGCATTTCTAAATATTAGAAGTCATATTCAACTTGGATCAAATATGGGTTTAGTCATCGCCCGAATTAAGACTTATAGTCGATTGACAAAGGGTCTCTGCAAAGTCGATAGTCGCCAACCTTCTCCCTCGTCAGAGAAAACTCCAAGTCTTTAGTAGATGGTTTTAGACACAACAGTGCACAGCCCGAGCCTTCCTAGTATTAAAGCTTATAGCCGATCTCCGGAATTGCTCTATAGAGGACTCCTTTGACCAGCAATACGCTTCGATGCTGGTACTTTGTATGACGTAAGGGTCTTTGCAAACCAGTCGCCATATCAGCTGAGCCTCTCATGTCAATCTGGAACAGACAACCAAACGACTACCAAAGTAGTATATTTCTCCAAGCTGAACATTCTGTTCATTGACATTGTTTTGAAGGAGAGAGTCTACCACATACCTTATACCTTCAAGACAGACCTGCCTCAGTATTTATTTTAAACAGAGACAAATCTGTGTACCAATACCAATATTAAAATAGGTGTGTTAAACGTGTAGTCAGTATAGTGTGAAGGAAATGTAATTAATAACACAACTATTTCTGGGATAATTTATCTATCCACAATTACATAAGATATACATGTTTGGTACTTGTCTAAACTACCAGCTGAAACACAGTTCAGATAACTCTCAGCCGCTTAGCATCAGAAGTGCATAGGGCCTGTATCTTAACACTCTCGTCTTGAGGGCTTTATTGAACCGTAAAATGAATCATGGAAATGCATCTAGTGTTAAAGGAGGCCTGGCCGGAAAAGACATTTCTCTAAAATTCCTAAATGTGGAAATAAACAACAGCGCTTACCTCTCTCGCAATAAGGATTATTGCAAGCAAACAATCCGACATAATAACACTCCACACCACATCCCACATGACCATCAACTCTTCCGAAACCCAGAACAGCTGATTTTCGATACTTATCCGTCAGGGTTTTCTCTTACACCTCTCGATCCAGACCGAAGACCCCCAGGCCTTCCGCACGTCCTCCACATCCCGAACATTCTCCAGAGCCGCCCATCTCGAACCTTCTCGATCAAAATCAATCCAAATCTCCCAATAAGCGCCACTGCGTCGGATAGCGGAACTAGATTTGTGTACATGTGTTTTATGTTTCAATGAATTCCCAGTTCCTCATTGGTTGGTATTATATACAACTCACACAAATAAAAGATATCTATAGGCTTATAGGTAGATATACTTTAGTTCCGCTACTCGCCGTTGGTCGCTACTGTAGCCACTGATATTGGCGGCAAATTAAACCAAATTAAAATGTATCTTTATTATTATAGATTAATTATTAATCCCAACATAGCTGTCTTTAAAATTCGGTACGTTTTAAAAGTTCCCAATGCCTCCTAGAAACACCAACGCATATCATATAATTAACAACAACTGAGCTTTCCAGCACAATTACAAGAGATCAATACAGCATGCGGCCTTTAAATTATATTAAAATATTTAATAAACACATCCTTGTTTTATGCTTGTCTATCACAACGCCCTCTAGTGTGAAAGATTTAAACTTAATCCACGCTCCAGCAACCCTATCAATATTTAATTCATCAATGAATTACGAGATGGCGTTGTAAGGTAAGGCAGCGTAGACGCTGACCCTTTACAATAGACTCCCAATAAAACACTAGATGGCGCTTCACGTCATAAAACCATTGGCTAAAACTCACTGGAGCATAGTTCCGTTACAATCACAGGGCTCTATCTAAAGGTAACAAACACAAATTAAAGTCAAGCATTTAAAACAAAACCGTAAATTGGATTTGCGTTTATTTGTCGCTTTGAATGATAAATTGGCGTACTTTTATTTGATGGTTTATGCAAAACAATTTTACACTAGCCAAGGCAATCTTGCTCAAAACTTCGTGCTAGAAGCGTCGTCTGAGAACATTTTCACTACGCCCCTATACAGCCATTGTACAACATCCTGAGCTATCAGTATAAAAAATTTACTCCTCGTAGCGCGGCATTTGCAATTCAAGAAGCTAGATAGTGTAGAGCACTGACAGCAAAAACTTGGCGACGCTGGCCTGAGACCTTGTACAGTTTGGTTTACTTTTATTTACTGTAAGACCGTTATGTGAAGCTGTGTGAGAACAATTCTTAAAAAAAAAACTCCATATTTATCCGTGACTGATTATCCTCGAAAATAAAAACAGTACGAGAACGAAAAAGGAAACGAAACATTTCAGAAACTCGATCAACAGGAAAACCCCTGAAAAACACAATAGAGGCTTTTGAGAAAAATAAACGTTTGGTCACTTGTGTGTGTCAAAACAATCTCCTGTGTTATTAGGATCTAATACTATTGGTAGCGTCCCGGGGGATTCGAGGGAGGACGTGTGGTGGAGTGGCTGATCTATATGTATTACATTGTTGTTTCCATTTAGGTATACTTCTAAGATTAACACGGTCATTACAATTGAAATCCGCGTACTAAAATGGATTTCAAACTCGTAACATTATCGGAATGAATACACTTGATCAGTTTTTCACTCATCAATGGTTTTTTCCGTAAGTATTTATTAGGTAAATTGTTGTCAGATTGGCTTTATTTTGGGATAGGTGCGGACAATTTATGTGATAACTAGCTTTTGCCCGCGACTACGTCCGCGTGGAACTTGGAAGTATGGAAGCAACCTCGTACAACACGATAGATATCCATATCCACCTAATCACCTTAATTAATAAAAGGGATTATTAAAAGCGCCTTAGCAAATGTAAGAGCAATTGTGCTTTTGGTCTAATCATTACATTTCCTACAGGGTCATCAATGTCATCATGAATTACTTACTCACTTTTCAATATTTATAGGGATAATTTCCAGGATGAAAACTATCCTATGTCCTTCCTTGGATCTTAAACTATCTCCATGCCAAATTTCATCAAAATCGATTCAGCGGTTTAAGCGTGAAGAGGTAACACACAGACAGACACACTTTCGCATGTATAATATTACATAGTATGGATCTATGCAGAACAATACTAAGCCAATTTAAAATTTTAAAAGGTTTTGTACTAACAGCTGAAAGTTTCAGTCATTATCGTTAGAGAATAGAATAGCCTTATACTGGTGTACAAGCTGCGTCTAGTAGGGAAACACTAAGTATATTCTTCCCACTATTCCCCGTCAATTTGTACCGTCCAATGGAAGAGCCGGCCGCTGCCCACGGGATTAAACTCCTTATTGATTATTGGACCCTTTTTTTATTGTGTTGGGCCTTAAGTTACTAGCTTCAAGCGACTGGCCGTTTATATGAATCACTAGCTGTGCCCCGCGGTGTTACCCGCTCATCCCACGGGAACACTAAATTTATTCGGGATGAAAAGTATCCTATGTCCTTCCCCGGGACTTAAACTATCTATATACCAAATTTCATCTAAATCGGTTCAGCGGTTTTAGCGTGAAGAGGTAACAGACAGACAGACAGACAGACAGACAGACACACTTTCGCATTTATAATATTAGTATGGATTGTAGCTTACATAAGCTTTTACCCGCGTCTTCTTACGTATGTTTGTGTAATAGGTATAATGCGTTTCATATCTAATAAATCATGTTATGTGTGTGTAGTGTATTCGACACTGGACATTGTACATGCGATTGAGTAACAAACACACAATAATTTTCTTGCATAATATTCCACAATCAATTCCTACCATTCAATTAATCATTACTATAATTATTGTTCTCAATTTTATTACCTTACAAACATAGAGAGAAATATTGTTTTATACTTAATGGATTTAAATAAAAAGTTTATTCGTTCTTAGTCAGTCAAATTTAGTAAACAAGACTCAAACCTTAAAGTATGTCCTTTTTGTCAAAAACTGACTTTATTGGAAACAAATAAAGCAATTTAAGTCACTTTACAGACGACGTTTAGTAATTTCATAAATAAATTAGAAAATTATCTAAGAACGAATGGTTCATAATATATTTGCTGTAGTGTAGTGATTTCTCATTTAAACTAACATCAAGCATCGGCTGTTTCTTAAAAAAATTACAACATGTTAGCAAGGATTAAATGTGCCGATATTAAAGCTGTCTGTCCACTGGAGTGGAACGGAGCGGCGCTGTGTTAAATGGAACAATCATATTTCTCAGAATTAAATGCACTTATTTTTGGCTTCAAACACGTCGCCTGATTGACTGTCGCCTCCGCTTATGCTTAAATTATGTTGCAGTCACCCGCCGATCCGAAAGTCGCGACCGCTTGTGTTATCCGAGTGCCCACTTAGGACAAGCAACCACACATCCCTCAATCCACCTATAGATGATTTATACAGTACACGATATTGATACTACAGACCTACTTCCTTTGATGTGCTCTTGATAGGAGGGAAACATATCAATGGAGTTCAATGAGGTTTCCATCAGGCATTGTGTGAGATGCGGAAACCATTTTATTTCATATTTGGAGTTGTTAAGCACTTGTGCTCTTGAAGTGTTAAAATATATACATAGGTATATTATGTAGGTTCTGTAAAACTTTAACTGGCGTATATCATAGCAGTAATCGTATAGAATTGTAATATAAAAATAATATACATTTTAAATGAATACGTTTTTCAATACTAGAAGAACGAGAGTTGATTTTCAGCCGAATACTCTAGTTGAAACTAATTTTACTTTTAAACAGGTATGACGAAAGAATATTTTTATTTTCCTTATGATACTAACATTTTCATGATCCCATACAGTTTAGTAAAAAATCGATACAAGAAATTAAAGTTCTTTTTTTCATTCAGTATGTTTACGTTTTATTTATTTATTTATTCATTATATGTATTATCCTTTAGCATAAACGTACACACAAGGTATTACCGCTAATTTTGACAGTCCAGCCCTTGTCCTCTAAAAAAGATTATCGACCAAATTATTTACCAAAATATGAAAATATTATTCTAATAATGCACACAGCTAACATAATTTCCCTATTTCATATCTTTGCTGTCTAAATTTGCTACAATAATTCTCAGAATACGTTTTTTTACAAACCTATAGTTGACTTGTTAACAAAATTCAATTATCCACTAACAAGTTGGGTGCTAGTGAAACACAATTTCACGGCATTCTATCAGCGTTGCGGTGCCGGGAAATGTTACCCTTTGAAAACATGGACCAAAATTTGCACTAATGAATATTTTTCTAGAACACCGACCCGTATTAAGATGCGCATTTTCCTGTCACAAAAAATATAACTCAATCGACCGGCATCATTCATTATATAACACACGCTTTACAACTTTTGTGTATCACTTCCAGTGCCAGAAAATAGCCAACGGTCTTGTTCTTATCTATTCTATAATGAGCAGCTGAAACTGCGGATGCGGGTACCTAAATGAATCGGTAATAAATAGATACATGTACATGTTAGGGCCCAATAGTGCACAAACAAACCTAGTCCCAAATTAAATAATGCTTTCACTGCTATTATAAGACGACGAATTAAAAATACATAGAGGAAAATATCCGCGAACAAGAAACAAAAATTCGAGTTTATCTCATCACACAATACCTATTTGCTCTTGCCGGGAATCTTATCCAAGACAGGCAGCTGCACTGACACGAAGTTAGCCTCGTGTCAGTGCGCATTGTCGTAATGTAGGTATACATAAATGATATACCGCCATACTAGGCCCGTAATACAGGTACCAGCATTACTCAGTCATATAACGGTCGTAACAGAACATAATTCCCGCACGCATCAGGTATTACAGCCCCTGTGTACACAAAAAAGCTAATGAAGAGCGCATAAAATCCGGCAATAAGCGGCCGGCGGCATTTTATCAAATTATTCGCGCTTGGCGTCCGTCCAGCCGTAATACAGTCGCGCGCGTAATCTTTATACGACATACCTGACCGCAGTGGCGTGCACAGAGTTTTACGACAGGGTAGACACAAAATTTTGAGAACCTAATAACTTACAGAAATACTGCGGGACAGGTTTTCTTCGTCTTCTGAAATATCAAGCAAATCGACCATCTCTAAATAATTTCCTCTATTAACCGACGACCGCAAACTATAAACACCACCACAATTATCAGTATCACAATTAAAAGAATACACTAAAAGTTTTTATTCGCTTATTTACTAGTCACCACTATCACACGTAATAATCAAAACAAACAATAATGGCGTCCAAGTATGCAAAACCTATAGGTAACAAAAATACGACACACTTAAATAGTACTGTTTTTGCGCTAATTAAAGTAACAAAAAAGCGCCTTTTTAAATTCGTTACATAATCAACATCGGAAGTTTGAATCTACAAATAATAGCTTAGGAGAGAGCGAGACAGGCTACCCGTTCGGAATTGTTCGCTTAATATCGGGCGTCGCGGTATTCGCGCCTCGCTCGCATCGAATGTTGTTCGGCGTGTCGAGTCGCGGGTCGGGAACATCCTACTTCCGTAAGGAAGTAAAAGACATGAGACAGTGTCTTACTTCTGTATTTGTGTGCGTGAGTTTTGTTATTGTGTGCAATATTTTTATAAGAACGCACACACACGCGGTCCGTGTTATCACGAGGCACACAAATGTAAAATTAGACAGAAAATCGCCTGTCTTTACCGCTTACGGCGCGAAGCGGCGCTAGTGCCGCGGAATCGTTCAAGGCAATCTCCACGGAATCGACCATTGCGTACGTAATTTTGGCGCACCAACTCGATAGATGGCGCGGATCGCAAATTGATTATTTTTGTACATTTGTTTTATATAATTTTATAAAAAGGTAATGTTTGTAACAATAAATAATATATTTCGTTTCTGTAATCAACTAGGGTAGGCAGTGTCTTTTTGTCTTTATAAGGTGCACGCCACTGCCTGACCGTCTAGCACAACTACATTTTGCGACTCTTGTAGCGCGACATAGCATCGCCCGTCACTCTCTCACAGTACAGCGAAGAAAGAGGTAGGTAATATTTTCTCGCGCGAGAAAGATTCGCGTATCACAATTGTGCTAAAGGTGCAGGTGCATTCTACAGGTACTACCGACGTACAGTCAAGGAAATTGAAACACCATACATTTTTGTCTCTTGTCACAAATTATAAATGTATTTTCAGTTTCATTGTAGATCTAATAATAATCATACGACTCCATACGAGTTTGAAACATGCCTGGCCATTCTTGACAATTTCACGTGATTGTAAACCTCTTAACCTTTTGCAAATTTTTTGTTCCTTCAAATTCCTTTAAAGTTTGGATTTTCAGAACAAACTACCGTGCAGTTATAAAACGTAATAATGTACTGTTATAGTTTAATTAAATCGTAAAACAGTTGCGTCAGCGACGGTACAGTCTAGTTCACAGCGAACTAATGTAAGCTATTACACCGCTTGTATCGCTGGGTTTAGCTACGGCTAAATGTAAACAATGGCAGCACGACATAGCACAGCGCTTAGTCGTTATGTGTTGATGCCGGAAGGTTTTTGAAGGAGATTACAAATTTCGCAATTTTTTAGAAGAGTAAAATCAATCTTAAACTAAATAGACTGCCCCGAAACATACTAGTATACTTACCTATATAGAAAGTAAAAACTACTTTTTCACATGATTTTGCATCTGAAACAATGTTGGAATATTGAGAGTTTGGGACTGTTTAGTTAGTTTAGTAATATTCAATAAAAATATAAAATCAATTTGGTTTCGAAATCCCTGTGGTTTTTGTCACCAAAAAATCCAATTTGTTTATCAATGTTTTACGCAGTTTTTAGCCTTCCCAAAGTAACACCGGTCATAAATCAATTACAATTTTATGGTTGTTTTCTGCGTTTCGTTTCAAATAGGAATTGTTTTAATGGTTATTTGTTCTGCGTCATTTTATTCCTTAGTAACTTTTATAATCACCTCAAAAAAAGGAAATACCATGAAAGAAATTATTAATTGGTCACTTATAATGGTTGCACATCAGGAATAAACACCAAATATCATTTATTTGAGTCTACTACGAATACTTTGGACTTCCCATCGTTTACATAAAAAAAAACTATTTTGATCGGCGTTCCTTATTCCCTATAACCTTAATACCTGAATGAAGTTACCATTATACGGTGGATACGGCAAATAGCTTACAATATTTACATAACAGGAATAAGATCATTTTATTTGAGGTTTGAAAACTATTCAACGAGATGCAAACGCGTTGCACTGTTTGCATAGAAAAATCGACTATAGGCATTTACAAAGTTTACAAATATTTTACTAATACCTAACTAATATGTTCTGTCGGATGTCAGTGGTTTCGCTCGCTTTATGGGGTGTAATTAAGCAGAAAGCAACGCTTTTGGCCATAAACTCGTAATATAAACTTTATAATGTAATACGGGTCGCAAGCAACTCCCCTTATATAAATGCCCATAGTGTATATAGTGCCTACTGAGCTGTCGGACCTTCATATTCCGAAAAAGGCAAGTATTAGTGTGATCAACTCGTTCCGGGGTAGATAGATGTTTATATTATGTTTAAGTACATATTTATTTATCTATAAAAGTATGTATAAGTAACGCATGTAATTCTATTACCCATAATACAAGCCTACTTTAAGTTGGAGAATGTTTATTTATTTAATAGCATTCGTGGTAAGTTAAGGATTGCAGCAATAAAGCTACCGAACGAAGCTTGTAAGTGAAGAAAAAAATGGATATAATTATGAAAAAGAGCGAAGCATTTTTATATGTAGGTACATAATTGAATTCATGCAGGGATATCAAAAAGCGAGAGAAGCCGACCCGGCAAAGTGGCGGTGACAATCAGGAATGGGAAAGCGGAATCAATCAAGCTGAAACCGGAATAAAAATAAACGCGTTTTGTGTTTGAGGACCGTGATTTGGAAAAGTGGGGGCATGAAAAGAGCGAGTTGTTTATTTCATGTGTTCCATTGACTGATATTTTATATTGGCACTGATATTTTGTTTTGTAGGGCGATGATAAAAGTAAACGCTATTATTAGTGGGCGGTGTTCGCTTAAATATACGGCACTTGGTGATCAGAAGGTTTCCTTCGGCAGGATTAACCTTCTAAGCCCTAAGAACATTTCAAAAATTTTATCTTGAATTTTAGTGTGGGCAGGAAATATGACGTCAGCTATTTTTTTTTAAGGGATTTTGCCATTTTGTGTTCTGAATCCTATCATTGTATATATTTAAAATCAGCTCATAAAGCCCTTTCATTAGATACCCCAAATACATCACTCAAACTATTTCATACATCAATTGAACGTCAATTAAATTAGGCCCCAGTCTTATATGCGGTCTGAAAACAGTGATAAGTATAAACCATATTGACCCGTTAAAGATCTCAGAGAGAACGACTGACAAGCAAGAAATCCAAAGTTAAAGAAGTGCCTTTATTAAAACAATATTCAGCTAATTTGCTGGCCCGACTCGGAAGGGAAATGGGCGTTAATTCGCGTGAAAACAACCGGGTAATTGATTAACGAGCGGCGCCCGATCGGGGCGTCCTCCGGCGATCAAATCATTTCACTCTCATTCGCAAGTCGCGAATATGAACCAATTCCTGTTAAACCTGTTAAAAAACCCGGTCTAGTGCGAATCGGACTCGCGTACGTTTCCGTGCCATCAAATAAAAAAAACGGCATAAAATCACGTTTGTTGTATGGGAAATTTAGGATTTTTTTTTTAATTTATTTTGTAGGTTAAATATTTCTTTTATTCTGTTTTTAGTATGTGTTGTTATAGCGGCAACAAAAATACATCATCTTTGAAAATTTCAACTGTCTAGCTATCACGGTTCATGAGATACAGCCTAGTGGCAGTGGAGTCTTAGTAAAAGGGTCCCGTTTTTACCCTTTGTGTACGGAACCCTAAAAAGAAAGTTAGTCTAGACAATGTTTTGTATGGCGGCATGTGCGCCTTTTCGTGATATCATAGAGGCGCAACACATTTTAACGCCATACCTAAAATTAGGTGTGGAGTTAGCATAGATAAAGTTTAGTTTTTAGTTTCCATGATCGTCGAAAGATACACTTGCCTCCGTGATGGATTTATTATCTTGAATGACCTTATTCAAGTATCTTACTTTACAAAACTATGCATGAAATCGGTCGGTCGCGCGACTTATCGCTCGAAGCAAATCGGCAAGCGGAGTAGTGGTGTAATATGAAACGATTGGTTGTAATAGACCAGTGACTCTCAACCTGTGGTCCGCGGACCCTTGGGAGTCCGCGAGTACCTATATGTAAAGGGGTCCTCCGCAGTCTCACCTAAAGACCATTTAACAATTATTAATAAATAATTGTTTTTGCTTGAATATAAAAAAAAAACATAAGGAAATATCAGACCAAGCACCGAAACATTTACTGCTTTTCTACGCTACATACATCTGTAAAAAGGCATTATCTACTCTTGTACATTATTTATTTAAAAAAAACAAGTACAGAAAAAGATTACATCAAAACTTAGTCACAAAAAAACATCAACAACTTAGTTGCGACGCAGCACCACCCTTCACAATAGCATTTTTGTTTTGGATTTGTCTAACTAAAATAAATGGACTGAAATTTATTGTTTTTTTTTTTATTAAGGGGTCCTTGGACTTGTCCTTGATTTCATAGGGTCCATGGACGGCAAAAGGTTAAGAACCGCTGTAATAGACAATTGAATAAAAACTTATTAATACATTGCATACAACGATCCCCACAAAAAACTTGTAGTAAAGTACTAAACACGAAGCTCATTGCATAGCACGTTCTCATTGAGTCTGAAACTGCCGCCACACCGCTCTGTTGTTCGAATGCCCGTTTGATAAGCTTATTACCGCCGCAAACGTCCACGAAATTAATTAGTCCTACTGGACGGTCCATTTGTGGTGTGTGGCGCTGTTGAGAGACGGACACGTTTTTGGTAAGGTGCACTGAAAAAAAAATTGCTCTACTAGTTTAACTACTTGAGAAATAGCCAAATTGCACAGTAGTAACCAAAATTATGCTAAGTTACAAGCTTTTGTTTAGCTTGCATGGTATGTTTAAAGTATGTTTGTTCGGGTGAAATCTTGCAACTCAATTTTGAAGCAGATATCGTCAACCGATTGAGCTGAAATGTTGCATACTTACTTAACTTTGATGACAATACAATAATATGGTACCATGGGGCTGATCTGATGATGGAGCCGGAAGGTGGCCATAGGAACTCTATAATAGAAACAGCAATCCTACCGAGCTTGGGCTCTTTAGAATCGTCTCAGTGAGCATTTGATGGATATCCAAAGAAAAGTACAGTCGGCTATAAAATCTTGCCACTAAAATTGTCATTTTTAACAGAAACTTATTTACATAACATATTTTGGGGACTCAGTTTGTCAGTCCTCCGATTTATGTAACTAGCACATTTGAGCTACTCTTGACAATTTTTTTTTCTGGTATGAGCCATTTATATATGTATTATCAACTTTAATTAATATATTATTCATATTACTTATGGTTTTATCAAAACGATTCCTGAATTTCTTCCTTAAGGGATGATTTATCTAAAATGATTTGGTCATCTGTCATCTAGATACCTTATTTAAAGAATTACTGTGCAATATTGTATAGGCGCTTCTAGATCTGGTTTTGGTTGTACGATGATAAACTATTATTGTTAGGGATAGAATTAAGTAAATAGTTTAGTAAGTATATTGAAGCAGTTATAACGAAATAATATAATAAACATAGTCTTTAAGATACAGATAGATCATATTATGGATAAGATCATTAATGTCTTAATTTCTAGAAATGTGGGCAAAGCAGCGGGTAAATATTTAGGTAGGTACATATGCCTATAATATATTATCATACTTTGAGACATATGAAGAAGTAAATATTTAAATACCGCTTATTCGTCTGTATTTGTACCACAGCCTAAGATATGAACTCATAATGGCTACAGGTAAAATTTGCGAGCCGCAGTTATTTGGCTTTTAAATCAATGTGTTGTTGATAAAAAGGTGCTTTGTTTAGGGGTTATCGGCGGCCTCCCGGCCAGAGTCCCGGCGGTGATGGCACCCAAGCCGAGATAATAAAACTCGAATGCGTGCGACCAATTTTGTACAATCTGCTGTGCAAATGCTGGCAAGCAGGAAGTGTGCCTCAGGATATGCGTGACGCTAACATCGTCACGTTGTACAAAGGGAAAGGCGACCGCGGTGACTGCAACAACTACCGCGGTATCTCCCTACTGAGCATTGTAGGCAAGCTTTTCGGTCTAGTCGTGTTGTCAAGACTACAAAAGCTTGCAGGACGTATTTATCCTGAGTCACAATGTGGCTTCCGCTCTGAGCGTTCCACAGTAGACATGATTTTCACACTTCGCCAAATACAGGAGAAGTGTCGTGAACAAAATACCCCCTTAGTTGTGGCTTTCGTGGACCTTAATAAGGCCTTCGATACGGTTAGCCGAAAGGGTTTGTACACAGCGCTCGAGAGCATTGGGTGTCCATCAAAATTTCTGCACCTCGTGGCATCTTTCCACGATAACACGAAGGGCACGGTAGTCTTTAATGGCAAACCATCAGAGCCTTTCCTTGTGTCCAGAGGAGTGCGACAGGGCTGTGTCTTGGCGCCTACCCTGTTTGGTATATACTTTTCCCTTATATTACGTACTGCTTTCCGCGATAACCAACAGGGTATCCATCTGCACACGAGGACCGACGGAAAGATGTTTAACATCTCTCTCCTCAAATCTAAAAGAAACCGTCAGGATCTTTTCGTCGACAACCTTTTATATGCCGATGATGCAGCCTTTGTCGCTCACTCGGAACAAGAGCTCCAGTCAATGGTGAGTCAATTCTCCCAGGCATGTTCCCTGTTTGCCATGTCTATAAACGCCAAAAAGACCGTTGTGCTAGCACAAAATAGCTCTGTGGCCCCAATGATCTCGCTCAATGGCACGCTGTTAGAAGTAGTGGACAGGTTTTGCTACCTAGGGTCGACCGTAACGAACAACCTCACGCTCGATGCAGAGGTCGACATACGTATCGGAAAAGCGGCCGCCATGTTCGGGAAGCTTAGTATAAGAGTATGGCAAAACAAACATCTCACGACAAATACCAAAATGCTAATTTTTCAGGCGTCCATTCTAAGCATACTCTTGTACGGAGCTGAAACCTGGACAACGTATGCAAAAGTAGAACGGCGTTTAAACTCTTTTTACATGCGTTGCCTTCGTAAGATCTTGGGCATATCGTGGCAAGACAGGGTAACAAACGAAAGGGTTCTAGAAATTACACAGCTGCCTAGTTTGACCGCGTTTCTCAAACAGAGACGTCTGCGTTGGCTAGGGCATGTGTACAGGATGGAACCTTCTCGTCTTCCTCGTAGTGTTCTTCTTGGCGCGGTGGCGAATGCAAGAAGAAACGTTGGCAGACCATTGCTTTGCTTTAAAGATTGCGCAAAGAGGGACATGGCCGCCTTCCATATTGACCACCAGAAATGGGAAAAGCTTGCGGAGAATCGGACGGAGTGGCGCAAATGCGTTGTTGAAGGTCGCAAGTTATGCGATGAGACCTGGTTCGCGGCACTCGCTGACAAGAGACAAAGACGTCGACAAGGCGACGCAGTACCACCCGTCGCACACTTCTCTTGTCAGGCCTGCGGTAAAATGTGTCGATCTCGTATCGGTTTAGTTAGCCACCAGAAACGGTGTATCCCAAACACTACACCATAATTCGTCTGCAATAGACGCAAGGGCCTATATGTATATCGGCGGCCTCACGGAAGCCAATTTTGAGGGGTAATAGCCAATTGGCTACACGCCGGGGGCTATCCCGGGTCTCGTTTAAGGAATGTTAACTTTTATTTTGACGTGACAACGTCTTAAATTAGGTTGCGCTGGGAGTCACTCATGAAAAAGTGTAACGCCCGCTCATGTCTGATGAGGGCCGGTTGTCCCGCTAAAACTCGAGAACGGCTGAACCGATTTGGCTAATTTTAGTATTGAAATATTCGTGGAAGTCAAGGGAAGGTTTAAACGGTGAGAAAATATTGAATAAATGAGTGGAAAATAATCATAAAGATAATTTTATATTCCCATACAAATACAAACTGTTCGTACTTACCTGTCAAACATATGATGTTTGTTCCGTCGGTTCGGTATTTTTAGAATAATTACATGTAGATCTAGACTAAATAAGGGTTTGGAATCGACAACATACATGCATAATAGTCTGATTATCGCATATTTAGATTTAAAACATGTAAAATAAAGACACCTTAATGACACATGTGATGGGTGCGTTCAGAAAGTAACACTTAAAATGTTGTTAGGGAAATTGTGAATGGATATGATACAAATAAATATTCTACCGAGAAAAAGACGTTGTCACGTAAAATCTTCCTTCGCCCGTAAAACCGACTTTACAGGCAACCATTTTTTTTTTATAATATCGTCGTTGCGCTTACCAAATCTGATATGTGCATCAATTGTTTTTATTCAATTTATGTCTTAGTAATTTCACATAAGATGTCATTTCTATTAATAAAAATCTTACACATATCAGTTTTGGAAAGCGCAACGACGATATTTAATATGTCGTATTAGAAAATTAATGACACACTTGAGTACCTAGAATAGGTACGTATCAAGGCAGAAGACGCTATTAAACATCTAGTGGTTAAGGAAGACGTAGAATTAACTAGACCATGTGACGAGTCTATGCCAAGGGTTCCCAAAGCTTTTGCAGTTTACGGTGCACTAGGGAACCTTTAAACCTAATCTATGCTACGGATTTATTGAATAAAGTCTACTGTGTGTTATTCATGTGAATATACCAGAAATGTCGTTCATCGACGTGCTGGCGAGACAGTCCAGACACTATAGCAGTCCGTTACCCACAATGATGACCACGAGCTCTTTGCTAAGATAATCAAAGACGAAAAATACAACACACACATGAAAGTGAAAAAATGTCTTATTGATACCTACACGTACGCTGATCAGAATATGTAAGTATGCTTTTACTGCAAAAGAAGTCTCTAATGCGTGTTATAATGTTGTTTATCTAGGAAACGCAAATGCGATCGCGACGTTTTATTGTGCCTGGAACTAACTATAAGGCTCAAGTCATCAACCGTTAATCTAATAAGGGTATTCAAGCAAATTTACTATAAAATCAGTTCTCGAACTATTCCACCGTCCACATATGCACATAATAAAGAACAAGATAAGCTGTCACTAATGGCGCGGTAGTGTGGCCACATCTTTATTTAATGCGCCGATAGCAGTATCATTGCACGACGGGTGCTAATGTGGATACAGCTTTACATGGAATTAAACTTGGATAGTGGAATGGATATAGGGTCTAGGTTTATATTGCTGTTAAGGTAGAAGTAGGTAATTGTATGGCGGAGTAAAAATTACACTTGCTAAATAGATATGTATACATATCTAGTGACATAGCGACAAATAATAATAATAATAACGTTTATTCAATACAAAACCTTATCGCTGATGTTCATCCTCTGCCAAATCACAAGGCGGTTTATTGGCAGCATATTTTTAGTATATTATGCTAGATACATTTTATTATTTATTGATGTAATTTTTTTATCAGATTTAATGTTCTTTTTTCCACTCAGTACGTAATAATTTTATAAAAGTTAAACTCACGATTGCGCTTTAAAGTTCACATAATATACAGGTGTATGTGTGAGTATGTCATCACGAGATTCTCATCATGGCGCCTGGTAAGAATATGTATTTAGATATAATGCACGTTATAATTTCGTCGCATAAACTAAGTGCCTAATTCTAATTATATAGTTATCGTACTTTATTTACAAATAAAATAAATACAATGGGTACATTGCGAAATCTAAGAACAGCTTTCAATAAACTATTCGTTGATAAAATATTGGAATTAATTATTCACTAAAAACTGCTCACACACAGCGTAAAATTTGACTGGTCTTAACAGTCTAAAGCAGTAGGCAGCTTGCGAAAATAAAAATCCCGGTCAAGTGTGAGTCGTTCCGTGCGGAAGCACTGGACATTGTTCTAAGGAAGTAATAAACTGTACTGAGCGCCAAACTTAACATTACCATTTAAATAAATATATATTTTTTATGATTTAATTACAAATGTATAAGGTTACAGTTTTTGTTTTCCTATACTTGTATTATAAGACGGTATGACTTTCCAAATTTCATAGTTCTAGACGGGGTTTAAAGTGCGAAACAAATTAATTGATGTTACTGGTTGTCCGAGATAAAGGGTCTTGATGGAAGGACCGGACGGACGGACAACCAAGGGCTTCTATAAGGGTTACGTTTTTTTTCCATTTGAGGTACGGAACTCTAAAAAAACAATTATATTTTTTATGTGATTGCATAAGGAGTCGAGTCGTGAAGTCATTTCATTACCGTGCACAGTGGATGAAAGGCGCCCGTAATCTATTTAAATAAATAGGTAGTACTCGCGTAATTTTTCGCGTCATACATGCAAGCTCATTATCGTAAACTGAAATAGCAGTATAACATGGCAGCCGTTAACATTACACTAAATCGTTTTACTTGACCGTGTCTATTAAACTTTTTATTTTTTTGACGTGACAACGTCTTAAATTAGGTTGCGCTGGGAGTCACTCATGAAAAAGTGTAACGCCCGCTCATGTCTGATGAGGGCCGGTTGTCCCGCTAAAACTCGAGAACGGCTGAACCGATTTGGCTAATTTTAGTATCGAAATATTTGTGGAAGTCAAGGGAAGGTTTAAACGGTGAGAAAATATTGAATATATGAGTGGAAAATAATAAAAAAGATAATTTTATATTCCCATACAAATACAAACTGTTCGTACTTACCTGTCAAACATATGATGTTTGTTCCGTCGGTTCGGTATTTTTAGAATAATTACATGTAGATCTAGACTAAATAAGGGTTTGGAATCGACAACATACATGCATAATAGTCTGATTATCGCATATTTAGATTTAAAACATGTAAAATAATGACACAAACTGTAATCAGGCCAATCTTGATGTATGGGTGTGAAGCTTGGACACTGACTCAGAAAGAAGAGAGCAAGCTCTTAGTGACAGAGAGGAAAATCTGGCGGAAGATTCTGGATCCAATCCGGAATGAAGACGGGAGTTGGAGGCGGAGAAAGAACAGGGAGGTGGAGGACTTGGTGAAGATGCCGAACATAATTGGCGAAGTCAAAGCAACACGACTTCGATGGCTCGGTCATTTGGAGAGGATGGGAGACGATCGTGCAGTGAAGAGAGCGTATGTGGGCCGGCCCAGCGGAAAACGCCCGGTGGGCCGACCCAGATACCGCTGGAGCGACGAAGCCCTCAAAGATCTGACCGCCCTTGGAGTACCCCAGTGGCGTGAAGTGGCGCAGAAAAGGGAAGAGTGGCGTTCTCTCGTGTCAGAGGCCAAGATCCTCTTTGGGTCACCGAGCCAGCTTAGTAAGTAAGTAAAATAATGACACTATAAAGACATTAATGACACATGTGATGGGTGCGTTCAGAAAGTAACACTTAAAATGTTGTTATGGGTGCGTTCAGAAAGTAACACTTAAAATGTTGTTAGGGAAATTGTGAATGGATATGATACAAATAAATATTCTACCGAGAAAAAGACGTTGTCACGTAAAATCTTCCTTCGCCCGTAAAACCGACTTTACAGGCAACCATTTTTTTTTCCATCTGATTTTACTGTTTACTGGGACACTAGGAACAAACAGGATGCTTGCCCAATCATATGATTCTTTGTCGAATTCGTTGCATCTTGTTTAGGCCTTTTTAGTTGTTCATATATCATGGATATTTGATATGTACCTATTTAAATATATATATCGTCATCTAGTACCTATAACACAAGCCTACTTTGAGACGAACACGTATTGTGTGAGGTTGTTCGATATATGTTAATTTATTTAAGTATCCGCAAAATTGTTGAAGAAGCACTAACAGTAGCTAACAAACGATAGAACCTTATCAATACATGTTTTCCAAACTCCATTTCCCTGACATTACCCCAAAGACAAAACCTTACCCCGTGACCCATTAAGGTCCATATTTATAACCCATTGGTGCGGGGTGCGGTGCCGTGACTGCCAGACGTTTGTCCAATTAACGCTATAAATACCTTCACTCACCGCTAGTACCTAATAAGCATTACAATAACCGTATAGTAGCTGATATACAATATTTAAGAACGCGAAGTCCCCGTTAGTGGTTTGCACCCGATAAACGCGATTCTTGGACGATTTGTGAGTTCGTTTGTGGAATTGGATTTAGTTCTGACTACAAAAGAAAGTCTCAAGGTTATTTTACACGGCCCTTGTGTAGTAAGAATAAGCGCCGTTTTTTAGATCAATTGTGAATGAAACCGGAATGCCTTCTTGGTAGATATTATGTTATGTGCATTACACATATATTTCACTGTGTACAAAGATACATTATGAAGGCAAAATTATATGCAAACTTCTACAAGGCAACTAAGACTCAAATCTACGCAGTTTACTTTTCTGAAGTATTGCTAGATACATATTTTCAAAAATGACTAGGAAGATAGAATAAAGTCCATCTCCTGTCCATGAGCTGATAAAATAAGGTCTATGGGTTTTATATTCTGTGTCGCTCGCACTTAAGCCGTCGAGATTTCAAGTTTCCGATTTTACCCGAACCCGAAGGAAATTCTCAGAGCTCACAAACTGTACGGTTAATCCCACTCGAAGAGAATATCTGAAGATTATGATATTCTAATAATAAAGAACGTACTCCCATCTGAAAGGCCGCCAATGCACTTGTAACTTCTCTGGTGTTGCAGGTGTCCATGGGCGACGGTAATCGCTTGCCATCAGGTGATACGTCTGCTCATTTTCCCATACTGTATCATAAAAATGTCAGATCGACATTGTCAACTATGGTAACGTAGAATCAGCATACAGTTTCATTACGAGTCAACGTTTGCTATTTTAAATATTTTTGTATCCCTTGACCCGGATATACATTGAAATGAATGCAAATTCGCAGAGTTTTACAACACAATAGGAGGAAACCGATTTTCAAAAGGTGACCTCTTTTCGCGACAGACCTTTTCTCTTGGATGGTATGGAAATGGAGCGGAGTCCTATTGTAAGGGGGTTGGAACTAGATCTGCGTACAATATAGTTGTTTTAATTTACAATAGGAATAGCGGGTAAGTAAAAAATATCTACTTAAAATATTCACGTATATCCAAGTGCGGTAAGTTGTCTAAGTCTATTGAGGAGGCCTATGTCCAGCAATGGACGTCCTCTGGCTGAAATGATGATGATGATGAAGTTCTGTAAGTATAATAAATACGCAACGACTGTGACTCATTAGTTGGATTAAATAGTCCACAACTGGTCTAATTGTCTAATTCCTACCTCTATGGCATCCACAACAGCTGTGGTCAGGTTTCAAACATAGTTCGCTAGCGTCCCCTCAGATACTCCAGCGCCATTCACTAACACCAAAGTCTTGTGCTCAACCAATATTACCGCGCCAACTGGTCAGTTTTCAAAGCAGTCTTAGGATAACGTGACTTTATGCTATATACAACTTGAATGTGAACATAGTTCGCTAGTGTCCTATTAGATACTCCTGCGCTAAACACCTGGGACAGGGACCACCCTTAAACACACCTTAAGTTCACCTGGGGAGTTTACTTAGTTCAATGTGAAAACTATTGCTTAATTAATTCTGGACTTGACTTTGTCCTTGTTCGAAGATCACTATGCGAACCGTTGCATACCCAAATGTTGTGCGTGAAATAGTTAATTTAAATATTTTATCCCATTTTTAGGGTTCCGTATTCAACTGTCCGTCTGTCCGTCTATCCGTCCGCGGTTTAGCTCCGTGATCTAGTACTCGAAAACTGAAATTTGGTATGAGTATGTGTATGTATCACGCCAACAAAACGGTAAAATAAACACTAAAAAAAAATTTTTTTTTCGGTTAAGTACCTACCTCTCGAACACCTAAAGTGGGGATGAATATTTTTTTTCGTTCCAACACTAGTGTGTGGGGTGTCGTTGAATAGGTCTTTTAAAAGTAATAGGGGTCTCCATACATTATTTTTTTATTAAGTCAGTAGTTTTGAAAATATTCGCTCCGAAAATAAAAAAAATAGCGCCGCCTCTAACTTTTTAACCATGTTTCAAAAAATTATGGAAAAATTTATGAAAATGAGGCTTTATAAAGTACTTTCAATGAAAACTATATTGAACAAAATCGGTCGAGCCGTTTTAGAGTTATCGCAAAATTTCATAATTTTCTTAAAAGGATGTAAGTTGACTTCCAGAAGGTAATAAGTAATTACAGTTACTTTGGCGTTTACGACCTTTTGATAGAGCTTGAAATCTTTCCTGTAACTTAAGTCTATTGTGAAGGATGATTAACTACGGAACCCTACACTGAGCGTGGCCCGACATGCTCTTGGCCGGTTTTTTTTTCTTACTTTTGTAAAGACTTACTTTATAAACTGAAACAATGGAACTTAGTACACATTTTTTCTTCATTTATTGCGACTCATAGAAATATAGATTTTTATGCCGAAGTTTTGGTATAGGACTGTGGTAAAGATGGGTATACAAAATGCCAGTTCGAATTAATTTATATTGGATTGCGTGATGTAACGGAACTGCTCTAGTGGGTCTTACCAATGGTTTTATGACGTGAAGTGCCATCTAGTGTTTTATTGGGAGTCTATTGTAAAGTATCGGCGTCTACGCTGCCTTACCTTACAACGCCATCTCGTAATTCATTGATGAATTGAGTATTGATAGGGTTGCTGGAGCGTGGATTAAGTTTAAATCTTTCACACTAGAGGGCGTTGTGATAAACAAGCATAAAACAAGATTGTGTTATTAAATATTAAAAAAAAAAAAAAAAAAAAAAAAAAAAAAAAAAAAAAAAAAAAAAAAAAAAAAAAAAAAAAAAAAAAAATTGTGCTGGAAAGCTCAGTTGTTGTTAATTATATGACATGCGTTGGTGTTTCTAGGAGGTTTGTTGATGTGGTCTTGTCGAGTGTAATAGAAATGTCAGTGACGTTTTGGGAGAAATTTCGTTTAAGTCACGTTCTTATTATCTTACAAGGATTGGGAACTTTTAAAACGTACCGAATTTTAAAGACAGCTATGTTGGGATTAATAATTAATCTATAATAATAAAGATAAATTTTAATTTGGTTTAATTTGCCGCCAATATCATTGGCTACAGTAGCGACCAACGGCGAGTAGCGGAACTAAAGTATATCTACCTATAAGCCTATAGATATCTTTTATTTGTGTGAGTTGTATATAATACCAACCAATGAGGAACTGGGAATTCATTGAAACATAAAACACATGTACACAACTCTAGTTCCGCTATCCGACGCAGTGGCGCTTATGGGAGGATTTTGATTGGATTTTGATCGAGAATGTTCGGGATGGGCGGCTCTGGAAAAAAAAACGAGGGATGGGAAGGAGGTGCGGAAGGCCTGGGGGTCTTCGGTCTGGATCGAGAGGTATAAGAGAAAACTCTGACGGATAAGTATCGAAAATCAGCTGTTCTGGGTTTCGGAAGAGTTGATGGTCATGTGGGATGTGGTGTGGAGTGTTATTATGTCGGATTGTTTGCTTGCAATAATCCTTATTGCGAGAGAGGTAAGCGCTGTTGTTTATTTCCACATTTAGGAATTTTAGAGAAATGTCTTTTCCGGCCAGGCCTCCTTTAACACTAGATGCATTTCCATGATTCATTTTACGGTTCAATAAAGCCCTCAAGACGAGAGTGTTAAGATACAGGCCCTATGCACTTCTGATGCTAACTGGCTGAGAGTTATCCGCACTGTGTTTCAGCTGGTAGTTTAGACAAGTACCAAACATGTATATCTTATGTAATTGTGGATAGATAAATTATCCCCAGAAATAGGTGTGTTATTAATTACATTTCCTTCACACTATACTGACTACACGTTTAACACACCTATTTTAATATTGGTATTGGTACACAGATTTGTCTCTGTTTAAAAATAAATACTGAGGCAGGTCTGTCTTGAAGGTATAAGGTATGTGGTAGACTCTCTCCTTCAAAACAATGTCAATGAACAGAATGTTCAGCTTGGAGAAATATACTACTTTGGTAGTCGTTTGGTTGTCTGTTCCAGATTGACATTAGAGGCTCAGCTG
Source organism: Apotomis turbidana (assembly GCA_905147355.2). Taxonomy (NCBI): domain Eukaryota; kingdom Metazoa; phylum Arthropoda; class Insecta; order Lepidoptera; family Tortricidae; genus Apotomis; species Apotomis turbidana. The sequence continues at coordinate 12,792,317 of LR990281.1, forward strand.
ATATGGCGACTGGTTTGCAAATACCCTTGCGTCATACATAGTACCAGGATTGAAGCGTATTGCTGGTCAAAGGAGTCCTCTATAGAGTAATTCCGGAGATTGGTTATAAGCTTTTATCTTCGGTAGGCTCGGGTTCTGCACTGTTGGGTCTAATTCCATCTACTAAAGACTTGGAGGTTTCTCTGACGAGGGAGATGGTTGGCGACTATCGACTTTGTAGAGTCCCTTTGTCAATCGACTATAAGTCTTAATTTGGGCGACGACTTAACCCATATTTGATCCAAGTTGAATATGATTTCTAATAATTAGAAGAGTGCTGATGGAAAGAGTTTTGGTATGGGTAAAGGTTTTACAAGGTAAAATATCCATCCTTTCCCTCTGACTGTCCTGACACAATTTTCATATTTTTATCATAAAGAAACGGCTGGTTTCATTGTTATATCAAATTATTATCATCACCCAACCATGTTGTGTTAATCCATTGCTATGGTCTGGTATTACTTAAGTGTCAATTCTCAGTTGTGATTCTCTTGTGGGATGGATGATCTGTCTATATACCTAATAATAGCTGAAACAGACACTACCAGTATTTTCATACTGCACTTACAAGCGACCATTATAGCAGAATATATTGATTTGGTTTATTAGCCATTTATATTGACATAACTTGGTGGCGAGATATTAACATGAGGAAATGGCTGAGTCCATCTCCTGGTTTACTTATCAAACTCAGCTGTCAGGTTGTGTACCTTACTGCTTTGGTCTTGTGCACCTTTTAGTGTCATGTATCAGTTGTATGTCTCCTGGGACAGATTATCTATCAATATAATTAATAACTGAAAGAGACACTAGCAATATGTTTATATTGCACCAACATATGACCATTTAGCGGAATATATTTATTTTGGTTTATTAACCATTTATATTGACATGGCTTGGTGGTGAGAAATCTCTATCAATAACTTATAATGGAATTAGCTGTTTATTATAGCGTTCCTAATATGTGTCTTCCCTTTATCCTGTCAAGGACGGATTTTATTTTATTTGTGGGTCGAATCCGACTGCCGGACAGCGGGGTGGTGCTGTCCTTTCCTAAACAAACAACCCCTTTAGTTATATATTTATGTATTATATTGAACACTAAACAGCCTTACACTATCCACATTCCCACTGGGTCATTTGGAACAATGTTAGAACAGAGACATTGCATCATATAAATAAATATTTCAAACTTATTTATTATTTGTTTATTAATTAAATAACTAACACTACTTCTCGTCCAAGATGTATATTTAGATTCATTAACCTTCACTATTGCTTCCGCGAATAATTATTAAATAATATTGACTTGTCCTAAAGGAACTGCTAATGTCGTCTAATTTGTATCCTTACCGCAGAGAATCTGGTTATTATAACACACAACTGGATCCTTTAACCCACTAGACATGATCACAATCTATTATTAATTAAGGCCAAAACATAATCAAATTACTATATCAATTACTGAATTCTGGTATGGAATCCGGTAAGGTGACTGATCCTTGCTCCATTCGTTTCTTACAGTTGAAGTTTTTACAGTAATATGGTTGTAAACTAAGGGATCTAAAACCGTATGCCTTATAAGTTTATATATGTAAAGGCAATACTAACACACTGTTGCCTCAGTGTGACTGAGGCACACACATACATAGTCAAAACTGTTTTGCCCTTAAAGTACAAAATTTAATCTGACCATTACGTTTCTCTTAGTGCAACTGTTGCTTACTCGAAGTAGTTAACAAATCTTGGCTCCCATTTACATTTGGATTAAACAAGTTTGCAGGTGAGATACGAAATGTGAGCCCCGAATTACACGCTCGCTATTAGTTACATTAAAACAGTGGCGGACACGAAAACGCCATAACTATGCTTTATTTAAATTTATTGTTCTGCACTTTAATATAGCCCCTCTCGAGGCCCGTGAACTTTGCGGCGGAGTTCACGAGTGAAACTAATAATGCGCGACTCGAAACGACGGGCGTGTTTATTTATCTTTTTGTGTGCTGTTTTACTGCTGTTTTCGTGGCATATGGTGTAAATTGGCAATATTTACTTAATCCGTTCTGTCGTATCCGTTGGATATAAGAAGCTGTTGATGGTTCGTTCTTGTTTATTACTATGAACTATTAATTTAAGCACAAATTTTTAACACACGTGTTCATTGTGGTGTTCGGAAGGTTATAAATCATAGTAAAAACAAGTGCACAATCGAGTGATTAAGTAAATATTTAAAAGAGTAACAAATGGATAGATCGGTCGTTGGTAAATAACTCGTTATTGTGAGCTTCATAAAACCAAAAAAAAAAAAACTATTTTTAATGATGAACTCTGTTGCATCCTCCAACATTCTGTCTTAACATATTTTCCAGGAGCGGTTATTAAAATCCCTTGAAACTAATAATCTGAATACAGAAAATTCCGCTGACTCCATTATTAAACTGAAAAATATAAGCCTCCATTTGAAATTGGTTCGCGACTTCACGATAAGGCAATTACTTGAGCGGCCAAGGATCCCCGGGAGAATAGAAATTTTAATGCGTCTCGTAAGTCGGAACTAGAGCGTTACCTTTACTACCAGAATTATTGCCATTGCCATTGGATATGCAGGGGCCGCATTCGGATGACATTGACATTCAGCCATTTGAGCAATATCACTGACATGCCTCATGTACCCACATGTATCCATTTTTGTTATTCTAAGACAGTTAATTATACATTTATAACAGCAAAACGGAGCTTATTTACAGATTAAACATTATATATTTACTTAAATTTAAGTTTGAGATGTTGTTTTAGATCCATGGTCTCTAAAAAAAACGTTTTTGTCATCGTATTTAGTCGGGAATGCTCCATTTATAGTTCTATCTCAAGTTTTTCGCAATTAATAGGGAAAGCATGCTGAAACACTTTTTAGACGATATACGATTTCAAAACATTATTTAATACATCTATAAGCTATCATTCTGTCGCTTGTATTAATAAACGCGCGATGTTAGCAACACTTAACCCAACTTTAAAACTAATCTCATCTACGCGTAATATCCAAGCAAGCCTATTTACAAATAAAAGCAATCGAAAACTAGAACAATCATTAAGCGGTTCCACACGATCCTCACACATGTGCGGGAGATTTACGCTAAAAACTTGGCCCGTTATTAAGTTGGGCCGTATATATCGCGTTGACGCGCCTGTCGCGTAACGAGCGAGGCCGTACACGCAGAAGTGTTTGCTACGTAAGTTTGACATTCAATGTTTGACACTGCCATGTCCGAAATCTCGCTACTATATTTCTAGCGATATACGATTTTCAACTGTTACCGTGCTGATATTTATTCTCATTACCCTAATACCCTTTATTTTGAATAAATGACAGGCGTGAGCAATACAAAATCGCCTTGTATATTTGTTTTTATGTAAGTTTTTAGCGTAAATCTCCCGCACATTTGTGACGATCGTGTTACGTTGTTAATGGCATAGCTTAATTAACGATACCACAATGCTAGATAGAATTAGGTCGTAGGGGCTCTCGAGAGAATCCGAAGCCAAAACCGCAACGTGGATTCCTTTCACAAAATTGACACTGTGAGAAAGGATCAACAAACCTCAACCAAAATATATTTATGTCTAGTTATGAACCAGAAAGCAAAGGTACAAATTGAGTCGTGGCCATCATCAGCCATAAAGTTATGAGGAAGATATTGAAAATGGTAAACAAGAAAAAATGCTGCACTTATAAGTAACTAGCTTTTGCCCGCGACTTCGTACGCGTAGAACTCGTTAATTGATATACAATAAAAAAAAACAATTAGACTTTCAACCCTTGAAGGTATTCAATACTCGAATGGAATCTAGTTAGTAGTTTAGTTCTGGGCTATCGGGTGAAAGCCATGGACAAAATGCAAAACATCCTTTTTTTAATATTTTTGTAGTTGCAAGGCTAACTAAGTCCCATTCGATTCAATAAGTTATCCGAGGCTAAGTCCTATTCGATTCCATAAGCTATGCTCAGAAACGGCTCGAGATGGTGACGGTCCATAATCAACTGACGAAGAAGGTATGGTTCTATTCACCAAAGAATTTTGTCACATTATGAAATTGGGACAAAATAATTATTAGGTAGCTACTATTATTTTTCTAACTTGGTTTTTACAACTTAGTTTATTGAAGTATAGTTCAATAAATTATCCTACCTAAATGATTTATTTAGGTCAGTAAAAACGTAATTTTTTTGATTTGGAGACATGAGCAAGCTACATATACTGTTCATGAGAAAAACATTTCATGCCCGTGTCTATAAAAATGCTCGGTCAGTGATAGAGCCAAAAAATTGCACTTTTTCTATTTCCTCTTATAAGTATCATAATAAGGCTATCCTTCTCCATCAAAGCATGTCAGGCCCTTGACTTAAGCACGTCGATTATGTAGCATAATAATTGATTGACAATTCGGGTCTTGTCGAGTATCCGAGTCTAAGATCCGAAAAATACAAAAACTTTATGCACTAATACTGTACTCGGCGATAAATATTGCACATCGGTCTTTAGCCCTTAATTTGACAAAAGATGACGAAGGTCGCTGGTTCAAGCCTCGTTATGGTAAAATAGAGCAAAATATTTTGGTTCGAAAATAATATATGGAAAAAGATGGTCAAAGAATTTGTTCACCCTGCCATACACGCCAAATTATGGGTTAGAAAGAGGCAATTCAGCAATTGGCTGTTTATTTACGACGATTTCCGAACACTGGCGACCTTCCATCAATCATTGTTTAAAATTAAGATGAATGAAATGAGAATGAACGTAAACACTTTCTCGTTTATAATATTATTAGGATTATTTATATATGTTAAGTATCGTATCTTTGCATACTGAGTTATTTACTACTTTATTTATACTCAGTTACCAAGCGGAGGTACATAATCAAAGCTCGTAGGCACTATTTTCAGATGATGTGCGTATCGGAACGTGATACCTACCTGAAGGGCTACTCCGTTCGAAATTTTACTTTCGTATAGTGCTATTCCATTCACTCAAATATACCTTGACAGGAGATCAAGAGGGATGGCACTATTCGACAGTCAAATTTTGAACATCGGAGTAGCCCTTCTGCAATCACTGGTTTGACATGTCTTGCCAGATGGGTGTGTGACGTTTGTCAAATCAAATGTGATTGATTCAAATTTGTAAAATTTTATGTATTTGATTCTTGAAATTACGCGATTAATCGAATTTTGCGGATACATGTTCCCATATCAGAATTTATTGTTTTTTTACAAAGAATAGTTTGGTATGCGTTTGGTGATGGTATATCGTAGGTAGATTATTTTACGTCAAAACGATGACATGTAGGGAGTTGTTGCAACTACAATGATTTGCTCTCCATACAAAGTTTAATCCCGTTTTTCACGGGAACACTACATTTATTCGGGATGAAAAGTATCCTATGTCCTTCCCCGGGACTGAAACTATCTATATACCAAATTTCATCTAAATCGGTTCAGCGGTTTAAGCGTGAAGAGGTAACAGACAGACAGACAGACAGACAGACAGACACACTTTCACATTTATAATATTAGTATGGATAACGCTTGTGTGCGCGACAGTGCAGAATTAACAAACGTGAATGTTTTATGTACTAGCCGGGTTTGTCTCCCAGATCGCGGGCAGTATTTAGGGATGAGCGGTAGTAATTGACACATGTCACCCTCCTGCTAACTTTACGCGTAAAACTGTGTATTGTTGTTAAAACATCTACCGACGCGAAAATATTATGATGGAATTAGTTTGGCACTCCAGCAAACCAAGAAATGTCAGTGGGGGTGATTTAAATATTAGACAAAATTCAAGTTCCGATTCCCATTAAACTGATCGACACTGAACTGTTAGGTACAGTCGGAAACGATGATAATCATGCTATAGGACTTAAATGATTGCATCATTGGTCACACGATAAATAAAGGATAAAGCATCTAGCAACTAATGCTTTATCATTTATATATCGCACCCTGGAACATATTTAGTCTTGTTTTAGTTTAATCTAATTTGCAGCGTGTGTCCAGAACACACAACTTTGTTAAAAACAAAAGAAGATTTATTTTCCAAACTCACTTTGACATGACGAATTTCCGAACAATAACTTTTCTCCCACCACCGGTACCTACATCTTCCAAATTAGGCCCTTTGCCCAACTTCTTGGTCCTTCCCGAATCGCGTCACGTATTTTTCTCAACGTGTGCACCGAAGTTGTCAAGTAGCAAGTTAGGGTGAAATAATTCTTGCAGAAGAAAAACTTGGCGACATGTTCACTTTGTGTCGGATATTTCATTGTTTACACGTGCCATTATAGCCGTCTACTTCGTTAAGACGGAAACTAGAATAGGATATAATAGGTACTACCGTTAGATATACTTAATGTGACTTTTAAATTTTTAAAAATGTGGTGTTTTACTTTCATGATCGTCATATATTTTAAAGTGGATTTATCAAATAAAGATCGGTGGTAAACAGTACAACGCTAAAATTCGTCGACTTCTTAATATCCGCCTTTGGTTCAATTGTTTATAATAAGAAAATATCAAAGTGGATTTATCATGTTCAAAAAGTTAATTTCATATAACTTCATTCATTTCTAAACTGCAGTCGTAATACCGTGGACAATAATTAGATATCAATGACTATAATCAATTACGAACACACTGTCTGTAGAATATCCTTAGTATTTAACAATTATATTGAATTATTGTATTAAGCGGTTTACACTCACGTGAAATTGTCAGGAACGGCCCGACATGTTTCGAACTCGTATGGAGCCCTTCATCAGGGACGGCTGCCCGTACACCGCCGCGGCAAACTCGTCACATGTCGGGCCGTTCCTGACAATTTCACGTGAGTGTAAACCGCTTAATACAATAATTAAATATGTCTCACGAAAGTTTTAATAATAGTACATTACTGCAGAGGCCGTGAAGTAAGGGATTGCTGGACGAGTTTGGGGTAGATGGCCGAGTCGAAGACGAGGCCAGATTGAACGAGTCCTGCAATCCCTGTTCCGGCCGAAGCTTGTATAGTGCTTTTCTCAAACAATGTGAGGAAATATTAAAATTAAAATAACTACTAGATAATCAAGTAAATAAAATATGCTACGGGAAAAAAGTAAAACCTATTATTAGTTTTTACTTTTTTCCCGTAGCATATTCTGCATGGCTAAATTTGCCTCCTCTTTTAAATGAGGCGGAGTACAGTTCATAATAAGTTCCCCGTCACTCGTTTCTAGAAGTAATTTTTATTTCTGTTAAAATTATAATATTATAATCACTACGAAATACGAAAAAGGCCAAACTAAGTTCAATTTGCCGCTTTTTATTTTTTAAATGTTATTTGATCCAGCTATTTGAGCACCGGTTAAACCGGACATAAATACAGTACCATAGATTTTGTTTTTTTTTTTTTTTTTTTATATCGGAAGTATGCTTACAGAGTGCGGTAGTGGTTGGCTGTATGTAATTTTTCCTTTGCCAATTTAACTTTAGTAAGGAAATTTAAAAAGTTAGAGCAGCGGACAAAAATGGATTTTCATACTTAATTTTTTGGCCTAGGCCAAGAAGTAATGTAGGGAGCCATAAACGAGGAACTTCATGGCCTCATATCGGGACATTAACGCATACATTTCCGAGCATGTTTGAGAAAAATTATATTGAAGTTAATGCAAGTTGAAACTACATTTCTAAGTAACATAATATTGAACTTCCGTAAAGCTTTGAATACTAGTTCAGTTGCATCAGGTACGCTAGCGATACGCTAGTTTGCGAAACTAATTTGTCTTACGAGCAAATCTTCTTAAGGTTCTAACTACTTAGTCAAACACGAAATCTATGGCTGCTTATTTACTCTATGTATTTCTACTCAAAATATACCTATATATAACTTGAACAAGGTAAGTATGGGCAGGGTAAATAAAATATATATTATTCTAATAATTATTATAAATGGTATAAACTCACGTAAAGAATTATCACGAATGACCCGACACGTTTCGAACTCGTATGGAACTCTTCACCATGGATTTCCTAATTCCTACTGTTACACGACCCAACATGTCGGGCCGTTCCTGAATTTTTAAATGAGTAAAAACCGTTTATAGTAATTATTGGGATATTATAGAGGTACGTACCTTATTACGACAGTAAATATAAGTACCTTAAATTATAATTTTCTATCACTTTTAATACTCCCATTTGAATTTTTCTACTGTTCTTTATGCTAACTCTTACGTCGAGATAGTCCCGTTACTAATTTCATGCAATCAAACGTTCATGAATGACAAAATAGGAAGAGTAATAACGACTTTCGAAGACAGATTTCTATACACTAATACCGGTTGGTCATCGTTTAAAACCAAGCTTTACGTCCACGTCACAAATAAAACACCAGGGTTCGAGATAAATTTAAAAGTGAAAAAGGCAAAACATTTGAACTGGCAGGGGAGTAAAGTGCCTCATTATGGCTCGATGGTGCTCGAAGGGCGTTCGGCAAAAAGTTAGCAAAGCCGGCTAGACAACGCCGGATCATTAAGGGAACACTAAACTGACGATGACGGAAACATTGGAACTGAAATGAAAACGATTTTTTCGGCAACGTTATGATGTTAAAACAAACATTTTATCTCTCGATTAAAAAACAAGTAAAATTTATGGTTCCAAGCACAAATACGTAAACATATAATGATTATGCTAAATGTGGTTGCACGTACGATATGATTCAGTCTCGCCAGCAACATTTAAACGCATTCACAGCAATTGTTCAACCACGATACCTAGTAATATAGAATAAAAATGAAGACGTATACAATTTTGTAAAAAAAAACCGCCCAAGTGTGAGTCGGTCTCGCGTACCAAGGGTTCCGTACCCACAACTAAATAATTTTTAACTTTTGTTTTCTGTATTTGTTGTTAAAGCGGTAGCAGAAATACATCATCTGTGAAAATATCAATTGTATAGCAATGACGGTTCATGAAATATAGCCCGGTAACAGTATTGAGCAAGAAACGGCAAAAAAAACACGTTTGTTTTTGGGAGCCCCACTTAAATATTCATTTTATTCTGTACTAGCGACCCGCCTCAGCTTCGCACGGGAGCAATGCTGATAAATTATGCATGTATTTATACATATAAACATTCCTCTTGAATAACTCTCTCTATTTAAAAAAAACGCATCAAAATCCATTGCGTACTTTTAAAGATCTAAGCATACATAGGGACAGACAGACAGCAGGGAGCGACTTTGTTTGATACTATGTAGTGATTTAGTATTTATCGTTATAGCGGCAATAGAAACACATTATTTCAACTGTCTAACTGTCACGGTTCTTGAGATACAGCCTGGTGACAGACGGACAGCTGCAAACTGTATAAATAAGCGTTTCTTATAGTCGACTTCGTTTTATGAAATGGTTTTGAAATCATTTGAGAACAAGTCTGTTGACGAATAACAAAAAAATTCAAAGCATTAAAAAACCAAAACACTCATCCTTTATTAATCTTAAAAATGAGCCATTGAAACCATCTGCAAGATGCCTAGCGCGGCAACATTGGCAAAACATTGGCAAAAGTGGACAATCATGCAGCAGGCCGAGCCCCTAACTGTCACACAGTGAGTTTTAAGAGCGATTACGTGACTAAGCGGGCCTTCTTCGACGCCACAAATTAAACAAGTTTTGAATTTCAACTCACTGTCGAGTTGCAGAAGTTAATTATTAGTTAAACGTTGTTTTGTCTAACGTTTCGAGGGTTTTTGTGTAGTCTATTCGTGCTAAGCTTGCTGTAGGATAATCAAAGAGACAAAGAATGGATTACGACAATGATAATGGATAACATTGAAAACCAAAACGTTTTAAGATAGCTATGCTTAACATACTATATTACTTTAGAAACGCTTTTAACTTAAATACAAACATGAAAGTAATGCGCTAGATGTTTACGATCTTAAAATATAGTTCAAAAGTGAGTCTTGATCATTTTTCCGTTTGGCGTATAGTGAAATTGATATTTTGTATTCGAAAATGTTCCACGATGAATTTTGTGAAGTATTACTTTTTTTGTGTTGTAGCTATACCTACTAATTATACTTTTTATTTTAGCCTAGTATACAGGAAACACTTTAGGATAGCAAAATAATTTAATTCAACTTAAATATGTAGGTAAACTTTAGGTAATTATAGGTGCTCCTTACTTAATAGCTAACTTTAAATAAATACTGCTTTCAACTGTCTTTCTTAATCCAAAATGTAAATCAAAAACCTACTCCAAACTTAGCTAAAGTCTAGCTGTGAAAGCTCAAAATGCCCTCCGACTATTACTTAAAAGGAAAATCTGATTTAAAGTTGGCTCGATCATTAAAATCGCAAGTGTAGGAGATATGGAGTAAGTTGTAAATTTAAATCACTGAGTCTAGCGAGTCGGCGAAGTTGGGGAACTTACTGCAAATTGGATTACTGTGGCGGGCCAGTTTGACAAGGCGCAAACTGCGCCCCAGCTGCATGCGAGGTTCTGGAGTGTACGCAAACAAACTGGATATTTTCTTTTCAGCTTGTTCTAGCGTCTGTCCAAATACGTAGTGGCATATGTCGCGATTGCACTGGTGAAGTTTGATTTTGACCTAGTTGAAGATTTGGTCGATTGTTTTATCTATAAGTTGTACAAAACCCCTACCCTCTATAAAGAATTTTTATTCTTTTTAAATAATAATAATATGGTTTCTCTTTCTTTAATGGCCAAGGCGTGATCTTCTAGCGGTTAGGACCCTTGTATACGTTAATGCATAGTTACCCTGATTCTTTAAGTTGACTAAGAGATAGCTCAAGTCCATTGACATATATTGGATAAAAGAAATAGGAAAATTAGAGTTTGTGAACTAAATAATTAGCCCAAGATGAGTGTTATCCTCCCATTAACTACCAGCCAGTCGACTGTAATTAGTTATTAAAACCTCCAACCTCCGCACTTATTCTACTACATAGACAGGGTCTCGAAGCAGTTGAGTGGCTGATAGTGGGACTAGGAACACCTAGCTAGCTTAAGATGTAGGGTTTCTAAAAATAGAGGAATAGGATTACAATGAAACAAATTATAGATTAAAAAGTATGTATATTGAATCTTTGTATGATTGTATTAAGATTTAATGTGTTTTATTTTTGCCAGTCAGGCCTGATTTGTAATTTAATTATTTTGTGCCAGCAGGGCTTTTATTAGTTTATTTTATTTAACTTTACCAACGGTTCACTATAAGGTTTACTGTAATGGGAAGAACCGTCAAGAAACCCATCAGACTGCCTTAATACAAATTATATTTTGAACAATTAAGCAAGTGAATTATTACAAATATGAATAGCTATCATAGGCTCTGCCTATACCTATACGATTAGCTTAACTTATCTCCAACCATGAAATGCATTTCACGAAGAGTACTATAGTAACCTCTCAGTGTATTTTGTCATGTAGTCTTTCATTAATATCATAAAAATACTTCTTCCTAGCCCTATACATAATGACACGCCAATGCCTTAATATAGGCAGAGGAGGAAAGTTCACTTTTAAGAGACTCCATATAGCAGCAATAGACTCTAGACAGTTAAGTTATGGTCCAATTGAAGTCCTGTGGTATTTGGAATTAAGCTCCTAAAATCGAACTGCTTAAACAGATCAATTACTGTGTTAAGACGCTTATTGTGTACGCCTAGCCCAAATCCAATGACCACAGTCTAAACTTTCATATGGATGTTTATGTATTAAAGCATAGAGTCCCCTAAAGAGTTAATTTTAATAGTTTTATTTCACTGTAGTTCCCTATGATCCTGCCAGACTCCGAGAATGTAATAAATTTAGAGACTCCACATAGCAACACAAGGCTTTTGGTATTTAAGTTAAAGTCCAATTGAAGTTCTGTGGTATTTGGAATTAAGCTCCTAAAATCGAACTGCTTAAACAGATCAATTACTGTGTTAAGACGCTTGTTGTGTACGCCTAGCCCAATTCCAATGACCACAGTCTAAACTTTCATATGGATGTTTATGTATTAAAGCATAGAGTCCCCTAAAGAGTTAATTTTAATAGTTTTATTTCTCAGCAATTCCCTAAAATCCTGCCAGACTCCGAGAGACTCCACTAAGTCCATAAGACTGATCTAATTCAAAACCAGTTGAAGTGACCTGAAGTTAAATGTGATCAGAGGTTTGTGTTAACAGCGTTTTCGACGAAGTAGGGTAGTTGTAATTTGCGCTGCGGATTCTGACCACATCTACACAAACAGATGCCTTCTTTTGGTTATTTATGTATTAAACAGGTAGCGTAGAGTCTCCCTAATGAATTGATTTTAATAGTATTTTGTCGCTGCAAATCCCCAAGATCCCGCCAGGTTCCACTAGTTTAATAATTAGCAGAAACTCCACATGGTCCATCTGACCTAAGATATTTAGCTCTAATCCAGTTGTAGATACTTGGAATTAAATGCATTCAGGGGTTGTGTTAATAGCGCCTTTTGACGAAGTAGTTGTGGAATTGCACTATGAAACCTGATTGCATTAATCCCGAGCTGAAATCTATCTCTGGCTGTTTTACTATTAATAAAAGCATGGAGTTTCTGACCTATCAGCAATTAAAAATCTACTCAGTTAGCGCGCGTGGCTATTGGAGTGTCATTATTGCAGTAGTCCTACTGCTAAGGTCAGGTGAAAATTGAATTCCAAATAATCAAAGTTATCCCTTGGGTAGGGTTGAAATAGTCCTAAAAGGTTACTTCGATCACTTTGGATAAAAGTTATGTACCCAACAAAATCCCAATTCTCAAACTTGATGGTATAACTATTAGTAGTCTACATTTAAACAATCTATGTACATAACTTTGCTCCGATATATGACTAAGTTACAATACGTTAGTAATATATTAACCGAATTAAGCACATGAGAGATATCAGTCCGTATCCAATTCCGTCCTCACAACTAAACATAGAATTTTCAACAATAAATTTCGAAACAAATATTATCAATTAGCAGTCTGTTTTTAACTTAATCTTTGTGACGAACTCAGAATTAAACGCAGTCTGATATGAACACATAAAACAGAATGAACACTTATAAAGGCACAACACAATACAAAAGAAATTAATGCATTAGCAAACAGTTCGCAAAGCACGACAAGGCAATGGGAATTTTAATTTTCCGACTTCTATTTAATTTTGGAAACTATGTCCAGACTAATATATTTCCTTATGCAAGAAATATGTTTGTCTTTTTGCAAGGATTCTAAGTCCAGACTGATAGACATCAACTGTGAGGTTTTAGTCTTTCAGTCGACAGAGTTAAAGATGCCTTTTAGAAGAAGAGATCGGTCATTCTCATCGTTTGGTTTAAGATCTCTCCTCCTAAAGATTCTAAGTAAATAAATAAACCCAATAATACCTTTGTTGTCACCATGTTAGGTTGCCCAGTATTATTGGAAAGATTCTAAGTAAATACATAAGGTATAAAGCCCAATAATACTTTCGTTGTCACCTTGTGAGGTATCCAGTATTATTGGAAAAGATCTTACCCGAGATCCTGGAGAGAGTTCCTGTTCTGTTCACTGCTGATGACTGAATGAATCCCTCATCCCAATGTATGGGCTTTTATACCAATTTTCTAACTTTTTAATAAAGTTATTTTCCCGATTTTCGCGGGAAATTGGTTCCACGTCAGCAAAACGTCACCGAGCCAATTTTAAAACCGCTGACTTTGTATATTCCAATTTGATTGACTAGAACTTTAAATTACAAATCTTATACCCATAAATGACGCTTAAATCAGAGTATATTTTATGATTAATATATCATTATAAATCTAATCTTTACTATTTTCCATTGAAATAAAATGTTTGAGATACCTTTTATAACATCGACATTCTATATTCCATAGACCATATTTGGTGTGCTTTGCCTATGGTTATTGCTCAATGTTTCCCCTCAATATTTGCAGTCAATTCTCCATACTTTTAAAGAACATTTCTTATTTTAACAATCACATTTATTAAATAAATACTAGCATTAATTGTACTCTCTATTAAAATTGTTTACTAAAATTAATTTTCACTTAATTCCGTCAGTACGACAATCACTTTGCTCAATGTACTGCTAATCCCTGGCTACCCCAAATTGACTCAAAGATTATAGAATATTAAAAAGGTACGAATGTAAACAAAGCAAAGGAATCTCCTGTGTTAGGATTCCAATATATCTGAACTTGTTTGGAATAATTGCAAATAGAATATTTGCTCGGTAAGTAAATACTAATCCCCCCTTCTATGGCACAATCCAAACATCCCTCGGCAATTGCATTGCATAACCTAACAACAATAACATTGGTTACAACTCTTACTTTTCTGCTTTAACAAGCAATAACCAAATGTTATCTTGTTACATATTTATATGGTTCCGTGATACAATTAATGATGCCTTAATAGACAAGCTCTAATCCATACTTTGTTCACATTTCAGTTAATAAACAATGGATGCGTATACAGCATTTATATGAATACAATGGGTCGCCGACAAAGGAAATTTTCCAAGATCCATTCATAAGAATCACAAATCCTGTGCTGTCGGCCAATAAAGACAAGAAGGCTTCCTATATAACGTGTGTTTAAATTCGGAAGATCCAAGAGTTGCAGCTAAATGAAAAATGAGATATTTATTACAAAACATAACCTTACTTTGAACAAGAAGTGGATTTTTGACCATAACCTTTAGAGTTTAATACAAAATGGAGTCTGTCTCAAGCTTTGAGTATTCCAATGACGATTTTTTTATGAAGCAGCTTCAGGATGAGAATGTTGACGAGGTGCTGGGTTTGGTACAAAGTATACTATAACTAAACTGTAAAAATGAAATCTGTGTCCTCTCATCACGTATAAACGGCTAGATCGATTTCGACGTTTCTTGGTACACGAGTAGTTAGATATCCTCAAATGGGTATAGGATATTTACGTTTTACCCGACTACGGAGAAGCAAAATAATCGAATCATAACCCTTTTTTGCTGCGCGGACGATGTTCACGGGCAGTTTCTGGTAATAGATAAATAATAAAATATAGGACGACCTCACTCAAATCGATCTAGTACCACAGTAAGCTCTAGTAGACTTGTGATGTGAACCCTAGACGAACCCTATACTTGATAATCACACACTGGAATACATAGCAAATTCTATGTCCCAAGATCAATTATTCGAGTTCATCACACAAATATTTGCCCTTGCCAGGATTCAAACCCGTCCGTCACCGTCAAATCCGGACCGTCGACTCAGTATGCAGCTACACTACCACTACGCCAACAGCGTCGTAACTTGAAAGAGATGTAAAATCTTAGGCCTTGGTCGTGGTCGTTCTAGATGTAGACGGGTCGCTGCCCGCTGCGAGTAGCGGGTGAGAACAACCATCACGATTTAAACTATGCTTGTATTATTTACATACAACATTTATATATATTTGTATAGAATCTTTTTTATCGATTCTAATTTTTTTTTATGTTGTAATACCACATTTTATTTTAGCGGGGTCAAACCCCGCTTCGATTGTAGTAGATGGCATTCAATTTTTCTTTCTTAATTTACCTTTGTGTCATTATTTATAAAAACATTTATATACCTCGTATAGGACGGTGCATGCGAGGTTCTGGTGTGTACGTAAGCTGGTTATTTTCTTTTCAACTTGTTCTAGCATCTGTTCAAATACGATAGTGCGAAATGTCTCGGTTGCACTGGTGAAGTTTGATTTGGACCTAGTTGGAGGTTTAGTCGGTTTTTTTAACATGATTGCAGTACTCTTATCTTATTCAAACTAACAGTTATGTACCTATCATACACATACGGTTGGCGTAAATGGTAGGCCTACCAAAATTATGTGCAGAATTTTTCCTAAGTAAGTAACAGCTTTTATATTGCTCATAAAGTTGATTTACTAACTTTAAATAATGCACATACAATTCGTACAGACCCCTACGACTCTATTAAATATAGGTATGTCATGAGTAAGAGTTGCTTTTGTGTGGGTGTGTACTTAGGTAGGTATGTCTCTAGGAAAAAATCTCAACTCAATCATTTTGACGATCGAGACGCAATTTTTACTAATAAGTTGTTTGATACCTCGGAGCGACTTTTCTAAGAAATTTCTTGATTTATTCTATACTTCAGCGTAGAAACCTGCGTAGGTCATCGATTCGTTAGTAAAGTTGTGCACCTAGAATATTTTCACGACAATTACAGCTTAAAGCGACGATACCTCTCACCCAGCAACAATTCAGTCGAGTCGTTTTTATTTCGCAGTTTATGAGATCGTTTGCGGCGATTCCTCCCTGGATTTACCGCCACTATCAATTCAACTGCACGGCTAAACAGCCGACGTTTCGCAGTGTCCTATTGGACTTAATTTTCTACAATTGCTTTAGAGTTTGAGTCGGCAGAGTAAAATTTTAATTGAATTCTACCCCTTCTGAGTGAGGTAATTAAGTTTGTTGCATTTTTTACATCCCTCTTGCGGATTACAAATACCGCGCTTTGCTTAGGTATATTTTTTACAAGATTTATTTAACTTGCTTCGTTCGCATGTCTGATTGACTTCACTGTTGAAATGTTGCCGGCCTTTTTATTTTGCTTATATTATTATCGTGATCAATGCGATAATCCCCTATAATTTACATTCACAACATTTTTATACACATATATAAAAAATGTGAAATATGTATAGTCTCATAAAAAAAAAGCTCTTTAAGAGTGCCTAATTGCATTTTGTAAATAGATTTTTAGAACAATTATGTATACTCGTATAAGTTCTCATTCGCTTCAATGCCTTAACAAAAAATTCGTACTGTCTAAATATACCGAAATATTAATGTTAAAAGTGCATAGTACCAGAACTTTCCATGTGCCCTTGTGTTGCAAATTCTAACAAGTTTGTACGCCACGTACAATCGTACGTACATGTAAATTGTAAATGTAAATTGTAGCAACAGGAATTCCGGCAGATGTTGCCGTGTATCGAGCCGAGCTCACTTGTTGTGTAATCGGCTACACTTCAAGCGTGTTGAACCTTGGATACGGGTCTCTGTGTCACGGGGTGAATTGGTTTGGACCTCATTATTGTTTGCTAGACATAGGAGATATCGTTCAACTATAAGTGTCATGCTCTACAGTCATTATTAAAACCTCTAGGACTGCTAGAAAGATCCTACTGCAAGTTTTGCGCCAATCTGTTATTAGTTATTGGCAGTCACAATTTAACCGCATCTGTTTATAATAAAATTAATATCAAAGTTTGAGGAAACTTAGGATATAGATAGACCAGAATATAATTATATTACATAAGATACTTAATTACAGGTATATAAAGTGGGCAGGCATATAATCTTTTAAATACTAACTACGAGTAGTATGTAAATAAAGCGTCACGGACCTAAAAATTAAACTGCATCAACATATTATAGGCATTAGGCATGGTCGGATTTAGAAAAAAAACTAGTCAGAATTTCGATATTGAAATCATGTTCCAGCATCAGGAGATCTTTTATTTCGAGTCCTGCATTACCCGGGATAAATGTTCGCGCGAGACAGCCGGAACTTCTGTTTGGTTTGCGTCTGCCTCCCCTTTGATAATTCTCACCTGCCCCCTCGCGAATTTATGCGGCAGAGATAGCATCTCTGTCGGAAGAATTCGGAGTTTGATTTAAAGGATCTATATTCCTAGAATAGACACACAAATTTAAATGCTGATCCTCTACCTCTGACTTTTTATTTATATTATCTAGTTTTTAAAAGCAACGACTCGTCCTTCCCTATTAGGATCCTTATTGGACGATTTTGTGACAAGCTGGCGACGCACATTTTTAAAACTTTAACCCTTATTTATTTAGAATGGTTTCAATTATTTCAATTTACTGTCATTATCACTTACAGTAGTAGTAGTTATACAAATATTATTTAACTTGATAAGTAAATTCGTCATTAACTGTAAACAAAAGACATTGTAGACAATAACATCTTCAAAGTTTGCAATTACAATAATTTGGGACTTAATACACGTGTTTTTAGTCTAACATTTTGTGATACCATATATAACCTATACACTAAGTTTTACTATAATTAATAGTAATAAACACACCAATAATCCTTCCAGGAATACCTACATCATGAACCCCTGTACGGGGGAGAAGTGTCGTTTACAATATTACGATGTTAACCGCTTACGGCGATTTACATAATTCATTCTGCCCTCTATCGAACGTATGCTTTGAAAATAATAGTGATAGTAAATTCTGTCTACGACCATTTGAATGAGGAGGCAATTATGGGCCTAGATAAGAACCGAGCGCTCCATATTGTCTACTACACAAGTAGAATTCCCGTCTGTGGCAGCATTTCTGTCTCAGCTAATTATAATAATCAGCCATTTATTCAATTTAAAGGTTTTCTTCTTTCTTTAAATGTCTTCCAGCTGATATATTTCATGGGTCTATTTACAATATACAAAAATGGTAGGAATAATCTGGAAGAAGATAGCAGTGGATAGAAAAGAATGAAAAATATCGGGGGAGGCCTATACCCAGAAAGGAGCCTTAACTTCAAGACGCAGAGACAAAAATACTTAAAACTTAAAAGAAGTCGGCTGTCCTACGCAGAAAACAAGCAACTCAATTTTTCCTAAAATATTTTTTTTTTTATTTTTCTGTCCAGAAGCTCAAAATACATCCATCAACCTGGCATTTATAAAAAAATTATGTATACTTTTCAAAATACAGATGTTTTTAAAATCCAAGTATCTTTTTTCGAAGGGGTATTCTAAGCTAAAGTCAAGTAAGTATCTTAATTTTAACGTGAAAACGAGTATCTCGCAATGAGATACTTGTAATTCATATAGATTTCTGAGATACTTGATTTTAGCGTCGAGATTGACATAGGAAACAAAATGTGCAACCATGTCAAAACAAGTATCTCCATAACAAATTTTCTGTCGGGTAGATAATTATGTGTTTAGAATTTGTTAACTACGTTTTTAAATCAAATAATGGACAACTTTAAACCATTGATACAAAGATCAAAGCTCAAAATAAAAATTAAATGCGTAACCTGGTGGAAGAACTTTTTTGTGGTGTGAAGGAGACATTACATATTTCATTTTAATGAACAACTTTGCCTGTTTTACTTAATATTTGCCAGTCAAGGACTGCATACAAGAGTTGAGTGTATCTCATAAGTGAAGTGTACGGTAGTATTTATGATGAAGAGACGCAAAGAACATATAAAGAACTCAAATTCTAGTCATAGGGTAAAACAATTTATAACGGGTCTATCGCGAGATTCTTTATTTTACCTTCATAATCTAACAAAAAAGGCAGTTTATGCGCAGTTTTTTTTTTCATTTATTTAGCCTGAGGGGTTTTAACACCTTTAACGAACTCGCTATGCCACCCCCGTAATTAAAATTTACAAAATAAATACAGACTTACGGACTACCTACCGTCTCCTATATAGCGGAGAAGTTGTGAGTGTTGTGTGTCCGACTGGTGACAATAATTAGTAAACAAATGGATGGTAGTCGAACATTTATCTCCCTACCCATCTATTTTATTAGACAATTTCGTCGTGTAGTGCTACATTTGGTCGACAGCTCGAGTAACAACTGGCTGATTCACCAGTACATCTAAGACCACGGCGTGTGCAACCCCGCCGAAACGTTAGATGAAGGTAAATAAAGAATCTCGCGATAGAGCCGTTATAATTTGTGTTAATTATGTGTACAAACCGCGAGAGCATAAAGTTTCAATAAGTCGCATTCTAAATTCAAATTTGTAAAAGATTTCGTTCGAAATTCTTAATTCATTTATTGTCTGCTTAATTTTACTGTGTGAAGAGAATGTACAAATTCGATTTCTGCCCGGTGTTGATCCAAGTATTCTTTTTTGTACTATATGTTAAACAATATTAAATTATACATGAAATAACTCAGTCTCACATAAATTGTTATGTTTTAGGTCAAAAGATAAATCATTTTTTTTTTCATATAATTACCTTTATAATTACCTCATTTAATTACCTTAATTATACGTACAACATATCCAAATTTTCCTTCTTATGCGATTTTCTCAAAACCACAATCCAAATGGAGTTAAAACATTTTTCACCTGCCACATGTATGTATTTATGTGGAATAATTTCAATAAACAAAACTAACCTGTTAAATTACTTTACTTTTATGATTATGTAAGTATTATATTGTATTATATCTTGAAAAATGTTATTTATAATGCTATTTATATAGCTTGTATTTAACAAGATACCAAAACTAAATTCAAGTATCTCGAGATACTTGTTTTTATATGGAAGTCCTTTTAAATTATCTTTCCTCGTTCTAAGCAGAAAACAATTTTTGCATTTTAAAATAAGTGTACCCGCAAAAGTGAAAAAATAATTAATGTACGGTGTTAATCTTATGTCATATAATGAAAATACACTACTTTAAATGCTTCCATTTAATTTTTGAGCCTGTAATGAGGAATAGTTTAGTAAAATCGTTTTTTCGCTCTGCTGTAAAATTTGTCCCAACTGAGTTACTTGAATTCTGTTTAGGGCAGCCGAAGTGTACAATAATTGTAATAAATTAAATTTAAGGAAATAAAGAAGTTTATATAAAATAAAAATTAAATTACCATGGTGGTAACGTCTTTTAGCTGATAATGATTCACTATCTGAACATGCACGGAGGGTATTTGTTCTATATACATATAACGTGTTACTGCGAGATTTTGAAATAGCTTTGAAAAGCATGTCTCTTCTCTCTGCTCAAATGATCACACGCCACTATGCGAACGAAACGAAAATAACATAAGGCAACTTGCAAGAAGTACCTAATGCTTTGCAATATCTTCCAGTGGCGTCACACATAACAATGACGCAGTGACAAAGCATACATTATTCATACCAGGATAATCTCGCCCCCTCTCGTGGGACGGAAGAACGTAAGTCACTCGTTTGTATGAAGCGGTGGTTCATTTTGGCGACCATAAAATCGACCGTTTGAAATAAAAGCGTTTCATCGAAATTCTAATCTCAGCTCAGAACAACTTCGTGCTCGTTTATCGTTGAATCATCATCGCAGCTACGGAAAAGTCTCCCAAAATAAAAATAAAAATATTGTATGGTCACATTGCCTATGTTCTTTCTATTCTAAAATATAATTATCATAATAATACTAGAACCACTCACATGTCTTGCAATTCTTTATAGATAAGTTTAGACGCAGATATTTAACTTTGTGTGTGTGTAACAACTTACGTCACATATAGAATTCTTAATGTTGTGCTGTTATATTTTTCTTTACAGGTCAATGGTCATCAAATTAGATTTTTATCGCAAACTGTGGTGACAATGTCACTACTACTATTTTACAGCTCCCAAAAGGAAATATAAAAACAATTCGCCCCTAAATCGAAACAAGGCGTGAAAATCAAAACAGTCAAGAAATAATAAAACCAACTCGCGTGCTGTGTACGTCGTAAATTCGGCAAAACTCATAAACGGCGCTATATAGGCTGTACGTACAGGCTATATTTCGCAGCTCATTCTACCCCCGTGTCCGCAGGTGACACTCCTTTATTACCCCTATACTGCTAAACTGGTATAACACTGAGATTTCATATCATCGCCGTATATTTTGTTTTATTTTTGCACGTGATCAAAATTATTACAACGTATTAAGGTTTACTTCGACTACTATACTGTACTGGCTGATCGCACGCTGATCGTGTTCGGATAGGGAAAGAAGAATATTCCTTCACCTGCGTGATTGACACAAAAACGCATCGACTATGAGCGTCAAATGTATGTATAGTATTTGCTGTAAAACTCATCACTGTAAGTGAATAATACTATGCAAAGTTATCAATCTCAAAGCACCTTAATAAACTTTTCCATCAGTAGACGATTTTATGCCGGCGTGCTAACGAATACAATACTTAAATCGACTCTAAAATACTGGTTTTATGACGCAAAAAGCACCAGCCGTAAAACAACGCGTAAACAGGTCTTGAAAGCTTTTCACAAAACGAACACCGTAAGGTTTTGCGTAAAGGTAAACATCCTGGGCTGTCGATAAATTGACGCAAACTGCGTTTTGCCGATAAACTTCTCGCCGAAAACTGTCATTTCGTCGACAAACTCGTCCCGAATCTTCCATAAAAAAGGAATATTTTATGGGAAGCAAGGCACGTTTTCGATTTTTTGAAGGATACCCTGATAAACAAGACAAGGCTTTTGAACGTGGAATTTATGTCAAGGATCAACTGTGTATCGTGTTATACCTCCTTAGCATTTAAATGAATGGGGTTACAAATGAATAAGGAATCTATTACGTTAAAAATAAAAACGAAATGTAAATCCGTTTTAGTGAACAAAGTACTTACAGCCAGAAAGCATATATTTTTACAAAAAAAAATAATGAAAATCATTGAATTCAGCAACATCAACTATAAATTAATAGCGAGATTTAACCACAAATTTCAACTAAATCTATTTCTTCAATAAGTTTTAAAACAACCGCGTCATAATCCCTATCATTTACACCCCAAGTTTATTATATAAATTTCTCAGCTTAGCACATTCGAGGCGCCGAACGGTTCATTATCTTGTTTAATTTTCCACTTCGTCGCCCGCGCATCTTCGCTGCACCTTCGGCTTTGGCCCAATTTTACGGAAATTTAAATTTTGCCCTCACCACGCTTCGGCGGATTCGGGCATAACCGAGCAAGGGCGCAAACTCCCCTACATTTGAATGTCTGGTTATTGTAATTCCAAATCATAGTTATGTTGTAAGATGATCTGCGGTAACCGGGATTGTTATAGGGGTGAGGAAATAAATGGCACCGTTGAGAGTGACGAAATATTTTACCTACTTGAAAAATTGTATTTATACAAATAGTAGCTCCGTGAGCTGTAGACGCGACTTTGTTTCAAAATTGCGTAGATTTGTATTTTTATTACGTTTTTCTACTCCAGTACTTTTATCTGTCATTTATATAGTTACTAACTCTAATATAAAGACATAAATTATGAAAGTCTGTAAAAGTCTATACTCTACTGCCCAAAAACACACTGCTAACCGATGTTATAATGTCGCCAAAAAAGCATCACTTAGTACCACAGATTACAAGATAAACAGCTGCATTTACACAATTTGCAATTTAAAAAAAAACTTATTGTACTAAGGCATTGCTGCCAACTGCCAAAAAAAGTTTTATCTTCAGTGCATGGATGTTTAGTATAGTGAACGTATACCTTTATGTATAAATTCATATTTTTTGACAGATGTTTAGTATAGTGGACGTATACCTTTATGTATAAGTTCATATTTTTTGACAGATGGACGTCAATAAAAAAAAGTTTATCAGAGACTATTGTTTTTTTTTTTTAATTTTGTTGATTTCGAGCGGGAACATGTAATTATTGTCTTTGTTGTTTTTTTGCATTTTATCTATAAATTGTCGAGTCGTAGAAAAAGTATTGTATGCAACGTTGTATAAGTAGGTCAAAAAACGCTCGTGGCAACTTTCTTACGATGTTCGCTTCGCTCACATCGTAACCCATGCCACTCGCGTTTTTTGCCCCCTCTTATACAACGGTTGCATAAAATACTATTTCAAAACCCCATGATTCCGCCATTTAAAAAAAAATCCAAATTCTAGCTGAATCTACAAAACAAATCTAAGTATATAGATCCGCTTTCCGTCTGTTCACGCCTAGAAGTCGCATTTTTTAACCGATTCTCATGAAATTTTGTGAGTAGGTCCGATAAATAAGATTTATTTTCGATTCTTCAAAATGGCGGAGATATGGGAGTTGCAAAGTTAAAAAATTCAAAACTTTAGCAATATCGAAGCAAACTCTCGAAATCAGAGCCACTAGTGTTATTATAATTATAATTTGTTGCAGAAAGATAAGGAACACTGCTTTATATTTTTTGTGTACAATAATTTAATGAAACATCCAATTCGAGTAATTGGGTACTCTATTTATAGACATCTAGTGGCAACATCATAAGCCAAGTATCGTTATAAAAGTCAAAGTACAATTTATTTAAGACTTCTTGTTGAAGAAACAAAACGTCTAAGTGCGTGTCGGGCCACGCGCAATGTAGGGTCCCGTAGTTGCTCATCATAAGAAGAGAGTTTTGGTGCAACCTATTCTCCTCACTTGGCTTTAAATAATCAAAAGCTATTTGATTTCCGTTCTTTTATAAACTTATATTTACTACTGTTACAACGGCGTGCGAGTAATTTTCTAACGCATAGTACTTTGTCGAGTACATTACTTTACTTAATAAGTTGGTTGCCTTTTACTCATAAACTTATAAAGCCTGCTTAGCTGTGATAATTTTCCTTTTAATTTGATTATATATACTACTACTGAGATATTTTTCAATACCTAAGAACTCCCATTAAGCCGGCAAGGAGCACTTGACTAACTAAATTAGCACTTTAAAGCTTAATATTTCGCAAATTGATTTCTTTATTGAAATGTTGTCTGTAGTAACCCACAATATTTTTAAAAGACCTATCCAACGATATCCCACACCTTGGGGTAGCTGCGAAAAATAAATTATATACCCACTTTACGTGTAGGGGAAGGTACCCAAAACGATTTGATTTTTCAAGACTTTATGCTACCACTACTATTACGTATATATCCGTGCCAAATTGCAGCTTTCTAGGTACACACAATCTCTAAGCTAAGCTACGGACAGACGGACGGACATGGCGAAACTATAAGGGTTTACTTGTACGGAACCCTTAAAATATGACAAACCTGACAAGCCATTTAGATTGTTTACAGCGAAATTTTGTTTTTTTTTTTTGTTTTTCCGCTTCTCCCCCCGCAGTTCGTCATCTGCCGTGGAATAATTTAACATCTACGGCATGTCGCAATGGAATTTACCTTATGTTATTATTTTAAGGGTCGACACGAACACAATTCATTCTGTTTTTGCTTCTTGTGAATGTAATAGTATATTACTGCCGAGGCCAGGAAAAGTCAGTTCGTGGATGAGTATGATTTTGAAGGACGAGGCGTAGCCGAGTCCTTCAATAATACGAATCTGCGAACTGACATTCCCGCCGAGGCTTGTATAGTGCTTTTCTCCAAATATGCTTGGAAATAATCACCAATCTACATTTTAATTTAATATATCAAGTACCATGAAGTTCATTTGGTACTTATTTTTTTTAGGAATAGGAATAAAATTTGGGGTCCGAATCATATGTTTGATTTAAAACAAAATATATGAATAAGAATTAAATATATATGAAAACACAATAACAAAAAATATGCACATAGGTAATTATAAATTTTAGTTAAATTAACAACTTCTAAATACACTGTTTTTTTTTGAAACCATACCATATTTATCATTCGGAGAAGATCATAAGTTCAAAATAACTTTTATATTGATTTGGACACAATCATTTCTGTTTTATTTTTTATTTGTTTACGTTTGGTACACTTATTAATTTTCAACTTACTCATTAAATATCATCATATTATTAAAATTAAAACTTTCGTGAGAAATCTCTAATAAATAACTAAGAATCATGAAAATAAATTAACCGCATATAAGATTATTATTTAAATTCTTTGTCCATTATTCGAAATTTGTCGACATTTCAAATACATTAACAGTAGCAGAGCAAAAAAATGTTCAGTGCAAGAACTAAACGCAGAGAACAATTAAAAAGTTTATAATAGTTTTTATTTTTTAAATTTAGTGGACAATTGGCTGTATGGTGAATTATCAAAGTCTTTGAAAAAATTAAAAGTAAAAATGCAGTAACCGGCCAAATTAAGATTACCCTCATTTGTATGAGACGTTATAAACGGAAGGTGTGTTTTTTACTTAATCGTCTTATTGAAATAATATTGATTTCCCGGCTAAGGCCAATAATATATATTTTTTTTAATTTTCATTAACGCCTTCTAAATATAACGAACGATTTCGCGGTCCAGTTTTACAACATTAATGGGAACATTTCCAAGCAAGTTGGAG
This sequence comes from Apotomis turbidana, assembly GCA_905147355.2. NCBI lineage: Eukaryota > Metazoa > Arthropoda > Insecta > Lepidoptera > Tortricidae > Apotomis > Apotomis turbidana. Next base: position 12,818,462 of record LR990281.1, read on the forward strand.
AAAATAGATATTATAAGCAAGTAGAATGGAAAGTAAATGTTTTTCATTACCCGTATCTAGCTGGCCGCTACGCTAACTTAGTTCTCTTTCTAATTTCTATAGAAATAATTATAATTTGTAATTTGGGACTATTATTAGTATATTTATTTATTTTCACTTCTCCTGCTCAAAAAGTACGTCGTTTTAAGTTCGCAAAGCGGGGCTAAAATAGTACATTTAGCCCCTAGGGTTTAAAAGGAAACCAAACCAAAGGACTGAAAAAAAATCTTGTTACCGGCCAGCTACATACTATTTACAAATAAAATAAACCAACCGGCAACCTGATCAGATCGACCCAAATAAAAAAATAAATGTTAATATTAATTATTATTTGAGAATCTATAGTAAAAAAACGAATTATTTTATTCCCTTTAAATATAAATTCTTCAATTGAATGATATCAAAATCTTCCACTAAAATGTTTTTATTTACAATGTACTGGAATATTAACTGAAATTTTATTTTAGCACGTTTTATAATCAACGAAAATAAATTTAATCTTAAACATTTCATCTTGGCTAAGAATATTAAATGATAAAATAAAATAAATTATTTGAGTCGTTTTTTTTTCAGTCGAAGTGAAAAGCAGAGTGTTTAACACGGGGCTACAAGCCATTATGACAATCAGATATATTTGGCCTCGCTCACTTCATTCGCTCGTCCAAATAATCACCTCGTGTCATATAATGGCTTGCTTTAGCCCCTTGTCAAACAATCTACTATTATTAATTATATGGTTTCCATTTACACCCTAGGGGCTAAAACGACCACTTTAGTTCCGCTTCGTTAAGCTAAAATAACCTACATTTTAAGCAGGAGAAGTTTTTACTTAAAATATCCATTATTATTATCCCTGCAGCCCAGCTTGCATTACAGCCCATATTGTCTAACAAGTCACTAGCATCAGTGGCATCACACTACTAATGGACTATACACTGACACGTGTAAGCCAATGCCAAGTACGCAAACGCAAGCCTCAAATGACGGCGGGCTGTCATTGTAAAGCTGCTTCACACAGCGGCCGTTCGACGGCTTAGAGGCCCCGCTCCCGGCCGCCGGGGAATCAAACGCTCCATTGAATTTAAATCCACTTGCTAATTGAAAGCGAATTTTTTGACGGCTCGGGTTTGTTTTTATTGCAAATTGCAATACCCTTTACCGTTCGTCCTGCAGGAATACTGTACAATACAATAATACTTTACGTCGCGAATAACACAAATACGATACTGTATCCTCTTTCTCAGCATACTTTAAAAATAAAATAATATACATTAATATTCATTACTTAAAAGTTGCGCATTATTAATTTATCAAATATCACCGATGTTTATAATTATAAATAACATTAACGGTTATTATAAGAAAAAATTGTGAACTTATAATACATAGTATAATAAAAGCCATTTGAAAGTTTAGTAAAAACTAAGATAATAACACACTGGTTTTTCGTTTTGATTTACTTTTTTTTTATAATAAGTATTATAAATACTAAAAGAAAACCTAAAAACGGACTAAGTACTAAAACAGTTCCGAATTAAGTTATAAAATATTTCAAACATTATTTTACTAACATTTCATAGACGCTTCTTGCGCTTGATTTCCAAAAATCTCCTAGCACAGATTAGATAGGAACAAATTAAATTTTCCCGTTAACACATTAAATCTCTGTTCAGCCGTCTGGCTATGTATCAGCCGTTGATGAGTAAATCCGTAAATCCTGACTGACGCACGACCGTCTGCCGCCGATATCGCTTGGACGCACGCGCCGCTGGTGTGTAACTGCCTTTACACTGCCAAGTGACCGTCAACCCTAACACAAACATTAAAAAACTAAAGTTGGCTAACTCTGCCTATAAGGAACGGGAACAAAGCAATCTAAGCAGAAAAGTTAGTAGGTAGGATATATTTTTGCGTGACTAAGAAGTTGGTAAGCTCCAGTGAAGATATTTGACGAAGTGTCTTTCACTAAAGCACTGCACTCGTGTAAGCTTTGATTCAACACCAAGTGCATATCAGATTGTTTTATAGCTTTAATTCTGTTTCGTGGCTGGCTTGATTTATATAAGTAACTAGCTGTGCCCCGCGGTGTTACCCCGCTCATCCCACGGGAACACTATATTTATTCGGGATGAAAAGTATCCTATGTCCTTCCCCGGGACTGAAACTATCTATATACCAAATTTCATCTAAATCGGTTCAGCGGTTTAAGCGTGAAGAGGTAACAGACAGACAGACAGACAGACAGACAGACAGACAGACACACTTTCGCATTTATAATATTAGTATGGATTTTCGCTTATTTAAAGTAGGCACATTGCGATAATTACTAGCTCCTTGTTGGAAAGGTTGTATAAGGATTTCAGCCCTTTTTCGAGACATGCGTGCCCAAAGTTTCGAAAATTGTTTTTACACACGGATTTTGCATCAACTACTATTTTCGGAATGCCTTATAGCATAAAGTCCTCTGAATAAATAAGGTGAGATTTAGGAAGATTTACTCAACAACAGTGCTATCTGCAACACGCTTCTAGTTTTTAACTTCATCAATGAATCATGCTTGTCATAACACATCCTGCCGCACTTGGCATAAACTCATTGAACTAATTCAACTCGGCTTCCCAGTTTGACGTCAGTTAGCACGGCGAGGCGGGCGAATCACGCTTCTAGTAATTACTATCAAATTAATTACGTCACGATCTCGACTTGAATCGCTAAGTGGCTCGGCGGCTTAGTGGCTTCGATTACACGTTGATGTATCTCTGGATCTGCGCAAATAAACGGCTCAGAAGAGATCGTAAACCTATTGTTCGCTTAATTAGTCAACCTCGTAACTCAAGTTGTAAACTGTAATTGAAGATACGGCCGCTATGCTGACACTAATCTGTGGCTAGTAAAAAAGGGTATACAAATTTTAACCAGAAACAAAAGGTCAGAACGCTGTTTTGAGACTTAATCTGACTTATACCCCCTTTCACAGATATCAACTGGATCATTGGGGACATGGAATATTATAGCGTTCACCATTCGAGTTGCGCTATTTCTAAGAAATCCTGGAAACATTAACTGACTTAAAATAGTAAATGTTTTTGAGACAATTCTCGCTTCATACAAAATGGAGAACTTTCTTAAGAACGGCACAAATATATTCTCCGAACGTAAAGTCATCATCAAAACTACTTATACAATCTGATATCAGCTAGTAGTAAAATCGTCAGCTAATTCCTGCTGACCCTTCTTGTTCGCCGTTCCCACACCGATATATTTTCAACAAACGGTCTAAACTTCCTGACCGATGAACGTCATCAGATAAAAGAAATTGCGTCTGCTTCCTTGCTAATAGCCTTCGAGTTTCAAATGGTACATATATTATTATTATTCGCAAGGTGCGAAGTAGGTGGTGGGGGAACCACGAATCGATCACAGCGCGCACCGTGGCCAAAAAAGGAACTCTCGTCAGGCCAACTGTCACTTCTTACCAGCGAAATTAAGGCATCTAAAAATAAATAAATATGCGGCACGAAACCTGCAGCGTAGTTAATTGCAAAAATGATGGCAAAAACAGTAATCATAAATAAATAAATTTCTACAAGCAAGTTGGAAACGAGAACAACGAATTAAATGGGTAATCGCTATCCAAAGGAAAAAGTTAGTATAACCTATAGAACAACATTTATAATAATTTTATTAAAACTTTCGTGAGACATATTTAATTATTGTATTAAGCGGTTTACACTCACGTGAAATTGTGAAGGGCTCCATACGAGTTCGAAACATGTCGGGCCGTTCCTGACAATTTCACGTGAGTGTAAACCGCTTAATACAATAATTAAACATTTATAATATTATATCTTGTATGTTGTAGGGAGTAGCATGTTTATGCGTTTATTTTCTTTTACATTTTGGACATGTTGAGCAAAAACGAATTGTTCCCATTTTATTGTAGTTTGGGATTTGAAAGCGACGTTGTGTTTGATTGAGCAGAATCCAGTTATAATCATTAATTTGGCCATGTTTAACTGAAAAAAACAAAATAATCTGTATTATTACGAAAATACAGTCATAAATGATCGGTTGCATTATGCATGAAATGCGTTATTCGGTTAAATTTGTTTTAATTTGTAACTTGAAGACAGCCATGAAAAGGTCCGTGTGAATTACATCTAAAAGTTTTTGATTTTGCCATTTTAGACGGGAAATAAAGAAGGTCAACGTTTTATCAACACTATAGATTAATCGAATAAAATGAAAGAAAATTACGATATTTCATTGATATTATTTGTTTGTTTACTTACTCTTCGTAAATTTTGCCAAAGCCCGCCGTAATTGTAATTGTTATAGTATTATCGAGGCTTCTTTTAACAAAATACAATAAAACACTATACTTTTAAGAATACTTTTGAAGTAAAGCAGATCTACATCAAACTTTAAGTGAGTTCAATCCCTGAAACTATTTTTATATTTACATGGAATTCAAAATATCGACAGCTGAGTCTGCGTTAAACGAACCGTATTCAAATAAGATCGCTTTTGAAGTGAAGTTGCGTTTCGATTCGCACGTTTGATATAACATAACATAACCCAACCCTATCGAACATTGGTAAAGCCTAACTGCTTCTGGCATTCAAAGCTCTCTATTCCTTGCACATTCACGTTAGTCTGTTGTGATTGACATTTGCCGCTGACAGTGCTCGTGCTTTGTTTTTTTCTTTTCGAGCACAAAAGCCAGCGTTTTGATGAGATTACTTTCCATTAACTGAACTGTAGACAGACGTTCTGAAGAGAAGTAAAATTATAGCTATGCAATATAAATATCAACTTTGTGTACCTATTAGCATTTTTGGTCAGCTAGAATTTTAATTATGAACGTGGCATTCGTAATCTAAAATAATAAAATCTGAACAGCTAAAATCTCTATATACTATTAAAAGTCAAGTACAACTATCCATTTAGACGCCTAGGTGTGGCCATTTACATGTATTATATATTTTTAACTGTCAGTTCGCCAATTATACCTGTCTTGTGGTTTAGACAGGCACAATGGGATTGCCTATCTTGAGTGGCCACACTCATCCACATCTGTATTATTAAGGCACAAATTACACCCTTGAAATCAAAATTTTCCAACAGCAGCTTGCAAGCCCTAAATCGTACATCTGGAAACCTACACCGCCACAACACCGCCTATAACTCAGTGTGAAATAATAAGGAATGATAATTCTTTGTTATAAGACGGAGGGTGCGAAGGCACGCAGACCTTACGGAAATATTTGCCCACGCGTTCAAATATTGGTTCCGTGGGGCTCACGCACGCTTGTCAGCCGTATGTGGGTCACGGGACCCTGTTTATTAGTTTACAATACAATGTAAATACTTTCATTGTGGCAGTGGGCGGGGCACATAGCACGTAGAACTGACGGCCGATGGGGCAGAAAGGTTCTCGAATCGTATCGTAATCGTACCGGCAAGCGCAGCGTGGGACATACTGGAAGCCGCTGGATGCAGCGTGGGACATACTGGAAGGATCTGGAAGTCACTGGGAGAGGCCTATGTTCAGCAGTGGACGCCCTGTGGCTGAAATGATGATGATGACTTTCATTGCGTATTCTTACAGGTTGTGATATTAATGTTTATAATACAAGCAATCCAGTACATAAACAATAGGTACAAAATATAAGAAAGATATGTCGCCTATATAGAAATTATGAAAGGAGTTAATTTAGGTTTTTTGATTGTACAAAATCAATTGTTTATCATCATATCATCCTAACATTACGGAGCCTGGTTACGAAGCCAACGAATTTATGAATATCGATAATCCCGACTGCTTTTAACTACGCAATCGAGTCAAACGTAAACTCGCCGAACATCTTTATTCGCAATTTTTACAGGGAAGCAAGGTAATCACAAACAACACACCAACAAAATGCGAACACTACTCTGACCAACGCACACTCATAGATAGAAAGTCTTCTGTTACGATACGATTAATTCATACAACAAAAAAACGGAACACACAACGCTTATACCAGTTGACCAATTTACTTTGGCGGTGAGGGTCGTCGGTGTTTGGCATCCCTATTGGGCTAAACACTCGAAGGTATATTATAAAACATGCCTATGGAATTACTGTGATACATTAATCCCTAACACAAAATCATTTCCATGTAGTCTCTGACATAACATAACATATTTTATGTTTCTATTCCATTGTTTCAGGTGAAAGTTATGCTGCGAGTCGGTGCGTCGGGCGAAGGCCCCTTCACGAGCGGCACGCAGACCTTCTCCCTGGACAAACGCAAGAAACAAGTCAGCCTGTGCGAGAACGCTACCGGCGCTACTGCCCCTCCTGAAGACAGGAAAGTCGGTGTGGCAGCGCCGAAAATGTTCGCGTTCGACGCGATCTTTTCACAGGATGACCCACAGGTAAAGATCAGTATATAACTATACTACATACGAGTCCATCATCCAAATTAGCTAATGCAAAACGCAACCGCTGCCACCGCGCCTCCAGAAGAGAGAAAAGTCGGCGCTGCGGCGCATTTAGATATTCGCATTCGATGCGATATTTCACAGGATACAAGCGCAAGAAATTAAACAGCCTCTGCGATAATACCATTGGTGTGACATTTCCCCCTAAGTACCGAAAAGTCGCTGTGGTATTTTCTCACTGGCAACATAATCAACCTTCTTAACACCATTATATGAATCCAAAAAACAAGTACGTTCCTCTATGGTATCGCCATTACAGTATTGGCCAAGATCGAAAAGCCGTAAACCCTGAAATAAAATTCTCAGCTGTGATTTCTTAAACAACCACTAAACTGCATTTTTTAATTTTCTCATCAGGATCTCGTATCAAATAAAATATCAACTTAGGTAGCCAGACATTAAACTTTTACAGAAATTAATTTGCAAACGTTCTTCCCTATCATAGCAAAACTAAGCCCGTAATTTAACCGAGGATCGGCAACTGATCCCGCGCGATGGCGCCAGTCAGTTGCCACAAACTAAATTACCGCAGGTAAGGCGACATTTTCATTTCACGACCTTTTCAAAAATGTACCTCTCGGTGCGACGTTTCACGCTCGACTTTATGAAGTAAGTATCTTTTCAGCTATATTTGGAGATGAAATGAAATAACGTTGGCTATTTTGTTACTGGAAGAAGGAAATGCCATGAATGGTGAAAGATTATTATTCAAGGTCTTTTACTTGACTTTTAGTTATAAGTACACTGTTTTGTTATAACTGCAAAAAATAAATTAACGTGCCGTACAGGCACTAACAGGCACAAGACAGGCTCGCTACACACCGAAAACTACGGTAGTATAGGCTAAGATTCTCCAGCGCACACCTGAGAGCTACTCGGCTACACCTTCTGCCTCTGTCCATTCGTAATCGGCACTCGTTCGGGCCAGTTGTAGGCCACTCCCACTGGTGGGCCGTGTTACCACACCGTTAAACCAATCGTATCGCATTTTACACAAATGAACAATAAATTAAAAAGAGCTCTCACTTGGCATTCACGAAGAACAAAAGAAAATAACCTTGTGTAAGAGATTTATCCTATGTGTGATTAGCGTGATTTTGGTTTACTTGATCTTTTCTATATTATCCACCGCTGCTTTTAAATCGACGTCTTGGCATCGCAACGTTATAAATGTCTACACGGGAGCTCGGGGACCAAAATATTTAAATTGTTAAGCGTGCATCGTTCAAGTATTAGCAAGTTTTGCGTTCTACGAAATTCCGCCATTATGGATTAAATTACAAGAATTTCCTGGAATATTAAAGCCTAGGTATTATAAAAATAGAGAATACTGAATTTGCTTGCTTGTAGTCTACGGAAAGTTTACTCTCACGAGAACTGCTAAACAAAGTCACGGTCTAACGGTGCAGTGGCGAGTTTTTTAAAGTGGTATCTCTACATTATTAATTTATTATTATTTTCAGAACATTGTTTTATTTTTAATATTATCTTACTCAACATGAACTTTCAAATATCAATTACATAATAAAAAAGAGCCCTGATTGCGGATCATCGCATTTTTAAATGTAAGTATGTCTTTTTTATAAAAAGACATATCTATGAACGTGACGCACTGGAAAATATTTCTTAGTAAGCCCAAATCATTCGTGCTATCTTGTGAAATTGTTACAGACAAAACAAACATACTTTAAAGAACGTTGGCGTCACACCGCCGTAATAACTGCCGTAATAATTTCATTAACGACCGGCTAATACCCAATCGTTAACTGCCGTATTTTCGTGTAAATGTACTATTAGGGAACTCGTACGAATGTAATTCCGATGCGCATTTAAGCCAGTGCCAAGCGCCTAGATAAAGGGATTACACACTATTAATGGTTGCGGGACTCGGAGTTAGGTGGAATTTATGAGGAAACGACGGAATAGGCTAATTAGGCTCAGGTGTAATTTTGATAAACCTATAGAGCACTCTTACTATGAACCTTTTTAATCTTTTCTATTTTATTACTTATCTATCATTGAAATTGGCGTTCAACAGCTCTCAAAGTAAAAGTTAAATGCATTAGTGCCTTCATGGCAGCAAGGTTGGCATAAAGCCTGTACCGAATAGACGAAAATCTTGACGATCTGATCAGTTTGGTAGTTACTTCTGACCATGTGAATGTTTATCTCTATTCAAGGTTACTCCAGTGAGTGCGGTTTTCACATTATAATGATATTAAAAACCCTAGAATTAAATCCGACCTTCTATGATCTGCAAATTATCGTACGTCTGGCAACCCTGGCAAGGGTTCCTTGTAGACAATAGCGCTCTTAACCCCAATCGCGACGGTATCAAGTGCCAGTGCACTTCAGCTCCCACGTTCTCCGCGCTGTAATAAGGTCACACACATATATCACACATTCTTATATGCATAAATATGCAAACAATTTGGCATTGACTCTATAATACTAGTTCTAGACCAGGTACTAGACGGGACAAGTAGACCGTTTGGTTTGTGAATGCCAGGGCCACGTGTTTGCCAAGCCTTGCCAAGCCTGCAGGATGCAGTTATATGTTAGAGTGAGACGGAACTACATCGTGCACACTCTAACATATAACTGCGTCCTGTATGCTTGCTGAGGCTTGGCAAGCGGGGGGCCCCGGTATTAGGTCGTGATAAGCTGTTGTATGTAAGTAGTAGTAGTAGCACTTGGCCGTTCGACTGGCGATTCTTTGTCCAGCAGTCAACGTGATTCGGCTGAGATGTTGGATTATTTTGTGTAATTTTACAATTAGCGTGTCAATCGAATTAAAAATATTAAATATATTCAACAATCACAAGTTTATATACAATCTGTAATATCTGTGCCTATGCGACGTCTTCATAGATCCATTATAATACAAAGTGACCGCGCGCGCTAAGCCGGGCCCGGCCGTAAGCCGCTGTCGCCCCACTGTCGCTGTCAGCTGAATTATTACCGACTATGTATTGTAAACCTAGTGAAAAGTCAAATCGGAATATCTTAGGGCTTAGAAAATAAGGTCAAAAGGAAGATATGTATAGTTAGAAGTAGGCGAGGATTGTAACAGCTAACCAATTCTCGAGGATCTGTGTTTTAATGTAATGTATTATGCATGTAAATAATAAACGAATACTGTACAAAACTGAACGAGGACTAATTGCTTCCCGCGGCCGTTTGGTTCACCTTGTTGCCAACCAAATCTTCCAATACGTCGTCGCCACTAGAGAACCTTTCCCCACTCCTTTCCTAAGGCTACTTTAGATTTGCTATTCTAGCTATTGTGGTCTATTTTCGGCCACGTTGCAAGGCTAAACAATCCATAGAGCGTCTCGACGTCCAGGGCAAAGTGAAGGGAACCAGATCACGTGGAAAATCACCTATGCGATGGACCGACCAGATCAAATCGGCTGTGGGCGGACCTTTGCATGAGTGCACCAGAATGTCTGTGAATCGCGAGAAATGGCGTAAAATCATACAGCGAACAGTGAACAATATTTGCCTCTAATAGTACTACCAGTTGATCACGACCGCTCTGTAAAGAGTGAAACAACTAAGAAGAAGATTCTTAGAGCTAGGCCAGTTACGTATAGGGATTTACTTGTTATACCTACTATCCGTAGACATTGCCACGCGCCCTGCCTCTACGACACGTCGTAAAACATCTACAAACTATGCTACGAACGATGAACTTCTTGCCTGCTATAGTCCAAACCTCCAAAAGTCTACCCGTGTGTAGACTGACACATCGCGATGAGCATATCGCGTGATGCCTTTAGGGGCATGTCGAAGATGAGTCCAAAAAGTAAAAACATTATTTAAAAATATATTTATGTCAGATATACATCGCTTATTCCTATTCGAGCTGACAAATGACAATTTAACACCTACTACTAATTCAGAAACCCATCATTAGAAATGTAATTAAACATTCATGGTTACACCCAAAACGCTTCTATAGATAATAGTCAGTTTTGAATGCAAGTGTGGATTATCTTGTCCGTGCGGTGTATTAGCACGTAATATGACGATGCCATTTTAATATGATCTAAGTTGGTTATAGTAATGAACGGTATGAAGACGTGTCTGATAATGCCCCTTTCTAAATTATCTCCAGACTCAATTTGTTAATGAAATAAAACACCTCTCATAACAAATTGCGATCTTTTTTTAAATAATTAACCGCCCTCTTACGCCGGATCTAAACGTTTTCAATTAGCGACGAGGGGCCATTAAAATTTTCATTCACAACAATTTCAATATTCCCGCCAAATGAATCGTTCTAGTGGGGCTGAGAAGGAATTTACATAATTAATGAGTAATATAGTTTAAATTGAGTAATTTGTTTTATTATTATTTTAATGTTACTTATTTAACACGGATGGGCATTCAGAATAATAATAAGCAACTGTTGGTGTGTGGTATGTATCATTTTATAAAAATAATGGAACATTTTTTCTTCTTCAATATAAATGACGCAAGTAAACAGGCACTTAATGAGACTTAAATGTAAATGGGCAGACAGCCATACACAAAGAGTAAAAGACGACAGATGGACAAAAACTGTTACAAATTGGTACCTTGTTGAAGAAAATATAAGAACAGGCACGTAATTTAATTACCCATTATTCAGTAAGGTAAGGTAATAAACCGGTATACCTACCAAGTCATCACCCTTACTTAACTGGACACAATGGACCGATTATAAATATCTCTCATAAACAATTTACGACATTTATACCTGACCATTGCATAACTAATTAATAGGACCCCGAACTACTCTAAACGTCATTTCATTTTACAACACAACCATAATGTGATACTCAAAATTTCCCGATCGCATCCTTGTAACATGGCAATATTGTAATATTGCAACTTTGAACAAGGGTATGGCAAGATCGAGAGCGAACAATATGGCAACCCACGTAATCTCGGTATACACCTTAAGCCGTTTTAATTATCTCGAGCCGAAAGAAAATACGAGTTGTCCCGAGGTTTCCCGAAGGATCCCGAGGTGAACCGCGGCTCAGCCCGGCTTTACAACGTAAACATGATGTAAGTGGCAGATTTGCTTAATTTATTCAATGCATTACCTCTAGCGCTGACGCGGCGAAGTTTTAGATGTTCCATTTAAAGTGAGGTCAACGCAAACAATGTTTTGCAAAGCTTTGGGATTAGTTTTCAATTGTTTTGTAATATTTTAGGCATGATATTTTATTAAGCGGATTGTTTAAGCTTTTCCAATGTGGAATGCGTGACTCTTACATATGCACATGCGTGAAAGCAATAAAATTTCGTGAGACATCTCGATATGTATCGAAAATACGGTCAGGGCTGTGGGGACCAGATCATTCAGACGGTGTGGTCCAGTGATCTATTCGTCGCGGAGGTAACCGAATCCAGGTTCCTAAAAATAACTCCATACAAGTTCGAAACATAATCATACTGTCCCTATCACACAATCGTGTGAACTTTTCTATAAAACCTAAAACTGTGACCACCGTGACGGGTTAGTTATTCTGTGACAGCTGCATATGTCGTCCAAACATTGAAATGGAATTGTTTTTGTTGCAGACGGAGATATGCTCGAGCGCTCTCACGGACGTCATCCATGCGGTCATCAACGGGACTGACGGTTGCCTCTTCTGCTTTGGACACGCAGGACTAGGTAAAAATACATCCACATACACAAAATCTCTACTATTCCTACGATAATTTGTTATCGTCTTGCCCAATTGTGAAATCATGCACTACCTATATATGTAGGTACCTCTCCACAAAGAAACTAAATATAGTAAACCACTAACCAATCCCTTTAAAGCACCAAAGGATCTCTATTTCGTAGCTGGCTGCCAAATCTGGCAGGGCTAAATGCACCAATTATTATAATTTTCGACATAATGTTATGCCTCCTTGACTTTATCTCTATCCGGCATTCCATTCCCAGGTACACTAGGAAGTGTAAGTACAATTTATTGTTAAAATTGACAAAAACGCTTTCTCGTTGAAGGAACTACTATCAATATTCCATTTGAAACTCCGAAAATGTACCCCTGAATCTATTAAATACTCTTCTAACTACTGGTTGATATCAAACATGAAGTTTCTTCAATTATGTTGTCTTTGTAAACATCCCTTCAAGTGTAGTGAAGTCAGAGAAGGGCTTCTCTATAACAATTCAGGTCAGAGTTAGTCGCGGTCGGGCGTACTAGTAGTTGTGGATGAATTCACATTGTTTTTTTTTTATTAAATATATACTTACATAACAATCTACTGAATTTCTCATAAGCAGAAATAAATAGTAAAAGTATATGTCATTCTTAAAAACACTAGCTTGCTAGTTGATATTTCTAAGGAAAACGAAAACTACTAACAAATGTACAAAAAATCTAATAAGTACCTAACTGTAGGTACATCCTCATTTACTTACCTCTTATTATATTTATGTGATCCCTTGTACCCTTATTTATATGGGTTCAACTCTTCTATACATAAAATATTCTGGGAAGACTAATTATACTGTTCGTTATGTTTCCTAGAGACCTCATTTTCGAAGAGTTAACCCACGATAAACTTGATCGGCGGCTGCATACTCAAATACGTGGCGGTAATTAAAACAAGATAGGAAATTATTCACTCAGTTTCAGAATCCCCAAAATAAGCGGCGTGTTCTCTAAGCTCGGTTTTAGTAGGATCTGGCTCCCGGAGAAGTTTCATTTGGCGAGCTTTCATTCAATTTGCATTTAAAACCATAATCCTCGAGGTAGGGGTAAGAATGCTTGTTACTTTACCTCGTTCTGAATTATCGCCGTAATGAAAATATAAGCCTCCTTATTGTTCCTTCGGATTATTATCCTGAGCTGGATTACTCGGAATATCTGCCGAAAGCGATTTGCAGAGCATTAAAATCGTGGCCTAATTCGGTCGAGTAAATCACTGTCCAAGTTACAGAGTTCAACTTTAATTTCGGAGTTGACGTAAACACACGCAGCATTTATACGAGAAATATCTGCGAATATCTATAATATTATAAAATTCTAAAATTGTATTGAAAATCAGTTTTCTAGGGCCCCTCTCCATTATTTCAGGAAAAATATTTACAGCGCGATGCAGGATCGTGGCGGCAGCCGTACAGCGCCATCTGTTGGTACTTAAATATTTCTTTGTATTCTCAACACGCCGAAACGGCTGCACGGATTTTAACAAATTTTAGTACAGGGATACCCGCTGTAACTATAACTGGCTATAACTATAACTGTTTACCCAAATGAAAAAGAAACTGCACAGTGTTCATTAAGACTAAGATCCAAGTTTTCATAACAGTATCGTCAAGAATAATAAGGATTCACTCTCGAGTTTCGCGGTAGGACATCTTTCTCATTTCAACTTGGAATTCACTCGGAGTAATATAAGTTATGACTATTTACGAGGCAACCATTCTCACCTTGTGCGTTTATCAAACTTTCAATTAAGACTCAGACTCTTTCCCATTTCGATGCAAATTCGGAGGCGACGAGGCGAGCCGAGGCGACGCGAGAACTTCCTGCAGCACTTTATAGTTCACTTGATAAATAGCGAAATAACTTGCGGTCCGCTTTGTCACCAGCTTTGAATACTAAAAGTTTTTCGGAGATGGAAATCTGGGTATTGATTTAATGGAGCGTTGAGTGCTATTTCGTTTCCGAGTAAGCATTGAAACGTTAAAGTATTTTTATTGAACGAGCGAGCGAAGCGAGGCAAGCTACCGAAGCATCTCCGTTTCAGCTTCGGCAAAAATTCTTTCGCATGTCCGGATGTATAGATATCGCTGTTATCGTCTTCGGATCTCATTTCGGGTGGAATTGTGTGCGCAGGTTCGATAATCATATAGATTTTTTACCGATTCAGTTTTCCGACTTGGAAATGGCAGAGATTAAAAAAGTCATGTATTAGTTACCTATTTCGAAAAATGAACGTGATTCGCGGGGTCTACAGACTCAGAGTTTTATTTTTTTCGCTATACATTATATTTATATATATTCACCTTAGCAACGCTACCTTGTACAAACATTGACAGCGTTCTTGAATTATTGGTGTCCATGCCCATATCATAAGTAGTTCAGCTTCTTCACGATTTCCCTTGGACTCCCCAGGTAAATCCTACACAATGCTGGGGCGACCGGATTCCGCGACATCACTGGGCGCTATCCCGTGCGCCATCACCTGGCTGTTCAGGGGCATCGCTGAGCAGCGTCACAAGTGCGGCACCAGGTTCTCCATACGAGTGTCCGCCGTCGAGCTGTGCACCAACACCAACCAGATCAGGGACTTGCTGACGCCGTATCAGAATGGTAAATCAAAGTTTACATTGAGAATTGAATTTGAATTTTAGAGAAAATAGAGAAATAGGATATATTTTTGGATCACAAAAATAGGGCTGGCATTGTGTAATTTGTGTATCATTTTAGCCACACTACTAGCCACGCTAATGGTTGCACTGACATTGACCATATTTGGTACAGGTATATCTAAGTATAATAATATATGCAAGGATAATAATAGGATACTTTTACCCGACAGTAAATATTTTAAGATAAATGTCACGCTTTTCAGTGAAGCAATTTCCAGTCACTCTAATGTCAAATATTTCCAACCCAGACACGGAACAGTCCCCTGGGGTGTACCTTCGAGATGACCCTCTCTTCGGCACGCATCTGCAGAACCAGTCAGAGCTGCGCGTCCATAGCGCAGAGAAGGCAGCCTTCTACTTGGACGCTGCCCTGGCCACAAAAGGAGCGAGAGAGGATGGCAAGGACAGCCATCTTCTGTACACGCTTCACGTGTATCAGTACAGCGTCGGTGGAAAGGGAGCAGGTGGGTTCAAAATATCAAATGTTTTTACCCACGATGGACTGAATTGAGACGGTATAGTTAATGCGTTTGGAATTGGAGATTGCTTGTATGTGTGTATGTATGTTTGTTACTATAATCCTCAAAAAGTACCAAACTGATTCGATACGACTTATTGCTAAACAGTGTGGCAGAGCTGGTACTTAAACCCGTTTTACGTGATAGTCGATTATGTGATGCTTTGTCGGTTACTTGTTCTCGATTAAATAATTACTCTGATAGAAGTTTTAATAGCTTAATGATTTTTTTTCGCACATTTCATTTAAATTCATAAATTGAACAGTAGCTAATTACTTAACTTATATACTTTTCCTTTCCTTGTAATTATATTCTGTTTTATACAAAAAGTACAAAATATAACCAAATGGAAAGGTTTAAATGTTTTCCTAACTTGATATTAATTTACTTTATTTTATAAAAACCACCACAGATCAGAGTACGGACTAATTAAATGGATAAACTAATAAAAGTTTCTTGTTCACAGTTGCTGGAGGTCGAAGTCGCCTGCATCTAATTGACTTAGGAAACTCAGAACGAGGAAAAGCTAGCGGAGGAATCCCGCTATCTGGTCTGGGAAATATATTACTCGCAATATTTAATGGGCAAAGGCATCTACCGTACAGAGATCACAATCTCACGCACGTACTAAAAGAATGCCTTGGCTCACTGACATGTCATACAGCTATGATAGTTCACGTATCGCCAACTGTTCAAAACTACTCTGACACATTGACTACATTACAATTAGCATCACGGATACACAGACTAAGAAGAAGAAAAATGAAATATTCAGCGAATAATAACGCAGGATCAGGAGGCAGTTCTGGAGAAGATGCATCAAAACCTAGTAGTAGTGAACCTGACCCCTCGAGTAGCGACTTGTCGGCTGATACGGTCATATATGTCGGACCATTAGACGATGCGACTGATGGAGAACATCCGCCAGTGTATATACCACATATGAACTCTGGTGATAACAGGGGCGTAATTAGCAAAGCGCTGAGAGGATCAGCGCTGGAACATAAACATAAATCGTCTTTATCTAAAGTCGTTGAAGAAAAAAGCCCTGTACATAAATTACACTCCTCTCCTAAAGCTTCTCCCTTGAAAACTGCCTTACAATCTTCAAAGCACTCTCCAAAATCTTCACCAATTCATTCTGCTACTTCCAAACTGACTCCTGTTAAAAAACCCTGTTCAAAACATACAGAAGATGGAAAAAATACGAGTGATGAACAGTGGATAGATGGACCCCGAATATCTAAATCGAAATTAGTTGAAGTGAGGCATATCATAAAAGAAACACAAGATAAACAACGTGAAACGTGGATCGATGGGCCAATGCAAGAATCAAAATTACCTTTGCAATTTGAGTCTGTGCCGATTCCGCCAAACCAACTCCCACTACAAATTGGGATTCTTGGTGCACATGGTAATGAAAATATTGGATATGGATACATGGATAACCATAAGAAGAATATGATTAGAAAATGGGTTGAAAATCAAACGTCACAAATTCATAAATCACGACACAATTCCCCAAGTCATAAAGCTCAATCAAGTCACAAAACTCCAGCGCAGAAAATACAAGATGAACCAGAAGCAACACACAAAATGGAACCATTGAAAGATTCTGCCAGACGAATTCACGTTGAAGAATCTACGGTAAGAACTGGTCTAAAAGCAGCATCAAAAGGTAATGCAATAGAGGAAGAAAATATTGGCCCACCTGTCAGTGACACTCCTAAAAAGTCTAGTAGTAGTAGTAAAGCTCCTGCAAAGAATGAAATCGATGACGATGATGATAGTGAAGAACTAGCAGAAATTCCTCCTGCTCTGCCACTAATACAACCAAGTAGTCTCAGTAGTAGAGAAGTATCTATGGAGAGCTTAGATAGTAAATATAAGGAACGTATGAGGATGGATGATGAATTAGTTTCTAACCATAGCAGAGATATTGATGCTCATGGTATAAGTAGACTTGCAGAAGACGATGATGAAATCTTAGAAATTATAGAAATAGAGGAACCATTAGAACCAGTCCCAATGCAAGACAGTTGCTTGCAAGTTACTGAAGAAGACATAGCGCTATGTATGGGCTACACTGATAACCATCTTTTAGATGACCAAGAAGACGCGGAAGATCATCCACTAAGGATTCTTAGTCAAGAAAATTTAACAGTAGCTTCAACATTCACTGATACGTTATCACTATATAGTGAAGTCGAACGACAAATTAGAAATGAAGCATATCTGAGACAGACTCTTGGATTTTATACAGAAAATTTTTGTTATGAATATGCTCTAAGTGGTGATTTAAACCCTCACGAAAGTTTGCCATCATCACGTTCAAGAATAGACGACATGCTGGGGTTAGCTGAACTGTATGGGTCTCGAAAATTATTAGATAACAATGATGTACCCGTTACAAGAATCGCTCCACAATTTCAGTCATTGTCTCTCTGTAACGTCAGGGACACGGAAGAATTTCATGGTGATGGCTCAGTTTACAGTGAACCTGCATATCGACCCAGTGATAAAATATGTGATAGTTGCAAGAGAACTATGTCCAGGCCAGGCAGTGCAGTTGGAGAGTGCGGTGCTTTCCAAGGATTAGAATGTGCGCAAAACGACTCGTATGGACCTTTCGAAAGATACAGGGGAAACGATATAACAGACGCTAGAATAGCTTCGTTGAGGCACCCTGATGGCGCATCTGATCCAAACCTACGAGAGGAAAAGCGCATTCCAGGTAATGGGGCCCCGTCAAATACCTTTCGAGAGTTAAAATCGAATCTCCACCTCGAAGTTATCCCTCCTGTTGTAACAACTGAGCCTCGCTCAGAAAAAAATGACAAAGGGGATAAGAGTGTAGCAAGAATTGTTGGTAGTTCGAAGCCCGATGGTTATGATAGTGGTCACGAATCTACGCCGAGGACAGGAAAACACAGCCCAGCGGGTACCTCGAGACGAGCAGAATCAGGTTACGACTCTGTGCCCAGAGATTCTGATGCGTCGTCTTTGGACTCTTATCCAACGCGGCGAGCAGCAGTAGCCCGAGCACACGCCAAAAAACATACGACGGCCAAATACAAACAGCATAGTGATCGGTCCTTCTGTTCGTGGCTTCGAAACCCCTTTGCATGCAAATATGCCGATACAGACCCCGAAATTAGTGACTTTTAATGTGATTTTCTTGAAAGGAACGATCAAACTAATAGTGTTAAATTTCTAAATAGCATTTACTTATCCTTAACGTTACCGAATTTATTCTGGAGACTGCTTTTGTACTCTAGATATACTCGTTATTATATAGTTAAGGCTTTTGCACTAATCCAATGAGGTTACCGTTGTATTTTTCTAAACGTTGCTTCTTATGTGCTCAGACACTTATTGACATTGAAACTCTGTAAATACAGATGTGTTAAAAATAATTACAATTTAATTTGTTCTTTAACATTGTTATACTTCAGCTCTTTTTGTACTTTTATACTGACAAAATTATGAATCACTTAACTTGTGTAAGTGACTCTTTCATTTGAGATTGTTAAACGTAGCTTTTGTACTAACTCGATTGTAAAATTGAAGCAATATCAAAAGTCTTCCTCTGTCTTCCTACTGACAATCATATCGAGACTCTTCATGAAGTATTTGCTGTCCTTTCATTGGCACTAACCTCGTAAAATAAATGCTACTTAGGACTATTCATTCATTCGGTTTTTAACAAATCGAATAACCAGCATTGTAAACGTAATTATTTATTTAACTACTGTGTGATTGAACGGCGTAACAGAGATCATGTTTTAGTACTAAGACTGTTGTCTTTTCCATGTTTTGTATAGCTTTAATATTTTTTGATAATGTAATTATAAACGTTCGCTGTCGGCATGTCCGTGTGTAAATAAGACTTGATTACACTTGATTCTAATTATTGTGGCTTTATCAAATGTTGGTGAACTTAGTTATCGCTTATATCGTCAATGTTTTGTTATGGTACGATTAATATTACAAATATTTATCCTAAATTTTACTATGCGTTCGTATTAGTTCACAATAAATTGTTCAATTTCAACTGAGAGTAATTCTTTATTTTGAAACCCCCCCTACACCAAAACCCGCCTACAAAGCGGACGATTTAAGTTTTTACCTAAGCCCGATTTTTCCCGACAGCTAAATAGATAATAGCCCGGCAGCAGGTCTGCCATAATCTCTTAATGCAATAAGTACTTATAGCAAACCTATGAATAAATAACATGAAACTCAAAACTTCCCATCACCCCAGGGGTTGAATTTCAAAATCTTTTGGGGCACGAACTTTTTCCCGAGAAGTGTAGCAAGTTTCCCCCGCCGTAAGGGGGCGCTATTATCTTTCATTTCGCCAGTAATTTAACATTCTCTGTGCGCCTCGAGAAAATCATGCTATCAAATAAGACGTTTACCCTCTTTTAGGGGTGACAACTTTTTTTGGAAATCTCCCAATAATTTGTTAAAGTGGCAGCTGCTTAGCCCATAACGCTTATCGAGTGCTAAAAAGATTTCCCTTTTTATGTTTTAGAAGGTAATCTTTAGGAAATTGGAAAGGGAAGAGAAATATTACTTAGAAAAGCAATTTGTGGGCGATGTTAAATTATGGTAATTTGTTGGTTTTAAATATTTTCTGTACAAAAAAACACTACCTACGACTACGTATCCTGTACCTATTAAGTACGAGTTCAATGTTTAATGTCTCACCCATTGAGACAAGTTACTAAGTTGCAGATCCTACCAGCTAAAATTCAGTTTTACTCTTAGAATTAATACCAGATATTCCTCGACGTCATTTTGTTATTTAGTCCCTAATCAGGCATGATTTTATTTTGTATCCAGACTTACATTTGTTGGATAAACTACGAGAATCCACGAGATATTAAAGATATAAAAACAAAACCTCGTACATCGCCAAAGGTTTTACCATTCGTTGTATCCACCGCCATGGCCAATAATCTTAATCCGTGGCCATAAATGGCTAGGGGGTTTAAATACAATTGCTTACAGAGAAAACACATAGATTTTTATCATCCCCTGCAATCGTCTGTTCACAGGGTCCTTTGAGTACTGTCACCAAAAACTACTCGAAATTGACAAAATTCACGCGAAAAATTAGTTTTTTTAACTGCACGCAATGAAATCATGAAATAGCTATGTTACTACCTAGAACTCGGGGAAAAGTATTATTCACTTCAAAAAGTTGGTTGTATTATCAATATATTTGTCATAATATGAAAAAATTTTTTTTTAAAAGGAATAAGGCCTCTTAAACTACATATCAAACGGACTATTTTTAATAATCATTTCATTTCTATTCAGTCCGTTAACTGATGATACTGATTAGTTACTTCTTCTCTGTCTGATGATAATGCACCCTCATCCTGAGCCATTTGGTATATTTTGCAACGTGTAGCTATTGTACGTTACTCAACGCACAAGTAACAAGAGCTGTTCACGCAGATGTAGGTGAAACCGCAGCTCACCGCAAGGGGAGTGCATGATATATGAAGGTCAGACAGAGAGATCAAATGCTAAGAGGACAGGATTAGAGGATTTACTACTTACCTTTTTTGTTTATTTGTTAGGCTGGTATTTATATCTTGTACCTACTAAACAAAAGATTTATATAGCAAAAATGTATGGATATATATCCTTAGCCAGAAATTGTGCACATAACATGAAGTATTAAAGTCCATTTGCCTTATACGAGTAGATTTCATAATTTTAAGAAATCTCTTAACAGACTATGCACGTAAGACTGTTATAAGGGCTACATCTATCGATCAGAATAACCCAGTAAAATTTTAATCATAAATATCATAATCACGCAGCAGAAGCACGCGTAGAGAATAATGTTTTGCCATTCATATTTTATCGGGAAATCTTGAAATTTTCACAGTAACAGATAGCGAAAGCACGACAAAATACAATGGTAAAACATTATTCACTACGTGTGTAGGCAGATATTGTCAGTTTTTGATACAAAAGAATGTCTGACGATGATTCTAAGATATTTTTTGCTCTGCTACACTGAAACAAAAAATAGAGTTACGCCGCTTATTTCCTCCTCCACCAACGAAAATTCAAGTGTCTAAAATCTGTATATCTGTGCTAGCCCTCTATATATCTGTGGCTTATACGAGACGTGTGATGGAATGCCTTTTTATTAAATAATTGCTTAGTGGACATTACGTATCATTTTGTGTCAAGGGCAATCTGAATGCAGGCGCAGACAGGCAGCGAGGCGACTTATACATAATCACTCCTGAATTATATCCTATAGACAGCGGCCTATAGGATATATGGTAAATAATAGCGGTATATGGTAAATATGATCACGGGTTATGTTATAATTTTTGGCCATGGCAATGAGGGCACAACACATCGTAAAACCTTTGGCGATCTACAGGCTAAACAGCGGTTTACCTAACGGGGGGCTATGTTGCGCTTGTCACGTGATAAATAAGTGACAAAACATTTGTCACTCACAACCGCATTTTATCTAAACGTGACGGATGATTTGTCACTTATTTATCGCATGATATAAGCAACCAGCATAGGCCCGCAGCTAGATAGTTTCAAGACCGTTGCTGACTCTGAATAAATTTCACTGAATTGGGTTCGTCATTGTATACCGTGAGTACTTTTATTGCTGAACATGAAATGATTGTATTATCATGACAGCTATTTAAATGCACAAAAAATTTTAGAAGCTTTCTTATGCGGATTTTCTAAAGGTCTCTAAATATCGCTATATGGTGCCATCAGATGCATCACGTCTATTTGATGAGAAATGTTAAAAATCATCGATCCAAAACGCAAGATCCATTCATCATTGCTACGCCCTATCAGGGCCCATGAGAAACTGTATATCTAACTAATTAAGACCTATTTACCATGGATGCAATCATTTAATGAATAAATCTAATAAATTAATTGAAGACTTGCCATTTTCACACAGTCCATAAAATATAAGGATTATGCCCGAGACTCCGAGTGCGCAATGTAGTCCCATTGCCAGTAACATAATTCATTGTAAATAGAGGTGTAAACTGATAAACATAGGTATAGGACACCCTATAATAAAAATTGGGTTGCCAAGCATTGCTGTTTACCTCACAACATCAGCTTATCTCTGGCCAAAACAAAACGTGGGAATAAATAATACCATCGCTCCACCATGAAACCTGCACCACACTGGGACCCAGCCCACTACGTGACGAGCGTGCCAACCTTCCAGACGTAACAAATCGAATACCGATACCCGACAACGATGGTCAAAAACAGACCTTATCCTATTGGATAACAAAGCATGCTTTAAAGAGATTCAGGCAGTTATGATGGCTAAAGCACGACAAGAGAAAATGAAACTTGTGACAAGATGAAACAGGGTTGTATTGTGTTAAAAATGCGAACAGAGAAGAGTGACTGCACATTGAAACAATAGTACGTGAAGCGCACAGAAAGTTAACTACAAAGAAAATAATAGCAGTGCAATATTTCATTGTTCTGCGTTAGGGCTAAGCGATTATTAAAGGATTAAATGTGACAATGTGACAGGAAAACTGTGGTAAGAGAACACGTAAACCGATTATTCATTCATTTTATTAGCGGCTTCAGAATACCATGATACGATGATATGATTAAGGTGATTTTACACTAGAGGATGTGATAGGAAGTTGCATTTCTAAGGAATATGTATATGCTGAGACGATTGGCGACTGACGTTTGTAATTACAAGTTTTGTAATTTTCCCAAAACAAAACGTGGCCAAGCTACAAAGTAAACTAACCTCGTAATAGAAAATACATTAGGCAGTATAGCGGAGTGTAGGCCAAGTTGTATTGTTCGAGTTTTGTTCTTTAAAAAGGCCATCCGGGAAACATTAAGGCGACGTCGCACGTGGTGCGAATACTCAAGGGTTGTGCCAGTTGAGTTGTACTACTTTTTTTGGTTTAAAGGGTTTCGGTATTGTTATCGCACTGAACTTAGCTAGAGTCTGGCTAGCCAAATAATGTTGACAGATATTTCCTTGTGGTATTACTAATTGTCTATGATTTAAACAATTTAGTAGGTAAATAATTTTGATACTTTATGTACTAGTTCTAACATTCCGATCGAGTTGAAATTTGGCATAGTTTTTTGGTGACGGTTTAATATGGTATTATCGAACTAGGTCTTATTTACACTACATTTAATTGTTCGCCTTCTGTATGGTTAGAAAGTGTAAATATATGTGTCTGTCGTTGATTGTACTGTACATAGTGGTAGAAATTGTGTGAGCTGACTATGAGTCCACGTCAACATATATTTAATTTATTTCTTTAGGTACCTTACGTGTGCATAGAAAATCAAAGATATGTTCTAGTATCAAAACTATAATTCCTACTACACAAAGTGTGACTAGCTGCAGATTTTTTAAATTTCCCGCCAAAACTTTGAGTAATATTTCATTAGCCAGACTTATAATTATCTACCCACTCCCATATTAAGCTTTAGTACATAGGCATGTGTTACGGGCACGATGAGTACTTATATAGATAAAGTATATACTTAAACACATAGAAACATTCATGACCCAACAACAAACAATCGAGTTCATCGCACAAATATATTATTTATAAACTTATAAATAATGGCCCGAAGGGAAATGTACTTGCCGGGATTCGAACCCAGGACCGAGCTCGGTAGGCAATTGCACTACAAATGCGCGAACCGCGCCGTCAATTATATTTATTTATTTTCCCATATCTTACATGATTTATCTAAATACCCCTACAAATATGCACTTTCGTTTAAGTGGGGAGTTAATAAGTTTAACATGTGTATCTGTAAGTCTACCTGTAGCGTTGAATTTCTTAAACCGATAAGACTTTTCTATTACGTATCTGGTGCCTCGACGTAATGGGTAATCTGTTTATTCGTTTGACTTTCATCAGCAACTTTACAAGTGTAGATATAATAAGCACTAGGTATTGCTCGATTCGAGTGATGGTTATAGCTATAGCCACTCAATTGCTTCGAATTTTGAGTTGAACTCTATTAATATAATAAAATAAGAGCGGTGACAGGGAGCCGTTACCAAAAGCAATTGAGTGGATAGGATACTTTTTACCCTAATACGGAAAAAGTAGAGGGTCATAAATACTTCATCCTCAGATAAAGTTTCTAGACCTTATAGTTACAACATACGTTTATTTTGTTCTTAAAATAAAACAGTTCAAAGTTAAAACAGTATTATTATTTTCCAGTTTTGTCGCATCCCTAGTTTCGGTTGTAACCATACGCCTCCTGTCGGGATAAATTGGCTGGTTAGGCTTTATGGACGGGAACTTAGAACTTGAAATAGGTGGGTTGCATTCATCTTGACATCACTATGTATTTCGTATATTCTGTAAACCTTACCTTTGCATTGTCGGTTTTTTCAACTTTTTTGCGACGACATAGTTCAGGGAAATGATGAAAGTTTTCTGCGAATATGAAATACGTCTTCTTATGGTCTTTTGTTGCTGTTACTATTTACTATTGTACTATTCGCAGTAAAGATATATACTAAATCGGAAATTTTCATAATTTCTGATTTAATGCACGTAAATAATGTTCAGATCCAATTGCTGTCATTTCCAAATCGTTGCTTTGTTGCTTTTGTAGTATAGTAGTATAATTATAATGGTTGCGTTTGTCGCACGATAAATGACGTCAAAGCAGTCGTCTAATTATGACAAATATGTGAGTGTAAGAGCGACAGATGATTTGTCATTTATTAATCGCGAGATTATAGATTACCACGTGACACGCGACGAATACTACCTGTCACTTTTCTGTCAATGCGAGCGAAACAGGTGACGCTAATTCGCGCGACTTGTGAAGTCGCGTAAAGATATGCTAGCCCCGCAGGACATGATATAAAAATGAATTCTCAAAACAAATACATAAGGAAGATTGCCGCCAACACGTATCCCAGCCACGTCATACTCGGCTCAGGCAACATTTTCGCATTTAAAAACATGAAAGCGGCGCGAGGAGCGACATATTTCGTCAAATCATCGCTCGTCGGCCACAAATCGAATTTCTTAGGCCTGAGCCGAATCAATCTGCATTATCCGTTCAACGAGTGGACCAAGTCACAGAAACTGCAAACATCGTTTAAAAATATGCCCTTTATGTTCAACGGACTTCAAAACAGGTTCTCATTTGACTGTATTCTATTTGTATATTTGGAAGCTTAAACCTAATCCTATCCTGTTAGACTTGAAATGTGATAATGCGGTTTATGAAAAATGTATGAAACTCCTAAATGTTGTAAGCACATGTATAGAAATGTATGGATGCTTTTAGAATGTGGACGAGTAGATTTTTTTGTTGAAGCCTTATTTAAGTGATTAGGTATATCATATGTTGCTTCCACAGTTTAGTACACTCCTCATCAGATATATTGCAGCAAATAAAGCGTTCATAGATATCGGAACAAGCACTCAAACGCCTTATCAATAAGTGTCGTGTCGTGTTCAGATATAATATATGAACGCATTATTTGCAGCGATATACATATTTGATGGCGATTGTACAAGACTGTCTGTACCAGACGAACCAGCTTATGATAAAGATAACATCTGTTATGAACGTTTTATAGGCTTACAAATGTAAATGACAAAACAAAGGTAATTATAATGTTGAACTTAGCAAGGGCGCATCATGTGGTAGAGAACGTTTTAACCTAAGAATACCTGAAATTTATTCAATATTTTAAATACTGTCATCGCTCGTGGCTCCGGCCACTCGGCAAGTGTCGAAAGGCGACAGGAGCCGCGATTTCTCAGGATTTAGCGCGCACTCAAACTGTAAGCGGACGCACTTGCCTCGCCCGCGGCTTTACTTGAGGGTTAGGCGCTAGGCGCGAAACGAGTGGTTACAAGTTGGAAACAAAATGTGCTGACAAATACGAGTGTGGGGTGGGGTCATACTGACTGTTAGGTAAAGGGGCCTTCGTTTGGCAAGCTCACAAGGACAAATAGTAGGTAATCTAATCTGGCTAAGGCTCAATTAAGTAAATAGTATTAATTATTGTTAAGTAAATAAAGTAGTTTCGTTTAAACAGTTTCAATCCAGTGAGATAAACATAGTGAAAAGTGCAGATTTAAGAAACTGAGTGTACAACCATGATTCACTCGGTAATGGCCACTCTAACTTTACTGTCACATCCTGTACGAGTAGATTAACGAGATAATTAATGTATCTATATAGAAAATCAAACACCATTAAATGGCATTTCGCGCTTAACATGTTCATCAATTATATGTATATGGGTACCCCGCAAACGCCATAACGCTATTATATTTGTTCATAACAAGTTTATTTTCATTTTCAATCGCATCAACCTAAACGGGTCATGTGTGCAAAATCGACGTACGCGTTTGAGATAAGTCTGCACCTGGTGCCTAAGGCACTGCATACAAAGGAAGTGCAAACTTGAGTCAACCAGTGTGTAAGTATTTTCCGATGAGCACGGGCGTGGGCGACGTGCAATCTGTACGGATCAGCGGCTCGCGAATAATGACGCACGCGCCGACGTTGATAAGAATTAACTTTCAGCGGTACCAGAGATACTCGAATGGAACAGGTACACCTGCACTAGTAGTAGTATTATGTTTTTATTCCTATACTCATAACGGTATGTTTTCTTGCCGAATACTGTCTGTCTCTTCATGGCAGTTTCTTTACATTCTTTAGAATTGACGAGCCAGTAATAAAATTTGTACATACATTTATAAGTAAAATTCAAATATTCTCACCACTTCTTCTGGTCGCCGTAGTAGCCGTTATCTGTTCAACTCGCGTATTTTTTTTTATTCTTCGTATTATGTAGGAACAGTTTCGCAACGTTATGGTGAAAGAAGACTAATGAGTTAATTGGTAAATGCCCAAAAAAATCTCAGTATTCTTATTAAGTTAAAATATCTTTAAAAACAGTATCTACACTAGAATCATTAATTGTAGTATGCGTTGTAAGCTCGTAAGTTAACGTTTTCTCAGACATTTTTTTATTTTTGACAATACATTCGCTGCCTACCTTACCCATGCTTCATAAGCCATGTGAGACGCGCGCACTTAATCGGAATTACCTACATAAATAGCTTCATCTCCATCTTAACGTTCTGTTCAGTTTTAGAACTTTTGTTAAGTAGAAGATTAATCTCGGGCGAAAACTAAGTGAGTTTATTTCCTTAAAGGAAAATAGTTGCGCACAGAAGCTGCACTTTGTTAGCATTAGCAACACTTTTATTGCTATCCCTACTTTATTAGGATTACTAGTATTTTATTAATATAATCGGCACTTCGACTACTATTCACGTTTCTGTCCCATTGGAGATAATGTCGGCTAATAGCATATAAGGTAGGATTACTTTGTAAGTCTTATTATGACTGTATTGAATATTAGCAGAGATTGTTCATTTGATTCTGAATCATATCGGCTATGCGTACAAACGAAAGACCCATATTTACTAATTCGGCACGCATTTGAGATTACGTAAGTATTAATCGAGCTGTTTTATGTCGATAAATACATATCATAAATATTACTTGTCAAATCGAAACTTCGTATAAACATGCATAAAAATCCGTTTAAATTCCATTCGAAATGGACTGAAAATCGTCTTTAATTCCTCTAAAATATATGCCTATATTCCATCATAATTGAATCCATGAGGTAAGGTAAGGTGGGGTAGGACTATCATCGGGTGAAGACTGCCACTAACTAACTAGCTATTTTGGCTCAGTGACCCAAACGGGATCTTAGCCCGTGAAACGAGAGCATCCAACTCATCCCGATCCCGCGCAATTTCTCGCCAGTTTCGATTGAAGAAGGCTGCCACTGCCACAGTCTGATAAATAAGTAACTGTTAAGTGTTACCCACCCCACCTTACCATACAAAAATCATACCTACCGTATGTTAATTAACAAGCGACTGTTTCACCGTTCTATTAACTTCTACTTACACATTTTTATTAAGCCAATTCATTTTTATGCGCAATTATCTTATGCCTAAATAGTTTGTTATGGGGATTCATGCTATGACAAGTAACAAGTCTGAATGGATACTAGATGCGATTTTCTGAATGACTCTCCAGGCCGATTGCCGTTGCGCTCCCGGTGACCATATTTTATGCAATCGATAGCGCCTCACTCGTGACCAGTGGCGCTGCAGTCCCTCGATAAACGTCACTGCGCTCAAAATAATGGCCGCGATACATTACCTCTACGACTTTAGCGGAAAATTTGCTTTGGTTTGATAGTTTCAAGATAATTATTAGGCTTAGTGAGACTACGATATTTTTGGGTTCCGTACCTCAGTTGACGAAAACGGAACCGCTTATATGATCATTTTGTTGGCCGTCAGTCAACCCCCTTTTCTCAGAAACGCGTGGAGGTCATCAAGCCGAAACGGCGCGGCGGCGTTCGATAGCGTTTATCGATAAAGGAAAAAGATGTGGAGAAATTTCGGTTAGATGTCAGTGTCAACATCAATTCAATATTCGACACTGTCCCTGACTGATACCGACCCTAGATGTCGATTCTTCACTACAACGAAGTCCAAGACGTGTAACGTACCTACAGTCTTCTTGTAAGTAATCGAGTTTCTAAACGTGTTCACTCGAGATGGAGTTAATCGCTTAAAAAATTAAATCTTATCTGATCACTTTTGTTCATAGCAAAATCTACGCAAGCATTCACATAAAAGGTTTATTCCTGTTTTAAACCAGGGCTCCAATTCAAGTAAATTACAGGAGGCTGGTTAAAAGCCGACTTGGGCGTGCATAAAATTTACGGGTGGTATTCGGATAGACCTCGTTATTTCGGCGAAGCTCATCATTCCACTTTTATTACCCCTCCCTTATTGTCCCCAATAAAAAGTCTAGAAGATCGCCTATAAAGTTTAATGTAGGCATTTTTGCTGTAAAAAAGATTACCGTAATACCTTTGCTGTAATCAGTCAAATATATGTTAATAAATATTTATGAGGGTGTTAAAAGTAAAGCAGGTGCGCTTATTACTCAGTTTACGCTTACCTGTTGGGCGATAAAACAACGTTAATCGAAAACATATTTGATTTTACCTTGCATACAGGGTACGTGATACATATTTACTGTCTCGTAAGTAGGAGATTAGTGCTGAACAGCTTAAAATATCGCAAACATTTTGGGGCATCATCTTATCAGCTCTCAGCACACGGGATGCGTAAATTATCTCTTTATATAATGTAGTCGCCGGTGTTCGGTTAAATAAATATACGGCATTTTTGATGATTAGAAGTTCTCCTTCGGCAGGATGACCCTTCTGAACTCTTCTAAGAAGGTGATTCGTTTTGATTTTTAGTGTAGGAGGAAGTTATGACGTCATAATGTTATTGTTTGGGTTTTTTGAAATGTTTTTTCCTGTAGAGTATTTAATGAAACGGCTTTATGTGCAGAGTCAAAATATATACCACATCATTACCTTAAAGTTCTTCGTTTGAGATAACTGTATTTTTTTTCGAAACGTGCCAAGTTTGAGCTCTTTTGTGATGTGAACACACACACACACCGTTCACTTATAATTTATTATTGATACCTACTATTCTAAAGGCAAAAGAACCAATGTTTCAGATATACTGACTCTCAAAGGGCAAATATGCATCGGTAAGTTACGAAACGGCGTTTAGTTTATATGTTTGTACATTTGTAAATTTGGGTTAGTTTAGTACTAGCGAGGATATGTCAGGTTCGATGTATCTCCAATGCTTGATACCTATATAAAAGTCGTTTATTTCGCCAAACCGCTACAACGTCGCCGAATCTAAAACGGAATACGGAAACCTATATAATAGTGTCGTAAATAAGGACAATTTAAATAAAATATACGGTTGGAGATCGGAGCAAGGTTGTAGTTGAGAATACGCACTGAGCAGCGATAAAATTTATCGTCACTCGCGCGACATCTGGTGCCACCCTCTGGAACTACGACTTAAGCCACAAGCGTTTGCGAGTTTAAAAGTTGTTTGAGTTGAAAAGTTATACAAAGTATAAGTACTAAATCAAGATAGCCAATTTATTTCTCGAATTGTATTTTTCAACTTTTCATCGATAAATGTTCGATTCAAAAGTAACGAAGGTACGAACTAATATTTTTCTAAATAATTGGTTTAAAAGGTTTCTTATGATTTTAATTTGGTTTCTCGCTTACCAACGTCGATTTCACATTTAAAGACTAGAACTATTTTAACCTATTATCATATAGGCCGGCATAATATTCAGTTAAAACATCGCTTACTTGCATCTCTTTTTTCATATCCTTGGTCGGTTAAGTGATCTAAAATAGAGCTAACGTGATCTATTTTATTGCTCGGTCGTAATCGATAAGAACGCAATGGAAGAAACCACGATTGTCTGGATTTTTGATCTTCGCAAAAGCAAGCGGATTCGACCGACGCGTGAGACCAGGTACGAATGCGAACAAAAGCGGAGGGTGGAGCCCTGCATCATAATTATCGCTGGTGTGTAGTCTATGACGCGGCTCGCGTTGCAAGCCCTTGCATAAAGAAAGAAGTCTATCATATGACCCACTTCACCCGCTACAGTCTTTATTTCGGGCCGCCATCGGAAAGTCGGGCGCAAGCTGTTTCTGGGTACCTACTCAATATTCAGAAGAATAAAACCTTCACAATTTCATTGTGTACATGGAAGTTTACTTATCTATGCAAAGAATTACCGTTCTTGAGGGGTGCAGGAAGGGATATTTTTCAGCGTAATAGTAAAACGCACCCATGGGAATGGAAAATAATCAAAGTGTAATTCAAAAATGTATTAGATTGATTGAATGTATTTCTTAACATATACATACATAAATAATGACACAAAGGTAAATTAAGAAAGAAAAATTGAATGCGATCTACTACAATCGAAGCGGGGTAGTAGTAGTGGGGGGGGTGTAGTAGATCGCATTCAATTTTTCTTTCTTAATTTACCTTTGTGTCATTATTTATAAAAATAAAAATGTGGTATTACCACATAAAAAATATGAATCGATAAAAAGATTCTATACAAATATACATACATACATTTCTTCAATATCTGGTAAAAATATGTCATACATTGCTTTACTTCTCTAAAATCACTTATCGTAAATAATAGTTCCGATAAGAATAAGAAAAAACATTAAACAAGCACTTACTTACTAATTTTCATTTAGATGTGGCAATGCTAGGTACCGTACCCTGTTAAACTTATTACATTAATTATAGTTTCTTTTTGTATTATGATAATTACATATTCTGTGCATATCATAATCAGCACGCTGTACTGGGTAGGTTTGTACCTACTTTATAGACAAAAATAATATTAATCGCAGACGTATAAGTTATAAACAATTTGATAGTATCCATTAACAGAGAATACATAAACTAAATAGCAACGCAGAAGACGACGTATAGACGTATTAAATTATAGTAGGTAGGTTGTACAACTAACTATACCTACATCTGATCTATAGTTTATTTCTATAAAGAATAACATCTTACATAAAAAAAAAACACAAAACTTTTACCTATGGCGTAATATTTTGTAGATAAAAGCCAGACAGTAAAGTTACGGCCGTTTCGCGGTTTATCGATTTATGGCAGAGATAATAAACAAAGTGCATTCGTCCACATGTAGCGGCTTGGCATCATACAAACGTTTCATCCACACGATACAGAACGTGACAACTCCGATAAAACAAGAGTGTCATACCGAAAATACGCTGTAAAGCGCGCCTAGCAGTTCGGCATTCATGTGAATTGGTGGACACTATTCTAGATCACAGATCAACATAATATGGTCCAAAAATTTGATTGTTTGATTGAAGTTTGATTTAAAAAAAATTAAGCCAAGACGAGATTTGTGATTACAAATGTGTTTGGGTCATATGGGTATTATAGATAAATGTAGACATTTCTAGGTTTTTAGGGTTCCGTACCCAAAGGGTAATAACGGGACCCTATCACTGAGACTTCGCTGTCCGTCCGTCCGTCTGTCACCAGGCTGTATCTCAAGAACGGTGATAGCTAGACAGTTGAAATTTTCACAGATGATGTATAATATGATATATGATTGCCACTATAACAACAAATACTAAAAATAAAATAAAATAAATATTTAAGGGGGGCTCCCATACAACAAACTTGTTATAGATTATGGTAGGAACCCTTCATGCGCGAGTCGGACTCGCATTTGCCCAATTTTTCATATAAAGTAAAGCATTAGCAGAGGATCATCCCAGAATAGGAAAAAAATTCGTTGTAGTATTTTTTGTTTTATGTGGCGTGAATACAGGACTGGAAAAGTTCTTGAATACCTTTTGCACATATGTACTTAAAACTATTTTCATTCAGTTCAAGTTTGATGTCGCAGCATTCCTCCACAAGTGCGCCGCAGATACTTTAATTAATTAATAAAAACGAAAAGTACTTTAACTCGGTTGAAAGTCAAATTCAAATTAACAGGGGCCTTCTGCTGCGCACTGCGAAGATAAGACAACATTCGAATACACTTTTGCATATTAATTGGAAACTGCGCGCAGAAAAACATGAAAAGAGGAAAGAAAAATTTAATAAAACGATTTTTTAATGCAAAATATCCAGTCTGTAGGAAATAAAATATATGTACCTATCTCTAATATATATCATCTGATTGGAAATGATAACTAATAAGGTAACTGAATGTTAAATGTCTCTTATGTGAATTTCATGATGCCATCTCATGATATTCATAACTACCTACATAGTTGTATAGAATCTTTTTATCGATTCATATTTTTTTATGTGGTAATACCACATTATTATGTTTATAAATAATGACAAAAAGGTAAATTAGGAAAGAAAAATTTAATGCGATCTACTACAATCTCGCTTAGATCTCATTCAATTTTTCTTTCTTAATTTACCTTTGTGTCATTATTTACCTACATAGTCCCAGTAGGTAAACATATTTTTTTAAGTGTATGTAATTGCACATGGGCTATTCAAGTGTATGTTCCGCGTCACTTATGTGGTCGCCTTCTTGTGGAAATACCTTGAGATTTTGTGCAATTTCAAAGTATTTCTAAAATATCCGGGATGTATACCTAATGCTAGAAAGGTCACAAAAATCTACAAGAACAAAAAAAAATGACCACGAAAGTGTGGCGGTTGAAACGCTCAAATAATGGCCCACGCGATGCAGTTGTATAGGCAATACCATTACTATTTGTTATGTTATGTCTTATATATCAGATATACTCGTAGAGGTCTTGGCATAGTATTTTGTCGGAAAATTTAGTTCTTAACGGGATATACTTAATTTTTCAGACAAATCGAGTTTTCGTTCTCGTCTGTTTCCTCATCTAAAATGTAACCAATCTTTACGAAATTTTAGGAACTGAATAAGAAGGAAATTGTCTGTGTCGGACCGTTTAGATTTTTGAGTTTGGGTCTCATTCGTATTCGAGTTACCAGGCGCAAACTTAACGTAAACAGATAGTATGGGAAAAGGAGCAGTGATATATCCTCTTAACTTACTTGCCTAGTAAGCTTCTGTGAGTCAGAGAGATAGAAATGTAAATACAATTTTAATGTAATTTATTATACTTCGAAATAAGCTTTTCCACTTTGAAATTATTTCCAATGGTTGTGCGGTAAGTAAAAAAAATATTACCACTTCATTCCTTCAAACTTATCTACCTATCATATCAAGCATCCATCTAATAATCAGAAATTCGCCAAAATAAATATATTATTACGTTGAAGAACATCATAACATGTCTCATCATTATTTTGATGCCCGCCCGGCTTTCCAACACCCTTTCCAACACATGAAACAAATTAGCCCGTACAAGCTCAGAACCAAGGGTTTTCCCGACAGACCCACCCAAACCTCCACGACAGGATCAGCGTTTTACCCGAAAAAAAGTAAAACGCCAGCCCGTTATGGTCCATCTAGATTCAAACATTTCACCCCCGGCAGTTAAAATTAAAGCTAATTAACTTTTTAACTTTCCCCTCCGCCGGGGTGCAATTAATACGAAACAAAAGTCAACTTTACGTGGCCCTAAGGAGTTGACTATGCTCTCTTTAAAATTAAATGTAGGTTTGTTTTTGGCACAGTTTAGAAATTTGTATCTCTGCTGAGTATTTATTTGTACATACATAAACCAAAATCACGTTACGCCTTGTGTTTCCTTGATATTTAGGCGTCGTTTTCGTACATATCATTATCGCTACTAAATAATTTTGTTAATTATCCTCTCCTGTGTCTTTTTAAATAAATAAACTTTCTAATACAATCATGGAAGTTACTTCATCTACTCTACATCGTCACAAAATTTCTTAACAACGTATTAGATTATAATATACGGTTTCTTATATTATGAATATAATTTGACATCAGGCGGGCTTATTTTCGCTGCGAGCTTATGATGGTTACTTTTCTCACGCGATAAATAAATGACAAAGCATACGTCACGTTTATATAAAATGCACGTTTAAATAATACCCTGGATATAAAATGATAATGCGAGTCGTTTGATGCACCCTTTTCAAACACTTCACCCAAAATCATATGCTTCAATTGCACGTAAAATCTCAGTAAATGATAGCATCTGTTGAACCGAATTATATTGTAATAGACTTGAAATCCGTGGTTGCCCCCTATATCCTTTAAAATTACTTACGAACGTGACTGGAAACCCAACCGTTAGTTATAGCTTAATGGTTTTTCTTGGACTGCAATGTTTTGGAAATATTGGATTGGGACCCAATACGTTACGGGGGTTTAAGTTACGCTAACTTAAACAATATTTTTGTTAGATCAGGATACTGGGACGTGACTAAGTCAAACAAATATTTTGCAATCTTAAAGAACAGATTTCTTTCAGTCCCTTCTTATTCTGCAAACAAATTTTACTAGAGATCCTTTCCATTTATATAAGAAGTGTAAAATATGTTCAATTATTTAGTAGGTATAAAAGTACACGAAAATACGCTGAAGTCACTGTTTTCGCACCTAGGGATTTTCATTTCGACTGCCAGAAAATACAAAAGACTTAAAAATTACTTTAACCATACAGGCGCTTTGCGCGAGTCCTAGACCTTGTTAAAAAAACGCCCTTTAGTACCCAGCGCCCCGGGTGGCCGCCTATATAAATGAATAGGTGACAAACAAGCATTGAAGCAGTAAATTAATCACGAAAATTTGTATTAGGGCGAATAGTGTACCGGTGAAATAGAAGCTTATAGTCCAAGAATTTGCACCGAGAGCGTAAATAGCCTGCGATACCTTAGTCCTTTATTTGCCGATAATCTGCAATGGTTCGCACTAGAACTGACTTTTGATACACACCAATGTATATAGATGGCATCCGAAATATCCGGTTTAATCTCAGTGATTTAGAGTATTTGTTTCATTTCATTAATAGTCTATCACATTAAAGAAAGCCGACTTGAAAACCCCGCTAAAGCGAAAATGTAATAAGGCCCAGAGGCTTGCATCATCAGTTAGTCGCTGCACTAACCGCATCAGTTGCGCTAACAATGGCCTGTTGCGGGCCGTTTGCGGTCGGTGACAAGTGACAATTCTCGCTGGTACTCGCCTTAGCACGAAAAACGGTCCTCTTCAAAGCATTTATCACCTACTGATTTACACTTAGAGCTGGGCAAATCGAGAATTAGCTAGTATAATACTACTAACCAATTCCGGAATCGCAAGTCCTGTTACGTAACTAGGTTGGTGACGGTTTTGTAACGCAGTAATGAAGCTCAGTGTAATAACTGGCCAGCTTACACGACACCGCTGAATAATGGCACATTGTGGGTAGCTACGAGCAACATCTCTCGCTTTCAGGTTTGTTGTCTCGCTGTAAATCGCCGGAGAGGAATTCTGCTCAATCGACGGTGAATAGAACAACGAACTTAGATTGTAAATCGTGCAATATCGTAAATTATGATAATTATAAATTACATAAAAACTATAACCGCTATAGTTTACGTTCCATTCGTAGCTTTCACAAGGATATATATATAACTAGATTACACCACAACAAGTGAAACCGAAGATTTATCATTGAACATAATTAAAACCCAAATAGGATTCCGCGAAACACACATCAAACGAAATTACGTTACAAAATTAGTAAACAGACCTCACATGAATATAAATCGATGGCCGGAGGCGTACGATTCGTTATGTCGCACGATAATAGCCAATGTCGAGCACTTTAGATAATGCGAATACACCCCTTTCGGGCATCTGCCAAATCACTCGATAATTGTAGTGTTGTGTATGCCGCTTAACGCAATATCGAACATTTTCTAGAATAGTGGTTCTCGATTTTTTTTACAGCTGGCTGAAAATTTGGTCTTTCAGATGTAATTGTTACTAAATCCTTTAGTCGGTCAATTTTTTTTCAATAAAAAGAAGTTGAGAAAATATTGTTCGACTAAGGATATACCTACGAGTAAAATTCAGAATAGAAAAAATGCAAAAATAACTTTTAAATAATAAATAAATAAATATCAGACAACCTCACAGAAGTCAACCTAGTCCCAAATTAAGCTCGAGAAGGCTTGTGTTATGGGTACTAGGCGACGATGTACATACTTATATAGATAAATAATTACTTAAATACATAATAGAACATCCATGACGCAGGCACAAATATTCGTGTTCATCACACAAATATTTGCCTTGCCGGGATTCGAACCCGGGACCGTCGGCTCAGTAGGCAGTTGCTTAACCACTGCGCCAACCGCGTCGTCTAAAGAAATTAAATGTATAAATAAAAAGTTGTCCGACTAAAAGGTTTCAGATGTATTATTACTAAGTGGTTGATATTATGAAAGGCTCTACGGGTCCCACTGATCCTCAGAGCACATTTTCACAGCCGCTATCCTAGTACTATATCTGCCTAACAGTTTCATTGATTGACAACGGAGAAGTTGACGACGCTTTTGGTAATGCTTTGATATTTGTTGAGTACGTAAAACAAGTTTTGCTGAAATCCGAGAAATGACCGATCATTCCTCGCTTTGTAAGTTCCAAGAATGTATTTATTCGCTATCTTGGCGAGCGGGATAACGTTTTCAATAGGACTTGAAAACGTTGATTCAAATACCTTATTGAGTAGGTACGGGCAAGGTTTTTGTGACGATTAACTGCTGTGTGTGCAAAAGTAATGTTGATCAAAAACTGCACAAGGCATTTGTCTTTATATAAAAACTATGAAAAGGTTCGACTGTAGACGGAGTGGCTCTGTTTTTCAAAGATAAAAGTCACCGTCCAGAGACGTATCATTTCATGACGTACCTAATACTACGGACTGTTCGTGAAAGTGTTAACAACAAAACTACAAGAGAACAGCTCGTTTTGCTAATTTCTGACTAACCTATAACCGCAAGTTCTATGACCATTAAATCCGGTTTATTGTTTTGTTTAAATTCATTCATATTTTATTGCAGAGTATGACGCAGACCGAGCCTGCTGCAATAAAGCTTTCACTTATCACCGGTGACATCCTCTCTTATCCCATTAAAAGAAGAAATAAATCCCCGTTCCGACTACACAAAATCGATATACGCAAATCAGTGATAACAGGCGGGTCTCAGGAAACTTTTTACCGTTTATTTCCCGTTCCCCCCTCTATCCCATCCCGCCTTATCGCCTGCGATCTACAAATCCAATTTCCTAAAATAGGGATCGATCCGACAAATCATCTGGCGAACTCTATTATCGGGCATGGGGGATAGCGATGACTTGCTTAGTAGGACGCTTAGTGGACGATGTTGTAGCCGTGTATGCACATTTGAACAACAATGCATTAGTACGCATGGACAACGAATGTATGCAGAGACGAGAAAGTGGGTTTAAAATTCTTCTGAACCTCAAGTATAGGTTTCCAACGCCAGAAAATCTCTATCGCATTTGTATTTCTCGTATAAATGAAATTACCATGCAGGCATTAGAAACTTTTTTTTTACCCAAATATCAAACTTACACTAAAGCCTTAATAACGTACCGGAGCGAGGACTCCACCTTGTGCTAAGGCCAATACACTGTATAAAATAGTCTTTTAATTTTAAAGCTTAAGTGAAAATCATATTTTCTTCTTATTTAACGTATACACACTCGTCACTCTTTTTACACTAGTTACAAGTCAAAAAGTATAGGCCGAAGCAAAACAAAGACTTAGAGCATTGTGCAGTGAAGTTGATAAATCTCAATGTAACAAAATGAAAGAGCCCTTGAGTGGGTTTATATCTTTAAAAAAGGTTCGGAGGTGCCCCTCGTCAAATGGGAAAGAAAAGCGGCTACCTTGGCGCCAGTGTGACAAATCATTTCTAGCAGTTAAGACTTTCCTGACTACTGCCTGCTATTAGACTATACATAAAAACAGTCAAATGCGAGAGAACTAAGAACTCGCTCCCGTTGTTAACTTATTTTTTTTACGTAACATTGACCTGCAGTGTATTTGTCATGTCAAACATAGACTTTAGCTATAGCTTAACTACTGGTCAGAGAAATGTGTTAATTAATCCCTAATATCACGAAGTTAAAAAGATTTTTTTTATGTAAACGACGATGGTGCATAAACGTATAGTGCCTTTTCACTCTCATCTTGAAGAGATCCAAGATGGTTCCACTCTCTAGCTGCAATGTACAGATGAATCGTTTGGTATTTAACAGACCCGTCCGAAGGATAACAGCAGCACTCCAAGCAACGTAGACGATCAAATTGATGATTGTACAGAATGTATGGTAGGGTGGATCAAAATATTTTTTTTTGGAATTAAATATTCTAATAGTAATTAAAACTTGCTCTAGTGGATTACGATTAAGATTTAGTTCTACACGATAGCAATCGGAATAGGTTTTTTTGCCTCCGCAAGGTCGTTGAAGTTTCCTAAAAACCTATACTAGACCCAAATTTTTCAAAACTCTAATCGCATTTATAATTATATATATATGACGTTTACTATAGTTATTCTCATTAAATACATAGTTATTAATTTAAAGGAAGGCCTGATTCTTTCAAAGTTAACCTCAAGAAAAATCATGCCAAAATTAGGCAAAATAGTAATATGAATGGATTTTATAATAATAGTTTCTGAATAACCCTTATTGTTAATTTAATGAATTTATATCCTCTTCATAATGTTTTTTCATCTTGTGATCATTAAGGCTAATAATTCCTTCTCAGTGTTTTTTTTTGAAAATTGGACCAATTTCCACATTTTTTAAATTCTTTACAGCGATGCGGAGGCAAAAAACGTTATTTTAAAAATATAAAAAAAAACAGCTCGCATCTTTATACTATGCTACAACTTTTAAGAACTATTAGAAGTTAAATATGAAAGGTTTTTTTTTTATCATACCTACAAGAGCGATCCACCCTATTGTATGGTCACCCTGTAAAAGTTGGTACGGTCCGTCCTATCCGCGATCTCGGCCTATCTCCCTCGGTGTCACACGCCGAGTTGCCGCGCCCATGGCGCTCTAATTTGTATTCGGCGTGTATGACAAGTAGAGAAAACCTAAATAATAGCTTATAAACGTTGTGTTTATTTACATTAAAGTACCATGTCACTAATCGTATTTGGCTTTTTATTGTCCATTTAGGCAAGTTTAAGAAACATTTAAGTCGTCGCATACAATAATAAACCCAACGATCCTAAACGTATTTAAGCGATATTATATAGGTATTGTGTTTCAAGGGTGGTAAATCCGGAATTATAAACGAAAACGAATATAAGAAGAAGTATAGGGCATACTGTTCATGATGCTCACAACGTCAACATTCATCACACTTACGAAATGGTAAATACGTGTATCGAAAAGTCATAATAACCATACCTATGGTCATGGTAACAATACCTATGGTTAGACTTCTTAGATTAAGCAAGATGATGAGATGTTTCTAAATTAACAAAAAGTTTTGTACGCCACCTTAACTTTCAATAAGCATGGATAACATTTAAAAAAATTACGCGCCCAAAAATTTTTACAGCTACACCCACGATCATTCCTTACTCTATAAGCCCACGATATTTTTTTACGTTTAACACAATCATGTCAGATTCGCGTTTGGTTTTAAATGTATGTATTCTATGTAGGTATTTAAATATAAGTATTTATAGTTTTCTTGTTGTGGGGACAATGTCGATGGGCGTCGTGCGAGGC
Organism: Apotomis turbidana; assembly: GCA_905147355.2. NCBI lineage: Eukaryota > Metazoa > Arthropoda > Insecta > Lepidoptera > Tortricidae > Apotomis > Apotomis turbidana. Next base: position 12,859,133 of record LR990281.1, read on the forward strand.
GGCAGCTGCGTCGCGACCCTTTACCTTATATTTTATCTACATTAACCTTTTCCTTTTTCTGTTTTATTGTGCTGTGCACGTGTTGGATCTCAGTTAGCATTTCCTGCTATTTCTGAAAAGTTACTTTTTACGTTTAGTTAAGAACAATTGTTATATAGCTCATGTTTCCAGACAATGTTTTCTTATACTTAGGCTTATTGCGAAATCATATCCCGATTTGTGGTTTACCAGGACTATTATTCTTCAATAATAAATTAATACATCCCAACAGCCGTGTAAGTACACTTTGTATCATTAGCGTTTTATAAAATTAAATAAATTTGTTACTTTTTTACAGAAATTCTTTATTACAACAACTAATTTCATTTGTCATGAGTGTAAGAAAGAGTAGATAATTTAATTAGTCAGTAGAGACTGTAGGAATTAAACAAAGATTTTATTGGAGTTTTCCCTATGCTAAAATATTTATCGCTTATGATTTTTTTAAATGTAATCCAAGGAAGACCCATCATGAACCGGGGCGGGTTTTTGTTTACCCGCCCATACCCAAAACCCGGAGAATCCCAAGTGATTTAAGCCACAAAGTGGTTTGGCATCCCCTCTAAATAAAACAAAAAGTAAGAGGTATCTCTAAAATAGGCTCTTAAAGCACGTAACGTCTGCTGAAAGCCAGCGAAGTTAGGGCGATTGCACACGTGACGCAAGTGCGATGTATCGGGTGAACGATGTGCGATAACACACAGTACGAAGTCACGCAGTAGTGACGTAGTTGAAAACCAATTAATAAATTAATATGATGTGACCTAACGCAAGTGTAATCGAATCGAATTAACTATTATCAACTAGCGGCGCCGCATGGTGTTAGTCGCTCATCCCACAGGATCACTACATTTTTCGGGATAAAAAGTAGCCAATGTGTTAATACAGTGTGTCAGCTATCTTCATACTAAAAATTGGTCCAATCGATCGGGATGGTCATGTGAATCGAAATATTTTTTACATATGTATGTTTTTGCGGCCGCATTACACCAAAATGACTGGACGGATTTAAAATATTTCTAGCATTATGAATATGAACATACGTTTTGACTCATAACTTTCTTCCCTTAATTTGTTGGCAACGTGCTAGCACTATAGTGTCATTGTAAAAATAAAATAATAGTACATTAAAAATATTTAACTAAAAATAAGTGAATAATATTATTTGGAGATTTTCAAGCACAAGGATAGCTGAAAATGCGAGAACTGGAAACTTTCTTTCTGCCACTATAAAAAAACAAGAGGGTCGCTAAGTTGCTAACTACATTGAAACTTTTGTCCGAATAACATACCCAAAATACATAAAATGGATACAGCGTATGAACAATTTAGAGATTTCTGGTGTACCCGAGCTGGCGGACGAATCACTGACCAGTATTGCGACCAAGATCGCTACGCACGCTGGGGTCACCTTACTACCGACTGACATCGAATTTGTACACCGAGTTCAGCCCGCCCGCGCGCAAGACGGCCGGCCAAAAAATATTATAATCAAGTGCCGCCGTGCAGCGCCAGCTGAAAGATAATATTCTCTCCGGTCTACGAAGAACCCGCGGTGTCAAGACGGATAATATCGGTTTTAGCGGAGACTCCGTCAAAGTGTTCGTGCATGACCATCTTACCCCGGCTAACAAAAAATTGCTTAAGGAGTGTAAAAACATATGTACGGCTAAAGGTTACGAGTACGTGTGGGTAAAAAACTGTAGCATATACGCACGTAAAGCAGATCAGGCTCCGTTGATTCATATTCGCTCTTCCTCGGACTTTCGCAAAATTGTCTAAGCTTGTGTTGATGCTATTTAATAAGTTATTTTTGTTAATGTTTTTCTGTTTTATTATGCTCGGTCGTAGTGTTAACGCGCTCTTTATACATTTTGCACACATTTACACACACATTTACGAGTACACAATACAGGGGAAAAGGAATATTTACTCCGAGTGTTTTGCTTTCAAAGTGAAGGTCAAAGGTCAGTCAATGCAATCTGCTAATTTGCTGAAGGAATTTACTTTTATTTATAATCCGTTCATATTATATCTGATTGTTTATATTGAATTATTACTTTCTTAGCAAATCTAAAAAAAAAATATCAAAATACTCGTGGCTTACGGTCAAAAACGCACCAATTTTATCAAAACATTTTTAATAATAGTTATGACGTAATTGTCATCACTGAAACTTGGTTTTTTGATGGTGTTTTGGATACAGAATTATGTGATAGTAGATACGATGTTTTTAGGTTGGATAGGGACAAAGCATTAAGCGGTAAGGCTGACGGTGGTGGTGTAATAATTTTAGTTTTGCGAACTTTGGGCGCTCGCAATCCTTCCACCTGGGCAAGTCCTGGTACCGAATGTTTGTGGGTTACCATTCCTGCTGAATCGTAGGGCTCCAGTGACGTCTAACCGGGATCAGCACATGTGTTCAGTTTACGCGCCTCCTGGTCCTTCGCTAACCCAACATATAACAAACTTTAATTGTTTATTTAAAAAGGTGATATCTGAGTCACCTAACTCTTTTTTATTTGTGGCTGGCGATTTTAATCTCCCGCATATTAGATGGAATCTTAATACTACTCCCGTATTTGAACGGCGTGGACCAGTAGAAGTTCAGAATGCAGCCTTTAGACTCGTTGAAACATTCTTTCTTGCAAACTTAGAGCAATTTAACTATTCAAAAAATTAAAGTAATAACACACTAGATTTAATATTCTCTAACTTCGCTGTTGATGTATCCAACTCAAACTTCCCGCTCGTTAAGGAAGACACGCATCACCCACCACTTGAAATTAATATTTGTGATATTTTTCTCTGCTCCAATGAAGGAAGTTCCCCGCCCGATGTTTAGATTTCGTAAGGGCGATTATCATGCTATAAACGGTCATCTTAATAACATAGATTGGAATTTGTGTTTTGCTGGAGAGTCGATGGACACAGCACTCACTAAATTTTATAATATTCTTAATGAAATAATTACCAAATATGTTCCCTTAGACACCCGTACTCACAAAGGTAAATACCCGACATGGTTCAGTTCGAGTTTGATTAAAATAATTAAGGAAAAAGACAAAATGCATTCAAGGTGGAAAAGATACGGGGACCCACTGGACTACGATGATTTTTCATTATTGCGTAAACGCCAGAAACGTGTTCAGGAAAAATGCTGGGAGGACTATTTACAAATTGTTCAGGAGGGAATTAAAAGAAACCCTAAACAGCTATGGTCGTTCGTCAAAGCTCGTCGAGGTGGGTCTGCTTACCCTAAGTTTTTTGAATACCATGATCGGGTGCTGGATGATAATAGAGAAATTTGTGAGGGCTTTAGTAATTTTTTTTCTTCTGTTTTTTCAAGGCGGTGCTAACGGCAAATCAGGATAAGCGATGAGAGGCTTACTTCTCATCGCTTATCCTGATTTGCCGTTAGCACCGCCTTTTTGTGATATTAATGAAATATTTTCATCGATAAGTATATCATCCGACGAGGTTGTTAAGTTGTTGCTAAGGTTGGATGTTAATGGCGGCGCTGGTAGCGATGGAATCCCTCCATTTTTTATTAAGAGCTGTGCTCCAAGTTTAGGACTTCCTCTCTCGATGTTTTTTAATAAATCGTTACTCGAAGGGTTATTTCCTGATAAATGGAAACAAGCATTGATCGTACCTATTTATAAGAAGGGTCCCAAGACTAAAATAATAAATTATCGTCCCATATCTATACTAAACCAGTTTGCTAAGACATTTGAGAAGATAATTGTAAGTAATATTTATGAGGTATTAAATAAAGCCATTCCGCCTCAGCAACATGGTTTTTTAAGAGGTCGGTCGACTGTGTCTAATCTTGTAGTTTACAAATCATGTTCTCCGTGGGATGGATAAGAGGAAGCAGATTGACGTGATTTACACTGATTTTGAGAAGGCGTTTGATCGTGTAGACCACGTCATCCTGCTTCGCAAGCTTTACTGGTTGGGTATTCGTGGCGATGTCTTCAGGTGGGTTTCCTCATACGTCTGCAACCGCCGGCAAGCGGTTGTACTAGGAGGTTGCAGATCAGACTTTGTAGACGTTCCCTGAGGTGTCCCCCAGGGATCGCACTTAGGTCCTTTGCTCTATAATGCATATCTATATGATATCTATATGATATATCTATATGATATATCTATATGAACGTTTTTAAATTTTCAAAGTTTCTTATGTATGCCGACGACAAAAAAATATTTGCAAGCATTCGCGGCATTAATGATTGCAATGATTTGCAAAGTGATTTGGACCGCCTGTCTGATTATTATTATACTAATCGCATTAATGTAAATGTAAAAAAATGCGCCCAGATCTCTTTCACGCGAAGTCCCTACCCTTTGTTGTATCAGTACCAAATCGGAGGTGAGGCTATTGAGCGCGTAAGTTCAATACGGGACCTAGGTGTAACTCTCGATGCGAAACTAACATATGACTTACACATTGATGACATAGTAAACCGTGCGAACAAGAACCTGGGCTTTGTGTATCGTGTTTGTGGAGAGTTTAAGGATGCCGCATGTATTAAAGTAGTTTATTATGCATATGTTAGAAGCATCCTTGAATACGCAAGCTGTGTCTGGTCGCCTCAGTATACGATTTACAAGGAGAAAGTTGAGAAAATTCTGTATCGCTTTCTGCGTCACCTTAATTTTCGATCCAAGAAATGGGATACCAGCTATTTTTCTATGTGTTGTCGCCACCACCTCCTGAGCCTTGAGAATCAGCGTCTCATGCTTGACACGTGTGTTTTATACGACATTCTCTCTGGCCGCATCGATAGCTCCGCGGTGCTTGCAAAGATTAATTTCTCTGTGCCAAAAATAAGAACCCGTCACGCCAATCGTGCCCTGTTTAGCCTTCCAACAGTCAACACCAATTATGCACAGAATTCCCCATTAATTCGGTTCCTTAGACAATATAATAAACTGTTTAGCATTGACTTATTTCACTGTACCAAATCGACATTGAAGAAGCGTATTCATTCTTTAATGTTAAGCTCAGATGATAGTTAATTCAATATCCCTTTCCATTTCCACACACACACACACGCACACACACACACACACTCACGCACACACACATGCGCACTAACCTGATCGAGCATACCATGTTTGTTTAATTTTTCTTGTAACTAGTTCTACTTACTGTATTTTTGTGGACATCTTTTATTGGCTTTTGTTGTTGTACTATATTGTTAATTATTACAAATTGTATTGCTGTTGATGCCCCAAATAAATAAAATAAAAAATAAAAATAAAATTATTCAACTACTGCTCTCAAGGTGTACTGGAGCCAGTTTCCATTCACATTACGGCGGTTATCCCGGACGAGTGCATTATGTGGTCGTGGAAATCTCCCGCCAAGCGGTGTCTACACTACACACATACACATATTGTCACTTTACTTCGCGTAATTATATGCCGAGTTTAATAAATCTCCGATTTACTTGTACTATACATACGTAACTTTAATGTTAGATAAGCAAGCATTTCAATTTAATCTGAAACATTGTAAAAAGATTCAGCATGTACTAATATTATAATGTTGTTGTATTGTACTAATATTATAATGCTACTAATATTATAAACGCGAAAGTATGTAAGTATGGATAGATGTTTGTTACTCTTTCACGTAAAAACTAATGAATGGATTTTAATAAAACTTTACAATAATATAGCTTATAGATCAGAATAACACATAAACTACAATTTATAAAAATATTGTGTGTTCTCGTGGGATAAGCGGGTAACACCGCGCGGGGCAGCTAGTCAAAAAATAATGCGCATTCACTCACGTGTTCAAGTTCAATAAGGATTGTTCGTGAAGAGGAACACTTTTTGGAGTTTATTGGAGTTTACTCCTTAAGAATCGATTTTCATATATAAGCCCGGGGTATGCAAAATATGCGGTGTAAAATGGAACGTATCTGCCGTGCTAATTTAAAAAGTCGTATCTGAGTATACGATCGGGGTAAAAATACGACTTCTTAATTTAGCAGGTTATGCGTTACGTTAAGCGTTATAGACTAAGATCCCGATATAAAATGACCATCACCGAGATGTTTATTTGATGAAATGTATTTTAAATGTACTTAGCAACGGGAAAACATGGCTTCCGTTAGAGAAAATTAATATTAATTGTTCTCTGCCATTTATTTATTTTAAATTACCACAAGAGGCTTAACAAATAACATAGACAAGAAACATATTCATAATTTCTCCGCGGAGACTGCGGCGGCGGCCGGCGGCCTACACGGCGCGTTGCTGCGCAAGTGCGCATCGGGCAGCTTGACTGACAGTTGTCAATCTACAACAGCTGAGAAATGTGTTTTTGTTTTCAAGTTTTTGCTAATATTTTGCGTGAATCTCTATCATGTTACGAGTTTGATTGCTATCAGTGCATGAGTACTATCTAGTTATATGTGCAATTATAAACCACCGCTTCCCCCAGGAACTTTATGGGGCAATTTGTATGCCGAAACTTGGAGCGGTTTTTTTAAATACTTTATTTGTTATCGTAGCCGTAAGTTTTTATCTATTGCATTTTTTAATAGTTTACTTGATGAATCCTAATAGCACGGGCTCCTCTCAGAATGTCGCTTCCAGGTCTGTGTCGCTGTCGCTGGAGAATTCCGTACAGTGCCCACATTGCTCCCAGATTCGTTTCTTTAAAGGTCAGAAAGGACTTAATATACACATCAGAAGAACCCATGGCATTCGTGCTGGCGCAATTACGTCGCCACCTGCCTTTTTACAGGCAAACAATTCACAACCAAGTCAGATCAGGCCTTTTTCTGAAAAAAACAGTGAGCTTAAACATTCAATTCCAGTGGTCAAACGAATTCCTCGCAGCGCTCGAATTCAGGTTGCACAAAAAGTGTGCCTACCTATGTACCCTGTTGGGCGCTGCAAACAAGAACGAGACTTGTTTGCAGCGCCCAACAGGGTACATAATGTGATACTTAAACTATTTACTTTCACCTGTATAATCATTATGTGCAATAAACGTATTGAGTATTGAGTATATATTTTATTATATATTTTATTTGACGACGCGTTTGGCTCGGTTGGTAGACACCTGCCTACTGAGTCGGCGGTCCCGGGTTCGAATCCCGGCCGGGGCAAATATTTGTGCAAAATATTTGTTCTTGGGTCATGGATGTTATCTATATATGTTTTTATATATTATGAATATCGTCGTCTAGTACCCATAGTACAAGCTTTGCTTAGTTTGGGACTAGGTCGATTTGTGTATGATTGTCCCTTAAACGTTCTTAAGGCCAGGCGCGCAACAAGATTTTAGTCGCACGATAATTTTGTTGCATAAATGCAAGATATGGGTTTATATGAGAGTGCGCGCACCACGATTTTCATAAACCCATAAGTACGCTTATTTCTGCGACAAAAAAGTGGTGCGCGCCTGGCCTGAAGAGTAAACTCCAGTCGTGCGTCGGAGCTGACACACACACTTTTTTTTCTTTAAGTTTTGCCTTAAATTGGGCCAGGTGAAGTAAAAATGGGTCACTTATTTTAGTTGGGCTAAAACGTGGCTGTAGTTCCAATGGAATTGTTTTATTTTTGCCTAAATCTATAATAAAAATAAGGAATAAAACGTTTTATTCCTTACCTAGGTCACTATATGCATAAAATTGTAAAGCCATAACTAAATAAATACACATAACCATACCCGGGGTATTCGGTGCACGACTTATTTAACACTAGGACAACAGTAGGCGTCAAATCATTCATCATCATCATCACCCAAAAGACGCCCACTTCTGGACATATGCCTCCCCCAGAGAACGCCACGATGACCGGTCCTGAGCCAGCAGACTGCAGCGACCTTCACCAGGTCATCAGTCCACCTTGTGTGGGCCTACCCACGCTGCGTCGTCTGGTGCGTGGTCGCCATTCAAGAACTCGATGCCCCCAGCGGCCGTCGGTTCTACGAGTGCTGTGCCCTGCCCATTGCCAAATCACACCGTAAACCCCTGGGTATGTAGTACATTACACACTCGTAGACGTAAATTAGCAATAATACAATCGTATTTCTTATATTTTTTTATACATGGAAGTTAGAACTTGATCTGAAGCAATTTCACTGTCATACGATTTTCCTCTCTTTCTAGCCAGCAGAAACCACGCAATAGTTATTTGTGCAACAAGAGAACAAAGTTGTTTTTTATTGCTTATCTGCTGATTTTGAGTCCCGAGCAAGCGAAGGATTCTATGTTTGAATCACGAGCGTAGCGAGTGATGCTTATTTAGAATCCTTAGTATAGCGAGAGACTCAAGAGCACGAGATGCAAAAAACTTTGCTCTCGTGTAGCACACACAACTTTTCACCTCGACAGCGAGAACATAGATTCGACTTTTTGTACTTTTTCTTCCAACCATTCAAGTGTAGGTATGTGTATTGTCTTTGTTACTGATTTCAATGACATTATTAATTAGAAAATAGATACCCGCTGCTTGAAATGAAATAAAAATCTAAATAAATTGAAATAATACGTTCCAATACTGTACCTGCAGTCCCTCACGACCACCATGGTTGTCATTATTTGATCAAATTGGAAGATTGAGCAGATACATTACGTGTTTATTTATTTTATACGAGATTTTGGTTATAGTTTAATTAATATTTTTACTCGTAAAGTACTAAACAAAATTAATGCAAAAGAAAATAACAATTTGAACTTGATATTTTTTTTAAATATGATTCGAAACTGCGTCTATGATAAATTGGTGAAGTCATAAATTATTTGTACAGGTATTTACAGTATAAAGTTGAAAAATCTTAACTTATTGAAACAATAATCTATTTGATTTATATAAAAGACACAATTATTTAAACATTCGGTCGTTCAAAACAGTATTTTGTAATAAAAACTTCTTCGGGTATTTTATTTATTTTTTGGTATAACGGATCACTCGGAACGTGTTCTTATTCGAAGTCGGATTCGAAAATCGAATTTCGAATAGATATGTCTTTATCACTCTCTTTTTCATATAGAGATGAAAGAGACAGAGTGCATCAAAATTCGAATGATTCAATTTTTTTAATTAACCTGTAGCTGAGAAATGACAATTCGTAGTCAAAAGTTAAAAAAATTAAAAAACTACTTTCTACTCACGCTCGAAACAAAATCGCATTTTGTTCACTGTTATCTCGCAGCAAAGCCGCCATGTTTGAGCGGCTGAGGTGAAGTAAGTAAGTAATTATTTATTTGTAAAACATAGGTAACACAACACAGGTTGGTACAGAAGTACAAATAGTCTCACTATGTTTAGCCATTTGGTGGCATACAAATATTTATGTAAGCATGCAGCATGCATTACTTATGGCAGTCACACAATATAAGTACTAATATTTTTTGACGTGACAACATCTTAAATTAGGTTGCGCTCGGAGTCACTCATGAAAAAGTGTAACGCCCGCTCACGCCTGTTACGAGGGCCGGTTGTCCCGCTAAAACTCGAGAACGGCTGAACCGATTTGGCTAATTTTAGTATTGAAATATTCGTGGAAGTCAAGGGAAGGTTTAAACGGTGAGAAAATATTGAATAAATGAGTGGAAAATAATAAAAAAGATAATTTTATATTCCCATACAAATACAAACCGTTCGTACTTACCTGTCAAACATATGATGTTTGTTCCGTCGGTTCGGTATTTTTAGAATAATTACATGTAGATCTAGACTAAATAAGGGTTTGGAATCGACAACATACTTGCATAATAGTCTGATTATCGCATATTTAGATTTAAAACATGTAAAATAATGACACTATAATGACATTAATGACACATGTGATGGGTGCGTTCAGAAAGTAACACTTAAAATGTTGTTAGGGAAATTGTGAATGGATATGATACAAATAAATATTCTACCGAGAAAAAGACGTTGTCAGGTAAAATCTTCCTTCGCCCGTAAAACCGACTTTACAGGCAACCATTTTTTTTTATCATTATAATCTAAGTATTCATTTATTGAATAAAATGCGTTATCTGCTAAAAAAATGATAATAAACTTTTAAATTGTGGCATGTCGGATTCTCGTATAGATACAGGTAACTTATTATATAATTTCGGTGCCATGCCGAATGCACTTTTAGCTAGTAATGCCGTTTTCAATGGGATAGTATTTAGTCTATATCTCTGGCGGATACTTTTAAATACAGCAAACTGATTAATATTGTTCTTTACATACATTACAATTTCAAAAATATATAAACACGGCGTAGTTAATATTTTCTATTCAATAAAAATTGTCTTGCACGTTTCTGTTGGTCGTAACCCATAAACAGATCTTAGGCATTTCTTTTGAGCCTTAAATACTAAATCTCTGTCATTAGAATTGCCCCAGAATATAATGCCGTATCGAAGTGTAGAAGTAACATAGGCGTGATAGACGGTGAGCACTGCTGGTCGATTAACTATTTTGCCAAGGTTTTTTACAAATAATGTCAATTTGGTCTTTCCATGTTAACTTATTATCTAGATTTAATCCTAAGAATTTGGTATTGTTGGTTTCTTCAATGTTATAATTATTATATGTCACTTTTAAATTAGGCATGTGGTTAATTCTCTGATAGAAGTTCATTATTAAAGTTTTGCTTTTTATGTGCAGATTGTTGTAGTTAAGCCAGTCAATAATTAATTTTAATGCAGTATTTATATTATTTTCGCATGCATATGGATTTTCTCCCGTTATTATTACCGTACTATCGTGAAAAATTCATATATTAATCTTAGACCAAGCTTCCATCCTAAATTGAGATTGTTCAATATCTTCAAATCTTTTATTCAAACTGGACTCATATTTTTCTCCTTAACGCAGTAATGAAAAATGTAAGTGCCTTCAACTAACTAAAGTCGCCTTAAGCCCACATTAAAATGGGCTGGGGGTCCAATAAGTTGACCCTTCTTTCCATTTAGCGCAAATCCTTTAAAAACTGGGAGCGACGGCGGACTCTTGATTTAGATAACGGCCGCGTAAAGTCACGTCTTGGTAAAAGCGACGCTTAGACGAGAATGAAGAGGACCTAAACAAACAGATATTGCCTAAGCAGAGGCTCGCGGCACTTTTTCAATTAGCTTCCAATTGTTACTGATTTATACTGACTTCATCATATTTATATGATGTTACACCTTGTCGACGGACCATATTTTAATTTTAATGACACTTCATTAATATTAGTCAGTTATTGTTAATTTAACTAACAATTAACACACAGTCAATGGTAGAACAGGAGGATTCGAATTAATAAGTACGAGTAATAAGAATTTCCTGCGTAGTCCTAGAGCTCTATTTGATGCTGACCGCATACTATGTAAATAAGTCGCAAGCTGTAAACGTTTGATGCCTATGAATATATATTCGGACTAACGCAATTCATAGAGGTAACGATTTTCTGAAGATTCCATGTCAACGCCAAGTAGATTCCAGCCCACCCATTAATACCTAAGTATAGGTTTTACAAACCTTCGTGCAAATATTACTTAGGGGCCATAAAATCCACATATAGGCTGGATTCAACCCAACAGCTGGCTTCGGTCGGGAGATCATCGGGATCGTCCAACCTACGCTCTGCAGACATGTCCCTTGTGCCCTTTGTGCCTCGGAGTAAGCACGGCGAGCCAATGTGTGAAATTGAATCTGAGATCGAACCTTTGCATTTTCAAGAAAGCGAAGCAGCATTCACACCACCCCCGCTAAGCGCATTCCCGACTCCAGCCTCCACTCTGCAGACATGTCCTCAGCCCTTTGTGCTTCGGGAGTCAGCACGCTCGAGCCAATGTGTGGAATTGAATCTGCGATTGAACCTTTGCATTTTAAAGTACTAGTTGGAAATAAAACAAGTTCCGCAGTCTTTCACGTATCGGCTTGTTTAGAGGAATGTTACATAAGCATTGTATACTGCCTCCTACATTGTACAGTACAATACAAGATACAAGTACTTACTCTTTTTTGGACACCTTACCAAACAAACACTAAATATACAATGCAAGAAATTACAATTAGAGAAAACTATCGCAGACTTAGAGGAGCACAGTGGTCTTATCGCTAAAAACCGGCCAAGAGCATGTCGGGCCACGCTCAGTGTAGGGTTCCGTAAATGCCCATCCTTCACAATAGACGAGGTTTAAATTAAGAGAAAGATTTCAAGCTCTATAAAAAGGTCGTAAACGCCAAAGTGATTGTAATTACTTATTACCTTCTTGAAGTTATTGATTATACGCGCCAGATTGAGTGGAATGTTTTAACGCAGTATGGCACTTAACTAATATGGTGTTACGTTCGAAGTATAAGGACATCGCGGGGCACTTACGTCATTTTAAAGAAAATTATGAAATTTTGCGATAAATCAAAAACGGATCGACCGATTTTATTCAATATAGTTTTCATTGAAAGTACTTATAAGACCTCATTTTCATGATTTTTTTGACCCGTGGTTGTAAAGTTAGAGGGGGGGACGCTATTTTTTCGATTTCTGGAGCGAATATTTACAAAACTGCTGACTTTATCAAAAAATAATGTTTGGAGACCCCTATTATTTTTAAATGACCTATTTAACGACAACACACTAGTATTGGAACGAAAACATAAATTCACCCCCACTTTAGGTGTACGAGTTCATACACGTACTCATACCAAATTTCAGCTTTCTAGTACTAATTATCACGGAGCTAAGCCGCGGGCGGACAGACAGACGGACAGACGGACATGGCGAAACTATAAGGGTTCCTAGTTGACTAAGAAACCCTAAAAAGCGATCTCTTCCACTTTCCTAAGTAGAGAAAATCTCCTTGTTACATACCAGACCTGGTACTAATCTAGCAACAGCAGATAATACAAATTGTGAACTATTATTCTAATTAACCTACCTATAGTAATGTCAGTTTCTTTTTTTTGTTGGGTTGGACTGAAACCCTCACCTTTAAATGGCAATCATGTCACTTACATGCATTTCGGAATCTAGGCTTTGTACTCAGGATGGCTAACAGCTTCACAAATATGAAGGCTATTCAGGCATTGTATAATGCATTAGTGAGAAGCCAGTTAGAATGTAACTCGGAAATCTGGGCACCGGACGAAGCAAAGTACAGTGTCATGTTAGAGCGAATTCAAAATAAGTTTATTAGATATATTTACAAGAGGCAATACGGAGTCTATCCTTTTTACCCGTTAATGTATCCGACATTGTTTATTTTAGGCATGGTCGGATATAATCAGCTAAAAGTCAGGAGAGATTTGTCACTTGTGACATATATCTTTAAATTAATTCGAGGAAAACTTTATAATCCCGATATATTGAGCATGGTGGGAGTAGTCGTCCCTCGCCCCGGCGGGGTGCGGCCGCTGTGGCGGGAGGCACCGCTGACGCGAGCGCTTCGCACATTGAACCTCATTGCCACCGATTTAGACATATTTTATTGTTATATAAATGAATTTACTAAGTTAGCCTTGTATAAAATATGTTACTTTAGTTAAGTTATCTTTTGCTACATTGTCGCATTGGGTTTATCCTGTTATGACTAAATATTGTAGATGTGGAAATTAAAAAAAAAAAAAAAATAGGCCATTTCAGATTTCTTTCTAGACAGAAAATTACAGGCAACTCTTGGTCACTTTTGATATAAAAAAAAAGATCACTTGCTTAAAAAAATATATTTATATATCATCAAAAATAACTTTTAGTCTCGTAAAGCGGTCCTCCTTCACAGAAGTGAAGTGCCTCCTCAACACTTTTCCCTTTCTCCTCATCCCCGCGTTTTGCAGCGCTATCAGTGTTCCGAAACTTGCAAGTTAACCCCATATTTTAATAACAATAGCTTGAGTTATCAAAGCGAGTGACTTGTCTATCCCTTTGATGCGCTGACCCTACTCAAGTGTGGGTCCGGCTTTATCGGCGCAGTCACGCGGAAACTTATGTCTTTTTATGACAGCGCCATACTTGGAGCTTGTCTTAAATACATTTGTGGAAATCTCGAGCCATCTCGATGCCAGCGTCAGTTGTGTCAACCATGTCTCAGTGTTCGTATAATCTTGTAAATTAAATTATAATAAATGTTACAGTATACATTGATTTACAGTATAGTAGACATAAATATTCCCAACCGGAAGCTTCCCATGTATTTTTAATGTATGTGTTTATTGTTATCTGTGCTGATCAGCTGTAGCTGTATATTGATTTATTTACAATGAACAATAAACACATACATAAAAAAATTATAAAATACACATATGCAAATGCAAAAATAAACACATGATAGAAGTCCAACATGGTTTCTCTGCAACCTTCTAGTAGTAATGTACCTGTAAAATTATATGCATATCGAGAGAAGATGTATAAATGTGCAGTTTACTAGAAGTACCTATAGTGTCTTTATTGCGCTGATAAACTTGTAGCCTACAATTTATGTAATTTTTTTACTAATTCAAAATAAAATGTATTTCTTCGACTCTACTTCTTTGTTCTGCATCCGTTATCTGTCAGCAGCGCACGGAAGGCTGTGAATAAATCCGTTCGACTACATTAAAACGTCACTCAAACTGTTTGGAGAAAAATGCAATGCTTGAATACGTTACCCTTTACCCTTCCTTCTTATTGTTCTATGCTGAAATATTTACAGAGAGTAAATAAAGATATGTTTACCTTTATCAAGAGTCCTACCACGATGCTGTAAATTTATATTAAATGTCAATAAAAACAACATTGAAACGTTTTGTAACATTGAAAACTTCCACTTGAGGCTCTGCAAATCGTCATGTTTGACTCAATGCTTAAAGTCTAAGTAGCTACTAGCTACAGCAAACTATTCGAATAAATATATATATTCAAGAAGTTACACACTTGTCTAAAAGAAGATAAGGTCTTCTAATCAATAGAGATAATAGCATTCAGTGTAAGTAATTTACTTACCTGGAAATATTTAACTGTGAGAAAAGAACACTAACCTTAGTTTACTACTCGTATTTACGTAGCGATACCTATGTAGTGGTTAATAAAACAAAATTTTATCCAGCGAAGCATAAGAAAACAAAATCAAAACTACTTCATAAAATCCAGTTTTCCAACTTTAAGATGAAATTAAACCGCACGAAAAGAAGAGCAAGTTGGACACTGATTAGCATTTTATGGAAGTTTTCCTTTGAAACCTGAGCTGCCGGAGTTCATCGACTAACTATTAATCCTAAGCAAGTTCGCCCGTAAAAAGAGCTCACTTCCTAAGACGTGTCTATCTAGGTACATGATTAAATATTAGTCTGAATACACACGTTCCGTATCGGATTTAATTCCCGTTGTATGGTGAATTATGTAGTATTTTTCAATTCAATCGAAATATCAGGACGTTATATGTATGTTACAGAGAGCTATGGAGCCGATATCGACAATGAAATGTAATTCATACTCATATTATTTCATTTTTATTTAGGTAAGTACCTATACTGTTAGATGTTTTATGTGAGAAGATTGTTTGTTCTTTTACACGCCGTAAACAATTAAATCAGGCTATAGCAGCTGGCAAATATACTTAAAGAAATACCAATTATAGTTAAAAATACAGTGTTAAAGAGAATTAAGTTGCTGAAATGGCCAATAAAGATTACGCGCACGATCTCGAGGTAGCATTATGCTGAGGGACCTTCTCAAGGCAATTCTTAATTATAATAGTGCATAATATTAATTCTTTATTATATTTTTTTGTTAGTTACTATATATTTAAGTATATAAATTAATGTTTTTCTTTCTTTCTTTCTTTCACAAAGACTTCGCGCTGGCAGTCACGTATACATCAGCGGCATCAGGGCGCACGAAGGCACCAGTTCCGCCTTCCGCTATTGCTGATTGCGCGTTCGTGAAATAAAATACAGTTTACTCTTGTTTACTCTTGTTTTTAAAACACTTACATGGGCACATTTTTCTCAGTCGGTTTTCCTAAAATATGCACAGACACTGTAATTATCTCAGGTAATAATGACTATTACCGTCAGGTAATTATTCATTTAATATAAGACACATATTATGAGACGTGTAATACTATATTACTGCAGAGGCCGCGAAATAGGGAATTGTTGGCCGAGTAGTAATAGATGGCCGATGGATGGATAGAGGCCGACAATCCCTGTTCGCGCCGAGGCTTGTATAGTGCTTTTCTCAAATAAATGCAAGGAAATAATACAAATGTTCAACTTATATATTCATTCAATTCAATTCAATTTTTATATAAAAAAAAATGGCTACTGCCCATTGGGTCAATTCTGCCAGTGTCAAAGTTGACGAACGTTGTACGGTGAGATGAGCTTTTTGTAAAGTGATAGCGATTTACAAAAAACCACACGGACTATCGGGCCTTGACCCAGGAAGGGCTATGAACGCTTCAAGTTGAATCCTTCATTAGCTATTCACTCATACGTTAGATCACTGCACAATACGCTATCAATACTGAAATGAAATGAAATGAAATAATTTATTCAGTAAGTAGGCCACAAGGGCACTTTTACAAGTCAGATTGTGAGTCTACCGGCATTTCGCAAGAGGAGACCGCTGTTGAGAAGAAAGCCGAAAGAAACTCAACAGTAAGTCATTTTTTCGTGAATTATACTTAAAAACTAATACAATTATATTATAGCTAGGTAATTGATACATATATGTTAGAGGAGATGTACAAGTCTCCAAATCAATGTTTACACTAAAAATTATATAAAATAAAGTGATTTTTTTAGAGATGTAGAAGGTCTCTAGGCGTCACGACACGCAATATAGATCGGTATAATTAATTAATGAAATAATTCAATTCCGTTGAGATGTATAAGGTCTCAAGGAGTCAAAATCAATAACTAATGCAACAAAATAATTAAGTACTTAATTTAGATTTTTTAGAGATTGTACATGGTCTCTAGGCGTCACAACATGCAAAACAAAATAAATTTATTTAAATCCTTAGAAAAGTTAAGGACTGAATAAGAAACTAACTATACAAAAGAAAAAATAAATAAATAAATAATTAAACTAAATTTCTTAGAGATGTATATGGTCTCTAGGCGTCACAATTTACAAAATAAAAAAATATAAATAATAAATATATGATAACAGTTAAATTTCATTCCTCAGAGATGTATAAGGTCTCTGAGCGTCATTGTACAGTACACTAAGTTTATTAGAGATGTATACAGTCTCTAAGTCTCTAAGTAAAAAATAACTTCAGTCGAGTACAGGATGAAGTCTCTCACGTCAGTTCATTGAACACTGGAAAGCAGTTACTACACAACTAATTAGGCCCTTGCTAGTATGAACAGACCGGACCCCACAAACGGCACCCGTTCACGAGCATGACGCATATCTCAGCCATCGCCTCCCTCAACCATATTATAGGGAAGGTTGCGACCCGATCAACGATATTAATACTACACATTGAACAACAAAAATGAATAAATAATGAACAACGAAACTTAAACGCATGCGGCCATCTTGAGACACGAACCGGAAGTCTTATATATTCATATATTTTTACTATTCCCGTCAACTTTTTACTTTTTTCAATTTTTTTTTAAGCTGTTCGTGTTAATGTTTTTGCCACCAAATGTTAAGATGATTTTATTTATTAAAAAAATAGAACACCTTATTAATAAGATATTGTTATATTTTTTAACAATAAACGTGATTCCTTGTTTATTTTATTAAATATCTGTTTTAATCTAATTGAATAATCTAGTTAAATATAAGAAACAAAACGTAAATATACATGCACAAACTACGTTTTTTTTTATTGGCAGTATGCCATAGATTATCAATACAAGAAATAAACCCCACTGAAACAAAAGACAATCTCTTTGTTGGCCACGGCCAATAATGTTGTATGAAATTCCTTTATTGACCTCTAATTTGAAATTAGAACGAATCTTCAAAAATTGCTATACAAAGACGTATTTCGCGTTCTATTACCGCGATCATAAGAACGACATTTCCTTGGATGTTTGAGAAAAAGAACAAACAGTATACTGGCATAAAACACCCTAATAAAGATTAAAATAATATGAGTATGAATTAAATAGGCTCCATAGCTCTCTATAACGCCCTATCGTGTCGTGCTATGATTATTACGATGCCTAAAATCATTACGATCAGCAACGATGGAATTTTGATAACGTGTGGTCTAAGCTTAAGTCTTTCTATTTAATTAGACTGAGCTGTAGCAGTAGCTAAAAACATCCCTCACCCGCGAACATATTAAAGTTTTATACCTGTTCTGATGCTTGATTAAAACGGGTATTCATCCTGCGAGAGATTTGGTATGATGTAATAAATATTTATGAAATGATATTCATAAAATATTTTATGATAAAATGATAATGCACTTCGCATTTCAGACTACACTATTTTTACGGCGTGTATTATAGCTAGAGAACCTTTAGAGTAAAAACACAATTCCTCGCGACGTCGTCGTGACGTGCAACGTTGCATAAACAAAGGGTTTAATAAATAAACTACTCTTAAAATTATAAAAAGCATTTATTTCGAACAGCACAGACTCATACTTATAACGGAATGATCAGGAAACAGGATTAACAAACTATGATTCTGCTAAGGCTACTACTACTACGAAAACTCTTATTGTGAACAGACCAATAATTCACCACTTAATGTCCCCGAGGGCTTAATAAATCGGAGGTTTTATTAGTTTATTGATTGTTTTAAAAACGCACCGCTGGCGCTGCGCCTAATTACCTCCACTAATTGCGATGGCGCGACTAAAACATACAACTATACACTATGCGTCAACCGTCACGTAGGTATATCTTTACCAGGAGAAACTGTGTCGGTGTGACAAAATATTCTGTTTTTTGATATTGACAAAAGCCGTTTGAATTGTATTTATTGGTTGTTTATATGTCAACAATTTGTCGTAAGTCGTGGTAACGCGCTCAACTGGCATGTGCGCACCGCTAGTGAGCCATACTCATATAACTATCTCCTTTACACTCACTCACTAAATGCAGTTCAAATTGACAAAATCGATATAGATTAGTCATATAGCCAATCTTCCTATTATCGACGTTTTCATATGTAGCTTGGGATGCTTATGTGTAATTTGACTGAATTAATAATCGCCCCATTAAAGTCTTATTGTCTAATCCCAAACGGATCCATGATATATGTACCTACAATGCCAACAAGGCAATGCCATCGAACAGAATTGCAAATCCAGGGCAATATCCGGTTTGAACCAGTTCGTAATGGCGGCGACACGTCAGTTTCCTGTCTAATGCATTCTATTGTTATCGGATCTTGTGCATGCGTATCGGTATCGATTAAATGTTGCAAATACCTACTTACAGTTTAGGGTAGTATCCTAGTATCATATCGATAGCAAAATTTTCTATAACGAATTACCTCACTACGACTAACTACGACCTACGGCAACACGGCGAGATGACATGAACGTGAGGTGCTGGTGACATTTGTAGTCTTGGCCTAAGCCAAACCACAACTAAACTGTGTATTAGGTACCAAGAAAAGCTAAATTTCCATTACAATTGGAAAGTCAGAAGGCTCAGCAAGTATTATTTTTCTGCAATCGACTTGTATCAAAGACATTGAGGAATCTGAATCCAAAACATTAACCATATTTAATCTTATGTACGTTTTGTTTATGTACTCACGTTATGTGTGTAAATAGACAGACATGCGTGTTCAAGCCATTTGACCATGGTTGCAAAGCCAGTTGACAGTTTTTTTTGGCAAAAAAGCATTCTGACTGACGCCATTTACCCTTATGGGCCATAGATAGGCTGACATATAAGGTCTTTGTAAGTTTATAGGTTTTTGCAATATCCTCAGCAAAAAAAAATTTACAATGTTAAATACTAGACGCAGATCGAATTTCGATGAAATAAAAAAGCTATGTAGCTAAAACACCAAGGGAGAAGTACAAACTGAATCTATACAGAATAGCTTTGTGCTGTAACTTCGACAATGGCCGAGTAAAATGACTAGTTTGTTAACCTGTGAACGTGGCGTTAAATGGGTTTGTAGGGTTCCTCATTGAGCATAATAATAGTAGAGGAACAAGGCTCTCATCTTTACGTTTTTAATTATTTACCATTTAAAACCAAATTGGGGCTCAGCGTTCTATCGAACACTGATGATACACGTACAACGCTCCTCTTTTTAAGTCAGGGGTTAAAGAACGAGGGGTACAGAACCCAGCAGCAGCTTGACCGATTTTTTACATACACTTACAGCGCTCCTCTTTTTAAGTCAGGGGTTAAAGAACAAGGGGTATACAGAACCCACCAGCAGCTTGACCGATTTTTTCCTTTTCCACGTTTGAAACAAAGCGCTCAAATAACTCAGACATTTCCATACGTGACGCTCCCCACTAACAAATCTAATTTGTACGTCCATCGTTACGTCCAACTTTTTGATAGAGGATATTTGAAGCCCCATTCAGCCTGCATGAGGAGGTTTTTGCGCCGCAAACGCGTACGAATGCGATAAAATGATCGGGGACTTTCTGAAGATTTCGAGTGCACGTGATTTTTTAGAGCTTTGGCAGTGTGGCGGTGTGATGACATCTGGTTTTAATGAAGTTTTAGCAGAGAGTAGGGAGGGAATAGAGTGACTATAAAGAAAGCGAAGTAAAGTTGTTGTATATATAGGTCTGCTAGTTAAGCAGTGCTCGTCTTATCTGTCAAGCCTGTCCTGCGTGACTAGGTATTAGTTGTTATAATTGATGATTACCAACGACATCATCAGTTTTTGCGACGATTCAGTGGCGATGCAGTCCGAAAAAGGCCGCGATACAGTCGCTGCAGTATACCCTCGCTCACGTTATTCGTTAACACGCTTCTGCATGGCTACTATCGCAATACAGCATCGCTTCAACCGCTATTCAGCATCGATACAGTCACGATGCAGAATTAATTAAAACGCGAACCGTCAGACGTGTCAACACGTTTTCAACAATAAAATTAGTTTCTTGTTTTTATAATTTTAAGAATGTGATTTTAATATTATAAATATTATATAGGTAAGCTATATTTGCATTCTTTTTTATTAAGGGAACTACGACATGCAAACATTATCAAGCTTATCTCGTTAATAATTAAAACAATCAAATAACCTTACTGTTAGTTTGTCACACAACGGAATATACTATTCAATTGTCTACCAGTCAGTGCCGCAGTTAACCTATATTCCAGGCGTATTCAGCGCTCATATATAATTCACAGTCTAAATCTATTCCCCGTTCCATTTGTAACAGTTCCGTAACTGAGTGGAATTATTGAGAGGATCCGCGACAATGCAGGGGAAAAGTCCACAAAGTGTATCATAAATTAAAGTCTAACAATTGGTGCCAACTATACGACCCTGAAGTTTAGTCATGTTCTGTATTGATTGATGCCTCAATATAGTTTTGTAACTATTCTGTAACGCAATGAAATCATTGAGTGGGCCCGCGACAATACAGGGTCTTTACCACAACAACTATATCAATAATTAAAGCGCTAATAATTGGCGCGTCCCTGAGATTTTATCATGTTATTTAGTGGTTCATGCGTCAGTATAGTTTTATATCTATTCGCTAACGCAGTAGAATAATTTCAAAAGTGAGCCCGTGGCAATGCAGGGTTAAGTCTCTAGGGTTGCATAACTTGCATCATGTTTTCATTATTGGTATGTCAATCTAATTCTATAAAAAAAATTTAACTCATCTAATTATTCAGTAGGCTCATGTGTTGTCTGTAGCCCACGACAAACATACGAAATCGCAGAAAATTGCGATTGCGAATATACACTATCAAGCAATTGTACCTATACGCTTAAAGACCTAAATTCAAAACCTAAGTGCGAAACAATTCAATCATCATAGATATTTCAGATTTCTGCGTACTAAAATCTGCGTTACAGTTCGTACCTCTGGTTCTAACTTTGTACAGTTAGATGAGAAATTTGCAAGGATGGCCGTCAGCTGATAAAAATAGATTGGTCCGGAATAGCCGGATCGATGGCGGTGCATCCACGCACGTGCTGCAGACGCCCGTGTGCCGGTTGAACTAAACTGTTCACACCTCGTTTGTATGGGACATTGTAGACACTAGGTGCAAAATTTCAACGGTATAAGTCCGGGTAGCGCAGTAGACTAAAGATGGTAATTTCCTTGCTAACGCATTCACTGCCAGCAACGCACCGTCATACTACAGGCAGTGAATGCGTTAAGTTAATTTAAATTAGTCGACATCGACTGTCCTACTAACTTATTTTTGTCCTTCTTAATTATTTTAAACCTAGCCTAAAGAAATAATTAGCAATTAAGAAGTAATTTCGCCGTGCCAGTCCCATTGAGAAATAATAGTTTGATGGTATACCAGCATTTCGGTATGTCTTTAAACTAGCTGATCTGATCTGTCAGGACATTAACTCATAACATGTGTTTTCCAATTATGCACAAGTTGAATTAGATTGCTAAGAAACAGCCATGTAGAAATATGTAGTAATGGGTGCGCCAAAGTTCACATAATTTTTCAACCCCGATTATTGGAACTCCGAAAATGTTACTCATACAATTTTTCATTATAATAGTCACTATTTATACTTAGTCACTATTACTACCGATCATAACTCCGAACCATTTAAAATCATAATGTCAATTATCATAAATATCTCTAATACTACTTTTTGTTTTCATACATTTATTCATCATAACTGTTTTTGATCCTATTTTTCACTGTCATACATTTTTTAAGCAGACTAGTTTGTACTCATAAACTCTACAATCCTATATTTTATAAGCAGATTGTGACAAAATGCAACGTGGCTCGAAAACCGAAAACTGTAGGTTAGGTTAGGTTTGTATTATGACCACGTATAGCGGAGCGAGCGAAGCGAGCGGAGCGTCAAAATGCTTGCCTGCTTGCTTGCATGAACACTTGTAAATAATCTACTATTACATCAAATTTTTATAAGCA
Organism: Apotomis turbidana; assembly: GCA_905147355.2. Taxonomy (NCBI): domain Eukaryota; kingdom Metazoa; phylum Arthropoda; class Insecta; order Lepidoptera; family Tortricidae; genus Apotomis; species Apotomis turbidana. The sequence goes on from LR990281.1 coordinate 12,882,161, forward strand.
AATGCAGAGCCAGGATGGATTCGGGAAGAAACTTTATTTACTAAGTGTATAATGCCGTTAGGAAGAGCTGCGCCAAAATGGAACGTGGTTCCAAAACCGAAAACTGTAGGTTAGGTTAGGTTTGTATTGTAACCACGTATAGCGGAGCGAGCGGAGCGTCAAAATGCGTGCATGCTTGCTTGCATGTACACTTAACTCGCTATAACTCAAAACAAGTATTATGAATAAAAACATATGGAGAAAAACTGCATCGATGTTTAAATGTTATGATTGACAAGTTTATCGTAATTTATGATTCTGAATAAAAGAAATATGAAAATCAGCATTATGAGTACACACATAATCTTAGTGACGACATTATGAATTACGATGTTCTGAAAACTGTCTATTATGAACTCGGTAGGTAGTAGTACAAATTTATGAGGGACAAATGTATGAAGTTAAAAATTCGGAAGAGTGATGATTCTGACTAGAAATCGGTAGTAGAAGAAAAATTCGGAGGATCAATTTTATGTGAGCCAATATGGACCCTGTAGTAATATTTATTCCTCCCGAAACCACCTAATATACCTACTTCCACAAACTTTCAACAATAAGTGTCCCCAAAAGCACTAAAACTTCGAATTCGGTGTACAAAAGGACATATAACTTGCTTTTAAATGATCCGGTATAAATGTTTCTATTTGTTATATTTCCATTTTACTCACAAACGCTGACACAGAAACGACCAACCTCAGCCATCTGAAATCCCAAGATTATTATTTGCTATAACACCGCCAATGTAAGTTGACACTTGGACCCCCGGAATGGCGTACATGGGTCGATTTAATGCGTAGTTTCGGGGAGGTTACGTAGATCTAGCTAATGTGGTGCTATATTTTGAATCCAGGTACGGTGACATTTGGCTAAGGTTCAACCCGAGCGAGGGTGGGTTTGCAGTATGTACGCTATGCAAATGTCGTCGCGTGGTGCAAGTGACAAACGGAATGGAATTAATAATTTCAGTGTGGATGCTAGAATAATGCATGCCATTCTTGATTACGTTATATCATACATCGGGGTTTTCGGAACACGAATATTTTGACGCCTACTGACGGCGTAACTAGTGTTAAATCATTCGTGCTCCGAAAACCCCGATGTATGTATATATCATCAATCGGACTTACGCTAGAGCAGACTTCAGAAAAAACATTAAGCGTGAGGGAAAGTGGAGAGGCTATGAAGTGAAAGACGTCACAATTATTAATAAATTACAAGCGAAAGGAAGCTAGTTCATACATAAAAATACAATTTTATTTTGTTGCAAAAGCAAGCTTATGTCTTTACAGACATAAGTTTCTTAAATGTAAATATTATCGCAGATTTATCTTTACATCTTCCTTTTTTTTACACTCAAAATAATAATTACGTTACAAGGAATGAACATTTAATTAAAAAAAGGATCACTCAGTAGCGGTACCGTAGTTATTTGTATGGAAACCTAAAGCCATTAAAATCACTCCATGTTTCATAATTATAATTCCTCGACCAAATTATTTATATGAGTTTCCTCAAGTCTTACCAACGAGTGTCACAGAGACTTTTTAATATTATATGGCAAAAATTTAAAGCTGCGAACGAACGAACAAATACGAAATCGTATGAACCGTCCTGTAGTGTCTCATGTTCGTTAGTGGTACCACAGAATAGATTAGGTACACGGGTTAACCAATAAAACAAGGTGTTACATTATTAGTTATCACATCACGACGCATTTTTGTATAAGCAGCTTGCGATTTTTAAAACTTGGTGCTCGTTTTGCTTAGATGTGCAATGATTGACTGGTCAGTCTCTAGTCGTCAGTGACCTGCACCTTACCCCAGTGAACTCCGCCGCCGAGATTCCCAGAGCCGGTCTCCAGTTCACGCACTTTACGACCGTCGACGGAACTGCGACTGCGATCCGTCATAAATGTAACTCGACTTGATTCGTAATTAGTATTGATGCCGAGGGATTTCGGGTCACGTAGAGCATGATGCGTGTTACTGGGACGGATGATGAATGAGAAAGAAGCGCCCCTGGGAGGAATATGTTAATTTGTGAAACCCAATCATGTAAACTTCTACTGCGTTATATTATATTTCAAGTACGTATTTAACGTACCTACCCGTTTGTAGGGCGAACATTGTTTTTTTTATAAACCTATACTACGCATATGACCTACGAAATTATGAAATGGTGAGTGACATTCAGCCATGAATCAAAAGTAACGCGACTTTTATAGTACGCCTTATAAAAAAATCTCTCTTTAGCGACTATAAATAGTACCTGCTTATCCAATATAAATCCCAGCCACAACGTTCTAAATCAGACCTGTTTTCCATTATCAGGTACAGATATTAAATTCTCAAGCACTGTCATATTTATAGAATAGGCACCAATCAACAATGTATTTATACATAATTAAGTATTTATTATACCCCATTCCGCAATCAAAAGGAAACACACACAAACAAGCTAAAAAAAAATAACAAAGCATTTCATATAAGGCGAAGAAGTCGAGGGTCGTATTATTTCAAACATTAAGACGAGAATATTGCCGCTGGCAATTTATGAGAGCAATGTGGAGCCTTATCTTCCGTATTAAAGATTTCATTAAATCATGCTGGGCAATAAAACAGTTTGATACCGCAGTTAGGTCCCGGGTCACTGAGTTAATGACGTGTTCTTGAGTACTGGCGTAAGGGAGTGAAGTGACGGTGGGCGAGGCAGTCATCTCACTCGCTCTTTTCAATGATTATTTATAGATATTATATGTATATAGAAATAATCAACCTTAACAAAGAGTTAAGACAAGAAATAGACGCACTCATGTGTATCCTCAAGTCTCTAAACTTCCAAAATATTACTCACTAATAAATCACTTTTCGAAAAGTATATTTGCGTTCTATTACGTTTTCGACTTGAAGCGATAAATGAAATTTGCACAATATGTAGGTTTCTGTGCGATGTTCAGTCTCGCCTATTAATACACAATACATTCAGCGGGTCTATGATGGTTGCGTTTATCAAGTGACAAAACATCTGTCTCTCACAGTCGCATTTTGTCGAAACGTGACGGATGCTTTGTCACTTATTTATATAAACGCAACCATACTGACATTGGCGAAAGCCTCGAGCTGCCATTCTCGGCTTAATAATAATAGCGCAACCATCATAGACCCGCTGAAAACTAATTCGTATCACGTGGCGATTGCTGAGACTCGAACTTCTCTAACCAACATTTCTAGTTCACTAATTCCAAAATATTTACCATGGCTGTGTAATCGAATACCACATACAGTATAATAGCTCTTGGCAATTTTCAAAACATTAAACACCGTAATTTCAAAACTGTTCTTAATATTACGCAGAAACGGCGGGCGTTTCATTCTCCAAGACTTCCAAGAGATAAAATTCGGGTCAACCTAGTTAAGCGATCCTTAAAAAATGGGTAATGAAATTTCACCTTTTATGAATACGAAATCCCCCGGGGGATACGAACAGAATGCCGTTTTCAATTCGCTCGAAAACCGATCTGACCAATGTAAAAGGAAATATTAATTTCTTCCTTACTCTGTTTCCAAGTTGTGCCGGGGATTGAAGAATTGAATATTTGCACTTGTTAATTTAATATTACTATATGGATTATTGCGAATTTGCGACTGCTTTGAATTGAATAAGTCTAAAAATGTATTTAATTTTGAAAGTTAGAACTTACTTTATTGACAGATTTTGTATTTACTACCTATATAGGAACATTTTGGTACGGAGAAGAGCATCCTTAACGATGTTCAGCATATTTATCGCGACTGCTCGTTTACACTATATACTTTCAGTGATAGGATTAGGTAGTGCCATTTCGCGGGACTTCGGTGCGTGAGCTTAGTATGGACATACCTTTTAATACTGGGATTACATATAAAAAATTGTGAGTTTGTGTTTGGTTCAGAAATGTTATAAATGTGTATTGTACAATTAATTTGCTAGCATAGTACAGGCATTCACGAGAAGGGAATATGAAGACAGATAAACCGTACCTACGACTTATCTGTTGGTATTCACGTGTCAGTTTTCATCGGACATACTTAAATTATCTTTTTTTTTGTATCCATGGTTGCTTGCGGGTCCGAAGGACCCTTTGCACTGCTGGTGCCAGGCGTGCTACTCCGCTTGGAGAAGCACCGGAAAAACTTAAATTATCCAATCCTGTCGTCTCACACATCCCCCTAGGGGAGTGTGGGGATGCCATACCAGGGCTTAGCCCTTTTTGGCGGCCTCATCTCCGTCCGTGATGACGGACGGGCGGTCTCGTTAGAGACCTCAGTTTCTTCCACATTGTGGATTTTGCGTGCATCTTCTCGTGGTGGTAGCGGTCAGGTCAGGTTCGGCGTGAGCGCTGCTGCTGCTTCCTCTCTTCTACTCTTCTAGGTGAGTTGGGCTCAGCTGCTGATGAGCACGGTGGCCTATCTGCGGCTTTGCGGATTCGTTGGCCTTTCAGCGGCGTTGTGGTGACCTGGATGGGTTTCCAGGGGGCTCATTCGGGGGGCACGAGCTCTCTCGGCAGAGCTCTGCCCCTTCCGTCTGGTGGACGAGTGTGGAGTGGTGCGATGCCTTCCAGGGATGGGATCCCGGAGTTGTCCGCACGGCGAAACATGGCTCCTGCCAGCTGCCCGATGAAGGCGTCCAGCCCTTGCCATTTGAGATCCCGGAAGATCGTTTCGTTGCGCATGTAGCGCGGCGCCGAAACGATTGTGCGCAGGGATTGGGACTCCTGCGCACGCAGCCTTCTCTTGCTGGTCTCCGATGTCAAGGCGTACCATGCGGGGGCCGCGTAGGTCAGGCGGGACCGCAGGTACGTCTTGTATATCCCCAACTTTGTGCGTAGGGGAAGGCTGCTGGCAAGTACTGGACGAAGTCGAGTGCGTGCCACTCTTGTTCGCCGTGCTGTCTCTTCCACATGTCTCGTCATCGTGAGCCCCCTGTCGATGGTCACACCCAGGTACTTGGCTGTGTGCGACCAGGGGATGTCCTGTCCGAACATACGAAGCGGAGGCGGCTGCTTTACCCTTCCAGTGACCATGGCCTGCGTCTTCCCGACGTTGACCGACAGTCGCCAGCGGGCTAGCCATTCTGGCAGGACGTCAAGCGAGCACTGGAGCTTGACGGCGGCATGTTTTGCGTTTAGCGACGACGCGAAGAGGGCCGCGTCGTCCGCATATAAGCCCAGCTTGACGTCGCCCGCCACCGGGATGTCGTCGGTGTATCGGGCGTAGCAGGCCGGGGATAAGCAGCTGCCTTGTGGAACGCCCGCCAGTATCGGGCGCTCCGTTGAAGTGGCGTCCTCCACCGCCACTTGGAATCTTCTGTCGGACAGGAACGATGCTATGACGCGCACCACGCGTCGAGGAGCTGTAGACGTCGACAGTTTGTAGGTGAGGCCCTCGTGCCACACCCTGTCGAACGCCTTCTCCATATCGAGGAATGCTGCTACAGTAACCGACTTCCTGTTCATGGCGGCTGCCATGTAGTGCAGCACCCTCGATAGCTGCAGGGTGGTTGAGTGCCCTGCGCGGAATCCAAACTGCTCCGGACGGGGCTCGATGTGGGGCTGGAGATGGTTCAGCAGGAGTCTTTCGAACACCTTGGAGATGGTGCTGAGTAGGGTGATCGGGCGATAACCCTCCGGCTTCTTCTTGCTTTTCCCGGGCTTATGCAGCATGATGACCTGGCCAAGCTTCCACGGTGTGGGAAAGTGTCCCGAGCGCAGGATCCCATTGAACAGGCGCGCTACCGCCACGATCGCTCGCGGCGGTAGGTGGTGAAGAGCCCTGTTCGGGATCGCATCGGCGCCCGGTGCCTTTCTTGGCTTGGCCCGTAGTAGTGCGCGCTTGACCTGGCCGGGTGTGAAGAAGACGGGTTCCTCATCTGCCTCGATCGGTGGCGCGAAGTATCTCTCAAGGTGTTGCTCGACTGCTGAGACGTGCTCCACATCGTCCGTCGGGTTCGGTTGGAATTGGGTCTGCAGATAGTCCGCGAAGAGTTCGGCCCTGTCCTTCGCTTTATATCTGGGCGTCCCATGTTCGTCGTGCAGTGGGTGCGTGGCTGGTTGCGTCATGCCGAGTTGTCGGCATAGACGGTGAATCGAGGGCATGTCACCGTCTACGGCTGCCAGGTGCGCCTCCCAGGATTCTGCTGCGTGGTTGCTCAGCTCCATCTTCACCCTCTCCACCAGTGCGTTGAGCGACGCTTTGAGGGTGGGGCATCTCGTCCGTTGCCAATCTCGCCGCATTCTGCGCTTGCGCGTGATGAGCTCCTGGATCCGGGCAGGTAGGGGCTTTCGCCTTGAGCTGACCGGAACGGTGTGTGTCGCGGTGTCGAGCGACCTCTGGATTTTGGCTGAGATGCTGGCTGTGGCTTCTTCGACCTCTTCTGCTGTGGAGACTGGCAAAGGGACGAAGTCTTCGTCCATTGCCGCCGAGAAAGTTTCCCAGCAGATGCGTCGTTTTGGCGTCTGGAGTGGCGTCATTGTTGGCAGATCCCTGATGGTCAGTAAGACCGGTCGGTGATCGGAAGGAAGATCTGCCAGGACTTCGTGAGTCATCACCGCGTTGACTCCTCTGTGGATGGCGAAGTCTATAATATCCGCTGATTGTGGGTTGCAGTCCGCGTAATGGGTTGGCTCTTCTGGACCGGATATTTCAAACCCGCCATCCACTAGTGCATCCTCCAATGCTTTCCCTGCGTGGTCCGTGTGCGACGCGTGCCAGGTGGTGGATTTTGCGTTGAAGTCCCCAGCCAGGATGGTCGGCATGGGGGCTTGAAGTAGGGCACAGACGTTAGGCACAACGCCGCCGGGCGAGCCGCAGGGACGATATACTGCGTATAGTCGCAGTTCGCTGTCGGCCACGTGGATGTCGACTCCCAGAGCCGTGATGGAGTTGTAGCTCTTCCACGTGACCGGCTGGTGTACTATTTTCCTCCTTACGATGACCGCAAGTCCTCTGTAGGGCCGGGGTACACCGTCGCGCAGTGTAGTCTCGTCGTGTCTGTAGACCACGTAGCCGCTAATCTTCAGCGGGGTGTCTTCGCGCAACCACGTTTCGCTGACCAACATGATGTCAATGTTTTGCTCGTGAAGGAAGTGGCGGAGCAAGCCGAGTTTGTTGGTCAGCGATTGCGCGTTCCAGTACACCACTCTCAGTTCCCTATTGAATAGGTGGCCGGAGTGATGTGGCGGCAGTTTTCACGGCGCTGATGGTCGCCGGATCTACAGACGCGGCGATGTCCAGGAGCTGCGCGACTAGGCTCAGCATTTGGGCTGCTGCATCGTTTGCGGTCGGTTTGATTGCGGGCTTGTTCTTCGCCTTGTTGCTGCTGTTGCCCTTGGCGGTGGTGGCCTTGGAGGAGGCCTGCTTGGGCGGCGCAGTTTGAGGCGTCTCATTTCCTCCCTTCTTCTTCTGTTTCTGCAAGGGTGCAGGCGCAGGAGGGGGGGGCGGCTTCTTTTTCTGCTGGGCGGCAGGTGCTGGTTGGCGGGCAGCGGTGGTATTTTTACCCCTTTGCTGGGGGTTGTTGGCCGGCGCCATCAGGTTTGACGGCGCCGACTCCTCCACCGTGGGCTCCTTGATCGCTGCGCGCGTGATCGGCCCCTGCCGAATCGGCTTCGTGAGGGCGTAAGCTCCTGCCTTCTTGTTCCTGGCTTCCCTCACGAAGACAGGGCACTTCCTGTTGGAGGCCGGGTGAGGCCCCCCGCAGTTGGCGCAGGTGGCAGGCTCGCTTCTTGGCCGGTCGCACTCGCTTGCCTTGTGCGGTCCTGCACAACGGACACAGCGGGTGGGTCGGTGGCATCCGAGAGAGGAGTGGCGGAAGCCCTGGCAGTTATGACATTGCGCAGGGCCCCTTTTGCTCCTCCAGGCTTCAATCTTGATGCCGGGCATGTTGAGGAGTTCCCGGACATCGTAGATGCTGCGTGTCTCCGCGGCAGTCGTGGTCATCTGCACGAAGAACACGCAGCCTGGGCGTCCTCTTCTGGCCTTGATGGTCCTCACGTAGGATGCGCTGAATCCCAGCTCTTGTAGCGCTGCGACAATCAGGTCCTTGTCGGTGTTCGATGGGAGTCCGCGCAGGCATATTTTCAGTTGTTGCCCTTCCGCCGTGTTGTAAATGTGGAAGGGCAACAGGTCTATCCCCTTGTCCTCCTGGAGCTTCAGCAGGTAGGCCTGAACCGCCCGAAACTCCTCGTCGTCTTTGGGGAAGAAGGTGACCCCGTCACCGGTGGCTTTGGCGTTGGGTGCATGTCCCAACTGCTTCCTTAGTTCCGCGAAGTGCGTCGGCCAATCCGGGAATGACTCCAAATAAATGGGCTTGTATTTGCTCTTTTTTGGCAAGTCGTTATTTTTTGCTTGCCCTTTATTCTCCTGCTGCGGGGCAGCAGGAGCGGGATCTGATTTTTTTCCCTTCATTCCTGGATTGGCCTTGGCACTCGGGGACTTAAAGGAGGTGGCGGCAGCAGCGGCGTAGTTGCGCTGTTGTTGTTGTGACAGCTGCGTCGGTTTCGGCGCGGCGGCGGGCGGTTTCTGGGTCTTCTGGGCTCCTGCGGGGGTGAGGGCCGGAGGGGGCTCTCGTTCCTGCGGGGCTGCGGCATATTGCTGGAGGATGGTTAGCGGAGCCTTCCATCCGCTTTGTGACGTCACAGGTGCGGCGTCGGTGTTCACGCCCACGCCTGCCGATTTGGAACGGCGGCGCAGGCGAGGGTCGGTTGGCGGGGAGCTCTTCCGACATGGCCTCTTGCTGGGTGTCTCTTGCGAAGCGGGGCTGGGGCAGGACTTCCTCTTCTCTGCTGTCGGCGCAAGGACAGCTGGGTGCTGTTGGAGAAACTCGATGAATGGTACATCTTCATCCAACAGCTCTGTGTCGTCGCCAAGCTGGTACCCGGTGATCCTCACATACGCCGCCATCCAAGCCGCTAGGCCAGGTGACGGGAGCCCCTCCTCCAGCATGCGGGCGACCACGACCCTGTCATGGTCAAGGTCCTCCCGATGTGTGGGGGCATCGTGCGGATGATGGGCGGGCTCGGCGAGTTGCGCAGCCTTATGGTTTTCTTTGTTTACAAACATCGAAACCATAGGGCTGCTTACTGTGGCGTCTGTCGACTTATGGCGTCGAATCTTCTCCTTCCGGCCTGTTGGTGGTGTCTGGCTGGCAGGGGTGGCTTCCAGGGCGTCGGTGAAGTCGTCCAGGTCCGGCATGGACAGCTGGGGACGGCTGATTTTTTCGGGGGGTAGTTGGTTAACGGCCCATTCACAACTACCCTCAGAATTTTTCTCATCCGTGCGGGGTCGGGGGGCGCCCACTTGCGTGGACGGAGGCAGCCCGAGTCCCTGGGGACCCAAACCACCCTCCCCCTTCCCATCGGGACCGGAGAAAAGCTTCTTGTTTTTCTTCCCGCCCTGGTCCTGGCTGGAGGGCCCGGCCTGGTGGCGGGAAGACTCCGTGCGGGGTTGGGGGGCGCCCACTTGCGTGGACGGAGGCACTCCGCGTCCTGAAGGACGCGTCGCACCCTCCCCCTTCCCATCGGGAGTTTTCAGCGGCTTCTGTGGCGCTTGGTGGCGGCTCGACTCCGTGCGGGGTTGAGGGGCGCCCAGTTGCCTGGACGAAGGTAGTTCGCAATCTGGTGATCGCAAACTACCCTCCCTCTTCCCATCGGGAGCGGCTCTCTTTGTGGCATCCATAATGGTGCCTTTAACGGCGTTCCGCGACGCTTTCTCACAGTCGGCTTGATGCCTGTCTCCGCATCGCTTCCCCCGGGGCGTCCGTTTTAGCGGGACCGGGTTCAACTCTGCGGCGAGGGGCACCGACGGTGAGAGGCAGCAAGGCGGCAGGCAGTCTTCTCGGCGGGGCCGGGTGATGACAGCAGCTTTCAGCGAAAGGCGGAAATCACAGGTGAGCAGCGAAGTAGGTGCGTCCGAGCGGTTTTCCAAAATTGGGGTTCCGTTGGCGATCACTTAAATTATCTTTACCTGACTCGCCTTTTATAACTCTCTATTGTTTACCTTTATGACCAAGCCGGGGTGGGGTGCAAAACAAGCAGGGTTATTTTGTTAATGCTATCTCTTTTTGGTTGAAAGATAATAATTCTAAGCTAGCACATTAGGTACATGACTGTTTTGAGATGACTTAAGATCTTCCGGAATCCCGGGTCTTATCCATATTATTCACAATCACCCGAAAATTAAGGTCATTCACCCGAAATGGCACTACCTAATCCTATCACTGATACTTACACTCGTGTCACACAGGATGGCATCGCACAGAAATTCCTAAACAACGGATATAATAATTCCTAAAAAAACGGACTAGTGGGAGTCGGATTCGTCCACCGAGGGTTCCGTACAAATGCATACGGTTGCTCAACTACAATGACTGATTACGTACTTTAAAGAAAGATTATATTTTATTATATATACTAGCTAGCTGTGATAATGATTGAATATTTTTAATGTTAATTACGTGTACCTGTAAAATGTAAAATTTTATATAGGTAATGACGTTTAAAATGTATTTTTATGAATAAATAATTGAATTGAATTGAATAGCGACCCGCCCCCGCCGGCTTCGCACGGGTACAATGCTGATAAATTATGCATATATTATTCGTATAAACCTCCCTCTGGAATCACTCAATCTATTAAAAACCTGCAACTGCAAACCGCATCAAAATCCGTTGTGTAGTTTTAAAGATCTAAGCATACATAGAGACTCGGAAGCGACTTTGTTTTATACTATAGAATAGATTAGAATATTCTTTATTGCACATCTCAACAGGAAACAAATCCAAACAAATTCAGATTACACGTAACATTCAAATCATTCAATAGAGGAAACAACAGGCGGTCTTATCGCTAAAGAGCGATCTCTTCCAGACAACCTTTGGTTAGCGAAATTAAAAAAAACGTCAGAAATGAGTAGGCATTATATAGTGATGATCTAGTTACAAATGTCCACTATGTAGAGTATTGTCACAGTATAATAAAGAGTACTAACCTAACGTACAGTATGGACACTCCCTGCCTCCCGCCGAAAGTGCCGCCCACCCGCGCTCCGGTCTTATAACTTAGAACAAATTAACAGATTCTTATACTACTCATTTAGGTGGTCGGTCTAACATCTGAAATAGCGTCAATTTTAAGTGATATTCAATTTAGTCGAGTTACATTGGAAAAGTTTACCGGTTCTTAGCGAGAGACGTCACTGTTATCATCTAAATTAACACAAGAAGTTTAGACGCTAAATCTTATTACCATATTTTGTTAAATAGTTAATTTATATTATCTAACATATGTCCCACTAAAACAAACACTTTTAATCAAAATGCCTTTTTTTAGCAATGGTATCATTCAACATTATGAATTATGGTAACAAAATCTTGCAATATTTACTGCGGATTCCAATTGACGTATAAAATGTTTAGATCAGAATATTCTGAATTAGTATTATCAATGATTTTGTCACTGCCGAAATAGATTTAAAAGTGTGAGGACTCTTGTAATTCCGAAACAAATATATTTTATGATGTTAGGCGTTTGCTATATAATTTTTTTATTTTATTGAATTATTACTACAAATAATGACATACTGTATTTTTTGTGAAATGGAACGTGGTATTGTCATATTTGACATATAGATTGTGTTGATGTGTTTGTGTTGATAATCTACCGTTTCACATCTCAATTTCAATTTCGGATACGGACTTCCGGTTTGTGACTTAAGATGGCCGCATGCGTTTAAGTTGCGTTGTTCATTATTTATTCATTTTTGTTGTTCAATGTGTAGTATTGATAGCGTATTGTGCAGTGATCTAACGTATGAGTGAATAGCTAATGAAGAATTCAACTTGAAGCGTTCATAGCCCTTCCTGGGTCAAGGCCCGATAGTCCGCGTGGTTTTTTGTAAATCGCTATCACTTTACAAAAAGCAAAACCTCACCGAACAACGGCATGCTCTACGAGCAAACTTGAAATTGGCGAAATCATCATTAACCTGATGGAAGCCATATTTTAAAATTAGAATTAGAATTAGAATTTCGGATACATTCAAAACATTTTCTCGGCTTCTAATTGATTATTTACGACGACCTGGCTTTGTTTTTGGATACCGATTCTTCTATTCACGACTACTCTGGCAATCTGCCTAAGTACTGGATTGTGATGACTGCATCTTCTACTTACGCAATTATATATTACGACAATATTTTCAGTTGTAATGGACTATTCGTTTATAAATTGCGAGGATCACAAGACTTTTATTTAGCTAGTATTTGTGTAGTGTAGTGTAGTGTACTTGATTATGACCAATTCGTCTAAGTGCAAATGATGGCAGTAAATTACTGTAGAAAACGCTACAGAAAATAAACTTGTACGTATTTAATATTGTTTTATTTGACGATAAACCGATTATGATGCTATTTCTATCATATTATGTAAATTGGTACGTAGTGTAAGAAATAGCTCGAAAATAATAATATCTTGAGCTAGGTACGTAGCACGCCGCATGTAGCTCGTATAGTTTACCGGCACTAAGCACGAGATGGCGCTACATGTCAAACCTTTAAGTGATATCTCTATCTCATATTATACAAATATATTATACAAATATACTCTATGGGTTACCTCGCAGTTACCGGCTGGCAAGGACGCGACGACGCGGTGCGCAGAGCGGAGGCCACGTATAATATTCAAATATTAAACAAATACTTTTGTAATGGGCGTGTGTTGTGATGTGTACGGTTGTTTAAGCTCTATAAACAACAAAAATAAAAGAAAGTTCTACAGATTCCCATTGGATGAATCAAAGCAAGTACATACCCAGTTATTTTCAGTGTTTTATGTTTTAGTAGAAAACCAACTTACAATAGGTCTTATGTTTAGTATTTTTGTTGCCCTATCCGTTTTCGATCTAAACCTATCAGATCACACTGAAAACAACACAATATATATATGAACAAAAAATCATGTTTTCAACTTACGTAATATTTTGGTGGCCTGAACTTCCTTACAAAAATTTTGTTACTTCGTTTAAGTATACTGATTCAAAATAGGAAACTATTTGTATAAATCGAGCTTAGATACCCACCTTACAGCGTAGGTAATCTGATTCTTATTTCTTCCTAATTCGCGCAATGAGTTTTTAGTCATTGAGGTTATCGAATTTGAACGCGGGCGGAATTAGAAATCATAGTTTAACATTAGTTTAATTATTGGCCGGGTGCAGAGGTCGCGTAGGGAAAGCGAAAATGATCGCAGCGCTTGATGTGGCCAAAAGTGGTAACTTTGGCCTCTCTGTTTCTGTCAAACGTCATACTTTTCAGTTATAATGCTTACGTTTTGTACTATAAAATAAGAAACTGAAATAAGTAAAATGGATCACGATAGGTGTAATTGTGTGGTAAACTGCAATAATACAGGACGAAATAGCAATTGCAAATGTTATGCTTTCCTACACCGAGTTGGAAACAAGATCAGAAAATGAATAGGATCGCTGTTGCTAGAAAAATAAAGTAAGTGTATTAAACTGAACATATTTTTATCTATTTAGTGCAATAATATTATTATGATAGAATTATTACAATGTTTCAAAAATATGAAATGTAAAATTACTTATAATTTGTAAATGTTACTTATTGTTTGTTTATTAATGTGCCAAAACTAACAGCTTCCCTTTACTCTCGGTTTGAGGCTGAAACCTTATGTTCTGACCGATGCTTTGGAAGCCAGTTTTGAAAATAGTAGTAATTCTTCAATTATCTGAAAATAAACATAATAAAACATTATTTTTTTTCTTTAATTTGTAAGGAAACAACAAAGAAGTAAATTGACATAATAATATTAAACACATATGTAATAATTACTTTCTTCAATAAAGCTAAGAACCAAATGTGTTTCACATTAAAAACAAACAGATTTTGCACTTGTTAGGTGCTCTACAATCAATATTTTCAATTTTTTACCTTAATTTTATTGCGTCCATTATTTAACACTTTTGACAGACCCCCTCCAAAGTTGTGAACGCTTGGCGGCGCTAACGTCATGCACCCGGCCATATAAATTCATTCGACGCCTCTATTACAAGGTCATCTCATATTGCTGCACATTGTGTTGATGTGTTCCCGACTCGTGCGTTCAAAATGGCGGCAACCCTAGTATGTCTTATCTCACTAACACAAGCATGGTACATGTTCACCTACACGAGCTTAGACTGTGTGCGTAGCAACGCGTTTCTTTCATACATTTGATCGCCATTGTCCGAGGTGTGGTATTGTAGAGTCCATGAACGAGAAGTCTCTATGACAGCTCAAAAGTCCCACGAGAAATCCGGTCTCTGCTAATAAAATAGTAGACATTTTAATCAACGCATCGATAGTAGAATTAAAAATGAAGAAAAATAGTAAACGACTAAAAAATAAAAAATCAATGAAGAAACTTTTAAAATATAATTTCAGCGATTGAGTTTTTCAGTTGATCCACAGCTGGCGTCAAAATTATCAAACAGAGCAACCAATGAAAAGAAGACTTATATAATACCTACATTCAATTCATACCACCAGTCACGTGTAATGATGATATTACACGTAGCGTCCATAAGACAAAAATACACAGAAAACGAAATAAATGTAAGTCACGTCAAAGAAACTCGTAGCACTAATTAATACGGGGCTCAATCCTCGTCCCTCAGGGGCCCTCAGCCAAGACGCACCGTGTAATAATTATCAATGGACCCTGGGGGCATAACCGTAAGCCCACCTTGGCACTTACCCCGGCCTTTCTATTTGCATCCGCGAACTTTGCCGGACCCTTATGGGCTTTGTAGCGATTTTAATTTGGTGTGTATCTGGGTTGTGTGGAACCCAATGCGGGTGGATTGTGGAATCATTTCACGGGAGTGTTGAGTATTCCTTCATTAATTTTAATCCGAATCACTGCGCAAGTAAATTGATTAATTTATGAAGTAATAAGTATCTTACATTAATATATTAGATTATTATCTTATATTAAAGGACCTTAATAATATTAGATTATGTACAAGTCGTTTACTATAAGTTTGAACCTGGAATCTATGGCATCGCATACAAATGACGTCCAAGGTTATAGTAAACGGGTTGTAATAACTAGGTTTGGCTAACTCGATTACTGCATAGTCCGAAATATCTAATTAATTTGATCGTCCTTTTATACTATAACTCCGACCTCTGACTATGTATACTTATTACGATCAATAGGGTTAGTAGGGTGGTGCTGGATCCTACCGTGAACGTTAGAGCAATACCGCAAGATTCTTCTTTAAATCATTACTTAGTGGTAGGGGCTAAATACTAAGAAGAACTAAATCGAAGCAAGAAATTTAATAGAGTGTTGCTGTTAACAAGTTACTTCTAGATATAACGAGAAAAACTCACGCCACACTTAGACAAAATCAGATGGTGTCGAAACAGCTGAACTGATTTTCTTGATTCATAGCTAAACACACATGATTAACTGTCACACCAAAATACAAAATCTAACCAGATATTTACATGTATTCAGATACACGCTTAAATATCTTTTATTCCTCGGGGGTATAAACGTACTAAGCATTTCATATTTTGGTGTGATATAGTAAGTCTTGTACGAATAAGTTCAGTCGTCAAACAACGCTCAGAAACAACACTTTCATCTCTGATAGATATAAAGTAATACAAATAGGCATAATGCAATAAAAATCAATAAAACCGTCTGAAAATTGCACCTAGCTGTGAGAAAAGTACCAAACCGTTGACCACAGCGGTTAGAATTCTGCGTGCTCCGAGTTCGGCCCTGGGGACCGGAGGGACGGACTCGCTAAATAATTCAGACCAGCCTTACAATTGATAGTTAGCAATAAAAGGGTCTATTGAGATGTTTTGTTTGAATATATTTTGGGAAGTTTAAGGATAAAATGGCTACTTGCTGGGGTAAAAAAACGGCTGGTTCTATAAATAATAGCCCCAATAACATAAGAGGACAGGACAATGAATGCGTCCTTCGTTCCATCATAATAATTGATCAAAGCCGTCAACGATCTAACATGCTATTTCTCTTTATTCATTCAAAATTAGAGATTTCCGATCTTTTGGGTGGAATAATCGACATTCATCGCTATCCCTTGATAGTTGCGTCCCTAAAAAACTGGATCGTACTCCGGGAAAATAAAGTAAGTTATAATTTTATTCCAATTTCTACCCGACCTCAGCCTCAGGTCGATTGGTAAATGATTTTTATGATCAAGGACTTATTATAGAGAACGAATTCAATACAAATTCACTAACCACTATATGGATTCAAGACCGTAATAAAGAGTGAATTTTAATGAGAAGAAAACTTAAGTACGTACATAAATTATTACCCTAATAATTCCACAAACTCGGTTAATTTGTAATCAAGGTGAAAATTAAATATTAAATATCATGATATTCAAATCCAAGCAAACCGCATGACATCCCTAGAAAAATTTTTTTAACAAAAAAAAGAACCGACTTCAGTAAAACTAAAAAACCAAAAATAACCCGTTCAAGTACAGATTACATTTGACTCACCCTTCGAAGTCGATCCCAAACCACTCAGTTCTTATATTTATAGTTATATTGTTTACGCGAGGTTTGGCACCGACTTCGAAGGGTGAGTCAAATGTAATCTGTACTTGAACGGGTTATTTTTGGTTTTTTAGTTTTACTGAAGTCGGTTTTTTTTTTGTTAAAAATTTTTTTTTTACCCTAATAATTCCACAAACTCGGTTAATTTGTAATCAAGGTGAAAATTAAATATTAAATATCATGATATTCAAATCCAAGCAAACCGCATGACATCCCTAGAAAAATTTTTTTAACAAAAAAAAGAACCGACTTCAGTAAAACTAAAAAACCAAAAATAACCCGTTCAAGTACAGATTACATTTGACTCACCCTTCGAAGTCGATCCCAAACCACTCAGTTCTTATATTTATAGTTATATTGTTTACGCGAGGTTTGGCACCGACTTCGAAGGGTGAGTCAAATGTAATCTGTACTTGAACGGGTTATTTTTGGTTTTTTAGTTTTACTGAAGTCGGTTTTTTTTTTGTTAAAAATTTTTTTTTTTTTGCTTTTTAGTGATTTATATAAAAGTTCTAGTGGCCATCTGTGGTGTTCATCATCAGTTTCCTTACACCAAATCCTATTTACTGAATGTATATTCTTGACTTTATTAATAAATTACCGAAAGCGCCGTACATGTCCCTATAACATTTGAAGAGTTCCCTCGATTTCTCCAAGATTCCATCATCAGATCCCGACTTAGTGCCAACGGGACCAACTCGGGGAACTCAGACCGTTACAAAGCAACGTGAGTGTTGAAGAATTTGCTCACGCGGATCAAGTGTTACAGCAGGCTCTTGTTCAAGCAGTTGCACTTAATGCTGCCCGCGATACACACAATAATAATGATGACCCTCTACCGTTAATTTGTGGCGGTGAACAAATTATGAACGACGATGACAATTATTGCGAAGACGTATCTGAGAGGTCCGCAATGCCCGATGATGTTTTCCTTGGAAACATAAGAGGGTTAAATGTGCAGCAAAAAGATCTTTTTCAAAAAGTTTCCGCGGCTGTGGAAAAAGATTTGCAAGGTCAAGAGGAACAACTTCTAATGTTTATCACAGGGGGTGCAGGAAGTGGAAAATCTTTTGTCCTAAAACTTCTCGTTGAGCACATCAAACGATGCTACGCACCTACTGTTGATATTTTGCTAAGGGCTAAGTTTGTGGAAGTTGGATCTTTGACAGGGGTTGCAGCTCGTCAAATATTAGGAAAGACCTTGCACTCCATATTCTCTCTCCCAATCGAAAAAAGTAATACAATGAATTACGCCAAAATATCAGGACAAAGGTTAGAGAACGAGAGACGGAAATGGCGGCACATTCACTGGCTAATAATCGACGAGATTTCAATGGTTTCGTATGAAAATTTTCGAATCATTCACTTGCGTCTTCAAGAGTATAAGAACAACAATAAATTATTCGGAGGAGTCCACATACTACTTTTTGGAGATATCCTGCAACTCCCACCTGTCAAAGGACATTGGTGCTTTATCCAGCCGCCTCGATTTACAGCAGAAGTGAACCTATGGCAACAGTTTTCATTTTGGGAGCTGACCATCAATATGAGGCAACGCAATGATTTGGAGTTCATTGAACTTTTAAATAGCTTACGAGTTGGAGATTTAACAACAGCTCAACTTCAATTATTATGTGAGCGGCGACATGTACCTTTGGCAGGTGATTTTGCAGACGGAGCTGCTGTCCGCATTTTCCCTACAGTTAGACAGGTAGACGCATACAATGACAAAATGACCACTGAAAACGCTAAAGCTCACCGCGTCTACACATTTAATGCTGTAGATGAATCTCGCGAGACGGCAACGTATGGTAGGAAGCCACCAGACAACGTTATCCCTAAGGACGTCAATAACTGTGGTGGCTTCTTACCAACCATAAAATTAGGCGTCGAATCACGAGTGATGCTGAGGCGAAACATTTCCGTTTCCGATGGACTGGTAAATGGGGCAATGGGGATTTTAAAAAAAATTAAATGGCCTGCACTGCGGCGTGATCAGCTGGAAGAAGGAGAATTGCCTGAAGCCGTCTTTATTAAGTTTGACGATTCAACTATTGGGGCTAAAATCAAAGACCACGATGGCTGTGTAGCGATTTCTCCTGCTTCCACGACCTTTCAGGCAGTGCGGGGATATGGAGATGTCGAGCGAAGAATGCTACCAATCATTTTAAGTTGGGCCGTAACAGTCCATAAACTGCAGGGTACAACACTCGATAAGGCAGTTATATTGATCTAGGTAAAAAAAAATCGCTAAAGGACAGACCTATGTGGCTCTAAGTCGTGTCAAAACATTAGAAGGTATAGTTTTATCAGACTTAGATGCAAACAAGTTATTAAATAGACCCCATGACGAGAAGGCTCTTAAAGAAATGTTGAGGTTGCGCAATCTACCGTAATTCCTTTTTTATCAGTTTTCTGCCACAGTTCGTTGCTTTCGTCTAAGCAGTCGGAACTGTTATGTACAGGTAACTATTGTAAATATCTCTTATATGTAAATAATAAATTGTAATACTTTCGCCTAAGCAATCGGAACTGTAATATATAATTATTAAAAAAATATTGTAAATATCTCTTATAGGTAAATAATCGAACTGTTATGTAAATATTGTAAATACATCTTTTAGGTAAGTAATAATTTAGCGTACGTACATGATATTTGATTCACGTGTACAATATTATCGATAAATAAACAAAAGTAGTCGGTAGGATATTATATCTTTAGTGTAGGTAGGTACATAACATTTCGCGTATAAAACATTATTGTTAAATATTGAAACATTATATAAATATAACATAGGTGACATAGGTATTATTATTAAGGAGATGCCTTCTATAATCAACCCAGAAGCATAAATAATGATTGTAAATAAATAAAACATAATTAGGTACGTGTTAAATTGTAATACTTTCGTCTAAGCACCAGAACTTTTATGTAGATATTGTACTGTTATTGTGTTATAAATATCGATTAAAAAATAAGTCTTCTCTACTCCATCAGGACAATTGCAGTAACACCAAACACTACTCGGTTACGTTGTTTGGTTACCGTGTTCTGTAGGGTCCTTTCCGGTTCCAGCATCAGACCAGTTTTATGGTACCGTATTCAATAGCACCATGTACATTTGTTTCCTCGTATTTAATTAACTATCCGAATCGGCACATCTAATCGCTACCTTCGAAACACTGGCCGTTTAGAAGTAAAGTTCTAGTGGCCATCTGTGGTGTTCATCATCAGCTTCCTTACACCAAATCCTATTTACTGAATGTAAATTCTTGACTTTATCAATAAATTACCGAAAGCGCCGTACATGTCCCTATAAAATTTGAAGAGTTCCCTCGATTTCTCCAAGATTCCATCATCAGATCCCGACTTAGTGCCAACGGGACCAACTCGGACCAACCCTTTCGATAAAAAAAAAAATTGAAAATCGGTTCACGATTCTCGGAGATATCGAGTAAAATACATAGAAAAAAAAAATAGTTCGAATTGAGAACCTCCTCCTTTTTTGAAGTCGGTTAAAAACTGCTTCACGCTTCTTCACAAAACGGAAAACTCATTCACTAGCATATTCAAAATTTTCATAGCGCTGCCCGGGTTTGAACAGACAATATAAATTCCAATTACCACAGAAAATGGCTAAGCTAGTGAAATACCGCGACGATCTCCATTTGAAAACGAAACCTCGGCGCCCGCCACTCAATGCAAAGGTATTTTCCAATTACTCCACAATCCTTTCATTTTCCCCTAGCGGAAGATTTTATTGAGTCCGTCTCCCTTCTTCTAATTGCAGGTGGGGCAAGAGGGACAAGGAGACAAGACTGGTTAGATTTCGCGTCATCTCATGAGGCTGGCTTAATTTCTATCAGCCTGAAGCGAGTGTCGCCTACGCTATTCATTGGGAAATTGGAAAGGTACTCGTAAGTGAAAGTATTTTAATATTTTGGTTCCACATCCAGTTTTTATTTAACGTATTGTTAGAAAAGAGTATTTTTGATCTTCATTCATGAAAAAGAAAACGCTGATTGTGTTAGTTTTAAAATATAATCGTTAAAAATCATCCCTTAAATGTAATGACCGACAGATATCATACAATATTTTTTTTCACACTTCGGAATGAAATACAGATGTAGTGAATAATAGTTTTCATCGTATTTTGTCAGAAAAGTTCGTTCGAAAATATGAAAACGAGCTTACCCGACAAAATACTATGGAGATCTATATCACTACATCTGTACCTACCTACTATACCTTGCTAAATTGGGGACATTATCAAATTAATACAAAAAAAAAAACAACTTATTTTTCCAAAACATTATCAGCTCAGCAGAAGATATAGAAAATCAACAATTATGTAGCTAAGCGACACTCTGATTCATACCGATAACGGAAGGATCGAGTGGCAGCTTCAGTGCGTGCACTAGATCACATGCCATCGAATAGTTCGTCACATGACGCGAGGCCGGGTTTACTTTGACATCAAAATATCCCTCTTCAAGGGCACTTCAGCTCCTTCCCGGCTGAGGGCCGCTGTGCTAAATAAGAAATAACTGCTCTGTTCAGCGGGCCTAGGATGGTTGCTTTTATCATGCGATAAATAAGTGACAAAGCGTCCGTCACGTATTGACAAAATGCGAGTGTGAGTGACAGATGCTTTGTTACTTATTTAACACGCGATAAACGCAACCATCATAGGCCCCCAATGAATCTCTGGCTTTATACAAAAGTGATTTGACAAAGGAAGGTATGCATCTCTTAGAATAGATACAAGATAATTATTGAGATATTATGCTTAAATAGGATGTTTTAGATTGATAACTTTAAACTTCAATTATACTTTCATCTAAGATGGCGACGCTTACTTCAACTCCCCTAATATTTTTAAAACCAGTGGGTGAAAAAATTAATCAAAGAAATGGGTTTTAATTTAATGCTACTTGGAATTAGGAAACATTGTCAATAGGTACGAGTTTAACGGCCCTATAGCTCTAATAAAAAGAGATGTTAATATACTTGAAGGGATGCGGCCCTAGCTTGATTTACCTTGACTTTGATTGCTAGCGTTTTATGAGAGTAGGGGTGTTTTTTACACAAGCGTAATACACTTTGAGTGCCATCAATTTTTAACATAAAAGTTACCTCGAGAGATATCATGTACGCTTAGTTTTATGAATCCAATTCAGGTTTACCGACTTTTCACCCTTCACTCGAGCTTGGGGGTAACATAAAACGGCTAAACAGCGAGATACATAACTACTTGGATATAGTCATCGTTTCATTTTCAAGCATTATAAAGTAACAGTGTCTACTACGGAAAGGTAGTAAAGTGTCGGTACTTTTATCATGCCAAAATATCTACAACCACTCTTAAGGAAAAATAAAGCCAAACGAATGATCTTAACGCGACCAAACCTACATAACCGGTGTTCTATTACCATAGACCATGTATGATTAAATTATTCTATGCGCCAAACAGGAGAACTAAACCTACTATGTACCTAAATGTCAAATATTTACAGTGTGTAAAAGGTGGGAAGGACGTCTCAAAACTATTTGAAGGATGATAATTATTATTTATCTCGCTGAATGAACACCCGAGATGCAAAGTTGCAGAACCTTTGTCCGTCCACCACCTGGGACATGCCTGCTGTTCTGTAGAAAAAATATAGTTGGTGTTGCTTTCAGTAGAACATACATCAAAAATACAATGGATAATATCAAAGCATATTATTAACCGTGTACGCAAATGAAATGCAACTACTGTGCATCTACATACAGCTTTTACTCATCCAGTCAACTATCTACCAAAGAGTCTCGCCAAACTATTCCCGTGCAACCCTTCCTTTCTGGTGATTCAAAATAATTAATAGTGAAAATAAACTTGGCCATAACGAGGAGGTCATTGGCATTACCATTAGACTCAGCCAGTCCTCAGGGCGGGTGAGCTGACCGACATCAAACTTAATGTCTCCTTGGTGCGTTTTCAATTAGCCGCATCTGAGCCTAGGGTTGCTTTAAGATGCAGGGATCAAGAGACCTGAGGTGTACTTTTGAGTTTAAAATTCGAAGTTTGTACCGTAAAGAGAGCGTGCGCGCTCGATCTTAGAATACAATTATATTTAGTGCGAGAGACAATGCGATACGGAACTTCGAATTTCGGAATTGAGAGTAGTTCACACTGTCTTTTTGCGAACAAACGGGGCAGTTGGGACAACGCTTCTAATGTGCTGCATCATCTAAGCAAAAGCCCTGGTGAGTTTTGGTCTGGTCGTGGAAGTGTGTACTGGTGATAATGTACAAAAGTCACAATTCTGTGGTGAAATATCGTAATATGGCTAAGTGTATAATTTAAAATAGTGAGTACTAAAGTGAAGTAAACGATAGTCTTACAATTGCTGATAAATACGTGATTAAATGGCACAACACATGGTTCCCAGAACTGAAAAACTCCAGAACTGTAAACAATCTGGTGTAGGTATTTACTTATTTTATTCCGTACGCGCGGCTTAAAAAGTTAAAAATTGCCTGACCTAAATAAAATGTTTGTTTCGCATAATTATGTTGACTTGCTAAGCCGTGGACAGACAAACGGATTGGGCCTTTAAACCGGCTCTAATGAACTGAAGCGACGAGAATCGCCCAAAACGAATAAAACTTCGGGGAACTCATCTGTTTTTCATGGTACAGTCGGACGAATTAATTTATCATGGGATTGAGATGTCATGAATGTCAACATTGTTATAGGTACCTATTTTTGTATTTTATAAATCTTGAACGATGGTGGTATTAATATAAATAGCGATTTGTTGTTTCTCAAATGCCAATTTGTTCATTTAATGCATATTTAATGTCAATTTTGAGCCGTATAAATGTGATTAAGCATGACAATTATATTATTATACTTACATCCATCATATATAAGACCTGATAGATACAAAAATAATGCAGCCTTTTATTGCAAGTTTCAGTTGGTTAGCTTTGACTAAAGAGGCATTAAGCAAAGTATCTACTCGTACTACCATTACAGAAATACTTATCATTCTTCATTCCTATTCGATTTTTTATGGGTAACGATTTATGAGACAGGAAAGCTAACCAACTGAAACAAGAGTTGATAAAAAATACTTATGTTAAAATTATTTAATGATATATTGAACAATCGAATCTTTCGACGCCGCCTGTACCCCTGTATTTACCCTAAAGACCGAGCTGATAAAATTGATGAAGTTCTGTCCTAAACAAACAGGTACAAGCCTTTGAGAGGAAAAACTCGAAACAACAGATCTACAACGTATTTACATACATATAGATAACAAGCGGACAAAGTTTACCTGACCCACAATGCCATGTTAAACTACATTGCAAATAACGAAATGAAGTGTATTCGATTATTTGAAGTATTTTCATTAAACGTAGCTAGTATTTGTGAAACAACGTTTTGTCAACTATATTGTTTTGCTTTGTCGTCTATGTAACGGTACCTACAATAAACATTTATTTCTTATATTTCCCTATATAATGTGAAATGAACCCTTTTCCTAGCATAACATTGTTTAACCGAATCTTAATTTCACGTGATTTTTAAATGAGTTATACCTATAGAATTTTAATTTGCGTTCGAGGTAGGTATATATTATCTGAACCGTAATCTTATGGACTACATATCTATGTTAATAACAAGTGTGTAATGCGGATTATTATAGGTACTGGATTAAATAGCATTTTATACAATCGTTGCACAATGAAGGTTTTTAAAGTCGAGTACCGCGTTTAGGTCACGAGGCTAACCGAGTGGCCTAAGTAAGGTACGAGATTTTATGACCTAATTGTGTAACTATTGCATACAATTTTTTGGGGGAATAGCACAGACGCGTCATGCCTTTTTACCCTGCAGAAAAAAATTATTCGAATAATTGTAAATATAAAACCAACCGACAGCTGTAAAAACCACTTCATCGAACATAAAATACTGACTATCCCATGCATATACATTTTAGAGATATGTAAGTTTGTCCGAAAATTTCCCGAATTCTACACCAAAAGAGGGGATGTATGTAAAACGTTACGCTTTAAAAACAAATTAATGTTACCACCATCGCGAATCAAGCTTCACTCATCCGGACCTCTTGCAATGTCAGTTAAAATCTACAATAAGCTACCTAATAATATAAAAGATGAAACGAAAGATTCGATCTTTATAAACAAATTAAAGCAATTGCTAACAACAAAATCATATAACACACTACAGGAATACTTAAACGATAATTTGTGACGTTATAAAATTAAAATGAACACCTAATTAAAACTAACACAACATAACAATCCAAATAGACATGCACATATATACACGGACATAACCTTGAATGATAATGATAATTATGCTCATATCGAATGAATGCAAGATTTTATATTATGAATATTTGTGAATAAAATTTAACATGCACTGTACTTAGTCAATTTATATTGTAAATTGTTTTAAAGTATGCGCAACCAACATAATATCCATAAATTAAAAAAATATATAATATATACTAATTTTAATAATTGTACATACATTTTCATATCGCATTTTATTAATTTGTATACCACGTACCTAGAATAAGTTTTTTATTATTCTTACTTTTATGTCAAATTGTATACCCATAAATAGTATCTCATAAATTGCTGCGCCCTATTTCAGGGTACATGATGTGGTCTCAAATTTGTAACCTTACCACCTGTTTTGTAAAACCATTATGTGCAATAAAGTATTGAGTACAATACTTTTTATACGAGCAAAACACAGATTTTTTTTATCGTTATCCCCACTTTGAATTTTTATTTTTGATGTAACCTTTTTCGGTCAACTAAAACTGCCCTATTAAAAAAAAACATGATCGCGATGGTCATGGCGGGTGCCTCGTGATTGGTTAAATTTTTTGACAAGTAATTTGAACCAATCAGTGAACGGTAAAATAGCGTCCTTTTTTTTTAATCAAATTGGTGATGTTCTCTTTTTGAATATTAAAGTTCTGTAGTGGGTGCTATAGAGTACAGAATTTTGGTACAGGATTAAAAAGTGCGTTATTGTGATTTAAGTAGGTACGCGAGTATAAAAAATACTTAATGTGAATCGGTATAATGTATGTATATGTAGCTAATTTGTTATCCCACTGACCCGGACTACTTACTTACTTACTTAGAGCCGGAGCACCTGGTACATGAATAAAATTATTTATTGTTGCTCAGAACAGATTATTCTTTTTTTTTATTATTATAACTGCAAAGATGTATGATATCTATAAATGAATTTATAGCAATAATGTATAGTTACAGAATTCAATTGAGTGTAAAGACCTTAAAAATAGCAACCACATAACATAGGTATGTACCACTAATATTGTTTCACGGAGTTTTCGTTTAATGTGAGGTTCTCAGTCTCAGTGCTCAGTGCAAGTGCATCGAGAAGTTGACCCAACGAAGACACCTAGCTTTTATTACGACTTACACTGACAAAACATGATATCATAAAAATTAAGACCAACCATTAAGTCTCCAACAAAGTACTACTTACTACTTAGTTATTTGTACATTTATTGGAGACATTTAAAAAAAACGTCCAACTTCTATTGAAATTATCAAGACAAAGCGACGCCGTCTCATTATTTCCAAAAATATCCAATGGAAAAATCTTCAATTTCCGAATCTCGGCGAAAAGGTTTAATTTTCATCGTCTATTCAGGGGTCCGTATCTTCAAATGATAATAAAAAGGGTCCTTGCAATTATTTTCTTTTTGTTTTCGTTAAATTAACATTGTTATTTTTAAATCTAGATACTTTTTAACAAGAGAATACTTATTTAGGTGAAAAATATGCATAATTTTTTTTTTAACGTAAACCTGCGTAAATTTTCTTGATTCCATAGATTTCTACGAGAAGACTGAAATGTGAGAAATATTCACCAATGTCACCTTACATTTTTCGATAATTATAGGGCAGACAGTGGCGTTGCCAGCTAAATTTAAATTATTTCTGTGGGCCTATATTATGTATATCGCGACAAAAAGAAATGTTTTTACCATCAATCAATCTCACAGTCACATGCTTGCCAGAAAGTTACTGGTGCTTTGACATTTGTTTGTCGCGTGGCAAACTCGATCATCATAGGCAGCCTATGTAATCGAAGCTTAGTCGTTTGGCCATATTACACATTGATAAGTGAGTTTAGCACCAAATGTATCAACTCGCACTAGTCACAAAATGTAAACAGCCAATAAGAGTTATTTTTTTTGTGTTTAAAGATTTTGGGCATTTTACATAATCCACTTAATTAGTTAAGAACTGGAGTATATTAGTAATAATATATATAACGACCAAAAAACGCTCAGTGCAAACTTACTTAACCTTCTTAAACCGATAATGACGGGATTCGAACAAGCAGATTCGAAACTACGCGGATTTTGTAAAATGCTACGGAACTCTTTACTCATTACGGTCGCGCTTCACCGTTTTTTCAAACATTTTGTTGTAATGAATTGAATCGCGGGTAGTTTTTCGGCCGCACGTAGCGTCTCCGGGCCCTTCCGGTCTGGGCCCGCGAATGATTTGCCGCTTCCTGTTTTCTACGGACTAACGTTTAACGATACGCTTTGTGATGTACCTTTGTAGAGACCCTTATTTATTGCGTCTAGAGAAAGCAATAAATGCTTTCAGACTTTGAAAAGTGCCGCTTTGTTTTTGTGTGAAGTAAAGGTTGTTATTAATAAATGCATTGACATCTTAGCTGTATATTTTTTTAGGTTTAAATACAATCAATGAAAATGTTGCATTACCCGTTACCGATTTATGTTGTAGTTGATAGAAGTTTTCAGAAAAAGTTATGGTCCGCGATCACAGCCGCGGACCGGAAGACGCAGCGTGAGGTGGACCGACGACCTGGTTAGGATCGCGGCCAGAAATTGGATGAGGGCGGCGCAAGACCGATCGTTGTGGAGAACTTTGAGGGAGGCCTTTGTCTAGCAGTAAACGTCTATCGGCTGATATGATGATGATTCGATGAAAAATTTATTTAAGTTTGGTCCCTGCGAATAATATACAAAATAAACATGGTTCCTGTTCAAGACAATTTTGGGAACCAAGTCTTTAAATCGACAACATAAATTTCAGAGCGTACAGTTGGCACAATTTTTGACCCAATCCAATTCGAGATCGTAGCCGCTGACACAGCTCAATACACACAAATGGCGAACATAATGTGATACATACAAAGTGGCAAAGTAAATAAGTATTTGGAGCAACAATGAACAGTTCCCGGGTGAACACAGATAATCTACTTTGCGTCGCACGTGACCCGGTCTCGGCTCGCACCTAATTAATATAAACCCGCAAAATACTCGTACTCGTACGTACGGGGTGGTACGAGGGTTGCCAGATCGAATGACCCTATTATCGGGAAAAACAACATTTTTTCCGGAAGTTTGTGACTGGTCGGGAGAAACAAAAATTGAATCACATTAAAGTAAATAATATATTAAAAGCCGTTGCTTTTTTGCTTTCGCGGGCAATAGAAATCTCTACATAAATAAATACTAACAAAAAAACATATAATGGCTTTCTCATTGTTATAATTTTATTTACTCATCATAAACTTAAGAGCTAAGCTCTTGTCGGTGGAGCAATTTCCAATTATCTCTATCTTGAGCTCTCTCCTTGACGGCCTGGTACGACACGACGTTCACCTTTTCCTTTATTTGGTCCATATAAGCTCTTCCTGGTCTTCCTCTTTTCCTCCTTCCTTCAACTTTGCCTTCTATAATAGTTTTATTTATTATCTACAAAAAAAATGTTAAGATAATTTGTTTCTCCATAAGGAAAATATATATATTTTATATATGTATTTTATAAAATGAAGTTGTTTTTTGGGAGATTTTTTACTTAGTCGGGAGTCGGGAGGACATACAAAAATTCGGGAGAATCCCGCCAAATCCCGACGATCTAGCAACCCTACGTACGGGTATAAATACGTTACTAGATACCCGTGTCACGTAGCTGCTCCGCCGTATTTATTAATCAGAAATTGATATGTTTTAATAAAGGAGGCAAGAGCGGCGGCCATCTGAACTTGGTTCGTTTGAAGTTTGAAATTATGTTATTACTTTACCGTTATAAACTTTTGACGTCGCGTTTGGCGCAGTTTGTAGAGCACCCTGCCTACTGAGCCGGCGGTCCCGGCTTCGAATCCCGGCCGGGGCAAATATTTATTTGTGCATGGGTCATGGTTGTTCTATGTATTTAAGTATGTATATATTTACCTATACAAGTACGTATATCGTCGTCTAGTACCCATAACACAAGCCTTGAGCTTAATTTGGGACTAGATCGATTAGTGTGAGGTTGTCTGATATTTGTTTATTTATTTATCAAGATTATTTGTGATATTGGCAAAGATTGAATTGCCATTGAATTGCAATTGATAGAGTAGGTATAGTAAAACATAATGACAAGATTCAGATACCCGTTTGTTTCTTGTTACTCATGCTAAATAAACGGCACTCTAAAATAAACAACTAAAATGTCACGTACAGTCGCCATCAGATATATCGCAGCATATAAGGCGTTCATAAATATCTGAACATGTACTGTAACGCCCAGTCAATAAGAGTCGTGTTCAGATATTTATGAATGCCTTACGAGTACATGCTACGATATGTCTGATGGCGACTGTACCTAGTTATCTGTTTCATACTTAAATAAGAAAAATTGTATCTAGTCATCGAAATATTTTGTAAATTAGATGGTAATAGTATAAAGTCATGAAAAAAATATATAATAACAAGCCAAAAATTCTTGATTTTAAGTGGATTTATGCATATTTTAGTTCCAAATCATCTAGGCACTAAAACTTCATAAGTAACATTTTACAAACCTCAACTTTTACTAGCCCTCGAGCGCCTTCGGATATTGTTTCAAAAAGCACATCACTCCATAAAGTAGATGTCCACGGCACATCTGGAGAGTGGAGCTTCAAACGTGCTCATAAACACTCGTAAACAAACAAACTGTCAATAAAAACGATTCCCTAAGAGCATGTCAACCTATTCCATAACAGTCGCAGTGATCCTGCCGGACACAGGAAGGCAATCACATATAAAAAAAAATAACAAATGTTTCAAGCCCTAATATCATTTGGGACACTTGAATTTATTGTACTCATTTCTGAATAAGATTTTCCCGCGGCTTAGCTTGCGTGGTAAGGCTATTTGACTTTCCTTTGGGTACTGTTCATTTTCAGGAAGAAATAGCAGGCATTTGGCACTCCTGAGTCCGTATTCTACATTTGCTTTAGGGACCGTGCATTTACAGGAAGAAATAGCAGGCATCTGGCACTCCTGAGTCCGTATTCTACATCTATGTTACTTTCCTTTTGGGACCGTGCATTTTCAGGAAGAAATAGCATCAGGCATCTGGCACTCCTGAGTCCGTATTCTACATCTATGTTGCTTTCCTTTGGGGACCGTGCATTTTCAGGAAGAAATAGCAGGCATCTGGCGCTCCTGAGTCCGTATTCTACACCTATGTTACTTTCCTTTGGGGACCGTGCATTTTCAGGAAGAAATAGCAGGTATCTGGCACTCCTGAGTCCGTATTCTACATATCTATGTTACTTTCCTTTGGGGACCGTGCATTTTCAGGAAGAAATAGCAGGTATCTGGCACTACTGAGTCCGTATTCTATATCTATGTTACTTTCCTTTGGGGACCGTGCATTTTCAGGAAGAAATAGCAGGCATCTGGCACTCCTGAGTCCTTATTCTACATCTATGTTACTTTCCTTTGGGGACCGTGCATTTTCAGGAAGAAATAGCAGGTATCTGGCACTCCTGAGTCCGTATTCTACATATCTATGTTACTTTCCTTTGGGGACCGTGCATTTTCAGGAAGAAATAGCAGGTATCTGGCACTCCTGAGTCTGTATTCTACATCTATGTTACTTTCCTTTGGGGACCGTACATTTTCAGGAAGAAATAGCAGGTATTTGGCACTCCTGAGTCCGTATTCTACATCTATGCAAAAATTTCCATGAAAAGCAAGGGCAACTACAGCCGACCGAGACTTTTTTTTTGCAAAATTATCATAAATATGTGTATGTGTGAATAGTTCATTACTTCCCGAGGGCGGTGAATTCGTGAATGTCCCAGATCGCAGGTGTTTGTGGCCCGAATCGGTGAGGGCCATGCATATGCAATCTGGGGCTTTACGAATTACCGCCCGTGGTTTGTCCAAAGATTTACGTCTTGCTTTGACCAGGAAGTGAATTTTCTCCCCACTTACGGCCTAGGGTGACGTAAAATACTATTTTGCTGTTTTGATTTCAGTTAAGCAACTATATCTATGCACCCTATACAAAATAAAAAAAAGAGTTATATGTCTTCGTATAGCTATATCGCAGTTCATTGGAGCATTTGGATTCACTATGTATAGTTGAGTATCCGTTTTCATATTATTGTTCAACCTTAGGATCAAAATGAATCACTTTGAACCAATGATTGATAAAACAGGTGATTATTTACTCCAGATGTATTACTATGAGGTTGTACTTGTATCATGGACAAAATAGCTGCTTAAATAATAATAATAAGATGCTTATCGCGATAATTAGATTTGATAACGCTATTAAAAAGTTCTATTTCATTTCATTTATATAATTATTTTCATTTTTATTATTAACTGTGATCTCCTAAATACTGTTATGCTAAGAGCAATGAAATCCGTGTCTAGAAGTGTGTGCGGAAACTGTGTGTTATGAGGAGTCGTAATCAACCAACTACATTCCCTGACACTTGGGCCGCCACATTACGTAACTCATAAAACACAAATCGCATTAGCAAAGGGTTGGGCAACTAAAGTTGACGCGAGCAGTAGCATTGTCACGAAGAAGGCCCAATCTATGGGCGGAGAGCGGAAGGTGGTATTAGAATTACGTAGGGAGAGAATGGGGGTTCTCAAAATCTTTGCCGAAGACTGCCCTATATCTGACGAAGTCTAACAGAATGAGGATTTTCTTAGATGGGTCAAAATTATCCTTACGGAAAATTAATGGCCTCCTGCGTATATGTGTGTAAAATACGCAGTGCTGACAATAAAATAAAAGGTTTGCTTCATTTTAGTATGAAAAAATACGAACGACGTATAAATCCTTGAGATAGTTACCCCAGCACCCCACACTAGTGTCCTTTTCCTAGCTTCGGCGCGACGTCGTCGCGTCTCCACGACGTATGGCGTCAAATGTTACACACACAAACAATCAACAAAATACAGTTTTCAGAAAATAAGCAAGAATGACGCGTTCTAAGTAACTAACTAATGTTTAACATTAATTAACTTAGAACCCACGAATTCGAACACATCGGTCTTTCTACGTATACAGCCCTAGATCCGCCTCCTCCCGTCGCTCGGGCTCCGTCGTAAGTGGTCGCGCGCTCGTAAACGCTTTACGACTCGCCTCCAGCGGCCGAGATTAAAATCATGCATTTATTTTATTCGTCATTATTCTAAAATTGCCTCGGGCTTCGTTAGCACACCCGTACCGACAAAAAATGTCGTATGTACACACGAAATTTCGATGCATATAAGACTTTCTAAAACGGCTCGAAAAATGCCGTTCTGTGAGATAGTAGCGATACGTTTTACAGGAGTGAAATGGGTTTTTTTCAGAGGGTGACATTGTCCCAAAAGGTGTAAAATGAAGTAGGAAAACATATTCATATAACTTTTGTTATATTTTGTTAGATTTTTTGCATAGTTTACTTAATATTGCAAAATTCTCTCGACTTTTCATAAATATAATAGGTGTATGACATTTATAGTACATAATTAATGTGAGAAATGTATTAAACACTAGGGTGTTAACACTCTTATAGGTGTAATTTCAACAATATTAGGATATTGTTGAAATACACTTAATAAGAGTGTATCAATTAATTAATTCAGAACATCGACTAGGTATCAGCGAAGCGACGGCGAACAGAATGTGTCTGTTACTGTGTTGTTTAGTGAATTCCACTTCTAACTTTAGACTGCGTTTAGAACTGCAGCGAAACTAATTAGATCGCTATTTTAAACTCGTAATGCTAGTTTAAAATGCATTGAGTTTCGTCCCGAAGTTTTACAGTTTTCTGAATAAACTTGATAAAATCTAGAGCCAAGTTTGCCGCCTTACATGGTAGAGGGGCACGTAGGCCAGGGGCAAAGTTATAGTACGCGAGTGCGAAAGTGACGGATGCTTCATTATTTATTTATAGCAATGCAACCATCATAGGCCTACAGACCAGCAACGGAATCGCCGAAGCAGTTGTTTCGATACCGTTGCTGGTGTTCATGTGTTTGTTTCGAAAAAGTCGCACATGAGCACACCGCAGCAGCTGATAAAATTAATGGTCAGGATTTCACCTCTTTTATCTTCTCTTGACACCTTACTCAGTTTGTGGGTGTGTGGCAAAATCCTCGTCTCTTATCTCCATTCCGAGCAGTTATGTATGTGTTGCAATCAAGTGGTGCTGAAGCACATCGGTATTTTTTCGGTATCCTTGAAACATGGCCGCCCAACGTAGGTGTAGATATGGTCGCGGGATAGAGAGCATAGTTAAAATTACGTATAAATGGATTGAGATACCTTTATTATAAGTTTGGGAAAAGTTATTAATACTTTACATACTGGAATAGATTATGAATTTAACCGTAATCTTTTACTTTTATTTTTATTCCGACTATTGCAATATCACCCAATATATAAAAAAAATAACAATACAATGCTGTAATAGCTGGTTAAAAACAATAGATACGAGTAGGTGAGGTATTATTATACCAACTTTTAAACATGCCGATTTCCAACCAGATAGGAACTCGCTATTGTAATTTACGCATTAAAACATGCCTTACCTATAAGTTCATGGCTATTGACCTGCTTAACAATTAATTTATTCAGTCATGCCGAAACGAACTATTTGTTATTTAACACGAATTAATTAAAATTTAAACTTTTCATGTACGTTTAATTGTAGGTACTTACCTGACTGATCATACTGTTAATTTGTAAGTAAAATCTTGTGATCAATATTAATGCTCCATATCTAATCACTTAATTAGCCTACTATTACAAGCGCTTATATTCCTTTTTGACTTGAAAAGTTTACAGTTTCAGTAAAATATTTTTAAAATAAATAGACCTTCTTTTCATTAGTACATTTCCTTTGGCTTGCAATCAAAGTATACTAGGTACTTAGTTCATCGTATATTGCACATAAAACTAAAAAATCCATTGATAAACAGCAATTCCTGCCGCAGTCAACTCATAGTCATATTGAAACTTAGGACATAACACTTCATGAGATATCCAGCGGGCCCCAAACTAGGCTGAGCCTGTATCTTGGGATGGGACCCTGAATATTTATATTATTCCTAATATTCGTCGGATGACTAATGAAATGAAGAGTAGGTATATATAATTTAGTTACAGGGTTGCAGGCTCGCGGCGGCCACGGGCTTTTTCCGGAAGAGCGCTCGCCGTCAGCCTTAGATCTCGTCCGGCGCTGCTTGCGTCATGCCGGCATTAAATTCTTTTACGGTACCCTTACCATGAGTGTACAGTGACCGTACTCGCTAGCGATTGCGCAAACGATTTATATGAAAAAAATTACTTCTATGAAGTAACTATGACAGCGACAAAGTTGCCGCGCCGTTGTACGGGTAGCAGTCCCTGATGAATTAAAAAGTTCAATTGTCAAAAACCAGCGAGACAGAAAATTTAGCCTATTATGCAAAGGCTAAATAACTGAAATTGGTCTGTAAGTACAGCTATGTATATCAACTTAGACTTTAATACAACTTTAGAAT
The DNA here is from genome assembly GCA_905147355.2 of Apotomis turbidana. Classification (NCBI taxonomy): domain Eukaryota; kingdom Metazoa; phylum Arthropoda; class Insecta; order Lepidoptera; family Tortricidae; genus Apotomis; species Apotomis turbidana. The sequence continues at coordinate 12,916,710 of LR990281.1, forward strand.
TTTTACTTTCTAAGTTTATCTATACCAGTCCCCTCTTTTGAATAGTTATTATTATCTAGTAGCCGACTGCATCTCACCCAGGTCCTGAAAACTCATCCGTCGCTGACGCGATGTAAACAAGAATCCATTCCTGTAGCCGGTGCATTCCTGTCTCGCTAATATTAGAGCGATGCGCTTAATAAGAATAGATGGAATCCCGCCGTGTATGGGTGTCGTGTATCCATTAGTCTTGTTGACGTGCTGGTGAAGATATTTACATAATATTATATTATTTTCTTAAATTGTGCGAGATTATTTTATATAATTTGGAGTTTTCGGATAAATAATTTGTTCTTAAATATAGTCTTATGATGGTTTAAAAAAACCGTATATGGGAACTTTAGTTTCCACTACGTAACGCTCGTGCAAAAAAAAAGTTCATTTTCAAACGTGACGTAATGGAACGGACAAAATTACACTTTTTTTTTATTCTTAACATTTAAAATGCTATCGATTCTAAGTAAGATGAACCCAAAAACGTCAAGTTGTGGAAGAAATGGGGATTCGGGTTTCTTTTGAAAAACACCCTTATCTAGTCTTAAAAACCCTAGCAGGCCTATGATGATAGCGTTTATCACATGATTTATAGGTGATAATATAACTGCCGCTTTCTGACAAATATGAGTTCGATAGTGACGAATGCTTTATTGATTTCCCAGGAATGATTTCGGCGGCAAGCGGCAGCGGTGAGCGGTTGAGCGAGAGCTCCGATCGCGGCGGCCATACGAGTAACCGAGACACTTGAATGGCCGCCGCGCGTCGCTGCCGCCTGTCGTCGAAGTCGTGGCATGTCCGTTACTTATCGCGTGATAAGCGTTACCAGGGGACCTATGATCGTTGCGTTTATCACGTGATAAATAAGTGACAAAACATCTGTCATTCACACTCGCATTTTGTCAAAACGTGACGGATGCTTTATCACCCATCTCTATCATTATCATGAGCAACCATCATAGGCCCGCGTCATGAGCCCACATCAGGCTCAAACTCTACGTAGATTTTAAGCTGGTCATTATCATCGTGATGTTGCCGATTTATATTGATTCTAGCGACCCGCCCCGGCTTCGCAATGCAATGCTTATAAATTATGCATGTATTATACATATAAACCTTCCTCTTCAATCACTCTATCTATTAAAAAAAAACACATCAAAATCTGTTGCGTAGTTTTTAAGATCTAGTCATGCATAGGGACAGACAGAAAGATAGACAACAGGAAGCGACTTTAATTTATACTATGTAGTGATCAGCTGTACGAGCTTAATTAAGTTCACAATAAATAGAAAGTAGACATATCTTGGATTATGTATGTCGAAATATGGAATTGGCCCCAAGGATAATAGTAAAAAAGTTGGTCCTTCGACATCCGACTCGCTGGTAGGGGCGGCGCGAGCTGCACATTTTTCATCATTACTCAGCAATAAGCGGGTTAGTTTTTTCAGCGTCTGCGACGCGAAATATATATTTCGCTTAATAGTTCATTACAAACTATCAGTGATGTGTGATGTTTTTAATTACCGAAGGCTTCCACTTTTAATTCTACATTTTTGACTAACGGAAAAGTGACTGTGTCACGAATTCTAACATGAAAATCGTTTATGTACAAGGAAATTAAATGATTCCAACTACTTAGGAGGCGTGATGTGATAATTTTACTTAATTAATCTCCCTATTAACGGTAGAGCATTGACAAATATTTTTAGCTCAGAAACATTACGTGAGTCGGTATTACAAGGTTTTTATTGAGTTTCGTCTCTCAGTGACCTGCTTTTCTATAGCTGTTTGCACAGCACAGCACTCCCTAAAACTTTTTCTATAACAAGAGTTGCCAATTTACTAACAGAAGTGTGTTTTTGTTGTTATAAGAACTTCAGCAACATTATAATAAAGAGTTAGATTTAATGTTGGTTATCTTCACTTCGGGGCAACCTGCCAAGTGGCGACACAGTGCATATATTCATGCAGTATTTTAACACGCGAAAAGCATATTAAGGATAATATAATCGCATGTTTTTGGTACTATTATTTAAAGGAAGTTTAATTAGTAACAAAAAATAATTATATTCGTCACTCCATGCTTAACTCTATTACGGTTTTATCAGCTTAAAATGATCGTGTAGCTGCCGCTGACCGGAACTCTTACCTAAACTCGGATTTCTAATTCAAGACCAAAAAAACTACGCCAGATATACGTCACTGTCAAAATTGACAACATTTAAATGACATCTGAGTTTGTTACTTGGCTTGCACCAAATGATTAGATTAGATTAGATAACAATGGACAATGTTACAAGTACCAGATTTTGTACCAAAAATCTCCGATGTTTAAGTTTATTATCTCTCGTAATTACGTAATAATAAATATTTCTAGTTATTTTGTTAAACTTAGAGTTAAAGTTACCAATAAATAAATTATCTTAGCGTGTTTGAAAAATAAAAAGAAATTTACTTTACGTAGTGGCAACCTTGTGGTAGTTTTTTTGGCCTTGAATTAGAAATCGTAGTATAATAATCTCAAAATGCGATTTATACGATTCGTATTCAGAATTCCCAAATGCAGTCAAGATACTGGTCATGTTAGTCTTGTCACGATGGCGTTTTCGTGCATTTTGCTGGCAAACGGGTCAACAATCTGCAATTATATCCGAAATAGTTGCGGAACACATTTCGAGGCAATTGTATTTTTATTAGATAGGGGCGAATGACCGGTGAAAGGATGCTGTTCACTTTCTTTTGTTTTTACGAAATTATAGATCGCGCCACATAATAAAGCTATCTTGCAGTACAAATTACTACTGCGCATGCGCAATAAGTTTGACAGCGGTGTTTTAGGGTGCGACCTATAAGTTATAGATTCTGACGATAAATAATTATGCTTATACCAGGAAACTATGAGACGAATGTATTTATCCGTATAAACTAAAATACCTACACAATTAAAATGAGTAGGCGCAATAAATATTTCCGTTCGATATATTTATAGGTACACTGGAAGGTGCCTGCAACATCGATCGCGGGGGACGATATAGAACATTACATATATATCTAAGGCGGCGATTTCATTAATGCCCCAGATCCCAGGTGTTTGCCATAAATATACGATCTGGGGTTAGATCCAGTCCAGGTCCAGTCGTTTCAGCGTGATATGCTGATGAGGCTGCAACCGCTATCAATCCCACATTAAATTGAGTAAGGTCAGTCGGTACAAATGCGTCATAGAGGCAAGCGCACCTACCATATCGAAATATTAAAATTGTTGTATAAATATTAATTATAATCATGTTTGTAATTGACATACCTAATGATATTCCATTTTAGTTGTAAGATATTGCTGTGCCCTACAGGGCTCAAGTTTTGAACCTACCTAGTATGTTCTAGTATTTAAGATATTTTATGTAAGTACAACATGATGAATCGCAATAAACTGAATTTGAATTGAATTTAATTTGATTATCAAAAAGTATAGATGTTTATAGGCATGACAAAATTTATTTTTTTAGGATGTCAATCGATTCTATTTTTTATTGGAATCAAATATCTATATAGGACTAACTACACTTAGACTGCTCTTTATGTCAGAAATGACCGTCGAAGTCCAAATGGCCGCCTATCGTGACGTCATTATATGTTATGGCGTAGGTATGGGTACCAATATTTGTATGGAGACAATAAGTAATTTGCCATTTTCACCGTGAAAAAGTGCGTTGCGTTGTAGTATAATTATTGATTTGTTAAATTATAAGGATTCTGAAAACAATTTCTAATTTCTTTAGGATTTAAAAAAAAAAATCACTCCTTTGAAGTCACATATATTTCAAAAATATTTCACATTTGGATTTATTTTCTTTGTTCCATGACATATCTGAGCTAATTTTAGTCATCCCTATTGTTAATGTCATTTGCATTGCCAACTACATAAGTATAATTGCGTGGTTGTAAGATAACGTTGGTAGTATAACTTCTGTACTTTTCGATATTTCGGTAGAACAGGATTAACAGGGCCTAAAAGGTAACTGTAATTTACGATTTTATATCAGTATAGATAGATAGATGATTTATTTCCGGGAGGGCGACCAGCAGTCCCAAGGTGGTGTCGGATTTATTGTCCACAGATCCCTCGTGAACAACGTTGTCAAGATCGAGAGTGTGTCCACAAGAGTAGCGTACCTGATACTCAGAATCACCAAACGGTATTCGCTGAAGGTCATACAGGTATACGCACCAACATCGACACACCCTGATCATGAGGTGGAGGTTATGTATGAGGATATCTCTAAAGCCATACATACCTCCAAAACTCACTACACCGTTGTCATGGGGGACTTCAACGCAAAACTGGGCAGACGAGGCGATGGTGAGCTGAAAGTGGGACCTTTTGGATTTGGGAATCGGAACGCACGGGGTCAAACGCTTGCGGACTTCATGGAGAAGGAAGGCCTCTATATGATGAACCCCTTCTTCAAGAAGCGCCTTCACCGCAAATGGACCTGGATTAGTCCCGATGGTGTCTACTAGGAGGGAAGTGTTTAATGATGTCTCTGTGATCAATGCCGTGAAAACCGGGAGCGACCACCGGATGGTAAGAGGCACATTAAACATTAATGTTCAGCTTGAACGTTATCGGCTTATGAAGTCTATGCTCCGGCCAACACCGATACAAATCCAAAACCCCGAACCCTTTCAACTAGAATTGCAGAATCGCTTCGAATGCCTGGGTGATTGTGAAGACGTGGACGAATTTAACGACAGGGTTGTGGAAACTGTCCTAACGGTGGGATCTAAGTTCTTTAAGACCAAAAGAAAATTCAAAGAAAGTTCAAAAAGAATCAAAAAAATCTCTGATCACACTCTCGAGCTCATGAAGGAGAGGCACGGTATGGTTCTGCATTCCCCTAATGACGCTTCTCAGTACCGAAGGCTCAACAAACAGATCTCAAAGTCTCTGACTCGCGACCTGCGCCAATTCAATACAAATTGTATTGCAGAGGCTATTGAGCGGAACAAAGGCTCCAAAGTGTTTGCACGAGATTTGTCTATGGGACAGAGCCAGCTGACAAAGCTGAAGACAGGGGATGGTAGAGTCGTGTTGTCTAGGCCTGAGCTCCTGGGGGAGGTCGAGGCGTTCTATGGACACTTATACACGACAACGCGGACACCTGTCATGAACCTAGCCAAAGATCCAAGAGCTAGGTTGACCCGACACTACACAGAAGAAATCCCGGACGTCAGCCTGTACGAAATTAGTATGGCTCTCAAACAGCTTAAAAATAATAAGGCGGCGGGTGATGTCGGAGTTACCTCAGAGCTTCTAAAAGCAGGTGGAAAACCGGTCTTAAAAGCCTTGCAAAAGTTATTTAACTCCGTCATACTCGAGGGGAAAACACCACAGGCATGGCACAGAAGCGTAGTGGTACTGTTCTTTAAGAAAGGGGATAGGACCCTTTTAAAGAACTACAGACCCATCTCGCTTCTGAGTCATGTTTATAAGTTGTTTTCGAGAGTCATCACGAACCGTCTCGCACGCAGGTTTGACGACTTCCAGCCTCCCGAACAAGCCGGCTACCGTAAAGCTTTTAGTACCATAGACCACATCCATACGCTGCGGCAGGTTATACAGAAGACCGAAGAGTATAACCAGCCATTATGCTTAGCGTTTGTGGACTATGAGAAGGCTTTCGATTCAGTCCAGACCTGGGCAGTGCTGCAGTCTCTCCAGCGGTGCCAAATTGACTACAGGTATATCGAGGTACTAAGGTGTTTATATGAGAATGCCACTATGTCAGTCCGCGTCCAAAACCAGGACTCGAAACCTATCCAATTGCAGCGTGGTGTGAGGAGATGTCATATCTCCTAAATTGTTCACAGCTGCATTGGAAGACGTATTCAAGCTTCTGGATTGGGACGGACTTGGCATCAACATAAACGGCGAATACATCACCAACCTCCGCTTTGCTGATGATATCGTGGTCATGGCTGAGACCCTGGAAGACCTCGGCAAAATGCTCAACGACCTCATTAGGGTCTCTCAACAAGTGGGTCTTAAAATGAACATGGAGAAAACGAAAATTATGTTTAACTCCCATGTGGTACCCACTCCACTTAAAGTTGGAGACTCTGCGCTCGAAACTGTAGACGACTATATCTACCTTGGACAAACGATCCAGTTGGGTAGGTCGACTTTCGAAAAAGAGGTCACTCGTCGAATCCAACTCGGATGGGCAGCGTTCGGGAAGCTGCGGAATGTCTTCTCGTCCCAAATACCGCAGTGTCTTAAGACGAAGGTTTTTAACCAATATGTGTTGCCAGTGATGACACACGGCACTGAAATGTGGTCGCTTACAATGGGCCTCATAAGAAGGCTCACAGTTACTCAAAGGGCAATGGAGCGAGCTATGCTCGGAATTTCCTTGCGGGATCGAATTCGAAATGACGAGATACGCAAGAGAAACAAGGTTGTAGATATAGCTCAGACAGTCGCCAAACTTAAGTGGCAGTGGGCAGGGCATATTGCTCGTAGAATCGATGGCCGCTGGGGCAGAAAGGTTCTTGAGTGGCGACCGCGGACCGGAAGACGCAGCGTTGGAAGGCCTCCAACAAGGTGGACCGACGACCTGGTTAAGATCGCGGGTAGAAATTGGATGAGGGCGGCGCAAGATCGATCGTTGTGGAGAACTCCGGGGGAGGCCTTTGTCCAGCAGTGGACGTCTATCGGCTGATATGATGAGATACCTAGATGATTATCGAAGCTTGTTAGCGAATGGTGCGAAATTATGTGTCAAACTATATAAGTCGGTTTCTAATGATCTACCGCAGCGATAAGGAATGAATGGACAGACAAGAGTCCTCGCTTTGTCGCTTTAATGAGGACAAACAAATTTACCCTGTCAACACAAAAGAGAGTAAATGTCTAGGAAAATGCTGGCGGTTAGTACCTTTTCAACGGATATTCCCGGCAGATAACATATTGTTCGCGATATTCCTTCTAAATCATTAGAAAGTATTTTTGTCCCTAAACTGCTTATTATGTTAGCTAATTACTATCAAATATCTTATCGTTATTACAACGTAAGCTTCGAGCGTAAGTTTGATTCATGGGCGACGTCCTGTACCGATACATTTGCTGCTTCTGATAATATTCACATGTTTATATGGAATTGTAGACATAATTTGACACAATCGAGTCATGATTTCCCTGCGTTTCAAAAACGTAGCTATTTTGCTAGAAACCATTAATTTTCCGCGGCAAAAGTAAGATTTTCCATAAACAATACGTTAATATCACGACTGCAAATTAAAAATAATAAAAACAATTCATTAAAGTCAACGGGACTCAAATCTTAATTTATTACATAGGTAGCTAAATATTTAATGAACACAAAGATATTCAAGCAGAGTAGTTTGAGCCATTAAATCCAAGAAACTCCAACTTCGTCGGAGTTTACATTCCTGGCCGTTGCAGCAACTTTCCTGCGCGTACGCTTTCCACATTCATCTGTTTATTTTAGTTGACTTTATTGCCTTCTGGGATGTCCTATGGGCGGACGCTGCTGAAGGAGCGGAGCGGGAGCGATTTTATAAGTACAGTCGCGTTTTTACAATTCTGAACAATAATTAGATCAACAATATGTATGTTAACGTTAACGGCGTGTTTAGATATTTTTGATTATATTTTTGCACAAAAGTTTAAGAACTCGACTGTACAAAACGAATCATGGTTTGTCGTAAAAATATCTTGTTAATTATACTGTTCAGTAATCACTAAAATTGAGATTTAAAAATATGGTAGTGGGAACCCGTTGATTGCAGTGCAGGTGGTTCGCTACAGGATACAGGCAGTTTTTTTTGGAGCGGTCTATTATCCAGCAGGGGACGTCTTTCAGCTGACGATGGATAGAACAATATGTCGTATAGATGCATTGTCACCTTTAAGACTGCAAATAGGCAGTTGCCGTTAAGTAGACAACGTCAACACTAGTTGTTTAATCCATTTCTAAACTATATATTTAGCACTTCGAAGAATGTGTTAACAACATCTCCGTGGAAAAATCTATAAAATAAATTTATTATAAGATTATTAATATTTTTCCTTAGAAAATTAAGTAAAGTTGGACGAAAATAGAAAAGCCGTAAGCAGGCGTTAAGTGTTTTTTTATACTTTAACAATGGAAATCTATTCTGATTTGCAGTTCTTAAAAATATGAATGTTTACACTACAATTTGTCCGCATCAAATATTGCAATTATTGTTTGGCGTTAAAGGTCCAGATTTATAAAAAAGTGCTTTTAATTCTATATAAATTTTTACTATACATATTTACTTTTAATTCTCTATACATTATTAATACGAGACAGGCTGCGCCTAGTGTAACCTCAAATTGTTAAGTTTTAGGTTCATGTTATTATCATTTAGTTGTTATGTGGACATTTGTTTTTTGTGTAACATTAATATGATAGTCGTGTACAATAAAGAAATTTTAATTTGACTATGGCGGGCGCGCGCCGATCCAAATACGCAATCCCCGCGCTCTATGGTTCTGTCGCTAACGCTCGGCGCAGTCTTAAGCAATGGTAATACATCGCTTTTTGGCTGCTGTAACGCGTAAGATTAAATCACACACCAGGACTAATACTTTTTTGACAAGCTTTTATTACTGACCGTATTTTTTTTTAACATCCGCCAACTACTCACCGAGAGCCCAAACTTGGTAAGATTGCGTTATCTATTACAGCGTTCCTATGCTATGACCACCTTTAGACGCCATCATCAGACATTACTTCATGGTGTCATATTATTGTATTGTCAAGTTCGTCGAAGTTACGTAGGTACACCAAATTTCAGCTCAATCAGTCACCGGGAAGTGGTTCAAATCTTACTTGCAAGATTTGATTACAGACCTAGAGATAAATAAATATTAAATATAAATATTAAGGGACAATCATACACAAATCGACCTCGTCCCAAACTAAGCAAAGCTTGTACTATGGGTACTAGACGACGATATACATAATATATAAATACATAATATAGATAACATCCATGACCCAAGAACAAATATTTTGCACAAATATTTGCCCCGGCCGGGATTCGAACCCGGGACCGTCGACTCAGTAGGCAGGTGTCTCCCAACCGAGCCAAACGCGTCGTCAAATGAGCCTAACAAGAGGGTCGTAATCCGAAAATCTCCTTCCGCCACTTTTCGAAACTTTAATAATGCATCCTCTTAGTGTCCTCGATGAACTAAGAATCGCCAGGACTAACTTTATCTTACCTAACCAGAAGGTCTTGACATCGCGTATACGGAACGCTAATCGCGCTATCCTATCGTCCCAAAAATCGCCATCCACCTCACTTTGTTCGAAGCTTTAATGGGTCATTCCCTATTAGTGTCGCGTACATCGCAGCGAGATGCGGACGTGCGTAGTGTTGGTGGTGCTCCTGGCGTCCGTCCGCGCCATCACGCGGGACCAGCTGTACCCGTTTGGGCCTGGGCTGGACCAGGAACTGCCCCGGGGCGCGGAGGTGGCCAGTCAGGAAGTGCGGCTCAAAGTACCCGTTGTGTTCTACGGAGAGACTTATGACTCCATTTATGTAAGTTTTTATTTTATAATTGATTCTTCGTAGTGTTGTTGGTGCTTCTAGATGCGCCCGCGCCATTACGCGGTACCAGCTGTATCCGCTCGGGATGGGGCTGAACCAGGACCACGGAGCGCGGAGCTGGCCAGTCACGAAATTCGGCTCAATAAGTACCCGCTGTGTTCTACGGGGAGACGTATGACTCGATCTATGTAAGTTTTAATTCTATAATTGTTTCCTCGTATTTGTGGTGGTAGTAGATGCGCCCGCGCCATCACGCGGTACCAGCTGTACCCGTTCGGGCTGGGGCTGGACCAGGAACTGCCCCGGGGCGCGGAGGAGGCCAGTCAGGAAGTGTGGCTCAAAGTACCCGTTGTGTTCTACGGAGAGACTTATGACTCGATTTATGTAAGTTTTTATTTTATAATTGATTCTTCGTAGTGTTGGTGGTGCTCCTAGATACGCCCGCGCCCGCGCCATCACGCGGAACCAGCTATACCTGTTCGGACTGGGGCTGGACCTGGAACTGCCCCGGGGCGCAGAGGGGGCCAGTCAGGAAGCGCGGCTTAAAAGTAGCCGTTGTTTTCTACGAGAAACTTTATGATTCGATTTATGTGAGCTTCCTATTTAACCCTTCCCTGCGGGCCTATAATGGTCGCGTTTAATATCCTATAATGGTCAGTTTATCGCGCAATAGTCATTATCTGTCAAGGATGTGAATGTGAGAAAGACAGATTTTTCGTACTTATTAACTTTTCTCGTTACAAAAGGTACACGTTGCTTCGCATTAAATTTAGGTGCTAAAATTTACAACATTTCAGATTTTCAAATATTATGTTAGATCGTAACCCAATTATTTAACCCTTTATCATGGAAGCAAAAAACATTTCATTTAAACCCCTAGTGCTGAAAATATTCCTGATTTGTCAAGTTAGCACAAAGTCCTATTAACCGACAACACATGGCGGGGTTATAACAGTCACAATGCACAAGCAATACAGCAGTACAGTTTCTACCTGTGTGGTTTCTACAGTAAATCCACCATTGTATTAGTAGGGACTTACTTCCGTATATTTTTCTACAAATCTACTCTGTTATGAGCACTCACACTTTTATGGAATTAGGCAGTTAAGACGTTTTTTGTACTTATATGAAATCTTCCGGATATTTTCGAATATTTTAAAATAATATAATTTTTATTAGCTTATATTTCGTCGGAATAAACCTGGTAAAAAAAAATATCATGTCAATTATGTAGGAGGCCAAAGTAGCGAAATTGCTAACTTATTTATTATTATACTAAGCGTGTTTATGTTTCCATTGGTCGTCCGTTGCATCGTAGCTGCAATATCGTACCCTTTGCCGACTACGCAAGCACTACACAACTAGGGCACTCTAGATAGATCACCGCGGCTATCTTCTGTCAACAGTCATGTCCTCTTTCCTCGGTTGACTAATTTTCTTGAGCAGAGTAACGTTTTCATAGGTTACGTTTCAAGACCAATGGTATGAATATGTAGGTATCATGCTGAAAAATATCCATTAGCCCAATGGTAAGTATTAAACTAGCTAGGTAGTTTCGTCGTTAACAATATAAAAAATACACTTACGATCGAATATAGAACCTCCTCCATTTTTTTTCGGTTAAAAAGAAAACGCGAACCGCTTAAAATTAAAAATTTGCGGCATTTACAGCCGCGTCTTTATTTGCGTTAACTTAGAAGTTTGATATTTTCACAGCCTCAAGTGCCGCAACTTCGAAATTACAACTCTTAATAGCATTGGTTATCGAATGTGTTATATAGCCTGCTAGATTCATTATATAGGTGCTTATATAGCTGCATTCTACATTATAGGTATAGATAACGTGTAGCTGTAGAATGGATTTTTAACATATAGCCACTTGGCACTTTCTCGCCTTAACAACGAAACCAATTTTCATAACATAACTTACTACGACTTATGACGACGCGGTTGGCTCAGCTGCATACTGAGCCGACGATCCTAGGTTCGAATCCCGGCAAAGCCAAATATTTGTATAATGAACTCGAATATTGTTCCTGAGTCATGGATGTTCTCTATGTATTTATCCATAGAATAAATGAATATCGTTTTCTAGTGTCCATAACACAAGCCTACCAAAGCTTATTGTGAGACTAATTCCATTTTTTTGAGATTGTCCAATATTCATTTATTTATTTTACTTACTTCGTGAGCTGATACGAATTGTAAAAATTTCATCAAATCGTCATTTGTCAAATCATTGGCGGGGTCACTGTGAATAAACTTGGAGTAAATTAGAATGCCAAATCAACAATTTTGTAGCACTTTCTATAATTAGCGTAAAATAAATATTCATAACCGCATTGAATACAATAGAAAAATCCAATTAAATATTTGCTTCTAAATGAACTGCATAATTACTTCCTGGTGAATACATAAAGGTATGAGTTAGTACCTATCACTTATCCGTTTAGGCGATTTACTCTGTTAATTTACAAGTCTAATATTATAGTTGCAAGAACAAACAATTGCTACTTTCTGAACGAGGAGTTTAATTCGATGTTATTTGGAATTCAGCACATTAAGGATAATAAGGATGATTGATGTAGTGAAAATCAAAAGACATACATCTACTGTGGGACCTAGTCTCGCCATATGGACTACTGATATGTACCTACATGTCCGATGTCCATAACGTTATTCTAAACGCGAAAAGTACGGTAGTCACTTCGTAGTATGACGTCTTCCATTTGTTTGAATGGGTTTTTGAAAAAGAAAAAATTAATATATTAAAGTTTACGTGAGGTTTGGCACCGACTTCAAAGGGTGAGTCAAATGTAATCTGTACTTGAACGGGTTATTTTTGGCTTTTTAGTTTTACTGAAGTCGGTTCTTTATTTTGTTAAAAAAAAATTTTTTTCGATTTTTAGTGATTCATATAAAATACTTATGGCGGGGTGATCAGGGAGGTCTTGAAGGCATACATCTCGTTTGAATTATCTCCTAACTCCTAACCGTTAAGGATTTCTACCTTCCATCATCAGTTCAGTTCAGCATTGGAAGATGATGATGCAAATACTTAAATAGTTTTAGAAAGTATATGAAAAATATTATGAGTGCCTATAAAATTTCAGGAATTCCTTCGATTCCTCATGGATCTCGTCATCCGATCTTCACCAAAATTTTATGGGACCAACCTTGAGATGTCTATTCATAAACCTAAAAAGAATTTTCCAAATCGACTCATAAATGACGGAGTTATGAGGTAACAACCATTTAAAAAAAACATACAACCGAACTGAGAACCCCCTCCTTTTTTGAAGTCGGTTAAAAAAATTAGAAGATCTATCATGTGACACATCAAATAGAAGGTCTTTGTGTGCTAAGTCCAAATATATACCTACCACAATATTGCCTTAAAATTATTCGTTTGAAACAAAATTGAAACATTTTCGAAACGTACTAAGTTTGAGCTCTGCATGTAACTACCTAGATAACGGTCGGACAGAAAAAAATAATCAAAATTTTAGTCAGTCTCATTAATTTTTAAATAAGTTATCTTTATAATTCCAATGTTTTGCTCGAAATTATTTCGGATAAGGGCGTTATTTGCAACCGATAACGCGGTACATTCGGGACGGCGGACGGAAATGCACGTAGCTATCGCGCGAAGGGTCACTGCTCTTCTATAATCTCTGAAACCTAAAATCGGTTAATTTTAGTGCTTTTCTTTGTTTGATTCGCGTGTGGAGTGTTAGGTTTGCCCTTGGATCCGGATATACATTTTAATTATACATTAGGTAACAATTGTAGGTAATCTGCTGAGGAGAACATTAAATGCTTAAAGTAATGGTACAGGGGTAGTTCCCGTAGTTTGCAAAAAAAATGAATCAACGGCTACGTTAGTTAGCTATGTGCATTTACAACGCCGTAATTCACTTCCCACCCCCACGATTACCAATGATCAAAAGTACCTAGATAAAACAAGGCATACATAATTACAATATAATCCATGGGCCATCCCTCAGTAACTAATCAATTATAATGGACTATAGGTACGATTAGATTCTTACCGAAAGTCACTTACTGACATATTTATTTTTCAAATTGTTCCCAGGTCAACAACCACGGAGTACTTTCCTTCAGGGCAGATATACCATCGTTTATGAACGCAGAGTTTCCTCTGCCCTACCCCGCAATAGCGACGTTCTATTCAAACGTAGACACCTCCTTAACGGGCGCGATCTACTACAGGGAAACCGAGGAAAGTCGCGTGATTGTAAAGGCCGAGGAAAGTGTTCAAAATAACTTTCACGACAACTATGACTTCCGGCCAACCAGCGTCTTCGTTGTCACATGGGCCGAAGTGACCTACACCGGCTCTCAAGGCAACCAAAAGAATACTTTCCAAGCCGCCATTATTAGCAACGGTAATGAGAGCTTTGTGGAGTTCCTCTACCCCGATAGAGACATCCAGTGGATTCAAAGGGAAACTCCACCGGACAGCCTACCTGATGCAAAGGCGCAAGCTGGCTTCGTCTCTCAAGACGGACAGATGTTACTGCTCAGAGGATCCGGAAGCCATCAAATAAGAAATATTGTTTCGTAAGTTCAATTAATTCGCATTACAGAATATTAGTTAATGTTAAGGTGTTCCTTCCATATAGCTTATTCTATTTCACGCTTTTATTTTATTTCAGTTGGTCGAACACGCATGAGCCCGGAAAGTACGTGTACCGCGTAGGAAACGTGTTACAAGAAGGCAATATTGTAGTGCCTGATCTGTATGATCAGAATGAAGAGGAAGTCGAGGAAGAATCCAGAACGTGCGCCCAAAGTGGACCGAGCGTGTGCCATTTGGAAGCTAGATGCGTAGACTACTTTTCTGGAATCTGCTGCCAGTGCAATGAAGGATTTTACGGAAATGGAAAATCTTGTGTGAAAAACGACGCCCCACTCCGAGTCCACGGGAAACTAAATGGTGTTATAAACGAAATATCGTTAAATGACGTGGATATTCAAGCGTACGTGGTGGTGGCCGATGGCCGGTCCTACACAGCACTGTCGCAAGCACCGGCCGCCCTCGGAAATAGCCTGCAGTTAGTACATGTTCTTGGTGGCGTTATCGGATGGTTATTCGCCAAACCTTTGGGAGATGCCAACAATGGTTATCAGCTTACGGGAGGTGTATTCAATCACACAGTAGACATATTCTTTCCAGCTACGCAAAATCGAGTAACGGTCACTCAAGAATTCATTGGTCACGACGTTTTCGATCAGATCACTTTGGATTGCGACATCAGAGGGTCTTTGCCGCAAGTTAATGCCGGAGCAAAACTTCAAATAACAGAATACGAAGAACAATATACAGTGATTGAAGCGGGACTGATACGATCAGAATCCACTCGAACGCTTACAGACAGAGTAACAGGAGTAAGTTACGAACAAAGAATACAACAAACAATCAAATATAACCCGTGCCATTTTGCACCACCGGAAGGAACAGTTTCGTCGACTTTGAAGGTTTCTAAGAATTATTTAGGTTACGAACCTAATAATAACATTGTCAGGTACGGAATGAGTAATAAAATCGTGCCATTAGGCCAAGAAGATCCTTGTATATTTGGCCGAAGCACCTGCGGCCCTCACAGCTCTTGTGTAGTGCAAGGTAGTTCTTTCGCGTGTATCTGCCAATCAGGCTTTTCAAACGTCTATGAAAACAATGCAGTGGTATGTAGAGATATTGATGAATGCGCCGAAAGCACCCACAACTGTGACTCGAACGCTGATTGCTACAACCATGACGGAGGCTTCCAGTGCCGCTGCCGCGATGGATTCGAAGGAGACGGCGTAAGTTGCAGTCGCATATCGCAGTGCAGAGACCAAACATGTAACCAGTATGCTTCTTGTGTAGAAGGATATGGCGGAGGAGAACCAACATGTGTCTGTAATGCTGGATATACCGGAGATGGACAAAGGTGTTGGTTGATTAACAGTTACACTTGCGATGCTCTGCACAACTGCTCCCCATATGCAACTTGCAATTTTTCACCAGTAAGCAACAGCCACATTTGCCAATGCATCACCGGTTACGTCGGCGATGGTTATTACTGTGCAGTAGATGTCCAAACACATCCCGGCCCCCTCCCGTCGAGCACCACAACACCTGAACCGCCTCAACCAACACAACCGTACCAACCAACCACCGATACCGCAAATGAGTATTTGACTAATGAGTCGGGAAATCCGGACACAGGTAGCAATGAATACGAAAACATCGAACCAATTGTATTGCCGAACTGCGGTATCTTTGGCTTCGGTTGCACGTGCCCCGAAGGCTACTCAAGTTTTAAAGACGAGAAAGACAATGACCTATGCCGATTAAATGGATATGCCGATCCACATCTAAGAAACAACGACACTTCAAGTAAGACCTTATTAATATTTAAATACTGAAAAATATTAAGTGTTTTCATTAATATTTACTCCTTAAACGAATCTTCTTCTTTTTCAGTTACATGCACATCCGATGCAAACTGTCCACCAAACGCTATATGCAAAGTTTCGTTAGAGTTGGATGGTCGATACGTATCACACTGCGTTTGTCCCGAGGGGTACATAGGTAACTCTTATGAGTGCATCGAACAGCCCCTCGAACAACCCAGCGAACCCTGCACCTGCGGGCCCAACGCCCACTGCTACCAGACCGGCAACGGACCCATTTGTGTGTGTGATGTGAGTTACCATGGCGACGGATACAACTGCAGACCCAAACTCGTCTGCACCAACAGCTCAGAGTGTGAATCCCACGCCGAATGTCGGCCTGACACCGCCAGCAACGAGTATGTCTGCCAGTGCATAGACGGATATATCAAGGACGAAAACGAAGCGTGCATCCGCCAACTTTGTAACGGAGCCGAGTGTGTCGATCACTCTTCGTGTCTGTACGATGCGACGCTCGAAGTCAACTATTGTGCATGTGATCCAGGATACGAAGGTGATGGAGTATTTGAATGTTTGCCCAAACAAGAGCACGACATTCTCGTAAGCACGATCACCACATGCGACGTCACACATGATTGCAATGAAAACGCTGTTTGCACACCAGTAGAAGACTCATATCAATGCATATGTAGAGATGGATACACTGGGGATGGCTATGACTGCCGACCGGAGCCCAGCTGTCGAAACGATCCGTATATGTGCGATGTGCATGCTTCTTGTATCAAGCGCAGCCAAGAATACGTTTGCGAGTGTAACTCTGGTTATTCAGAAATAGCTTATGGTAATGAAAGTCGGTGCGAGCTGAACCCCAGACAAGCCGGTAACTTTTTGTTAGCTAGCGATGGAGTTTCTGTGTACCGAGTGCCCTTCAGGGCCTCTGCTCGGGACTACGCCACGCCCATCAACAGCGGCATCGACCAGATCGCCGTCGGCATCGACACAGACTGCCAGACAGGCAAAGTTTATTGGGGTGACGTGGTCAGTAACTCTATTAAGCGCGCCAGTTACGATGGATCTGAATTTGAACTATTTTTATCTAATGGTAAGTCGTGAAGTTCATCAAACCATGTTTTTTTTCTATTGCCTGTGGATATCATATTGATTTATTTTTAATTACGCTTCTCAGGTATCAAATCGCCGGAAGGAGTGGCCATTGATTGGGCGTCTCGTAACATTTTCTGGACGGACTCTAAGAAATTGACCATTGAGGTTGCCAACCTTGATACGAGAGTGAGAAAAGTTTTGTTTGCCATTGATAATATTAGGAATCCTCGAGGTATTGCAGTGCATCCACGAAGAGGGTAAGTTAATCGGTATCTAAGAAAATGATTTTGTACTAATTCTGACTTCAAAATAAAGACCTACGAACGTGACCATGTAGTAACAGACCAAGTTTGCACACACGCAACCCTTAATAGACGATGTCATGAAATTGTATTTACACTAATATTTAATTAGGTATAATGACCTGACCTGTTTATATCATTACAGTAAAGTCTTCTGGTCAGACTGGAACCGCGCAAACCCTAAAATCGAATGGGCTAACATGGACGGAACCCAGCGAGGAGTGTTTGTGGACAACTCAGATGTGAAGCTGCCAAACTCTTTGGCTATAGACTGGTCAAAAGACCGGCTGTGCTACACTGACGCTGGACTTTACCGCATTCAATGTGTAAGCCTAGACACCATGGAGAGTGAAACTATTGTAACAAACTGCTTGCATCCCTTCGGCCTAGCGATCAATCAAGATATTTTCTATTGGACGGATTGGAAAACGTAAGTACCTACTAGTATATGTGTAATATAAGTATTTCTGGTGTAGGCCTAATAATAATAAGTATTAATATTAAATACCTATCAATGCAATGTAGCGCTGCGAGACATTCGCGTCACGTTTAAACTTCCAACAGATTTCTGTAACGCGTGTTCAATTTATAATTATCGGTGTCTACTTAACTTAAATAAATGAAAAAGCCCAGCTATTCTTAAGTCACCATGATCATTGAATTTTAAAGTCTAGATGGCTTAAAAGGGCTTCCCCTAAAAAATTATAAATACTATTTCGAAACATAACATTATACCTCGATATAAACAATCAATTAAACGTCACCATACTAACAAGCGTTAAAATATGTTTTCAGACTCAAAATCGAAAGCATCGACACATTGTCGCAAAAGAAGGGGCAGGTGTCAATCGCCACCGCCTCCAACAAGCTGTACGGCGTAGCAGTGGCGCCCAGCCAGTGTCCGGGTTCCACCAACGTCTGTGCGTACCGGAACGGCAACTGCGACCCGGACCAGATCTGCCTGCCGGACGGCCGTGACGGTAGGACGTGCTTGGCGGGAGACCCCACATATGGATACTAGATTTAAGTTCAACTTACTGTTACTTCAGTGGTCGTTTTAAATGGGTGGCAACCGCCTCATTTGCTTTAAGGAAAAAATAACATATTTATTTTTAATGACCACCATTTCTGGTTAGCAAATCAACATTTTAGACAGCAGATATAATTATGGATTGGGATAATACATTCTTGGTTAAATAAATGCTCTCTGAGACTCTCTCATCCTGTTAACTTGAACCTAATTATTTGAGCATACCGGCAAAACATTATTTCACAGGCCAAGGTGACGATATTATGCCGACCGTGTCATTCAGCAATACTGCTACACATAATTAAGCGATCCGTAGTTTTTAAAAGAAAATGCATATTTATCGATTCCACTCGTCAATTTAAAAAAGAGCAATATACCTTGTCTAATATTTTAGACATTTTTATATTAATTATCGAAATGTGCTAGTTTCATTAATTATAGTATAGGTTACAATTACAAACAATACTCAAGATAATGTTTATTTGTTAATACTAATCGATGTCAAAGTCTGCCGAGCCAAGAGCCATATACAACAATATTTGTCACGCAATACAGAAACGCGTCACAACGGGAAATGGATAATAAAAATTTCAAAATCATGATTATTGTATGATTTTCATCCATTGTGCCAGAAACACCGGCAAACACATGTGAAGAACTTACTTCTAGTAATCAGTGAAATATTGTAAATTTCCATTAGGGAATGCAAACAGTTACTCGATTTGTATTAAAAAACTGCGGTTTCGGTTAAAAGCAGAGTTATTTCTACACTATAAATAACCGATTGCATTCGCTAATTCCCACCACCAAGAGGGTTGTGGTACCTATATAAGTTTTGATTTGTTACCTGTAATACTCTTATTTTATTTATTTATCATTTTAGTAGTCTACAAGAGTACTAAAGTAATACCTATACCCGTGCTACTATTGCATTATAATGGAATATGAGAGCAAGAAGATGAAAGAACACTTACACCATAATAACTAAATAAAAAGTGTGGACTATCCCTGTCTATTATTTTTCCCTTGAACTTACCCGTGGTTCTTTGTAAAGTATAGAAGTAATCCACTTAGCTTTGTACCCGATGAACAATACTCTTTGTCTGTATTGTTAGCTGTGGCCACAACTGCCACTTCAAAATGTAAGGCGTTATAAGTGCAAATTACTTTTACACTAAATTAGTCTTTAAATCAAACGAAATAAGGTTTACTCTAAAACAAAGAGAACAGAGATGTTGGTCACTTCATTGTCATTATAAGCATCGAAACGAGCTTCACTGCTCTTTCACTTACGAAGTGACCAACATCTGTGTTCTCTTTGTTTAAGAGTAAACCTTATTTCGTTTGATTTAAAGACTAATTTAGTGTAAAAGTAATTTGCACTTATAACGCCTTACATTTCGAAGTGGCAGCTGTGGCCACCGTTAACAATACAGATAATGAGTATTGTTCATCGGGTACAAAGCTAATGGGATTCGTTTAGCAAATGGGATTCGAACTATAAAATAAAATACGAGCCATATTAATTACAGAGATACTTTTATTAATGAAATAATAAAATAGATTCACTCGCAGGTGAGTTCTTACGTCTAGGCGTGGTATTATAAAATGTTTAAATTTAACAAAAACCCGATACAGTCTTAACCTTCACATAATTGAACTGCTTTTTGTAAAATATTGCTATTCCTTTTAACAGAAAATGCCAATAACGAAAAAATCCGGCATAGCGATGAGCAAATGTCATCGTACGTACTTGTAAGATTCATTTTAGGGTTTAATTTAAAAAATATGCTACACATTTAACAGTAAACCCTTTTCGAAGCAGCGTTCAAGTTTCACCCAACATTAAATTGAAAAAGATTTTCAGTGAACTCCTATCGTTCGACTATGCAAAACTGAAATTTTAATACGTACCTATAAAATATATTACTAATTAAGAACATTTTACTAAATCGTATTTTATAACTTTTACTAATACCTATCATATTTATATATTTCGTTACAAAAGCTATTTAGACATACATATTTTTGAAAAGGAATATGCAGACATAATAACGTGCCCACGTAGCCAATTTGTGCAGTTGCACAACTGTTGGCCTCCATCTAAATAATATAGCATCATAACATAATTAGCGAAACTTTTCAAATCAAAGATAAATCCAATTTTAATAGAGATCGAGAGTCGTGAATGGACAGGATACATAAGCAAACTTATGCGACATCGCTTGTTACATGAAATATTATCACCCGTCTTTTTGCACTGTATGGAAAGGGAAAACAGACAATATTATCGGCGGAGACCCGTGTCAAAATTTTGCAACATAAATTATTTGCGAAATTAACATAAATTTTGTAACGACACGATATCCTTATAGGCACGAAAAGTTAAAACACATTCGGCGACTTTCCTTCTGATTGGTAACGGAATTCACTTCAAGACAACCACATGAGTCCATTATTATAATCGCGAAATTCCTTATTAGGTATTCTCCTAATTCATTTAATTATCAATCGTTAACTTAAGAATATTGACATTATTTGTGACTGTGTTGTATTTCATAATGTTTAAAAATATGAGAATAGGGTGATCAACAGCTATCGATTCAAAATATATATATATTATTGAAACAATATGAGTGATAAACTCCCTGTCACTGCATGCGCCAACCAAACCTGATAGGTATAACATAGCAAAATACCTTATGGTCAAAGGGCACATCTCGGATTATTGCGGCTTTAAATGACAAATACAGAATTACTCTTACACATACAGGGCGATCAATCTAAATGGTTCAGTATGGGGATGGAGTAGTCAGAAACGAAACTTATTTTAATTTACTCTCATACACAATCGGGAATCAAACCTGGTGAATATTCTGTAAGTAATCGCATGTAGTCGGTACTCACTACATGCGAATGCAACTTACAGAATATTGATTATCAGTTTGTTTACGTGGCCATAAGGGGTATTTACTGCACGCTACGCGGGGTGAGAATCTCTCCTCCTAGCCAAGCCTCACCTTCGGTTCGGGCCAAAATCACCTGCGATCTGGGACATTTAATAATCCACCGCCTTAGGTATGTTATGTAACTACTTACAAGATGTTACATTATACACATAAAAAAAAATAATGCAATTTTTTATAATCTTAAATCAACACCGTGGGTTAGGAACCATGGCGTCGCTTTTTAGGAGAAGAGATTTCCCTATCCCTTATGTTTATGTAGTTTCTGACTTTGGATTTGAAACCCATTTGGATTGATCATACCATTATTGAGTATTCCCGATGAGAACTCTAAATTGCACATTCATAATATAATAATTAACAACCTGACAAAAGTTTGTCACAACGTGAGAATGAGAATTACCAATGCATGGTATTTTAATAAATAATATTCAGTCCCGTCTTGAAGTAATATGTGAAGATTATGTAAGTTTGAATCAATAACTTATATCGATTTAATTTTGATACACATACAGTGCATGAGCTGTCAGAATGCGATGCGCGTGTTATACCTGTCTCGCTCGCTCGTACGCGATCCAGATGAGAACCTCTCAGTTTTCACACAAACCCTAATCGCAATATGAGAGCCCACGGGCTGTACACTTATAAGCGGACTTAAATAATGAGATATTAATGTTACCGGTAATCATCTTAGCCCCACAGATCCTCTGTGCGACCGAACTTGAATACCAGGGATCCCGCGAAGATGAATGCGTTTTGGAGGAACAGGCTCACGCCCGCCCACGTGTTCTTGGTTACATCTGTAATAAATAAATAAAAGTTAATAAAACATTTAAGCGCCTAATTATGTCGATAAATGACGCGCGCCGAAATACTGTGCCACTATCACCACAATATCATTTGCGGCTGTACTTCTATGGTAAATATACATATAATATGTATGTTACATTGTATGTTGTTGTTATAACTATATGGCTAGTATGGATCTTTGATGCCTGAAATAGATAGATGGCATTGAATTGAAAAACATTTACAATGTTTACAGCTTATTATTCCTTAGTATTTGCAACACAGTTTTCAGTTTAAAAAATGTTTTATTGTGTAATTGATTTCTTCAAGCCATAAGCAAGTTACTAGTATAGTGTAGCGATAATAACTTACAATTCAATTTGAAATAATACAAAAAATAATACTCCTGATTAAATAAATGTCAATTGATATTGAAGTGAATATTTTTTTTTTGTGTATACAATTCCCTGATTTTTGCCCATGCTGGTTCACTGGATAGGAATCTTGTTTAATTAAATCATTTTTATTTTTTATTTTTTTTTCTAGCAGAGAGCTCCAAATCTACACAGATTGAAAAACACTTGCAGCATCTTGAATTACAAATTTTTGATCATTCACATTTGAACATGTGTCAGAATGTATAGGCGACATTGGCGTCAGTGGCACAATTTGTCGTAAGACAAAGACTGTGGCGTTGAAAAGGTTAATAAAAATAAATGTGATTATAGATTTCAATCACCATACAGAACAAACAAGTGCAAGGCATGCAACCAGAGTATACAAGATGAAACAACACTGTTTTATAAGTACAAAAATTAACACCTTGACTTGGTTTACCCGTGTTGACATAATTCGCAAACAGAATCCAGCAGGCAGCGATGAGCGAAGCGAAGCCCACTACGAAGCCTAGGAACAGCCAGAGCCGCGCACCTCGTGGCCCCATGCAGCCACCCGTGTATGTCTCGCCTCTCACCTAAAAATGTTTTATGGAATATTTAATCTAGATTGTTAAGCAAGTTATTTCTACTCAACTTATATAAGAATTCATATAATAAATGAGCAGAGGATGGCAAATGACTGCAGTCTGGATGCTTATAGATAAGTATAGGGAGATAAGTATTTAATATCAATAACACAGCAAACAGCAATGGCCTATTTCAATTGTATACAAGGAATATTAAACTTACCTGAGCATTTGAAACAGAGTTGATCATAACGAGAGAGAAGGTAGCCATCACTCCACACACGTGAGCTGCATTTGGAAGGTCATTGGGGTACTTGGATGCGGAGTCAATTATAAACCACCATCCTGTAAAGAACTAGACAAAATATTGTCTTTACTAAAAGTTTAAATGCCAAATAATACTTAGTTCAGACAAAATAACAAGTTTATGATAATTATCAATCTACTCAAGATAACAATAATTAGTAAACAACTCTGTATAGGACAACAACTTTACAAATACGTAGTGTTCCTAAAGGATTTAATTTTATTAAAATACAGCTGTTTCCATTTACATAGCAGATGACAATGACGACGTTGACCATGCAAATACAGATTTTACAGCGAAAGTAATTTATTAAAATTAAAAATATCAGGACGATGATTCATCGAGAAAATTGCAAAACACTTACCAGGAAGCCTGCAGCCATGGACGCAAATATATTGCGTCTTTCCCCGCCTTCGAACCAAACACAGCCCGGCATGGACACATTTTCAAAGCAATTCATGACTTAATCTTGTTTTTTCTGTTTTAATTTGATCGGATAAATAATAATGGACAGTAGACAATGTAAATAAAAATGACAAATCGAAACTTCACTTCACACGACCGAAATTACAATTGACTTGACATATGTATGAAGTGACTTTCGGATATAAAGTGTTACCTAATGCAAAAATACAATTTCTACCAAATGCGTTTAAGGAGACTGTTTCCACTGTATTTTGAATAAAGACGAATAAAAGTTTCTTCTGGTCTTTGTCATGTCAAGCAAGTTATAAATCCCATGTTTACTTATCTCTTCTGTAATACAATTTTAAATAATTACCAAACCCTCACCTCACCAACTCAGAGAGCAGCATGAGAGCAGAGACCTTGCAGAGACAGACCATAACGCTCTCCGCACACTACGGCTTCTAGTGGCCGCCACAGTACATCTCTCTTTTTCTTACTTCGAGCGTGGAAAAGAGACAAGTATACTGTGGCGGCCACTAGAAGCCGTAGTGTGCGGAGAGCGTAAGAATGTCATCATAGGTGTCACTGGTGTCACTAGTTATCTGGGGGCACGGCAGTGCCCCCGCCAAGTCGAGCAAACGCGCTTGCCGGCACGCCGTAACTCTGGGGGCACGGCAGTGCCCCCGCCAAGTCGAGCAAACGCGCTTGCCGGCACGCCGTAACATCCTTTTCTCGAAGCCATTCAGACCATTTTCAAACTCCCAGTATTTCATTACGGACAAAGCTAGAAACCTGAATTTTTAATGACCAGGAGAGCATGATATAACCTAGGCATATTCTAAATTTCATTCAATTTGAACCAGTAGTTTAGAAATTATTGCCAGTCAAAGTTCCTTAATTTTGTCACTCACTGATTCACTGACTCACTCATGATCATACGAATTCTAAGTTACTTCTAGAAGACACACAAGCTTGAAATTTCGTGCTCTATTACGGTTTGGTGTACAAATCATTAAAAAACCTAAATATTACAAAATTTCCCTGTAGTTTTCCAGTTATGCGAGCTGCATAGATAAATTTGTATTTCCTTATGAACCCTATAAAAAATACACGATTACAAAGTTAACTTTGCGGTTCATATAACCTTCGGTTTAGATACTAAGACCTCAGGCACAGAATACTTATTACCTAATACATACAGAATGGACACGCTCATCGCCGTACCGAATTGAGTTACCTCACCCCGCAGGGGCAGTGAGTTGGAATCGTGATGGTAGCGATGATGATGACGATGATGATGGTGGTAACTGGTGGCGGTGATGGGGGTGCTGGTGATGATGATGATGATGATGAAGCTGGGGACTGGTGTTGGTAATGAGGGTGTTGGATTGTTCAGATGATGATGGTGACTGGTGGTGGCGATGGGCGTGTTGGTGATGATAATTATGATGGTGGTGGTGGTGACTGATTCTGATGAAGGTGGTATTGGTGATGATGATGATTATGATGACGACGATGGCGGTGACTGTTGGTGATGATGATGATGGTGGAGTGGAGGTGACCGGTGGTGATGATGGGGGTATTGATTGTAATGAAGATGGTGGTGAGGGAGGTGTTGGTAATGATGATGATGATGATGATGATGGTGGTGATTGGTGATGATGATAATTATGATGACGATGATGGTGGTGACTGTTGGTGATGATGATGGAGCGGAGGTGACCGGTGGTGATGATGGGGGTATTGATAGTAATGAAAATGGTGGTGACTGGTGGTGGTGAGGGAGGTGTTGGTAATAATGATGATGATGATGATGATGATGATGATGATGGTGGTGATTGGTGATGATGATGATGGTGTTGTTGTAGATGATTAATGATGATAATGATGATGACGATGACGATGATGATGCCGATGATGGTGATTAGGTATGATGATGGGGGTGTTGATTCAGATGGTGATGGTCATAGTGGTGATGGATGATGACGATTGTGATGGTAATGCTTGTGGTGATGGTGATGACGATGGTTATAAAATCAACATCCTCACCACATTACCACCACGACCATTACCACAACCACATCCCCAACACAATAACCACTACCATTACCACTACCACCATCATCGCCGCCATCATCACCACCCTCATCATCACCATCTTCATGAGAGGAATCATGAGAAGGATCATTATCTATAATGAGAGGGGTCATTATGGATCATGAGAGGGAGTGACAAGTCTGTGTGTTTAACATTTAGTTAATGTCAACTTCGGTAGTGTTAAAGTGCAAAACTCCGCAATTTCGGAGTATAATAGACTAAGAAGTAATTACCGTCCTGGCTTGTCAAAAATCGCTTCATCAAAACTTTCGAGAAAAGCCCACAGAGACAGAGAGTGGGCTTTAAGAAAGACAGTTGCGGATACACAGCTAGTAAGTCCTTAAAGGAAAAATAAGGACGACCACTTACAAAAAGAAATGAGATCCCATCAAAAACATTACCTACATGTAAAAAAATTGCAAGTCTCGCAACCTTCTACCGAAAAAAGTTATGAGATACAATATAAAACCAAGTCGGTTAATTTATTCAGTACCTATCAAAGTGACCCTTCGCCTATATGACAACTTTGACATACATTTTCACCGGATTACATAACTAAAAACATATTACCATGACCGTGTTAGTACCCGCACTAAAATTAAACATATTTATCTTTATCATAAATGTAATGACTTGGCTTGGCCATCGCACAAGATAATACATTCTACATTATAATGATAATAAAATCTACCAAATTTTATTAACGCTTTGAATGTCACGCAATACAAACATAAATTCCTACTCATTGTTTCATCTTGGCCGTCCTTAAATAAAAGATGGATCTGGCCCGACCGGCAAAAGAGGACGGCAGAAGAAAATATAGGCAGACGAGATAGTAAAAACAGCTGAAAAGAACTGGATACGCACCGCTCCATAGTCTCCATACCGATCTTTTGGTATGGATAAATAAAGCAAAAAATATAATAATCGCTTCAATAAAAGGAGATTTATTCGTATTCTTATATACTTATGTTGTCGTGCGATGGCCAAGTCATTACATTTATGATCAAGATAAATATGTTTAATATTAATGCGGGTACTAACACGGTCATGGTAATATGTTTTTAGTTATGCAATCCGGTGAAAATGTATGTTAAAGTTGTCATATAGGCGAAGGGTCACTTTGATAGGTACTGAATAAATTAACCGACTTGGTTTTATATTGTATCTCACAACTTTTTTCGGTAGAAGGTTGCGAGACTTGCAATTTTTTTACATGTAATGTTTTTGATGGGATAGTATTTACTAGGTCCATGCTAGTTAGCTAAGCTAAATGCTAATCAGATTCAGATCTTTGTTATATTCATCTCATCTCATGTTTTATATTTTATTTTTTTGATAAACTAGTCTTATTTAACACGGAAGTCATGCATTGGTTATAAACCAAAAAACTGATACTGGCACTAGCTTCGAGCCGCCATAAACGGATTAATAATAATAATAATAAATGCTATCAAATGATTAATAAATCATAGAGATTATCGTCTGTTGAAAAGCAAAACTCACTAAGTAACAATCCTTCTTAAAACAAAGCTGGTAGGTATCCCAGTATCAATCTAGATACGAGGTCTTGAAGAGTAGTGACAGAAATTTTAGTGATTTTTTGATGGTCACCATCAGGCGATATTGAATGATTATTTAACCTTTTGAACGCCAAGCGGTAAAGCAATTCACCGTGCCCCTGACGCCAAAGCAAAAAAAAATGCTCCATCATCACTATCACTATCACTACATAGTATAAAACAAAGTCGCTTTCTCTGTCCCTATGTCCCTTTGTATGCTTAAATCTTTAAAACTACGCAACGGATTTTGATGCGGTTTTTTTAATAGATAGAGTGATTCAAGAGGAAGGTCTATATGTATAATACATGCATAATTTATCAGCATTGCACCCGTGCGAAGCCGGGGCGGGTCGCTAGTTATCAATAAAGATTAAAAAACACAGATAGTGGTTTGAATTAGCATGTTTTTGACCACTGAAATTTTGGAATCGTTGGCGTCAGTGGCACAATTTTCCGTCGACGTGATTTGCCGTCTTTGGCGCTCAATACGTTAAAAGTCTATGAATTCAAAATGTCAGACAATAGCGGTCGTGTCGCTAAAGAACGATCACTTCCAAACAACCCACCTATATATAGTGAATAAAGTTTTGCCATCGTATCTTGTCGGGAAAGTTCATTTCATTTCAACTTTTTGACCGAAGTTAACAGAGAAAACATGCTAAGTCGAACTTTTCCCAAAAACTCAACGGCTAAACATTAATTACTACATTTGTACCCTTCTGTTATTTGTAAATAGCTAAGTTTAAAATTTTAAGTAGGTAAGTACTTAGTTACTTAATTCTGATGTTCATTAATGAATATAGCAATAGTACCTATTGCCTAGCTAATTCCGGCCCGGGACCTATACATGCTCACTTCAAGATTTATATAACCAACTACCTAAAACCTATCTATTAAGAAGTCAGTAGGTAAGGGTAAAATAGCAGAAACGTTTATGTTTGCATAGGATCTTACCTTGGAGGATTTTATCTTGTTTTGGAAATTCTCGTATAGCGCATGTTAGCATCTTACATAAAATACTATAATAAAATTAATAAAACACGGTAATACCTATATATTTTTTTATTGATTTTTTTCTTACTGAACCACCAATTTGAATAAAATTATAATTTTAAGACATTTCAACATTGGGATAGAGTAACGATACGAAATACAAATAATACAAAATCACTATGTTTTATATATCCTAAGATTTCTTTTTAATTTTAGCGGCATGGCTGTCCGGGGCGCGCGGGGTAATTCTGGCCAATATTTGGTTGAATTGGGCTTGTGATTGGGGTACCCAAAGAGACCTTTTCTGTGTTAACAGAGATGCCTCTCGGTGCGATGTCAGACCTGCTGTTGACCACGAAGGAACTGCAACCCCGACTTAGTGATTGCAGCGTCACTTGGCAAAACACTACCTGGAAAAATATACACCTTGAATACACCTACCGTAATACAGAGAATACGCACACATGATGGTCAGTCCTCTATGGCCAGCAGAGCACAACTGTGATTTTATGTGACTTCTTGTTATGGTACAAATATTACCAGATTATTTCCTGTCAATTCAATACCGTGCTTGCAAAAAATGACAACACCTTATTAATTAGATATTGTCATTTTTTTTTTAAATAAACGTGATTCCTTGTTTATTTTATTGAATATCTGTTTTAATCTAATTGAATGATCTAGTTAAATATAAGAAACAAAACGTAAATATACATGCACAAACTACGTTTTTTTTTATTGGCAGTATGCCATAGATTATCAATAAAAGAAACAAACCCCACTGAAACAAAAGACAATCTCTTTGTTGGCCACGGCCAATAATGTTGTACGAAATTCCTTTATTGACCTCTAATTTTAAATTAATACGAATCTTCAACAAGTGCTATACAAAGACGTATTTCGCGTTCTAATACCACGACCATAAGAACGACATTTCCTTGGATGTTTGAGAAAAAAATATTTCGTACGTATTCCGGATGTTTGCATGTCCAGATTTTTCGGCTGTTCTCGCCTTCAGGTCGCATTTCTCAACCGATTCTCGTGAAATTTTATGAGCAGTTTCATTATAAGTATAAGATTTTGTGGATGTTTTTTTTTTCTAAATTGATCAAGAGGGGGGAAAGAAAATATGGGGTTGAATACTTGAAAAATAAAATAAAGCTGAAAACCGCTTTACGGTGATAGCTAGACAGTTGAAATTTTCACAGATGATGTATTTCTATTGCCGCTATAACAACAAATACTAAACATAAAATAAAATAAATATTTAAGGAGGGCTTCCATACAACAAACTTGTTATAGATTATGGTACGGAACCCTTCATGCGCGAGTCGGACTCGCACTTGCCCAATTTTTTAAATGACTGAAATACACTCAGCGGCACGGAATTTGACACAAATATTATTATTATTTTTTATGACTATTATTCATATGTTGAATAACGAGTGATTAAAAAGAGTTATTTAGAATGTGTTTTATTTTTAACCCTAAAAAAAGATCGCGAGGTCTGCAGCTCATAGAGCCATTCGTTTATTAGCCATATTTGTAAGACAATCAATGGTTTGAATGTATGATTAGGATCAGTAGGTATGTCCAATTATGTAGGTTTCACGGACTTCATACAAATGTAATAGCTGCTCTAATCTAGACGAATACTTACAGATGTAAGTATGTAAATAGGATAGTCCTGCAGTTCATCAAACTGATTCATGATTTGTTATCATCAAACCCCGTAAACAATCATCGCACAGTCATTAAATTAATGTTTCTTTTTTATTATTTAAACGAAAGAAAGTCTCACCTGGGTTAGAGTTAAATACGCACAAAGGAAAACAATTCCCTTGGCGGACATGATGGTTTTACACGACTGACTACGCGTAAAAAATGTGTAAAACTGCTACATTTAAAAGATAATTTCCCGTTTTATTCCAAATTATTGCCTAACATAAGCATTGCGTATTATGTTAGGATACGTAATCATACTGGGAGCCATTTATGTCATAGAGTCAAGTGTAATACAATAGCCACGTACGTGACAAATTGGAAGTTGATAAGACACATAACATACCTACATGAAGTAATCAGCTACAAGTTGGGTAAGCGCATGTCGGCTCTATGCTAGTCAAATAATAGATACAACTAATTACAACTATGCAAACTCAGAGCAGTCCCTTGATGGCAGCCGTACAACGAATCTTGCCTTAGGGTGCGTTTCCATTGAAGCGAGCGAAGACGTGCTGTGTTTAAAATTCAAAATGCACTATTTCCCTCCTCGGCGCCTGCCGCCATATTGAAAAAACCGACACTTACTTCAGATTTTTGCTTAAATCTTCGTTTAGAAGCATTTTAGCTAGAAAAAAGTTTATACAATGTTGTAGAGGGTTAAATTTACTATATTTTACATTTAAATTTTTGTTTCTAGGACTGATAGTTACGGAGATACACACATAAAAAAAAAAAAACGCAATTTCTAGACATGGATCAAACTTCTGGCTTATATCTTCATTTAGGAGCATTTTAGCTAGAAATAAGCTTGGGCAATGTTGTAGAGAATTAAATTTACTATAATTTACAATTCAAATTTTGTTTTAAGGACAATCAGTTACGGAGATATGCACATTTAAAAAACTGTAAAAGACGCATATTCCGGAAATTTGTTTAAGTTCTGGCTTATTCTTTTTTCATTTCTTTTTTTAGAACGCTGTAATTCAGTTACGGACTAGTCTAGGAAAACAAGTATCAAAATAAAACTTGTCGGCAATTTAATTGCTTATAAAATGCATGTACATTTTTTAGATATCCGGAAAATGTGTCATTATTTTTTACATATCTCCGTAATTATCTGTCTTTGAAACAAAATTTAAAATGTCAATTTAATTGTCTACAACATTGTCTAAGCTCTTTTCTAGCTAAAATGCTCCTAAACGAAGGTATAAGCAAAAATCTGCAGAAATTGACGGTTTTTAGGGTTCCGTAGTCAACTCTTATAGTTTCGCCATGTCCGTCTGTCTGTCTGTCTGTCCGCCCGCGGCTTAGCTCCGTGATCATAGTACTAGAAACTAACTAGCTGAAATTTGGAATGAGTATGTTGTATGTATCACGCCGACAAAACAGTAAAAAAAAAACTTTTTTTCGGGCGCCTAAAGTGGGGGTGTTTTTTTTTCGTCCCAACACTAGTGTGGGACGAAGGGGTGTCGTTGAATAGGTCTTTTTAAAATAATAGGGGTCTTTAAACATCATTTTTTGATAGTCAGCAGTATTGTAAATTTTCGCTCCAGAAATCCAAAAAATAGCGCCCCCCCCCCCTAACTTTTCAACAAAAAATCATGAAAATAAGGCCTTTTAAGCACTTGCAATGAAATAGTTATTTGTTATACAAGGGGGGAAAGTTGTATTTTACCCGCGAGTGTTTATTTGAAACACGAGCTAGCGAAAGGATCCTATGATTGACCACGAGCGAAGCGAGTGGTTCAAAATAGAATCCTGAGCGTAGCGAGTGTTTCAATACACGAGACGTAAAATAACTTTTCGCCCGAGTATAACACAAAACTTTTCACCTCACTACAGCGAGGAAAAAAGAATAAGGGTTTTGTACTATATCTTTGAAAAATAACTGCAATAATCAACCAATTTGCCATTTATTAAAAACTAAGGTCTAATTAGCTTTCATGTAGGTATTTTAAACGGGATTTTTCAGAAAATAAGCTTATGTCAAATTTTACTTTAGCTGCGTTGAAACGTCAAAACTCTTTCTCCACATGTGGATAAAAAGCGATTTTCTCAATAGATATCAAACAAACAAACTGGGCTTTCCGAGCTAGTGAGGTGAAAACTATATTGAATAAAATCGGTCAAGCCGTTTTTGAGTTATCGCCAAATTTTTCTTTAAAAGGTCGTAAGTTGACTTCCAGAAGGTAATAAGTGATTACAGTTTCTAGGGCGTTTACGGCCTTTTTACAGAGCTTAAAATCTTTCTTAACTTAAACCTCGGGCTTAAAACAGCAGTTTATTGTGAAGGATGAGCAACTACGGAACCCTACACTGAGCGTGGCCCGACATGCTCCTGGCCGGTTTTTTTGAACAAATATGCTGATGTTCTCTTTTTGTAATTAGGTATTTGAGTTGAGTAGAGAGATGTCTTATGAATATTAAAGTTCTGTAGCGGGTACCATAGACTATAGAATTTTAGTACAGGATTAAAAAGTGCATGTGATATTGTCTGTGAAATTATAATTGATAGACTAAAGTACGCGAGTATAAAAAAAATATTATAACCACGACCGCTCGTGCCATATACGAGTAGTTAAACCGCGTTTCTTTGTGTGATTTGGCACCGATTTAATAGGTGAGTCAAAAGTAACCTGTACAATTGTACATGAATCGATTATTTTTGGCATTTCAGATTATTTTAAAAAATATGTCGTGAGTACTTATTTAGTTTATTATTACCAAAGACTATATAGTCGTTGATTATTACATAGGCCTCTCCAACTGCACGCCATTGTACGCGATCCTCGGCTACTCTCATCCAGCTTTTGCCAGCCACCCTGCACGGATCATCGCTCCACCTAGTCTGAGGGCGTCCCACACTACGCTTGCCGATCCGCGGTCTCCACTCAAGAACTCGTTTACCCCACCGGCACAGGTCATATCTCTTCTTTCTTCTCCATCGCTCCCTCATTGCTGAGGATCGTGACTCTGCTTCAGCTTGTCAACTGCCTGTCTCCATCGGTTGCGGTCAGTTGCCTGGTGTAGTGCCGCGCGTTCCGAATTCGATCCTTCAAAGAAACTCCGAGCATTGCCCTTTAAATAGCTCTCTGAGCGACTTTAAATTTGTGGACCAGCCCAACCGTGAGTGTCCACGTCTCGGCACCGTATGTCATTACGGGTAGGACGCACTGGTTGAAAACTTTCGTCTTCAGACATTGTGGAATTGGCGATGTGAAGACCCGACGAAGTTTGCCATATGCTGCCCAGCCTAGCTGTATTCTTCTATTAGCCTCTCTCTCGAAGTTGTTTTTAGCCAACTGCAATATTTGCCCAAGGTAGACGTACTCTTTAAAAACCTCGAGAAAGCTGCCCTGTACCGCTGTAGTTTATTATTGTTGTCTATATCTTTTTATATATTGTAGATAATGCAAACCGGTTTGTACCTATTCGTATGAAAAAGAGTTTCAAAACCGATTTTATCATGCAAATAAACCTGTTTTCATTCTCTCGCCGCGAGTTACCTGATTTGCAACAAATAAAAAAAAACACAATAAGTAGAAATCTTTATTATTAAGTAGGTAAGCATGCTTTTTTAAACCGCTTAACAAATTGTGATGTGTCTCTATATCGGGCCAAATAAATGTAATTAACAACTCTTGCGATTTAACAGCTATTTTATCACAAATGAGAGTCTAACTCACAGTAATATCTAAGACTTGAATTACAATAATCTCCATAAATCTCGAATCATAAGAAATTAGTAAATAATTACGCAAGCTTAATATTATATCTTATAATTGAAATGAAATATTGCTGTAAGTCAGTCGCCTCGCCGGGACGCCATAGCGACATTGCCAGCTAGCGTATCAAAACCAATCATATTGGATTATATGTTGGATGGATTGTATGCTAACGGATTTGGCGACGGTTGGTTACCAAATTTTTGTATGGGATACATATATAGCTAGTGACGTTGCAATGGCGACCCAAGCAGAGCTCTTATTGCTTGGAAGTATAGTTTATCTGTAGCAGTAGCCTTCGTTCTGGTAGCACCATTCTGGCTGAATGGACTCTGCTTGGATTCCCATGCGAACGAGGCGCTCCCTGTGAAAAAAAAAACAGATTAGTAATATCCTACGGAAACAACACTTATATCTCGCTCTTTGTTAGAATACTTTGGGCAAAACGCGTTGCTATAGCCACTATAGCCGGCCTGTACATCGATCGGTCATCCCATCGCCACGCCCCACGACCGATAGCAGCGCAGTTTACATAAACAACCATGAACATATTAAAATATATACGAAACGGGTTTACCCACGTTGTAGAAGTCGAATTTGGCCGCCGCCGCGACTGTTCGGCTCTCCTGATGATGAATCGCGAACCGATTCGAAACATGTCGATCGATACTCGACTTCTACGACGTGACTGAGCCCGTTTCGTAAGTATTTTAATGTCCGAGACTCACAGGGGTTTTCTATGTAAAATAACAATGAAAATATTATTCTCAGGCAGCTTTTGCGAAGATCAAACGAAATAACTTTCAATTGTACTTTATTCTGTGCCTGCCGTAACTTAACGCATATGTTATATGCAGTTTATGGGGCCATGGCGTCCATAATTTAGCGTCATTGATTCCCAAAATCAGATCAGCCCACGGCCTTATAGCCTTCGTCTTCGTTGATGGCATCACGACGCACATGTCCTTAAAGAGGCAAGAAACTGGCTCCTTTCCTCCCGTGGCTCCCTCTGTGAGCTTCTATCCACCGTGGCCGTGTCGGCCAGCACCGACGGCTACAACTATACTCACCGCATATGCAGCATGCGGTGCTCGGCGTCCTGCCACGTGGTGGCGGGCTCGGTCCACAGCCGCTCGGCGAGGGCGGCGACGCGCGGCCACAGCCGTCCGTCCAGTGTGGCCGTGTCGGCCAGCACCGACGGCTACAACTATACTCACCGCATATGCAGCATGCGGTGCTCGGCGTCCTGCCACGTGGTGGCGGGCTCGGTCCACAGCCGCTCGGCGAGGGCGGCGACGCGCGGCCACAGCCGTCCGTCCAGTGTGGCCGTGTCGGCCTGCTCCGACGGCTACAACTATACTCACCGCATATGCAGCATGCGGTGCTCGGCGTCCTGCCACGTGGTGGCGGGCTCGGTCCACAGCCGCTCGGCGAGGGCGGCGACGCGCGGCCACAGCCGTCCGTCCAGTGTGGCCGTGTCGGCCAGCACCGACGGCTACAACTATACTCACCGCATATGCAGCATGCGGTGCTCGGCGTCCTGCCACGTGGTGGCGGGCTCGGTCCACAGCCGCTCGGCGAGGGCGGCGACGCGCGGCCACAGCCGTCCGTCCAGTGTGGCCGTGTCGGCCTGCTCCGACGGCTACAACTATACTCACCGCATATGCAGCATGCGGTGCTCGGCGTCCTGCCACGTGGTGGCGGGCTCGGTCCACAGCCGCTCGGCGAGGGCGGCGACGCGCGGCCACAGCCGTCCGTCCAGTGTGGCCGTGTCGGCCAGCACCGACGGCTACAACTATACTCACCGCATATGCAGCATGCGGTGCTCGGCGTCCTGCCACGTGGTGGCGGGCTCGGTCCACAGCCGCTCGGCGAGGGCGGCGACGCGCGGCCACAGCCGTCCGTCCAGTGTGGCCGTGTCGGCCTGCTCCGACGGCTACAACTATACTCACCGCATATGCAGCATGCGGTGCTCGGCGTCCTGCCACGTGGTGGCGGGCTCGGTCCACAGCCGCTCGGCGAGGGCGGCGACGCGCGGCCACAGCCGTCCGTCCAGTGTGGCCGTGTCGGCCAGCACCGACGGCTACAACTATACTCACCGCATATGCAGCATGCGGTGCTCGGCGTCCTGCCACGTGGTGGCGGGCTCGGTCCACAGCCGCTCGGCGAGGGCGGCGACGCGCGGCCACAGCCGTCCGTCCAGTGTGGCCGTGTCGGCCAGCACCGACGGCTACAACTATACTCACCGCATATGCAGCATGCGGTGCTCGGCGTCCTGCCACGTGGTGGCGGGCTCGGTCCACAGCCGCTCGGCGAGGGCGGCGACGCGCGGCCACAGCCGTCCGTCCAGTGTGGCCGTGTCGGCCAGCTCCGACGGCTACAACTATACTCACCGCATATGCAGCATGCGGTGCTCGGCGTCCTGCCACGTGGTGGCGGGCTCGGTCCACAGCCGCTCGGCGAGGGCGGCGACGCGCGGCCACAGCCGTCCGTCCAGTGTGGCCGTGTCGGCCTGCTCCGACGGCTACAACTATACTCACCGCATATGCAGCATGCGGTGCTCGGCGTCCTGCCACGTGGTGGCGGGCTCGGTCCACAGCCGCTCGGCGAGGGCGGCGACGCGCGGCCACAGCCGTCCGTCCAGTGTGGCCGTGTCGGCCTGCTCCGACGGCTACAACTATACTCACCGCATATGCAGCATGCGGTGCTCGGCGTCCTGCCACGTGGTGGCGGGCTCGGTCCACAGCCGCTCGGCGAGGGCGGCGACGCGCGGCCACAGCCGTCCGTCCAGTGTGGCCGTGTCGGCCTGCTCCGACGGCTACAACTATACTCACCGCATATGCAGCATGCGGTGCTCGGCGTCCTGCCACGTGGTGGCGGGCTCGGTCCACAGCCGCTCGGCGAGGGCGGCGACGCGCGGCCACAGCCGTCCGTCCAGTGTGGCCGTGTCGGCCAGCACCGACGGCTACAACTATACTCACCGCATATGCAGCATGCGGTGCTCGGCGTCCTGCCACGTGGTGGCGGGCTCGGTCCACAGCCGCTCGGCGAGGGCGGCGACGCGCGGCCACAGCCGTCCGTCCAGTGTGGCCGTGTCGGCCTGCTCCGACGGCTACAACTATACTCACCGCATATGCAGCATGCGGTGCTCGGCGTCCTGCCACGTGGTGGCGGGCTCGGTCCACAGCCGCTCGGTGAGGGCGGCGACGCGCGGCCACAGCCGTCCGTCCAGTGTGGCCGTGTCGGCCAGCACCGACGGCTACAACTATACTCACCGCATATGCAGCATGCGGTGCTCGGCGTCCTGCCACGTGGTGGCGGGCTCGGTCCACAGCCGCTCGGCGAGGGCGGCGACGCGCGGCCACAGCCGTCCGTCCAGTGTGGCCGTGTCGGCCAGCACCGACGGCTACAACTATACTCACCGCATATGCAGCATGCGGTGCTCGGCGTCCTGCCACGTGGTGGCGGGCTCGGTCCACAGCCGCTCGGCGAGGGCGGCGACGCGCGGCCACAGCCGTCCGTCCAGTGTGGCCGTGTCGGCCAGCACCGACGGCTACAACTATACTCACCGCATATGCAGCATGCGGTGCTCGGCGTCCTGCCACGTGGTGGCGGGCTCGGTCCACAGCCGCTCGGCGAGGGCGGCGACGCGCGGCCACAGCCGTCCGTCCAGTGTGGCCGTGTCGGCCAGCACCGACGGCTACAACTATACTCACCGCATATGCAGCATGCGGTGCTCGGCGTCCTGCCACGTGGTGGCGGGCTCGGTCCACAGCCGCTCGGCGAGGGCGGCGACGCGCGGCCACAGCCGTCCGTCCAGTGTGGCCGTGTCGGCCAGCACCGACGGCTACAACTATACTCACCGCATATGCAGCATGCGGTGCTCGGCGTCCTGCCACGTGGTGGCGGGCTCGGTCCACAGCCGCTCGGCGAGGGCGGCGACGCGCGGCCACAGCCGTCCGTCCAGTGTGGCCGTGTCGGCCAGCACCGACGGCTACAACTATACTCACCGCATATGCAGCATGCGGTGCTCGGCGTCCTGCCACGTGGTGGCGGGCTCGGTCCACAGCCGCTCGGCGAGGGCGGCGACGCGCGGCCACAGCCGTCCGTCCAGTGTGGCCGTGTCGGCCAGCACCGACGGCTACAACTATACTCACCGCATATGCAGCATGCGGTGCTCGGCGTCCTGCCACGTGGTGGCGGGCTCGGTCCACAGCCGCTCGGCGAGGGCGGCGACGCGCGGCCACAGCCGTCCGTCCAGTGTGGCCGTGTCGGCCTGCTCCGACGGCTACAACTATACTCACCGCATATGCAGCATGCGGTGCTCGGCGTCCTGCCACGTGGTGGCGGGCTCGGTCCACAGCCGCTCGGCGAGGGCGGCGACGCGCGGCCACAGCCGTCCGTCCAGTGTGGCCGTGTCGGCCTGCTCCGACCATAGGGCTGCTTCGCCTCCTAATCAAGCAAAACAACACTGTGATAAAACCAGTGATACGATTCGCGTTATATTGCGTGATTCAATCCATTATCAGGTCCCAACTCACAAAAATTAAATACGCTATATTAATAGTTCAATCAAATATCAAAAAGGTCAAATTAATTTTCCCAGATTTGATTATAGGCAGATAGATATAAAGCACCAGAAACTCTATAAAAGATGGTGAGAGATGTGCCGTTCTAGAGTACGTTTCCCGATTTGTATGGAGAGAGAACGTTCTCAGAAAATTTTCTCATACCAAATGAGTTTCCGGAAATTCTCGAGAACGGCACATCACTTGGTGGTTCTCTAAAATATATGATAAAATTGTCATAATAATTTACCTATGACTAAATCACGATTTTCGGACGCCATAACTGTCAGACTGTTATCGTAGACCTTCTGCCAGCCGATGTATGGTGAACACCAGTTGTTACCTGCAATTTAATAATCACGTTTTTAACAAAAAAAATACAGACTTCAACGAGCAGAAATCGTCTTTTTCAAAACAAAATTAGAAAGCCTGGCCAGAAATATATGAGGAATGCACCATATTGCGGAATTTCACTGGAACTAATTTCTTACACTGGCAATGATTTTATGATGGTTTGTCAACAATGTCAATGTCATTCGTGGTGGTTTGTTTAAAATACAAATATTTAAAAATATTCAAAGAAAATTCCGAGGACCATTCACAGTCGTGAACATTATAAATAAAGTGTACACCTGTTTACTACCTAAAACAGTCAGGAAAAGAGTGCATTCGATTCAATGATATTACGAGGTTACCATAGGGACATGACAGGTATTTAAACGAAT
The DNA here is from genome assembly GCA_905147355.2 of Apotomis turbidana. Lineage (NCBI taxonomy): Eukaryota > Metazoa > Arthropoda > Insecta > Lepidoptera > Tortricidae > Apotomis > Apotomis turbidana. Next base: position 12,956,034 of record LR990281.1, read on the forward strand.
ATCATTATAGTGCGGGTGCAAAATTGTTGCCATATAAATCTTATAAATAGCGCCCTCTTGACAATCGTCACATATGGACTTACAATAATTGAAGGAGTTCCTTCGATTCCTCATGGATCTCGTCAGATCTTCAATAAATCATAAGCAATGAAAATAAATAAAGAAATACAACATATTATAGAGATTCTCCTCCTATTAGAAGTCGGTTGAAAATGTACTAGGTAGATAGATTTATTTCTGATATTTAATGTCATATTTCTCAGCATGGGTAAAGCAAGTAGCAGCAGATGTCGCTCCAGCTGTTGGAAAATAGATCAAAACTCAACCCGTATCAAGGGTATCATACTACAAATACGAACTAACAATATTTTTACGTCACCCTAGCTAGACCGTAAGTGGGATTTCCAGCTCACTACGCGGGGAGATAATTTCACTCCCTGGCCATGGCAAGACGTACCACTTTATACAAACCACGGGCGTCATAAAGCCACAGATTGCATATTTATGGCCCGAACCGAACGTGAAGTGAACAACACCTGTGATCTATGACATTTACTAATTCACCACTCTAGATATGTAATCCACTAATTCATTATCTACGTCAATACCAGTCACAGATGGCGCCACTTGGGGCCTCTTGTCTTGCGCACAGTAAAAATAGGTAGTCATAATTTTACAATTAATGCAGTCTATTGCAAGAAGTTGTTCGTATCATGAAATCAAAGTATTAAGAATGTACCGAGTTCAATTTCTTATACCAACCTGCGCCAACCCAAGCTCCGAAGCCACAGTCCAGGTACAACGCGTCATAATTGGACATGATGAGGCGGTAGCCCTTGTTTAGGAGCCCCTGGATTTGAGGGTCTACGCCTGTCGTCCATACCTAGAACGAAATAATTCATTGATTATTTCTTACTAGATTTATGATTTAGTTTCATGATTGTGTGAGGATTTCCATGACATTTCGCCTATTTTAAAATAACACAAGTAGTAAATAATACACGCTTATGTAATATTGCCTTGCGTAACATCAGAAACCTGCCTAATACCCGCACAGCAGATGGGTGGACAGCTTTTAACTTAATTTGTAACAGTATTTATTTGTATGTCCGCATAATGTATATTTTTCTAACATACTATATAAAATACCACTACCACCCACTACTAATGGTACTTATATACGAGTACATTATTATACTTCAAGCAGGATATTAAATGGCGGTGATGTGCAGTGATCTAATATCTAACCACGCCACCGTAGTCGTAAGAATAATAAATAATGTTGGGCTCATAGTTATATTTTCTACTGGGTTACCGTATATTTACTTACATTATCATTTATTTCAATAATTTCCACTCACTTGAATGATGTAGTCATCTTTGTTGAGATATTTATCAACATAGCTGTAGTCGGTCAGCGTGCTGGTCCACAGGATTAAAGGAAGTTTCTTGCCAAATGCCTGCAAAATAAATATTATACAACTAATTAGAATCAGGAGTCGGGACGAGAATTAAACAAATATCGCCTGGTGACAACCAAGACTCACTAAAATGTCTGTCACTGCTCTTCAAAACCTCGTATCTAGTATGTAGACTGATACCGAGATACGAGCTTTGTTTTAAGTAGGTATTTGTTATTTAGTGAGTTTTGCTTGTCAACAGATGATATAACCCTGACATATTTAGAGTGCATTAACATTTATTGGGTGCGCTCATTTCATCCCATCACTAGTGCTCAGGCATATAGTAAAGCGCAATTCCATGAAATGGTTAGGCTACATTTCGAAACTCGTTTTGATAATCTTGGCAGAGCCATCCCAAAGGAGACAGTATAACGACCGATATAGAATGTATTCGCAACTGGTTTAGACTAACTGTGTCTAAACCAGTTACGAGAAAGAGGTGTGCGTAATCTGATTATCGAATAGGTACCTAAGACTTCTTCTGTAAGTCATCTGATAACTTGAGGAAACCAGTCTTGTTCAGGTCCTATCGTTACAGTACCATCTACTGCTAGAATTTTCCTCAGATCTACATGGACGAGTCGCGTCCAGTGCGTCAAGCGACGTAGACGCATTGATGTATAATTAAATATTAATTGTGATATTTAGCGCGGCCCGGCCGCTGCTAGCGAAACGACGCGATGAGTCAACACGTCGTGAACGATTTCCTCGCCTTTCTGCAGCAGAAGGAGAAGATACTGCTGGAAGGCATGATGGATGCGGTGACCGCTGTCCACTTTAATGAATGGGCATCGAAATTCAGCGTCGAAGACATCTGTCATGCGAAGCAGGTGTTGTGCCAGTCCCTTGGAGTTGTTGGCACCTATGTACCTCATCGGAAAGGGGACGAAACAGGAAAAAAGACCCTTGCGGATATTAAGAAAATCCTGAAGGAGAACGAAGAACGGATTCCAGAGTTTGTGGCGGCAGATGCCTCTACCCTGCCGTCCCATGTTCCGGATGAACTTGACGTACGCTGCTTGTATAAGGATATCGTGGCCCTAAAAACAAGTTTAGCCGATATAGTTTTGAAGTTTGAAGCTGCCCAAGCCACTATTACTGAGTTGCGCAACGAAGTCAACAGTCTGCGAAATAGTGCTCCAACTCAGTCGGTATTAGCATCAAGTTTCAAGACCGATGACCGACCCACCGCTAGAAGCGCCGAGTCTATCAGTTTGCGTCCTGCTGACACTGTAAAAAGTGCCGCACCCGCCGCTACACCGCCCGCGCGCCCCCCGCCGGTGCGGCCGCCTCTAGTTTCGAAGTTGCGTCAGCGTGCTTATGCTGACGTCGCCGGTCAGTCTGTCGCAGCTAACTGGGCCTCAATACGGGTTCCTGATAAGGAAAAGTCCTCCCGCACCAATGTGGATAAGGAGGGATTCACACTGGTGGAAAGGAAGAGCAAGGCGCGCAGAGTGCCCCGCAAGACTCTGAGTGGCACTGCCGAGCCGGTTGGGTCTGGTCTTCGGATTGCCACACCGAGTAAGGCGCTCTATGTGTCGCGCTTGCATCACTCCGCCGTGGCTGATGATGTGGTGGAGTACGTTCGCCGGAAGACTGGCTTCACGCTGAGGGTGCAACAGCTGCAGTCCCGCCATTACGTGCACTTCAGCTCGTTTGTGGTGCGCGTGCCGCGGCCGCTGCAGGACACCATCGCAAGTGCAGACTTCTGGCCGAAGGGTGTTGTGTTTCGGCAGTTCCGGGGCAATCTGCCGAATCCTGCGCCAGATCAGACGACGCAACGGAGCCACGCTGTTACGTCGCCTAAATCAAACTAGATTTAAGCACAGACAAGATACCCCTAGACCGCTATTCTCATACAAGAAAACGTAACTCTGAAAAAGCTCAAAATTCGGTATAAAAACTAGATGGCGCTGCTTCGTAGCCTGGAAGTGACAAAAATTGTATTTTTCACCAATATTTTAAAGTGATTTTTGATTTTTGAAGATCAAACGCGTTACTGCTTCATTTTAAAACGATAATATAACTTAAATACACAATTTTTAAGGATTATATTTTTTAGTCTTCAACAACGTGGTTTGATCGTATTAAAATAGATGGCACTACCTCTGGATAGCTCAAGGTTGCTTGCGGGCTCGCCAATTTTTGCTACACAAAATAGCTAGATGGCGTTGGTGAACTGGTGTAATGTGGACAAAATAAATTACGCCCGAATTGACAAGCGACATTTCCCACTAACAAACAGTAACGTAATATTTGTTAGATAAGTTTTGTACAGTCAAGGAATTTCATTTCCTACCCATTTCGTTAAAATGTCGTTAGACATTCGCAATGCATTAAGGCCGAAAATTATATTTCAATAATAGTATTGAAATGTCAATATTATTATTTGTCACTTAATTTTACAAAAAACCTCCTCGCGAAAGGTTATCATTTGCTTTTAATTTCTAATTAGGAACATATGTCAGTGTCAATCGAGAAAATCGTAAAATAATTTTCAGCAACGTTATTAATTTGAAAAATAAAATGCTTGCCGCTAACCGTGAACTATTAAAAGATAATGATAATGACTGAAAACAATGAAGAGCTCAAAGAGTGGAGTTACACCAGGAAGGAATACGGATTTATGAGATCACACGTCGGTTAAATGCTAGCAGGGACACAGTTTGACGTTGGGTACGGCGATATAATGCTGAAGGAAACCTTATTGATCTACTGCAAAGCAAAGTAACCATTGCATCGTCCGCTTGCCATGGCCCAAGACCAACGCCGACGACAAAATGGCTTTACGCCAACGGGACGATTTGCGGAAATGTTTTACATTTACCCTAGAACAATTAGGAATTGCCTACATGCAGGCGGCCTGCGAAAATATATTCGTTCGTTTTGTTTTTGTTAAAAGTAATATAAAGAAAACGTTTATAAAATTGTGGTTTTATTGAATGATCACTGTCGTTAGTTCTGTTAGTTTTTGTATAGATAAATTTCGGGTGTCTGTCGTATCGCATAACGTTTTTTGTCCTAAAAATGTTTGGCATACTGTTGAATGGCATACTACTCGTTTGTCCTAATAATTTCTGCGCATACTCTCTTAAAGTCCTAAATCAAGTTTGTCCTAATATTGATAACTCTAAAATCTAATTACCTAAAGCATAAGTGCCTATTTCCCGAATTAGGTGCATAATTGACAGACAATTCGGGCATTGTCGTGTATCCGGGTCTAAGATCCGAGTAATACAAAAACTTTATGCTCTAATACTGTACTCGGCGGTAAATAATTATTGCCCATCGGTCTTTAGAAAGAGACAATTCAACAATTGGCTGTTTACGACGATTTCCTAACACTGGTGACCGTCCATCAATCATCGTTTAAAATTAAGAGGAACGAACGTATTTCACGTTTATAATATTATTAGGATTATTTATATAATGTTGATTATACTATCTTTGCATACTCAGTTATTACTTTATTTTTATTCACTTACCAAGCGGGGGTACATAGTTCAAGCTCGTACTATTTTCAGACGATGTGCGTATCGAAACGTGATACCTACCTGAAGGGCTACTCCGATGTTGGAAATTTTACTGTCGTATAGTGCTATTCCATTCACTAAAATATTCTTTGACAGATGATCGAGAAGGATGGCGCTATTCGACAGTCAAATTTTGAACATCGGGGTAGCCCTTCTGGCATCACTGGTTTGACATGTCTTGCCAGATGGGTGTGTGATGTCGTCAAATCAAATGTCATTGTTTCAAATTTGTAAAATTGTATGTATTTTATTCTTGAAATTACGCGATTAATCGAATTTTGCGGTTACGTGTTTCCATATCAGAATTTATTGTTTTTTTACAAAGAATAGTTTGGTATGCGTTTCGTGAAGGTCTATCGTAGGCCCAGACAAAAATATTATTATATTGATTAGTTTACGTCAAAACGATGACATGTAGGGAATTGTTGCAACTACAATTATTTGCTCTCCATACAAATTTTAATCCCGTTTTTCGTCCCTAAAAGGGATAAAACTTGATATAAATGATAGCCTATGTCCTATTCTGATATATAAGGTACATAACTGGAAAGTTTCATCATAATACGTCCAGTAGTTTTTGAGATTAAGTGAAACGTACATACATACATCCATCCAAACTTTCACGTTTATAATATTATTAGGATTAGGATGTAAGTAATTTTTATGTTTAAATAAAACATACACAAATAGTGAAATGAGACGAAACGGAACGTAGTAAACAAACATCGCACCTAACGTCATCTATTCACTTTTTACTGTATCACTTGGAAGTTGGAATGTCGTAGAACGCTTGACGACTGTGTTACTTCACGCTTGCGCGTACCGTACGGTAGGGATTGAAAAATGACGACTTTTGAATGAATTGAGACCCTTAGCGGCATCTAGCGACGTAGAACGATAGTAACTAACGGAGTACGGTGCGTAGTATGAAGAATAGCGGTCTAGGGGTATCTTGTCTGTGATTTAAGTTTTTATTTTTATTTTCTGTATAATTTTGTAGTTCACAGTGCCTTGGTTTAATTACTGTAATGCTGTGTAACTAATTTGAATACATAAATAAAATAAATAAAAAAATATGGTGTTAAAGGGTTGAAGTTACCGTGTAAGCCTTTTCTTGAGCCTTTTTCTGGAAGTAGTTCCAGAGGTTCAGGAAACCGGACTTGTCCAGACCCCAACGGTGCTGCACCAAGAACTGCTGGATCTCCTCGGACTCGTTCCAGCAGCGCTCGCTGACTTCGTCTCCGCCCATGTGGAAAATGTCCGGTTGGAACACATCTGTGGATGGTAGTGTCCAAAATATTAAATAAATCTACTAGATTTTTTGCCTAAACTTTGACCGCGAAGTAAAAGTGAAACCCATCCTATCATATCCGATTTTGGTGGTGGATTATCATTAGGTAATTGTCAGCCTGACTGTACACACTCGCCGATAGTAGATATAAGTAGGAACTGGACTGTTATTAGTGTTACATCCAATCGTAGCGATGTCTTACAAGTCGTAGGCAATATTTTATTACGCGTGTGTGTAAAGAGCACCTATAGGCAATTAGCCTGGTAATAAATACCAAATAAAAACAAGGTTTTAGGTGTGCACACGTTGGTGTAATTGAGACGTACATAAGTGCATGAGTAACCTATACTGTATGGATATTAGGCTATACACTTCAGGTACCTGACATATCCGCGTAGATATCACCCAGAACATCATACAGCTCATCCCTAGTGGGGTTCAGTTGGCCACACGGCGGTTCCACGCAGAACGATGCCCAAGGTTCCGCCTGTCAATAAAAAACATACACACATAAGCAAGTAAGCAGATAACCAAGTGTGGTCATCCATTTATTTAAATAAAGAATAAATTAATATTAAGGGACAATCTTACACAAATCAACCTAGTCCCAAACTAAGCAAAGTTTGTACTATGGGTACTAGACGACGATATACATAATATATAAATACATATATAGATAATATCTATGACCCAGGAACAAATATTCGAGTTCATCAAACAAATATTTGCCCTGGCCGGGATTCGAACCCAGGACCGCGACCACCGGCTCAGCAGGCAGCTGCACTACAAACCGAGCCAAACGCGTCGTTTTATTTGCTTGCTACTTCTTTCACACAATAAGACCAACGGCCTGACTGGGTTAATAATATACCTACCGGAAGCCCTAATAGCTATTAATAATAGGTCATATATTATATTATAATATATACACATATAAATAAATACAGATGAAAGACACTAATCAGATAACCTAAGAATATGGTTATTATATATGGTTTTTAATCTGTATTTTGAAATGCTTAAAACGCTGCCCTCTGAACTAATATAGCATTAATAAATTCAGAAATATATGGGTAGTATATACATTTATACAGTGCAGAAGTAAGCAATAAAAAAATATCGCACTTCATCATTTGAAAGACGTCTACTGATGGACCCTCCCTTACGTTGAGATTTCACGTAGATTGCTCACAGTCAGCTGACTGTAGTCTTAGCTGGAATACCTTGAAGCAGACAGTAAGATTGGTGTCCTGCCAGCCCTCGCCGACGTGCGCGGGCGCATCGAACTCGGGCATCACCCGGACGCCGCGCACGCGCCCATACTCCACCACATCACGCATTACAGCTACGCTGTACACCTGGAAAACCGTAACATTTTATATTGAAAGCTCTTCGTTCCAATTCCAACTATTGCTACATTGAAAAATATCAACAGAATTATAATTGTCTTATTTTTTGGAAGCACCCACAGGGGTTCCAAAAATAAATACAATCTATTCACTTCATGCCGTACACCATAGGCACAGCCCTTTTAAAAGAGCGCTGGAATATTTTTCTTTTTATTTTAGTGACTTGTCGCCAGCACCTCCAGCACAACTGCGACACGCGCGAGAAATATTACCTATCTCTTTCTTCGCAGTACTGTGTGTGAGTGACGGGCGATGCTATGTGGCGCGACAAAGTCGCCAAGCCCTATTAAGCTAGATGGGTTGGTGTATAGCAGGTAACGTAACCGCTACACTGAAACACAAGATTTGGAAACTAAAACTAATACGCTGCATCACCCACCTTGGATTTAGAATAAGCGCCGTACTTCGTCAGCCCTGGCCTCCTTTCAGACACGAAGGGAAAGCTCTGGCTGTCGGTGATGTGCCAGTGGAACGTGTTCAGCTTCACGGCAGCCATGGCGTCTGTTAGGAAATAGATTTAACATCTATACTATTATAAAAGTCTAGGTTTGTATTAAAAATCAATTTTCTATGGAGAGGGGTACTGATTTCAGGAAAAATCTTAATAGCGTGATGCAGGATCGTCATTTATTTTGCAGGGACGCGCGGCGCCATGCCAGCCTGGCGCCATCTGTTGGTCACAATTTGTCCTCCCATCACGCCGAAACGGCTGGACAAATTTTAACCAATTTTGGTAAAGGCATAGCTGGACATCCAAAGATGGTTATAGGATACTTTTCACCAGTCTGTGGTAAAGAAAAAAAAATACGCCGACGATGTTGCGGGCGCCTTTTAGTAACAGAAAATAGCACAATAACGCTTGGAGTCATCTGGCTGGTTCGATTATATAGGATTCTATGTTTCACTTAATGAGTTACGTGTCATGACACGAAGTGTAATTTTAATTATCCTAGAAATGTAACATAAAACCCCGTAACCGAACTAGTGATTATGTAGTCAAAGAGTTTTGCACGTTCTTATTATCAACAAACTTGTCATACAATAATCGTGTCAAAGTTTCTTTTCTATATTTTTGTGTCTTAATTTATGTGTAGACAACTACCCGAGTATCAAATGTGGTCGAACGAGCTCATGATCTTCTAAAAGAATCTCGCAAGGTTCTGTGGAACTATAAAATACCCATATTTACCAATAGTTTTCTTAATGGCGTCCACGGTGTAATAGTTCCTTGCGGTGTCCAGAAGAACACCTCGGTAGGTGTAGGTTGGATTATCAACAATGCTGACATCGCGAACGATCTACAAAAAACAAATCTCTTTTTAAACCATATATAACAATTCCAAGATACCTCTGTCAAATAACCAAGTGAGTAGTGCACCATCTTAGGCCTCATCGTTAGTTTAACATCAGGTGCAAGGCAACTGGCAAGGCCAAATAATTGGCTGTCATAAAAAACCGGCCAAGTGCGAATCATGCTCTCGCATCGAGGGTTCCGTACAAACTTCCTATCCTGGCCGGGTTAAGTTTGCACCTGGTATGCATGGCGCCTCATACAAATGAGGTACAAAGTTAATGCAACCTATCACGTTTGTTGTATGGGAGTCCCCTAAATATTAATTTTATTCTGTTTTTTAGTATATGTTGTTATAGCGGCAACAGAAATACATCATCTGTGAAAATTTCAACTGTCTAGCTATCACGGTTCATGAGATACAGTCCGGTGACAGACGAACAGACAGGTAGACAGACAGACAGACAGATAGACGGACAGCGGAGTCTTAGTAATAGGGTCCCGTTTTTTATCCTTTGGGTACGCGGTACGGAAGCCTAAAAAAGTAAACTATCTCAACAAATAAGTTAGCTGTACTTTCTTAAATGAGCCCAAACACAATGGGTCTATCTCGTGCTGTTTAGGAGTTCCCACTGCCACGTTCTGCAGTCTCCATCATCAAATCAGCTCGAACGAAGATACCGAATCATAAAAAATAGGTATAATATGGGAACCGCCTTTACAGTCAAATAAAAAAAGTTGCCAAACCTTAAAGTTAAAAAAGCAAGTCATAAAATTTAAATTAGATACTTCAACACAAATTAAAAAAATTGTATTTATAAAATACTGCTAAGATCGGCTATGAAGTTTTAAAAATAAAGGAAGATTAAAAATAAATAACTTTTATTTAGACGGCTTAATTGTCGGGTTGCCATCTAAATAAAAAATAATGGTGTGAATCTAAATTCAGATACACACATTGTACCTAAGTTGTAGTAAAGTAAGTATTCGCATTCCATTTCGCCAAAGTACAGATTGCAAAAAAAGTTGTGAATTAATGAAATTAATGACGAATAGAAAAACCAGAATTCAAAAGTATAGGTATATGTATGTCCACGAGAGTTGAGTTGAATGATTACCTACACACACAACTACAATGTACCTACATTGTGCTGATAAAAAAAAGGATGAATGAGTGAATTTCAATGTATTTATTAGAAAAATAGGTAAAACTGTTAAGAAACTAAGTCACACTATAGGCTAGGGCTAGCATATCTTACCGCGACTTCCCTTGCCGCGCGACTCAGCGTCACCAGTCTTGCTCGCACGGTATTGAAAGGAAAGTGACAGATAGTATTCGTCGCGCGACAAAGAGTCGTCAGACATACTGGTTCCTTAAGATTTATTACATGGTTGTGGTAATCGAAGAAATCATAAATATTATCGTGCATATAAGTATAAAATTATGATATATTTAACTTAAAGCAGATGTATTCTTCTAAAAATTTCTACTAGTGAGATCCTGTAATTGGCTTCCTTGTTTACTATTATATTTAAGTCTACTCAAAATTGTTAAAGCTGTCGGTTCTCCTCAATAAATAAATAATTCTTAACGGAATACCTTAGTAGGTAGTATTTTATGCAATCGTTGCACAATGGAGGTTCTTAAAGTCGAGTACCGCGTTTAGGTCACGAGGCTTGCCGAGTGGCCTATGTAAGGTACGAGACTTTAAGACCTAATTGTGTAACTATTGCATACAATACTTTTTATACGAGCAAAACTCAGAAAAACATTTTTTACTTTAATCGTCATTCTCCGATATGATTTTTTTATTTTTGATGTAACCTTTTTCGTTCAACTAAAATAGACCTATTAAAAAAATACATGATCGCGATGGCCATGGCGGGTGCCTCGTGATTGGTGTTTTTTTTTTACAAGTAATTTCAACCAATAAGCTTAAATTCTCTTTTTGAAATTATTAGAGTTGTGTAGAGAGATGTCTTATGAATATTAAAGTTCTGTAGCGGGTACCATAGAGTATAGAATTTTGTTACAGGATTAAAAAGTGCGTTATTGTGATTTTGTCTGTGAAATTATAATTGACAGATTAAAGTCTGCGAGTATAAAAACAAACTTTTTGTCATCTTAAAGTTCACTGAACTTGCTATCGGTACGAAAACTGAATTTCAAAATCTTGGTGTCATTACATGACATGTTGTTGTGTGCGTCAGCCCAACTCTCTTTACTATACCTATAGCTATACCTACATAACTTAAGTATGCATACAATTTTTTGCATTTATTATCTATCGAAGTTGGTGCTAAGGTTACAATCTGATGCCTTGTTGTAGTAAGTACGGAGGTAGGTACTCATTTTTATTTTCCTTAAACCTTCACCTGGCTTGGTAACTTATTTTCCGTATCATCACCTTCAACAGTTTAACGGTTAAACTTTAAACATTAGGTAAGTATATTCCGTTAAGAGGCCTTATCCTTTTAAATATATTTTTTCATATTATGACAAATATATGGATGATTTCAAGCAACTTTTTTGAAGTTAATAATACTTTTTCCTGAGTTCTAGATAGTAACATAGCTATTTCATGATTTTCTTGCGTGCAGTCGAAAATAAGTTGCAAAAAACACTATTCTGCGCGAATTTTGACAATTTCGATTAGTTTTTGAAACATAAATTATCAATGAAAGATTTAAACTGTAGGTTTCAAATATATGTAGGTATACTTACCAATAAATCACAATAGCCCTGTTCTAAGTAGCAACATTGACAATATGTTAAGAAACAACAACAACGTTGACCCATTAGATTAGGTGCATGATTAGATAACTCATCAGGAGATGTCAATGACACCTATTAGATAAAAGATTGTGATTAGGTATGAAGTAACTTACCAGTAGATGATCTCTGATATCGTCGTACAGAATGATCTGAGAGAGTGTCTCTAGGCCGTGTCGGACTCCGAAGAATGATCCTCCGGTTATGTAGGCCTCAACTTTGTCGTTGTTACCGGATACTTTTAGCGTGTAGTTCTCGTGCATGTTCAGGGAGAACTCTATGAACAAAATAATAATAATAATAATAATAATAATAATACTCTTTATTGTGCACCACAAAATAACAGCAGAAAACAAAAGAAATAAAAATACATTACAGTTGGTAACAACAGGCGGTCTTATCGCTAAAGAGCGATCTCTTCCAGACAACCTTAGAGTAGAGAGTAAACAAAAAATAGTTATGAAAATGGTAGTGCAAATAGTTGTTGAAAATAAATGTGGGAATGATGTCAACTTGATAACGCATCAGGGTATGCAGGGGAGTTAGGTATTTCAAAGTTATGAGCGATAAGACCGCCTGTTAACCATATTTGAATGAATTAGTTAGGTATTCATAACTGTGCATGTCCATGGGCGTCGCCTAGAGATCCAAACATATGTCCAGTCACTTGACTTGTCTGAATGATCATTCTTGCACATCGAAACTCAAATGAATTCAGAACCAGGCCAGGTCAGGGGCTAGAGGAAGTTCGTTGAGATACCGTCAGTAAAGCTCATGGAAAGTGACTCTACGAAACTAGAGGCGACCCTCACCGACAGGTTACACTTTGTGGAGAGTACCGAAGAAGAACTGGTCAATAAAACATAGGCACTAAATAAAATAAAAAATAATAGATGGTTAATAACAGCTCTGTGAGCTGAATACCTCGCGAGTTTGTTCCGAAATTACTGAAATTTGTGTTTTTTTACGTTTCCGGTGACCGGTAGGCGCGAAGATACGAAAACACGAAAAAAAATTGACTAAGTTGTAATCGGAATGCTTCTTCTCTATTCGGCAACCTCGAGTCTTTACTCGTCGCGTCGCGTCGCGCGCAGTTGATCTTCTGCTCGTGGCAAGATCTCTCGGTCCCGTCACTCGTGATTTTCCGCACTTGCATCATAATGTATTGAATGACTGTCTTTCAATTTACGTTATTGCTAACGAAAATTTTCGCGCTCGCTGCGCTCGCATTTTCGTCTGTATTTGTTTTGACCCTTCGTCTCGAAAAATGGCGCACTTGCTACCCTCGCGTTTGATTTGACTGTAAGTATTACTAACCATGCCGTTCCAAAAAAAATCGCGCTCGCTACGCTCGGGTTTTATCTGTCTGTAAGTACTATGAACCGTCCCCTTCCAAAAAATGTCGCGCTCGCTACGCTCGCGTTTTATCTGTCTATATGTATTATTAACCGTCTCTTTTCAAAAAATGTCGCGCTCGCTACGCTCGCGCTTCATCTGTCTATATGTGTTATTAACCGTCCCCTTTCAAAATAATTCGCGCTCGCTACGCTCGCGTTTTATCTATCTGTATGGACTATTGACCGTCCCCTTTCAAAAAAATTCGCGCTCGCTACGCTCGCGTTTCCATTTCTGTATATTATGACTTATATGACATTTATGATTATGACTATACACCGAAATACACTTCTATATTTACGTGCTTAGTGAAGCTTCCTATCCTCTAGCAAGGCTGTACCTTCCTACTTGGCCTGCCCCCTGGACCTTCGGCTGGCGACGCCCTTGTGCATATCTATAAAAAATATACTGTATTATTAGTAGCTAATATTGTTCTAAACTGCACAGCACCAGGACCCATTTGATAGTACTAATATTTTAGGTATGGTGCCGTCAACCTTATTCCTAAATGGATGGTGTTCTAAGGAGATTCAAATACTCGCATGTAACTTCGAGCGTGCATTCTCCAATCATATGTGGCTGATTAGATAACGGATAGCTGATTTTTTTTTATTGTCCTGTCTGTGCCACTTTACTCGCTATATTTAAAGCCTGCCTTTTGTATATCTTCTCTTTAATATAACCTCCCCATCTCCAGCTCTTCTAAGATGCCCATATGAACTCACATTCCTTTAAAAATTGGCGTGTCTCTCTGTTAAGGCGACAGTAATACCAATAAGCAAAAAGAGGAATGGAAAAAAAACCATAAATGTTTATACATTTAGGTATCCCCATATTTTATTGCCCAATTGATATGCAAAGTCCGAAAACGTTCCAAAGCACTGATGTTATTGACACATCTCCTTCGAGTTCATTATCCTGGTGAGCTGAGAACCGGTCGGACACGTATGTTTTGAGATCACTCACTGATATAGATATTTGAAACTACATTAGCATTATATGTTTGAATAAGAGAGCATTGATCCATAAACGAATACCTAATATTCTTCTCTGGATAAGATACGGCAACGGTCACTGACGATGAGTTTCGTTTTACAATATAACAATAGCAGTAAGGTCTTTTTATAAAAGTTAAAATGTTTACAGGATTTTTGCACCCTGTTTAGCCTTATGATTGGCTGATAGAAAATGTCTTTAGGCATTAATTCCGCTTTTTAAGATCAAACTGCGCAATTAAGTTTAAATACATATTTTTTGAGAAACCTGGATATAGGAAGTGATATGAGCTACGAGCAATATTAAACGCTATATTTATTTATACTTATATAAATTAGATACGTAATCTGTCTCGGGAGGAAACGCAATGAATGTAGCATGATATCAACACTAAGTATAGTTTTTATTTTAACACTTTGACTCTGGTCTTTTAAAAATATCTGCAACGTCAATAGTGCCTACCTCAGTAATTGAAATTAGTAATGAAGCGCTCTCTATAATTATCTGTTTAAACATACACAGCAAAAGTATCTAAAACAAAATACCAGACCCACAACACAATGATCTGCATGATTAAAACAAAATACCAGACCCACAACACAATGATCTGCACGTGCACAACCCTTATTCTTCTGCAATAGAGTCCGTGTACATATCATTTTGAACACTTGGCATGCGTATCATTCTGCTGCTGACTGCACCACTATAAATGAAACTGCAGTGGTGATCTTTCAATTCACTCTTAGTTTCACCGTATAATGTCAAGAAAGTTGTTGTAATGAGAAATGTTTTGCTTGTTTCATTATCATCCACAATCGTGTTTGTACCCAGTAACGTACCCAGAAATTTTAGCACAAGAGTAAAATTCCCAGTATTGCGGTACTAAAGTTTCCGGGTATTAGTAACAGTAGTAGTTAGCACTTACCGCCATTATTAGGGTCTTGGTTGATGAGATGTACTTCTAACACCTTCCCCTTGGTTTTTGGCGTGGCGTCCGCCGGAATGGTTTGAGCCACTACACTCTTAAATCTCTGTCAACAATACAACGCAATGTTAAGTATATTGTTCAAAATATAAGTTTAATCCAGAGTTAGGGCTGTGCATACCTCAAGTACATTGAGATCAGTGCTAGTACGCCATTATAGGCATCTAAACGACGAACACATAAATACGCCAAACTTATTTTTTAACATTGTGACAAAATAAAAATATTGAAGCGCAAAGAATAGTAAATAGTTACTTGTGTACTGTTATGCAAATAAATTGTTTTGTATCGGTATTTTGTTTTTTGTTCTGATGCTAGTCCAGATAAGCATCTGATGATTATATCGTATTTTCCCCATGTGCGTGGATCCATGACTCCTATTTTCTATGTTTGGTTTACTTATTTATCTTTTTCACCTGAACTGAGTTTTTAATGGGTAATAATTGTGCCCAGATAGAGGGCACAATTATTACCCATTAAAAACTTCACATCGGGGATAAAAATCAGTTCTAAAAGTTAAGCTATTGTCGGATAGTAGGTATTATTTATCTTGGAACTTTTTATTATTCACCGAGATCAAATCTCACCTCTCGGGCTCTTTAATAGCCAATAGAAATAATAAAGAAACGAGAATATACTGGCAGTATCATCGCATATCGTAAGCGATATCGTCAAAAATAGCTTTTATTTGAGCTATCGTGTAGAGATATATTCTACATAGCCTCTAACTGTCCGATAAATCGTATGATACCCACGTTACCGAGACCCGTACTTAGCTAAGCTATAGATAACTGCAGTTAATTTTACTCAAATGGATCAATTAAGTAATGTGTCAACGCATTATAAAAACATCTGACGAAAACTACAATTTCAACGACAATTAACGCCTAAAAGGGCCAAACAATACAAGATACGAGATTGCATCGTGTTATGATGCGACAACGTACGATGATGCGATATAGTGAGATCACTGAGATTGTAAACTATATTTTAATGTTGAAGCATGTTATATGAAGGTTTATGAAGTTTTATGTATTGCCACGACACGACGTCGCATCGTGGCACGATATCGCGTCATACCACGATGCGATGTTGCATCTTGTAATTATGTCTTGACCCTAAAATACTTGTTGCATTATAAAGTTCTTTAATAAGTACCAAATATATTTATGTATGATATTTATGATGGTCGCCATAATAACTAGGTACAGTCGAGCTCATTTACATCTACACGACTTTATGCCTCTGACTATAGGGTCGTGTTCAGATATTTTTGTTCTCGTAAGTGTGTAGATGTAAATGAACTCGACTGTACATCCTGTGAAAACTACATTTTTATGTATCCGACATATTGATCACCACAAATTATCGTTGAAAATAAATCCTTGTAAATTTAAATAGACATGCAGAAGATGTACGGACATAACTGGGGACTGGGGTATCCATGAAGTACCTTTGGTGCCCATTGTAATGCCTTATAATGCGGAATATACATAATCAAATACCTTATTAAACTGATAAAAAGTACAGAAAGAGTACCGTTATTTTAACAGGGTAGCATAGGGCAAACAAAAGGTTTAAGCAAATAAATAATAAATCCTGTTATAAATATGTATTTATAACGACATATTATGTCAATGAAAATACTGTTCAGAAAATATTATACTCGTATCGTATAGTAATATATGTATTGTGTATCAAAGAAGGTATAGATGGAATGGCAAATAAGTACATATCTATAAGAATGATTCCATTCCGTCATTGTAGCATCGTAGATGCCCACAGCACAATGCACCAATGGCAGAGCACACCAATTTAACCCAAAACTGTAATCAATTTATTATTACCGTTTATTTTAAAAAACGTGGAAATTTTAACCCTTGTATGAGATTTGTAAAGTGTTAAGGATCTTGTCTATTATCTCATCAAATTTTTTCTACTACCTACACTAGGACGAATGGTAGGAGAACAATTTTGAATCATGGCTTGAACTGTATCGATTCCGGTTTAACCCTTCGGTTAGTCGGACTTTGTGAGATTATAACTTGGCTTTGTCACTTGTTTGGGTCAATTTTTATTTAGTTGTCGATTTTTTTTTCTCAGATTTCAATCATTTTGGTGAGTTTGTAAAGTTGCTTCTTCTGACCATGGTAAGCCCAATTTCACGCTATGTCCTACAAATTGTTCAATTGAATTACACAAATTTCCTAACAAAATGTAAGGAAATTTTTAAACTAAATTGCGTATTTTGTACTAAAACTTAAATAAATAGTACAAAATGAGGAGCTCCAAATGAAAAAATTAATAAATTTGTAGGACAATGCGTGAATTGGGCTTACCGTGGTCTGAATAAGTAACGACCACCAACTCACCAAATTTTATTGAAATTTATTTAATTGAAATCTGAAAAAAAAAGAAATGACAACAAAATGAAAATTATATAACCCCGCAGGTCTGATACAGTTCAGTCATGTCTAAAAAAACTGTAGTTTTGTACGTACCTCAAAAGCAGAATTCATGAGGTTATCAGTTTCGCCGTGCCTGTCGATTACCATTTCAATGGTGTTCAAGTTGATTTTGGAGAGGAAGTTTCCCAGATCAGTCTCCCCAGTGGGTCTTGGCCAGAGGAGACCTGAAAGATGTACGAAGGTTAATTTTGTTTGATCACTATTTATCGTTGTTTCAATTTGCATCTTTAATATCTCAGTGAATGACCAGTGCCATTTACCCCTAGACCCACAAGGCCCGGGCCTAGGGGCCCCAAACCCAGAAGTAGGACTTGCGCCATGTACTTAGTAGTTAGTGTTCTCAGGGGAGGGGGGCCCAAATGCCAAGTGCTTAGGGGCCCTGGCCCTCTAAGTCCGGCCCTGTGAATGACTCATTGAGATCTCACAAGGTGGGGATTCTTGAAAAGTCTAACTGATTTACCTACACACAACTATTATCGAGAGATCTACAGAGTCTAATGCAGATAATTTTTACCTTTTGACCGAAACAGTCGTCATATAACGACATCGGAAAACTGTGCCACTGACGCCAACATCGCCTAATGATGAGCAAATTTCAATGATCAAAAACTTTGTAATACAACCACTACATAGCGTTTCTGAATCCTTGTAGCGTTTGGAGCACTTCATTATCTTTTTGCTATGGCGATAGTGGGTCTTACCTTTTTTCTCTTACATAAAAATTGTTTACATCTCAATATAAATCAATTATGTTACCATATTCGTTGCAGAACATTTTGCAGGCCTCCAAACACAGGGCGGGGTCTTTGCTCCTCGGGTCGTGGCGTGTCTTGAGACATTTGCCGTTGTCGCACTCCCATTTGTAATCTTCACCGTCGGCAGCAACGCTGGAAACACGCGAATGTCAAATGGGCATGGGCATGGGCATATCGTCTCAGTATCAATCTACATATATACGAGGTCCTGAAGAGAAGAAATTTTAGTGAGTTTTGATCGATATATTGTCTTTAGGTGGACTAGGCCAGGGAGGACTAACTTAATTTGAACTAAAATCAAACTGGCGGGATCTATAGCGATGACATGGGCAGTGTTTTTTTATTACACTGGCATTACCTACACTATACCATACCATGTATACAATTTTATAACGATCGAATGAACTCATAGCCGGGTATGGCTGCGGAGCGTTTGCAACGCCCTTTCCTGAATGTTATCAAATATTTATACCTAATATATGTATATTAGGAATAAGGATAAAATATTAGTGGATATTTTTATCCTCATTCCAATTTAAAGCATTTGTTATAGTATAATTATAATATTATGAATATTTGGTGACGTACGGGAAAGGGCGTTGGAAACCTAACAGACTTTAAAACCGACCATGTGCGAGTCAGATTCGTGATGGCGAGTTCCGCAAATAGCAACGTAAGAAAAATCCTAGGAAACGCGTGTTTTGTGGGAAAGCCATCATAACCCATATTAAATCACTGGACAACTTTCTAACGTCCTACAGAGCACCGAGCACGACAGCACCTTAGAATGGTTCAGAAAATAGGCCTCTTTAGGCCTCTTTTTTAGTGCTATTAAAAATTCAGATAATTCTGAAGTTGTATATGTCGCAGTCAAAAGTGTGAACTGGTCAAAAGGACTTTTAACCGACAAAAACAGGCAAAACTGCTTTTGACTGAGCGTGTTGGTCAAAAGTAGTTTTGCCTGAAAATCATTGGTTAATGGTACTTTTGACTGTTACTATCAGTCAAAAGTACTTTTGACCGCAGGCACATTCGTCCCTTTATCTCGATATTATCTTAATCCGACTCGGCCGGGTAAGGTTAGGTTAGTTTTTTTTTTATATCCCTAACCAAAGTGTGAACTGGTCAAAAGGACTTTTAACCGACAAAAACAGGCAAAACTACTTTTGACCAACACGCTCAGTCAAAAGCAGTTTTGCCTGTTTTTGTCGGTTAAAAGTTCTTTTGACCAGTTCACACTTTTGACTGCAACATATACAATGATAGGCGCGCTCTATAAGTATAAGTATACAACATTTCTAATATTTCTATATATGCAGATGTGAGTGCAATATTCGTTTTACAAAAACGAGCCATCCGTGCGATATACGGACTACAGACCCGTGATTCCCTAAGAGAATTGTTCAAGACAATCGGTATTATGACCGTACCTAGTCAGTACATTTATGAAAATATTATTTATGTTAGGAAAAACCTTAGACTATTCCGTAAAAGATGTGACATACACGATTTTAACACTCGAAATAAGGATAAATTGTTATCAGTAGGCACTAGGTTAAGTAAGGTTCAAAAGTCATTTGTGGGGCTCTGTACACGCTACTACAATAAGTTGCCCGACCATATTATTTGTCTGTCGGAAAACAAATTTAAATTAGTGATAAAGCAAACTTTGCAAAGAAAAGCTTATTATACACTAGAGGAATACGTAGCAGACAAATACGTATGGTCGGACGCCTCAACTGCAGCCCAACAAGGCATTTCCATT
Source organism: Apotomis turbidana (assembly GCA_905147355.2). Taxonomy (NCBI): domain Eukaryota; kingdom Metazoa; phylum Arthropoda; class Insecta; order Lepidoptera; family Tortricidae; genus Apotomis; species Apotomis turbidana. The sequence goes on from LR990281.1 coordinate 12,976,158, forward strand.
TTGTAAAGTTAAGTTAAGATGAAGTTAATATATTGTCTATAGTTAAGTTATTTAATGTAAAAATTGACCTTCAAAAAATATTCGCTTGGAATTTACTTTGAATAAAATACTTTTGACTTTGACTTTGACTTTGACTATAACAGTATAATTTAGGTATAAGTATTTGCTCAATTTCATAAAAACTAGTTGCCCTGTGACTGTGAGTGACTTCGGGAGTTTATTTCGAACTAGCTGTTTTTTTTTTACGTTCTCAACACCCTTTAGAAACTCCGCCATTTAGAAATGTCTTAAAACTGAATCGACACAGAAAAATAGATATACTTATCGAACCTACTTACAGAATTTTATGAGAATCGGTTAAAAAAAATGCATCCTCGAGACAAGAACAGCGGGTAAGCTTTAAGACATCCAAATATCCGGACATATGAAATAAATTTGGGCCAAGCTGAAACGGAGACGCTTCGCTCGCTCGGTCAATTATAATGGCACCATAAAATATTTAATGTATGATTGCTCTGTTTCTATTTCTACAAAGGTGATGAATTTGTACATGAACATGTCGATGTGTGTATACACAGTCTTTTATTGACAACTTTTATCAGATAAATATCAAGAGTCACCCACTTTACTTTCTCCGTTTACAATAGTAACAACAATTCGTCTACAGTCAGAAATATAATCGATAACGAAGCTTATCTAGACTTTACAAAATGTAGTAGGATAAAAATACGCTCATTCGAAGTAGAACACTGTACTCTCAGTGCCATACTTTTTCACACGCTCTAACAATTCGGAGGAGGGTGTACTTTTTGTAGCATACCTACTCAGTTTAAAATTTGCAGCGAGCGATCTCGTCGCTGTTCTCGCCTAGAGGTCGCATGTCTAAACCGATTTTTCTGAACCGACATTTTTGAGAAGATTCGTTAATTATATAGAATTTTTGTCGATTCAGTTATTGGATATTATTTTAAATGGTGGAAATAATAAATTCAACAACCTTCCAGAAATCAGGTACAGTCAGCATCAGACGTTATAGTACATAAAAAAACATACTAAGCAATAAAACATAAATCAATTGAATTGGAGTTGGGTGCTTGAAATTACATATAAGGGCCTGGCCACATGTCCACGACACGGCGTCGTAAATGTAAAACGACACGGTGTCGCGTCGGAGCGCGACACATTATCCACCGTGCGAATATCCGTTGCCGCGTCGTGAAAACACACGACACGGCGTCGTAAACGTAAAACGACGCTGTGTCGCGTCGGAGCGCGACACAATTATCCACCGTGCGAATATACGTTGCCGCGTCGTGAAAACACACGATGCTGTGTCGCGTCGGAGCGCGACACAATTATCCACCGTGCGAATATACGTTGCCGCGTCGTGAAAACACATGCTGCACCGGGCACCGCAGGTCGCGCCGCGCGCCGGGCAGATTAACTTTGCTGTGTTGAGTAGATGCACGGTGCGGTGCCACGTTCGATTACGACGCCGCAGCTTCTCGTACATGTTCAAAATATTTTGCGATCAGTTTTCAATTCGACATGGATCCTATCACACGTATTCTGCTCTTGTTGCTTTTAAGAAGAAGCATGAAGAAAAAGCAGAAAAAAAACGAAAATGTTGGATAAATCCATATCTTTCTATTATGAACCATGATGGCAGTCATTTCAAAAGGAAGTACGAGGCTTTAAAAATAAGTGATCACAAGTTTTATGATTATTTTAGAATGTCTGTGTCAAGTTTTGAAGAACTATTATGGAAAATATCGCCTCGTTTAAAAAGGCAAAATGTATTTACCTGCGACCTGCGGTGCCCGGTGCAGCATGTGTTTTCACGACGCGGCAACGTATATTCACACGGTGGATAATTGTGTCGCGCTCCGACGCGACACAGCGTCGTGTGTTTTCACGACGCGGCAACGTATATTCGCACGGTGGATAATTGTGTCGCGCTCCGACGCGACACAGCGTCGTTTTACGTTTACGACGCCGTGTCGTTTTCACGACGCGGCAACGGATATTCGCACGGTGGATAATGTGTCGCGCTCCGACGCGACACCGTGTCGTTTTACGTTTACGACGCCGTGTCGTGGACATGTGGCCAGGCCCTTACTAGAACAGGAAATAACATCCGTTCAGTCGTTTATAAACAGATACAAAGGGTAATGTGATCTGTTTGTTGCGTGTCCTTATTCTAAACTAAACAAATTGTTTGTTAGCATTGTCCCTCGCATATCCTGCGTTATCTTATTGTTCTATAATAATTAATGAAATATAAAATCTAAATATAGATTCTAACTCTTATGATATTATTATGTGATTTTAACTTTCGTACATTAAGTATGTCTCAGTTTCGTACACAGTTCCGTTGTGAAACGGAGAGTCAGATTTACCAACGCAAGGTAATTTCAATACTCGTAATACTTATATGATCTTATTGATCATTAGATCAAAGGGGTTATTGATCAATAACCCCATTAAGTACCAACAACAACATTAACAATCAACGGTTATGTCACAGTTTCTTACCAACCCTTTATCTATCATCATCATCATCAGCTAATGAGAATTCATGAGCTACCTAATAGCCCTAAACTCGCCGATAAACTCAGTCATCAAGTCAGCGCTTCCTTTGTGACGTTTTCGGATCATCCGAACAATTAGTTAATTAGGCATTATCAAACCAATTAACCGCTTGAGTCAAAGTTGTTGTCCGTAGTTGAGGGCAACTATAAAAACAGGATACATTTCAGTTTTCAAGGCTCTCAACGGTACGGTTAAAAAGAAATGTGACCATAATCGGTACCGGCGGAGTTCCAACACATTTACTAAAAATGCATTATATTTTTGACATCATTTGAATGAATCCACTGTTTTTTGCAACTATTGCCGTTACTTTATCAACATTTTTTTAAATTTCGACATGATTAAAATGAAACAAGATCATTATATATGTCGAGGCAGAAGCGACAGAGGCCTTCTGAACATCAGATCGGTTAATCTTTAGTGGGCGGTACAGTAGGTACAATCACGCACGAAAGTCCAGATACACAATTAGAGGAATAGTGTCACAAGCATAGTAAAGTCACAATAGTGCTGGGTCATTGTCAGATTTACATAGGTGCGCGTCTTTTCGGTGGACACGTACAAAGTTAAGGACTTTAGGCCTATCTTTCCGATCAAAATTATATTAGCATAAACGACGTTTCCCTTTCTATGGGCTTGCGTGTTAAAAACATAACTTCTATGCACATACGCAGTTAACTATTGGCCACCGAAGAGACAACTTTTGTTTTTTGAAGAGGCACTTCACACGGCGCGGTCGGTATGGTACACGTCCCGTGTCAACCATAGATCGAACCCGTATCATCGTCCGGCACCCAAGCCAGAACTTAGAACAAAACAACGTTATCAAATTTCATTTCTCAGACCCCACGGCTATGTTCGGCAGTGTTTTACATTAACATCATAAACTGCCCGCTTCTATGAACAGACTTCCTTTGCATTGCGTCAAATATTACCTTTGACGACGCGGTTGGTTCATTTATGTGATGAGCTCGAATATTTGTTCCTGGATCATGGATGTTATCAAATTCAAATTCAAATTCAAAATATTTATTGCATGGTTATGTGTGTACAAAGTTCTTACAATAATAGTTTAGGTTCTTCCATATCCTGCCTCACAGAGGCGTGCAATACTGAACTTAATATCTAGGTATGTCATTACATGTAAATTTCTCAATTCTTATTATCATCATCAACATAAAATATAGAGCTATCGCACATTAATTATATCATTACTAAATTCAAATTATTACTATAAACATTATTAACATTAATCTTTCATATATAGCATTATATTATTATTATTATTAAATTTCACACATTACATTAGGTATATTTTATGATGTCATTTACACATTAGATATTTTATAAATAGGTCAACTTTCGAAAAATTCATTAAGGCTGTAGAAACACTGATTGATGAGCCAATTGTACAGTCGATTCTTTAAAAGTTTTGGGTGAAGTTTTTTAAGCTCAACCGGTAGTTTATTATAGAGCTTCACACTCATACATAATACACTTTTGCTAAGGAGTGCAGATTTCGAACTTGGACATTTAAGGTCGTACCCATATTTTGATTGCAATCTTTGAGTGGGGTTCCTTAAATAGAACATGTCAGGGTTATTTTTTACAAACTTGCAAACCTCAAAGATGTACAATCCCGAAAAAGTTAGTATTTTATGGTTGACAAATGCCGGTCTACACGATTCTGTCTGGCTAAGGCCAAATATAGACCTAAGACATCTTTTTTGTAACCTAAAAATCCTGTCCCTACTACTGGCATTACCCCATAAAATAATACCATATCGTAAATTTTACATTATATAATAATGAAAGGCAAGGAGGGCTGTTTTTTCTGATGATACTTCTTTAAGTCTTCTCAAAGGGTACGCAAATTTAGCTAACTTTGCTATTACATGCTCCGAATGAAGATCCCAGCTAGTATGGGGATCAATGAATATGCCTAGGAATCTCATTGAGTTGACGCTTTCTAGTTCACAGCCCTTATAACAGACCTTAGGATGGTTTGGTTTGCCTTGAGGTGCATAGAATTCCATCAATTTAGTTTTTTTAAGTTTACTTTTAAATCATTTAGCTCCATCCACACATTGACGTCATGAAACACTCTATTGATTTCTGCTTCATAATCCTGTGTCTCATCACTACGAATCACTATTGAACAGTCATCTGCAAAAAGCAGTATCTATCTATGTATTTATATATTATGTATATCGTCGTCTAGTATAGTTCGAAGCCCATTTCTTAAGCGAATCCCATTAGCTTTGTACCCGATGAACAATACTCATTATCTATATTGTTAACTGTGGCCACAGCTGCCACTTCGAAATGTAAGGCGTTATAAGTGCAAATTACTTTTACACTAAATTAGTCTTTAAATCAAACGAAATAAGGTTAATCTTAAACAAAGAGAACACAGATGTTGGTCACTTCGTAAGTGAAAGAGCAGTGAAGTTCCTATCGATGCTTATAATGACAATGAAGTGACCAACATCTCTGTTCTCTTTGTTTAAGAGTAAACCTTATTTCGTTTGACTTAAAGACTAATTTAGTGTAAAAGTAATTTGCACTTATAAGGGCGTGGCCACATGTCCACGACACGGCGTCGTAAACGTAAAACGACACGGTGTCGCGTCGGAGCGCGACACATTATCCACCGTGCGAATATACGTTGCCGCGTCGTGAAAACACACGACACGGCGTCGTAAACGTAAAACGACACGGTGTCGCGTCGGAGCGCGACACATTATCCACCGTGCGAATATACGTTGCCGCGTCGTGAAAACACACGACACGGCGTCGGAAACGTAAAACGACGCTGTGTCGCGTCGGAGCGCGACACATTATCCACCGTGCGAATATACGTTGCCGCGTCGTGCAAACCAGAGATGGGCATTAATCGATTAATTTTTTAGTCAACTAATCAATCGATTGAAAATATCAATCGTCATTTTTCAATCGCGACTAATTTAGTTGCGATTGAATTATTTGTGAGAATCTTCGACTAACAATTGAATTAGTTTTAGTTTCAATCGACTAAATTTCACGATTAAATCAATATTAAAACTATGTAGTCGCTCGTTTTTGCATATTTATTTAACTTGCAATATAGACAACTTGCAATATGTAAATACGAGTAGGTAGGTATGTACATTGTAGGTACTCGTATCTTGTATAACTTGTATCTATGTTGGTTTGGGTAGAATCTTGCAACTTATTTTGAAGCAGATATCTTCACCCGATTGAGCTAAAATTATGTATATATACACGTTTACTTTGAAACGCTAGAATGACAATGCAATATTATGGGCCATGTTAACAATATTATAACGATAAATAACGAAAAACTGCAATGTTTACAAATCGCAAACAATATAGTAGGTTGGTGCTCTATTAATATTTTGATACTTTAAGTACTAGTTCTAACGAGTATCGTAAAGTCCTATACGATACTGAATTACTGAGTAAATTTTAAACAAGAGCAGAATACGTGTGATAGGATCCATGTCGAATTGAAAACTGATCGCAAAATATTTTGAACATGTACGAGAAGCTGCGGCGTCGTAATCGAACGTGGCACCGCACCGTGCATCTACTCAACACAGCAAAGTTAATCTGCCCGGCGCGCGGCGCGACCTGCGCTGCCCGGTGCAGCATGTGTTTTCACGACGCGGCAAGTGCGGCAGCGTATATTCGCACGGTGGATAATGTGTCGCGCTCCGTCGCGACACAGCGTCGTTTTACGTTTACGACGCCGTGTCGTGTGTTTTCACGACTCGGCAACGTATATTCCCACGGTGGATAATGTGTCGCGCTCCGACGCGACACCGTGTCGTTTTACGTTTACGACGCTGTGTCGTGGACATGTGGCCACGCCCTAACGCCTTACATTTTGAAGCGGCAGTTGTGGCCAAAGCTAACAATACAGATAATTAGTATTGTTCATCGGGTACAAAGCTAAGTGGATTCGCTCAAGCAAAACGATTATTTCTATACCCATAGTACAAGCTTTGCTAGGTCGATTTGTGTAAGATTGTCCCTTAATATTATTTATTTATAAACATTGAACTACGGAATGCGCGTCGCCCTTCGCGGGTCTCGATAGCAGCTTAAGATGCCCTGCGAGAGTCAGATCATGCGGAAATATTGATATTACCCTATGTACTACACTTTTTTAATAAATTAACCCGGCGGACCCTTGCTTTCATGTTATTTTCATAAAAAAGGGACAGCTATCCGCTGGGCGGAGTTGGTGAAATTTTATTAACACAGAAAAGTTGATTCACCCATTTACTATCGTTGGAGTGTGGGAGACTTCGATTCGAGCGTAGTCATCCTATCGTTTCCGGCTTAGGGTCGAGCGAATGCTACAAATATTTATTTTATGCTCATATCTAAACTCACCTGTTTATCACTAATGCTATGTAGATAGAACACACTATTAAAAACCTATGTAGCCACATTGTAACCTGAAACAAAAAGAAAAACTTTTAGAAATAATCACATTTGCAAACACGTCTTTTTATGTGTACAAAAACCTGAAGTACAATACATATTTATGTATATTGATTTAAACTTACACGATTTTCACACACTATTATAATCAAAACGTAACATAATCGTTCGAAAAGGTGTTTATTTAATTACCTCGATGTTTCGGATGCGATGTTACGCCGATGGTCTTGATCTTGACCACCTTTTTGAACGCGATTAAGTCTCGTTTTGTTATAATAAATTAATAATTTTAAGGTAGTTACTTTTGTTATTTTTCTCATAAGAGGAAAAAACAGAAACAAAATTATGTAATAGAATATCTAGGACGAGGCAGTTTAAACCATCCATACTGTCGTGAAAGTTGAAGACAAGAATCCCTCGCTACGCTTTATCTTCTATTTCAGGTTCCGTAGTTCAGCGGGTTTATAATGGTCATTATTATAGACACAAAAAGTTCGGAAAGTGACATTTATCCATAGCGTGATAATCTTGACCATCATGGCACCCTCAAAAGCGCAATATTGCATTTCGTTCCCTCGCTAAATTGTAATATAATCTGCCCGTGAAGCCAAACTCCGAAGTTTGGAGCACACAGCGGAAAGTTACCTTCATACCAGTGTTTTAAAGGGTGTAATTTGAAATGTGCTGCGAAGCTTCGTGTCGTAATCCACACAATTTTTTCCGATGGAACTATTTAACACTGCAGGGGTTTTCCATGTTTCAATCCTAGCATTCCTGGCGGAAATTGCTTGCGGCATTAATTAACCTACAGCATTCGTGTTTTTATGACACACATAAATAGGCATGCTTTGGAAAAGCGTGCTGTACATATTTTAGATCTTGTTTTCGCTTCCCATCAGATAAAACCTAGATCAGGCGCTAACTCTATTATTGTTGCGGTGACGAGACCAATACAATAAGGGACCTAATTCGACTGACAATGGACAATCCATTTCAGTGCTGTATAGGCCATATCATGGACATTTATATATTCATATAATTTTATGTACTGGCTTATCTGTCGAAAATCTAGCTAAGCGATTAACCTTTAAGAACGGGAGAGGGTAATAAAAATAAATCTTTTTTAAGTCCAACTCCATCAAACCAACACAACAAATGTTTGAACAAAAAACATTAAACAAATCCAACTCTTCACTTTTATAATAACTTAGAGTAACGTCATTTAACTACATGATAAGCGATGACCGCTTTCACCGACAATGTTTACGAGAATTTTGCTATGTACATTACATGTACGTACATACAAATTATGGCATTTCGCACACAAAATCTAAGGTGGGCACGCTACCTTCGGTTAAATCGATAGTCCATACTAATGGGGTTTCCGGGTCGCTACTTTGTTAGGGTGCGTTTACACTTAGTGTTCTGAACAAACATTCATTCGCTCACGCGCTGGACTGTTCAGAATACTTGGCAAAAACGCAATTGCTAGCTCAGAACTGTAATATTCGTTCGCATAATGAAAATGCACCCTTAGGAATTGCCTGCGTTTGTTAATTCCGTTATCGTTTTAGGTTGGGCTGAAAGGTCGCCCTTCGTAGCAGTAATAAATCAAATTTCCAGGTGTTAGTCATCAAAGGCGTTGCGTGACTTCCGTGTCATAGACCCATTGATCTGTACCGTTGTTATGATTTATATATTAAATATCATATACTTAATTGAAGAAAAACTGGAAGAACAATGCAATGCAATGCAAGAAAAAAGTTGAAAAACAAGGGACTTAGAGATTTTCTAAACGTAGAGTTACGAAGTCGAAATTGTGGAGCACTATTTTCTGCCGAATGGAAACATGCCTATATTTCGAGCTAAAATATTCTATAGAGCGTATAAATAATACTTAAGTATGTCATTCGTCCCCGGTAAAATAAATTAGTAACGTGTGCAGTGTGTCACATCACAACACAAGTTTACCACACCAAGATTTATTGATTTAAGGGGTAGAGAATAAATACATTACCGTGACTGACATTCCAGTTCCAAAAAAAACACTGCGCCCATTATCAAGGTACGTACGTTAAACACTACAGAAGTACCTGCTTGAAACTTTATTTTATTGGTTGTTGGTGTAAAATACGAAGGGTTCCGGGACTTAGTGAGGCGACATAACCAACCGACGCACATGTATCCAGTGGAGCCTACTGACATTACAGTAAGCGTAACCGTTATTGCAGTTAGGTTTACTGAAATGTCAGTAGGCCTAACTGTTATTGCAGTAAGTCTTACTGTAATGTCAGTAGGCTCCACTGGCTATTTTTTTCAGTGTATACCACTACGACTGAGACTGACTACGAACACCCGCGGATTCTGACAAACTTGGAAGGCAAAACATAGCACCCAGCGCACGACGAGCCGGTGTGTAGGCTACCAGCGCGGTACGCGGCGCGATTAACATTCCTAAAATAAATATTTAACCTACAACAAACAGCTACTGCATTATCGCACCGGGCAGAACATACATATATCAATAGGACCGAAGAGAGAGCATGTCCATGATTTTGTAACGCTGTTCCTTTCCTTCCTTCGTGACAAGGTCACAGTGATACTTTTAGACGGCCGCAAACTGTGATTTTTAACATGCTTTTATTAGCTTCACTTGTAACTAAGTCTGTTAGTTTATTTGTTTATAACTAACAATGTTATCAAATCATATATTGGAAGTCAATTTTATCCCACTTCTAACTATCGTGTAGAAATTAAACTTTGCGTTTGTATGTATGTCACGAGACAATAAAATAATTTGGTATCTTGGAGCTGATCTGATAATGGACACGGAAAGGCGACCGTAGGAACTCCTTAACAGCACAAGATATTAAACCCATCGTGTTTGGGCTCATTTGACCCTCCTGCCACTTGGCTCCCATAGTATATTATAGTCCCATAATCCTATGGGATTATAATATACCACCCGTAATCGACTTTACCAGCGTTTGTTTGTCACACTAAACTAGACAGATTCAAAACATACGAAAATTAATTCATAAATATTGGACACCTGAAAACCGTGAAACGGGCCGATTCATTGCCATACGGTCGTGACTAAATAGATTCTTCTTCGCCTGCCGCAGTTATCATGCCGCACCAAACATGACATCGGTGTTTATGCAAAACTAAACATTCCCCACATTCAACGATTCGTTTTTCAAAATATTCTAATTCCGTGTGATACATAGTGGATATGTCCAGGAGCGGATTTGCAGTCCTGGCCGCTCTAAGGCCACAGGCACAGGACAGGTAGAAAGCACCAGCCGCCTCTTTCTCAGCACGTCATCATCCGTAATTGGCCGCCCCAAATATCCTGCCAATTTAGGCCCGGGCCTACTAGCCCTTAGGGAAAATCCGCCACTGTGGATATCTTATCGTCGGTACTAATATTATAATAAACTAGGTGACACGATAATATATACGTCGACCTGTCAAAAGCTAAACAGTTTACATGAAAAAAAAATTAGCAAGTGCGAGTCCGACTCGCGCATGAAGGGTTCCGTACCTATATATATAATCTATAACAAGTTTGTTGTATGGGAGCCCCCCTTAAATATTTATTTTATTTTATTTTTAGTATTTGTTGTTATAGCGGCAATAGAAATACATCATCTGTGAAAATTTCAACTGTCTAGCTATCACCGTTCTTGAGATACAGCCTGGTGACAGACGGACGGACGGACGGACGGACGGACGGACCGACGGACGGACGGACAGCGAAGTCTCAGTAATAGGGTCCCGTTTTTAGGGTTCCGTAGCCAAATGGCAAAAAACGGAACCCTTATAGATTCGTCATGTCTGTCTGTCTGTCTGTCTGTCCGTCTGTCCGTCCGTATGTCACAGCCATTTTTTTCCGAAACTATAAGAGCTATACTGTTGAAACTTGGTAGGTAGATGTATTCTGTGAACCGCATTAAGATTTTGATGCAAAAATTAAAAAATAATAATAAATATTGGGGGCTGCCCATACTTAGAACTGAAACTCAAAAAAATTTTTTTCATCAAACACATATGTGTGGGGTATCTATGGATAGGTCTTCAAAAATGATATCGAGGTTTCTAAAATATTTTTTTTTCTAAACGGAATAGTTTGCGTGACAGACGCTTCCAAAGTGGAAAAACGTTGGTCCCCCCCCCCTCCCTCTAACTTCTAAAATAAGAAAATGAAAAATCTAAAAAAAACATATGATGTACATTACTATAAAAACTACCAACGAAAATTGTTTTGAACGAGATCTAGTAAGTAGTTTTTTTAATACCTAACTTTGCACCTTTATTATATGGGGCGCTATACATACCAGGTGCAAACTTAACTTAACCACCTAGGGATGGAGTGTTTGTACGGAACCCTCGGTGCGCGAGTCCGACTCGCACTTGGCCGGTTTTTTTACCCTTTGGGTTCGGAACCCTAAAAACCGTTTACGATACTTTGTGCGTTTACCCTCTTTTCTGACGAGATTATGTTCGGTCACTTTGCATGTTACGCTCTCTTACCTAGATTTAAGTCAATAATGTATTTTTTCTCAGTAAGTGATTTTGTAAAATCTTATGATGAATAAATATCTTAAACCATAAACCATAAAAAAGATATATTACTTTTTCTCTCAACAATTAATTCAAATTCCATTTTCATAAGAATCTTCCTCGAACTTCACGGAAAATTCTAGTTTTGCGCTTAGCCAACACATTCCGCAAATATTTTTATTAGGTAAGAGTTAGTAATTCGGTTTGGGTGGAGGTGTGAAAAGCGGGGATGAATTATTTACTATTTATTCTCAACTGATTCTCGAGTTTTGGTCCGAGTAACCAGTTTTTCGAAAGTTCAAAATGGCGGCGGTATTTGGTTGAAAACGCATTATTCCCAATCCATTAGAAGAAAACCCCACCAATTAAATGAAATTACTTAGTGTAGGTACCTTACTTAAAAGGCAATAAAAGCGTCACAAACATATATACAAATCAAATCAAATTACTCAAACGCGTTAACATAATAACGTAGTTATTATTCTTCTGGCCTTCGCTAAAAGCGCCCGCGAAAAAAGTAATAAAATTGTACTCAGACCATAGAAATGGTCTGAGGAATTGTATAAGGAAAATATCTGTTGGCGTTGAAGATAAAATCGTAACGACTGACTGCTCCAAATCCTGAACTTCTGGGTAAGGTTAAGAAATTCAATGGGCTGTTTTACAGGACAACGCAGGCATCTTTCATGAACTTGGTTAATCCAAGAGCCAGGTTAACGCGACCTTACTCCAACTACTAAAACATCCCGTAAGTCAGCTCCTGTAAGATAAATAAATCGTGGTTCACAAATGGTAACGCAGCGAACTATGCTTGGAGTTTCCCATTTAGGAATACAGGCTCTATACGAGAAACTTAGTCGTGGATGTGGATCACAGAGTTACCAGACTTAAGTAAGTGGCAGTGGACAAAGAATACCGCTCATGGAACTGATGGCGGTTAAGTTAAAAACATAATTAACTGGTGACTGCGAAAGAAACACATCAGACATTAACTGATAATATAATTACAAATTATACAATTTATTATAAGTCGTAGGTACTAGGTACTCGTTCAATGAATTTACACTTTTTGTTATTATATTTTTTTACAATGGTATGATGTTAATATGTTACTTTTTTCTCCTCAAGGAATTCCTTCCTAATTTTCAGCTTTTTATGAAATGTTGTATTACTCGATGAGTTTTTACTTTCCTGTGAGAGAGCGTTACACAAATTCGACCCTATCATAGCGAGGGATTCTCTAACCTTGGCTAATATCCTCAGCGGGATGAGTTAGGTGCTGGCTGCGCGTATTCCTACCGTGTTGCTGCGCACGAGTCGTGTAAAGGTGAAGGTTGTGCTCAAGAATGTGCAAGCCTCAAGGTGTACATTACATACTAGGTAAGGATTTGGTATTCTTTAAATAGATCTTGGGCTGGGTGATTGTATGATTGTAAGCAAAGGTACACGGTCTAAGATATAAGGTGGACTGACGATCTGGCCAAGATCGGAAGAAATATCGTTGGATGAGTACAGTACTCGAACGGAACTTTCGGAAATAATTAAAAGGCCTTATACCATCAGTTTTAAAGAATTTGTACTAGCAACTCCGTAAACTGTTCGCCAACCGGCTTAGCGACCCTACACAACACTGAAAGTTGCACTTGTTTATTCAAATACTTTAGTCTACCTTTCAGGTTCTATTCTTGAGCCGAACTTAAACAAAACCGTACAATATTTACTAGGTAATTTGTTAAACTAGCACTCGGAAAACAAACCTTGCAATATACATTGCACTTTAAAACTGCTAACTTTTATTGGTGATTACGTACTTATCACCGAGTAAAACGTCGTAAACCCGAATATTACCGACTTTAAAACCTACGAAGTGAGATATATTAAGTGAAATGTTCTATTGAATACCTTGTCAGCGTCCGCAGAATTGTCGTAAAGCAAAACACTTGATACAACGATAAACAGGAGCGGCCAACCGGCAGCACGACTCGAGCAAAATGTGACTTTCTCGCTCTACACGCCACTTTACACTACTCGTATATATGTTACACCACGTTATACTAGCCAGTCCAGTAGTAGCCTCACACACACAAATTTAAACCCTGCTGCCCTAGCGTAACAAACTTTTTTTGCTAAAATCTGTTTTTACTAAAGCATTTTTATCTTCGTTGACAAAACTGGTTACGTCGGTAATGCATTGTGATTTAAATTAATTGTAGATTTTCGTTTGTTAATTGAATAAGCTATTTAGTAACCAGACACAAACTAAACCATCACCTAAAAGTAAAAACATATTTCATTTTTAGACCTTTATAATGTATTACCGAATACCGACCAACACAACACGCAGTTATCTAACCGCCCTAGTTTTTGATACTGACCTGATTGAACAATATGTACCTAACCATCATCATGACCAGCACCCCCATCACGCGACATGATATCCACTGCTGGACAAAGACCTCCTTGCTTGCAACTACTAACTTTCGACTATCCTAGCAAGGTGGTCAATCTACGTATGTCTGTGCCTATCCACTCTACGTTCTACATCTACATTATCTGGGTAAGTTACCCAAAGTACTATGAACCACTAGGTACCAAGAGTCCATGAGCTCTTAGAATTTCCTTCGGGTTTATGAGTTCATACGGGTTCGAATGAGCAGCTCTTAGCTCTTAGACATTTACTGATTCTTATTTATTTTATTACATGGGTATATATGACGTTGTACCATGTTAACAAACACAAATATTTCAATTCGCGCACGTAACAATTTTATTAAATCATTCACATGGTAAGGTAGGTAAGTACTTACTGGGTGGGAAATAATTATCTTCGATTCGTTTAATTAATGCTAATTATATAATCTTGTGAAAATTTTGGTGACAAATAGTCAAGAACGGCCCGTCATGTTTCGACCTCGGGGAACTCTTCGTCAGGTACCTACTGTTACTCGTACAGTCCCTCGGTAACTTTGTAGCCCTGATGAAAAACTACATACAAGTTCGAACACATGTCGGGCCATTCCTGGTGATTTCACGTGAGTGTAAACCGTTTAATAAATTTGTTAATTATAATGATTAATAAAATAGTAGGTAAAAGCTAATATTGATTCAATTAGTTTTCAACCGTGAGATATTTAAACTCCTCCATAACTACATAGTGAGCCGTACGTAACGTCTGGGTACTTTTATATATCTATTCTGTGATCGTGTGATCATAGTTGATACGAAAATATTTACCGAATAGTATACGTAAAAAATTATAATTTATGCCAGTACAAATGGATGATAAATAGATATGTGTTAAGGTAAAGTATGCAACTTCAGAGACTCGTGGGATCTTATTATGAAACTTGAAAGTAACAAGTAACAGTAGTGACTGAACCTTGCCCGAATTGTGGCTCGTTTCATACACCCGTACTCATGGTTTAATGCAGATATTTTTTTTTTAACATCATTACAAACCCAACTGATATGTACAATCAACAGCAAAAGTTGCTACGCATACCAAGAGTTCAAAATGATATGAACACGAAGTCTATTATCTGGGGGATACTAAGTTAGTGTTGGACAGATGATTTTGAGCGTGTTATAATGCTTAGCTACTTTTGGTACTGACTGTACATAATAGCCACGACCGAAAGGACACGCATGCCATACTCTTCACAGGGTGTAAATAAAGCCAGAAAGTCACATGTGTCTCGCCCGGTCTCGACGAGTGTGTACAGCCATGATAATGGTAGGAAAACGCTTCTTGAATGGTAGATATTATTATTCAAACTAGTAACACTATATATGATAATGTCAAAATTGTCGAATTAATGGCAACAACTGAAGAAACGTCACGTCGTTTCAATTTGTAAACTTGTCAAAGGGTCAATACGTAAAACTATTACGTGAAGACAATCAATTAACGATTGTTACTTGAATTGTAAATATTGAATTACATGCTCACTTTTTATAGGATCTCCAAGTAAATAATCTCGTCAAAAATATGGACCCGGCTCTGCTACGGGAACGTGAGGCTTTCAAGAAAAAGGCACTTGCGACACCCAGGTACGCGATCGCGACATACTTGGGAAGGGAACTGACTGGGCTGCCCGCCAGTCGGCTAGCCATTTACTTTCTCTCCCTCGCACGCGCGGGCCCGCCGCGCTAATATTGATGAGGTCTCAGGGCCCATTTTCGGCAACACAGCTTGTCTAATTATGAACTGTTTGTTTGTTTCGTGCAAATGTGAGTTTGTGAGATAAAACTACTGAAATTTTATATTGTCACTAAATATATAACTTGAAAGTTTTTGTGTACATTATTTATTTCGTATAATAAATTCGTATAACAAAAAATTGTTTTCTTGTCTTAGTTAGATATAACATAGATTTTTGGTTTAGATTTTTTATACTTCTTTTGATTTTTAGTGTTGAGAAGAAAAGAAGAGATGATTCCTCACACTCCAAAGATGACAGCAAAAAGAAATCCAAATCATCATCCAGCTCTGTCAGCACTGCACCAAAGCTTGATGCCTCCAAGTATGTATCTCTTTTATTGTTTAACCTCTGATTGAAACATAAGTACAAACTAACTAACCCATAATTTGGTGTGCATGGCAGGGTGAACAAATTCTTCGACCGTCTTTTTCCATTTTTTTCCGAACCTGAATCTTTTGCTTTATTTTACCATAACGAGGCTTGAACTAGCGATCTAGTCTCCCAGAGCGGGAATTTGCCACATGAAGGGATAAGGAACTCAATTAAAATGTGACAAGTTATGCAAATATGCAAAAGCATAAATAATAGTGTAACTTTTATTTATTTCCAGTTACAAAACTATGTCGGGGAGCTCATCGTACCGGTTTGGGGTGCTGGCCCGCATTGTACGGCACATGAGAGCCCGGCACCAAGAAGGTGATGACCATCCCCTGACCTTAGATGAAGTGCTTGATGAGACCAATCAGTTGGATGTTGGGAGTAAAGTAAAACAAGTGAGTAAACAAATAACTGGATATAGAAAAAAAAAAAAAAAAAAACCAAAACTACTAGTAATTTGCTTATTTTATGAACAGGACAGGACTCTAAATTAATTATTTGGCTCATGTTACTATTTCAGTGGCTGCAAACAGAGGCATTGCAAAATAATCCAAAAATAGAATACACTCCAGATGGCAAATACAATTTCAAACCTGTATACAAGATCAAAGACAAGAAATCACTGCTCAGGTATATTTTATTTGGTTATTTTATTTGAATGTTTTTTTTTACTTTAAACTACCAACTATTATTACTTTTCAGATTACTGAAACAACAAGATTTAAAAGGCTTGGGAGGCATATTGCTTGAAGATGTTCAAGAATCTCTACCACATTGTGAACGGGCACTAAAAACCCTGGCTCAAGAAATTTTGTATATAACCAGACCTACTGATAAAAAGAAGATTCTATTTTATAACGACAAGACTGCTACTTTAGATGTATGACCATAAGAATAATAAGTTCTACATTAATATTACTTAAAACATATATGTACTTTCTTTCATCTGGGATAAGGTTGATTTATCCAACAGATTTATTTATTTGTTATTAATGTTATTATTGTTAATAAATTAATAATAAACTGATTGAGAATAGAACAACATTTATGTTTAAAAAAAAAACAATCATTCATTTATCTTTAAAAAATTTCAGGTTGATGAAGAATTTGTAAAACTGTGGCGCGCTACTGCCGTGGACGCAATGGATGATGCCAAAATAGAGGAATACTTGGAGAAACAAGGAATCAAGTCCATGCAAGACCATGGCCCTAGAAAACCGCTCGCTCCAAAACGTAAGAAGGCCTCACAAAAGAAACGACAATTCAAGAAGCCAAGAGACAATGAGCATCTGGCACATGTATTGGAAACCTATGAAGACAATACCTTGACCCAAAAGGGCGTTTCTATCAAATAAATAATATAAAAAATATATCCTTTTCTTTCTGTTAATGCCAATGGCTTCGTACAACTGTGCCTTTTTTTGCTCGAAGTGGCGGGGACATTGACGTGCAATATTTAGACCTAAAATAAGTCAAGTCTTGTCTATTGAAAGGGAAAAGGGAATATAAACAGTTGTAAATATGGGATTTCTAAGAAGTTTATACAACGCACAAGGACACTTAGTTTTGGAATCATGGTAATTCATCTTAGAGGTACATTACTAATAGGCTAGTAGACTCATGTCATATTGTAATAAACTAATGTTTATTCCGTATAGTATTTAGCAAAGGAAACCTAAATATATATTTTTCAATTCATAAAAGTGAAAGATGGCTGAAATAATTTAATTTGAAAATATGTATTTTAATCTGTATTTTGAAATGCTTAAAACGCTGTCCGTCATTTTCGCTTATGATAGTGACGTCATCGGTCATGTAAACAAAACTGAAAGCTGAAAGTCTACTTTGACGACTTCAAATAGTGCCGTCCCTCTCGATCTCCTGTCAAAGTATATTGAAGTGAGCGGAATGGCACTAAAAATGGCGGACGGCGTTTTTGACTGTTCATGAAATTTTCAATTGATAGAACTTAGCTTTATAAATTTATGAAACATGGTACACCACAAATTTTTATTTAAGTCTTGATACGAAGATCAAAGCTTAAGGGGCTCCCTGCAGAAATCAGCCAATTTGATGATTTTTACATCGTATCTAGTTTGTGGATTATAGAGTTATAATGTCCTATTTAAAATATATTGTAGTATGGTCTATGCTTAACACTTTGTATAGACCCGAATTTTGATTTAACGACTGTGTATTTTATAAAAAAATATTCTGTGAAGGACCAAAAAATACACTAATCTCGTTTCTACTTTTATCCCCGGTGTATATGTAGAAAATATCTTACATTTATTGTTATAATTTTATTGTACTAAACCATATTCCACAAAATTTGTTCTGAAGCTTTTTCTATTTTTCTCAATACTTTTCGAGAAAAACGCAAAAAACCGTTTCCACAACTTTTTCCCCGAAAAAATCGTAAACTTTGACGGCCTGTATCTCAAAGTCAGTGACATGTGAAAGGTACTTGATACGGTATTTTGTTGTGGAAAAACTATGTTATTATGATTAGCTATTTATAATATGGGAAAATCTATCGCAACAGATCGAAGGTCATTGAGAGCGGGTAGCCCCTTAAAGAAAAATTGAAAAAAGAGCTACCTGGTGGAAGAGACCGGGAATCGAACCCGGTACCACTGGATTGCCGGTCCAGCGCGTTAACCATTTCGCTACCCTACCTAGCTCCAGGAAGACCTGACGAATTTTTCCTTATGCTTTGTGTGTCGATTTTTGATTGTTTTGCAGGTAGCTCCCTTTTCAATTTTTCTTTAAGCTTTGATCTTTGTATTAAAGGCTTAGAATAGAATTTAGCTTTCTAGCTTTCACAAAAATACAAGAATTTTTTTTAGAGCTAGTAAGATTATTGTTAACCATTTGAAATATATTTCAAAACTGAACTGGGTCTACTAGCCTATTATTAACATTCCCCATTCCTAACTACGGAACAAAAACTGGTTGGTCTCTTTAACCTATTGACCGCCAAGCGGTCTAGCAATTTACCGTGCCACTGACGCCAGAGTAAAAAAAAAAAGATGTTCCCCAAAATCAACAGGGATTGAATAATACTTGTGGCGGTTAGAATTACAAAGTTTTTGATCATTGAAATTTGGACGGCTGTGGCCGACGTGGCGTCAGGGGCACGATTTTTTGTTGACGGCCACAGCCGACTGTGGTGGTCAAAAGGTTAATACATTGAATACTATATATTTTTTAAACTTATTATCTGCTTTGGAACGACCTCTCTTATTTTTTTTAATTAATGGCAACACTAAAAAGTAAATGTCATCTGTCTTGTTGAATTGAATGCTTGGTTTGGTTGGTTCGATTTTAGCGGAAAATATTTTATTGCATCAAATTAAGTTATTATTTTAGAAAACTATACTACATAAGAGATGCCACATACACAGTTTGAACTATCATGGGACGAGTACAAGAAAAATATTTGCAGTGGGTTAAGTTCATTACAACAAGTACGTACTTTTTTTAAATGTATTTCTAGAATTCAAGATGAACATTATTTTGTTTACACATATACTTACTGTTAATTTGTCTTCTTAACTCGTACAAGGGTTGTCGTGGTGAATAGACTAGCATATAACTAATAATTATATTAAGTAATACACCTGAGACGTCAATCAAAACAATTGAGTGATCTGTCAGATGTTATTTACCAAAAATAATAAGCTACTTGTTGAAAAATATAAACAGCCATGAAACAGCCACTATTTAATATGAAAAAATCAGTTTTTAGGAATAGTGATTAATTAGGATGAAGTAAAATAGTATTTAAATAGCCATAATGATAACCCGTGCATTTTATTCTACATTAAATTTATATTACTATTTTCAGAATGGTGAATTTGTAGACATGACTTTGGCGGCTGATGGTCACATGGTCAGGGTACACCAAGTCATCTTGGCCCTAGCCAGCCCTTACATCAAACAGCTTATAGCATCAGCACAGTGCCCACATCCTATCATATTTTTAAATGTATGATAAGTACTTGTTTTATTTTCGCTATATTTCTTTTTATTAATCTACAATATGCTTAGTTAACAGTAGTGTTGCAGAATCAGAGACATTTTATTATAATGCAAGAAGCAACCAAACTCAAGTCAAGTTAAAACTTGAGCAAAAATTTTGTTCCTGTCTTTCTGCATAACTGTGGTCAGTTAATAAAAAAACTAGACACTCAACATATTGAAGCTCTAAAGTATTATATTTGAAATAAAATTGTTTGTTGTCTGGTTCTCATATGTAGTAAATAGTAATTACATTTTTAATTTTTAAGGACCAATTTTTTTATGTAAGTGCTAAGTTCCAATTTAAGTATATTTAAAAGTCTTAATGAAATAATAAACTTCCTTCTGTAAGTAGGCTATAAGGGTACTTTTACATGTCTGAGTCTACTGGCATTTCACAAAAGGAGACCACTGTTGAAAAGAAATGCCGAAAGAAACTCGAAAGTCAGTAATTTTTTCAGAAAGGATACTTTATTATTACAGTAATATGATCTTAACCTATTATACCTATCTTGAGAATTTAGGCGTATATGTAGTCCTTGAAGAAAACAAATTAAGTATACCTATAAAATAATAATATTGTATTGTAAGTAATAAATTAGGATAAAATATAAGAATTAAATGGAAATTATAAGAAAATATGAGACTATCACAATTTATGTACATTTTTATTTGCTGCCTTATTAGAACAGTGTCCCTTAAATTTATGTTATATTTATGGTTACAGAGGATATCTTACTCCACATTATCCTCTATGCTGGAATACATATATACCGGTGAAGTTATGGTAAGCAGCGAAAATTTGAATCAGCTTATTGAGGCAGGCAGAGAATTACATATCAAAGGACTAGAAGACATGGTAAATACTATATATGTATAATCCTAACCTATATTGTAAACGCTAGTTTTTGCTTCATTTCAAAACGCTACATACAGGCCATTGCTATTTACGTATACAGTGTATAGTGGTTCCAACTTTTTTTTTTTTACTGGGGCCATTTTTATTTTATGGGGGATGTATTTGTCCATGAATGTGAAATTGTTCACTGACCATATTTTGTATGGAATAATAGTTGTGAACCACTGACTTAACACTTTCGACACCAACAACCCGGAGGCTGGGCGCTCGTAAACTTTGTTCAGATGCCGGCCAACCCGGTAGCTCGGCCGGTTTCTGGGATATGTCTTACTTTTTGTCTGGTTGCAAAAGTGTTAAGGTAATACTAGATGTTCAATTGTTTATAAGAAAATAAACAATAAAATTCCACAAAGCAATAAGTTTCTTGGAAGGTATTATGTTATATTTGTAATTGTGTAAAAAAAGATCAATAAAGTCAACAAGTTATATTGTATTAAAGAAACTTAAATTTTCAGAAAATTAGTCATTCTGCTCTCAGCAATACAGACATCCCAGTTGACTTTGAATCAACTGCCCAATCACAAAACGAGGACGAAAATGTGTGTTTGTTTGAGATTCCTGTAAAAGATGACAAGTATGCGATTTACTCACACAAAAATACGTAAGTATGTTTGTTGGTTGAACGAATTGTGTGTCTAGATTTTTGGTAAAGAGATAGAGACCTCCAAGGATGCTTACTTATACTATTGAGACTTTTTCACTGAAGTCTGCTGTGAATTTCTACAATGTAGTTAATATTTAGTAATTCATTTGATTTTTTCAGTGATTATAGTGACAAAGAAAGTATTTTGACCATTGATAATGTGAGGGAAGTCAATGCATCCTTCATAGAGTCCTTGCGAGATGATGATATGGAAGGTCATGTTTTGGAGACACCAAAATCGAAACGTAGGAGCAGCTCAGGTGATAGCAAAAGTAAGAAACTAGGGTCGTTCTTCTTTTTTACCTACATTAAATCGAAGGTTTTCCGTTTTTTGGGCTTTTGAACTATCGATAATTAAGGTTTCAGAGTAGAATTTAAAAAAAAATGCATTTGTTTTATTATTAGGACTATTACCTAATTAAAACTTATTTTACAGCCCATTCAGTTTTTTTATTGTGTTTTTTTTTTATAGCGTGACAGAGTGGTCCTTTTAAGGGGAGACCGCGTTTTAGCTTACCACTCTGTCACGCCATTTTACGAAATAATAAACAAACGTTTGAAAAAAAAATGCTGGTTAGAGAAACTGACAGATTACATAATATTGATAGATAGAAAAATATGGATGATTTTTCGAACATTATAAAACCGAATATGATTACTCTGAGATGCCATAATAAGACGAAGGACGGACTATTGTAGGTAAAAAAGAAGAACGACCCACTAACATGCTTAGGTATATAAAAGATACCTACAGCAACCATACTTTTTTCGGGATTAAAATTAGCCATTATTATTTGGTATAAACTATCTCTGATCTAAATGTCATGCTCATCCGTACAGTCCAGCCATTATGGCGTGAAGAAGTAATGGACAAATATACACACACCAACTTTCGCTTTTATGACATTAGTGGGATTGATCTGTCATGCGGTAGCGTGACCATCATAGGCCCGCATGTATTGCAGTTTGTATTTTCAGAAATTTCAGAATGGTAGGTACCTCAATAAAAACGGGGCGTGTAAATATTGTTTAATTACCTTTTGTTGGGATTTTTTCAACATCCAGCAGTAGCTAGAGTTTATACATAAACAATTATGTATTTGTAACTAAAATGAAATCATAGAAGTATTTTTTTCTAATTATCGTATCGAAATTAGAAATTAAACTTTGACAATTATTTGGTATCTTGGAGGCCGATCTGATGATGGTGACGGGAGGTGGCCATAGGAAATCCTAAACAGTATAATATAATAAAAAAAAAAAAAAAAAAATTATTACCAAAAACCAAAATTGATACAAACATGATAATATCTATCAGACTCCAAACTAGGCTGAGCCTGTAACTTGGACGTCTGCGGGTGCGAATTAACACATTATGATTCAACTAACTAGACGGTAACTATATGTTTGGGCTCATGGTCTTGAATCTTTATGATCAATAAACGTTCGTTACTGTGTGTAAGAAAAACAGGCGGCACTTTTTTTATTAAACGGCCTCGGAAGGTTGTTTCCAAATGGTTAAAATTTTTATTTTTTTGTTTTCTTTTTCAACCCCCATTTCTCCGCAATTTCGAAAAACTGAATCGCCGAAAGAATTCTATCCTAAAGAAAATACCTACTCACAAAATTGCATGAGTATCAGTTGAGAAATGCGACCTCTAGGCGAGAACAACTGGAAATCCGGACAAACGAACTTCCAAACATAGGTACGAAAGAATTTCGAGTCAAGCTGAAAGGAGACTGTCGATTATTGAACCACCCGTAATGTCTATCCACTAGATTGCTTTTGGTAACTACGGCTACCTGTCACCGCTCTTATTTTATTATACAAATAGAGTCCAACTCAAAATTCGAATCAATTGATTGGCTATCTATACCTACATTAACCCTTTGCACGCCAAGAGCCACTAAAGCGGTCGTGTCCTATCGTGCCTATCACGCCAACGACCACTAAATGGGTAATGGCGGACGCTGTCAAAGCAATTTTCCTGCTGACAGATAAGGTATATTGTCTTTTTTCAACTATTGGCGTATAAGCCGTATTTTGACATGGGAGGAAAAGCGTTCAAAAGGTTCAATTTGTTGTACTTAATAATTTGTGAAAATCGTGTAAGTTTAAATAAAAATCTTCATAATGGTTTTTTGTCTTTCAGATACCAGCGTTATGCAATACACAGTATCAAACCAAGGCTCGTTACAAATGATTCTGAATAGATACGTTTACTACCTGAAGCACTCAAACCGGAATAATAGTCGGCAATGGCGCTGCGTTGACTACGTCACGTCCGTCAAGTGTCCGGCGCACGTGGTTACCAAAGATGATGTTGTAGTCCAAAGGTAAGCTTCATCCACAGTTCTTTCTGTGCTTACTTTTCGTCTATACTTTTCTTATTTAATTTACAAAACAACATCCTGACCTAAAACTATTTCCTCATTGATAAAGTGAACAAGTTTTTTACTGTCGCCCAAAATTCAACGAACACGAATCAGTTTCATTATTACTAATTGACAATTCTATAGTATTATAAAATTGTATTATTGAAAATATTTTTTCTATGGAAAGGGAAATAATGATTTAAAGGAAAATCTAAACAGCGCCATGCAACAGCGTGGCCGCCAACCGTGCAGCGCCTGTCTGTTGGTAGAGTTTTCTCTATCCTCTTATCACGCTGAAACGGCTGGACGGATTTTAACTAATTTTGGGTCATTGATGGTTATAGAATATTTTTTATCTGACTTTCGGCGTAATGAGAGAACAAAGAAAATTTTACCAGCGGTTGACCCTGGACGGATGTGCGCCTAATTTATTTATTTAGTCGTATGGCGTATTTACACATAAACATTTCAAAGAAACTTATAACAATAATAAAATGTAATAAATGAATGTGCGCCTAATACAAATCCTGCATCGTGCTGTTAAGATTTCTCCTGAAATAATGACCTCTTTAAGTATCTAATAAAATAAACATTCCTTTTTACAGAATCGCTGCCCATGTCCATCCATTCCACGACAAGAGAATTCTGAAAAAAATAAACGCAGGTGCAATATTTTCGGCAATACATGAGGCCGAAAAGCAAGGAAATACACTTGGTAGCAAAAGAGCAAAATTAGAACTTGCTGCGCAGAATGACAATTGATGTGTGTTTGACTGTATAAATGTTTATTGTAGGTACGGTAAGAAAGCGGCTTAGTGTGAACATCGCGATTTTTTTTAATCTGGACATTTCGTCTGTTGACAACCAAAACTCACTAAGTAACAAATACCTACTTAAAACAAAGCTCGTATCTCGGTAATCTCGGTATCAATCTACTTACTAGATACGAGGTTTTGACGAGCACTGACAGAAATTTTAGTTAGTTGTGGTTGTCACCAGGGGATCATATTTTTACAAATCGTGTTATTTTATGTAAAGCCTGACCAGAAATATATGAGGATTGTCAAGAGGGCGCTATTTATAAGATTTATATGGCAACAATTTTGCAACCAATC
Source organism: Apotomis turbidana (assembly GCA_905147355.2). Taxonomy (NCBI): domain Eukaryota; kingdom Metazoa; phylum Arthropoda; class Insecta; order Lepidoptera; family Tortricidae; genus Apotomis; species Apotomis turbidana. Next base: position 13,001,424 of record LR990281.1, read on the forward strand.
GCAACCCACTACAATGACATTAGTTTAAATACCTGTCAGTTCCACTATGTTAACCTTGGATGAAGTACCTATGGATTCGGCATATGCGTATACCCGAAAGGGACAGCAGCAAAGTACATGACTAACACAGGGTTACCAGGTTCCAAATAATTCTCCCGTATTTCCAGTGCTAGTTGTTAGGCTAACAACTAGCTAACAATGTTAGCGGTGTGAATTAGTTTTAATGTATTATTATATTGTATGGGACAAATTATAAAATAATTACAATAAAACTACAAAAAAAAACTGTCAAAATGTAATGGTAAAATATATTTATTTACATAAATTTAGCGCAGCAAGATAGCCCATAGGAGGCATGAGGCAAGATGTTTACTGTCCTTTAAATTGTCGTGAACATATACAAGCATTTTTGGTTGGTTCCCAATTCGATCGTCCTGTTGCACGTATCCAACATTGGAGTAAAGCCTGATCATGTTTTGGAAATCTAAAACAAAAAAATATATTTGTAAAACTCCATGAGTTAAGGGTAATTTACCAATTCTTATACTGGTATCCCTTAAAATCGAATAAAGCAGACAAATTAAAAAGCAGTAAAAAACGCGGCGGAACGTCAAGTAAAGGTGAAGACAAAGAGTAAAGACTACTGACACTGACAAGACGTAAAGACTATTGAATTTGTAGGGGTAATACCTAAAAATAAGATATTACAAAATGAGATTTTAAGCAGATTTCTGATGTTTTGATATGATTTTGCTGTGCTATTTATCGTATAAATAATTATTAAATATATATTTGCAGAAATCAAGCAAAAGCAAAGTCGAAGCATCGCACTTACCTATGAAAGCTTATATTTTCACTTTTTTGGCCTGTGTCGCTTTTACAGCCAATTATGGAGCAACGCACCATTGTTTTACAAATCTATAGCTAATAGCACTCACTATTATTCACATATAAACTTTCGAAATGTAAAATTATACACAATATTCGTTGTTTTATAGTAGGCTACAACGCACATTTGAATTGCCCGGCAGTATTTAGCGGAGCTCTGTCAATTTGACAATCATCCGCTAAACAAAAAAAAGCGGAACTCTGATAAGGACAAAACATCTTGTCTATGTCTCTGTCGCTCTTAACGGTTTCTGTAAATAGTTGTCCCGTTCCCTCCTGGTATTATTATTCGCTTGTCATGTCCAGAGGTTACTTAGTCCATGATGTTAACCTTGTAATATAATTTAATGGAATGCACTCTTTTCCTGACTGTTTTTCGTGTAGTAAACACGTGTACACTTTATTTATAATCTTAGTTCACGACTGTGAATGGTTTTCGGCATTTACTTTGGATATTTTTTAATATTTGTCTTTTAAAGAAAGCACCACGAATGACATCGACATTGTTGACAAACCATAATAAAATCATTGCCAGTGTAATAGCGGCAGTACACTTCTCGCGAAGTGCCTCGACAAAGTACTTGACAGATGTCCGAAGTGCGACATTACACTACTCGCGAAGTTCCTCTGCGAAGTATTTGACAGCTATCAGAAGAGCGACATTTTATCAGATTCACACAGGAAATACAATTATCGTAGTTTAATTAATAACCACAGCTTGTTGAAACATTTGTGAATAAAGCATGCTTCAGCAAATTTATTATTTTATTAAAAAATTGTGACCAAAGCGCACTGAAGTCAGCCGAATAGTGAAGAGGGGCACTTCGTGTGCGCACTTCGGGCAACTTCGGGTCCTTTGACTCGGCTACAAAAACCGACAACAATCGGAAGTCGGCCGAGGCGAGGTAAAGTTGGCCGAAGTAAGACGAAGTGCCCCCTACACTGACGTATTCGCCCAACTTCGGTCAACTTCGAGAGTAGTGTACTGCCGCTATGAAATAAGTTCCAGTGAAATTCCGCAATATGGCGCATCCTCATATATTTCCGGTCAGGCTTTAGGCATTTACGTCGCTACAATGGCAACATCGCGAAAATCTTAAAAAAAATTACATAAATGCCCTTTCAGCTCCCCTTATTAACGGGTATCTGTAAATGAAATAAATGATTTTATTTAAATACTTGGTTTTAATAATAAAAAAATAATAATTCAACATGACTTTTAAATTGTGAAGAACATGGTGTTTTACTCCCATGATCGTCATAAATACATATTTTAAAGTGGATTTATCTACGAATGTTACGGATACACATGATAAGTACAATGTTATAGAAAACCTTTTTTTATGTTTACTTCACTATTTAACCAAGTCTGCAATCGCAATTTGAACAATATTGCTACGGCGGCACTTATTATTATTTAAAAATAAATCGCCCGCCTTCAAGAACAGTTAACAAATGAATGATAGTTAAATTGATAAAAATCTCTGGAACACTTAAAATAAAAAATTATTAAAGCCTGACCAGAAATTATGAGGATTGTCAAGAGGGCGCTATTTATAAGATTTATATGGCAACAGTTTTGCGACCAATCGCAACCCACTATAATGACATTAGTTTAAATACCTGTCAGTTCCACTATGTTAACCTCGTAATATCATTTAAATTAAATGATATTACGAGGTTAACATAGTGGAACTATTAAATGATTTAATGGATTGCACTCTTTTTCTGACTGTTTTTCGTGTAGTAAACACGTGTACACGTTATTTATAATATTACTTTCACAACTGAATGGTTTTCGACATTTTCTTTGGATAAACTTAGACATCGTCGGCCTAACTCGCATACCTCGTAACTCCATTTTTTTTGAAAATCATGTTTTGATACTATTAGATAGTACTATTCTGAACGCATCTAACGGCAAAACTCTTAAATACCAAAAATAAACCGTTTACGTTTAAAAATCAAAATAGAAAACCTCGCAACTCCCGACCGCCATTTTGTAAAAGAAATACCTCGTATCTCCCACCCCGCCACTCCCTTCAGTACAGTTTGCGATGGCGTTGTGACTGCACGTCAGTTTTTCGTAAATATTTAGGAAGAAAACGGGTGCTGAATAACAGGTATGTGTAATAAGGTTCTACGATTTTACTGATTGTGTATTCTTGATAGATATTTATCATATTTAAACACATTAGACTATTGAAAATGTCGTTTGGTTGCGTGCCGTGGACATACGAGGTTTGCTTTGCGTGGATCTTTACGCATGAAGATTAGTTACGTGGTCTTCTACGCAAATTATTTAATCTTTTTGTGACTTTGGTCGAGACTTTATCTCGTGTTTAAATAATTAATTTATAAATCCCGACGTTTCTAATACGAAGTTATGTCCGTAATGTAAAACCGATCCCGGTGGTTTTGCCGCTGGTCAAAAGTCATGAAAACGTATGTAGGCAATAAACTCAAGTATACAGTTGTGACTTGTTCGAATAGACATCTGTTTTGTTTTTGTCACTATTTTAATTTATGTTATATCTAGTCGAACTCGAGTCCCATCCCATCTACAAAAAATAGGTGCTTTAAGTTTTTTTACTTAATAACATTGTTTTGTTTTGTAGGCGGATACTAAAATGAATCAACAAAGGAAAGCGAGACTGCAGAAAATATTTTCATAACTAGACAAAAACGTACCGTAGGACGTTAATACGCATTATCCAATAAATTCAAAGTAATAAATAATAATATTTAAGAAAAAAATCAAAAACCTTTGGACTTTTAGACCACGCCGGATAAACAACACAAAAATCAGATTGACTAAATATGTACTGAGCAACTGCTCACAGCTCTTCACAAACATAGAAATTTTGAATAACAGAATATTCCCCAGCGGCCATAGGTTAGTGAGAGGCACCGTTCAACTACAAAAAACTAGAAGAAGTCGAGCGACATTCAGCGAACATAGAGTCGATCTATCGACAAAAATCAACAAGAATACCTCAGGACATTAAAGGAAAAACTAGAAAAGATGCAGTGGGAAAGTAGCGACGATATAGAGACCTTCTATTTTAAGTTAGAGACAGCCGTGAAACAAAGTCTTAAGGCTGCCACCTCGAAAAAAATAATAAAGAAATACTAACTGACGAAACTAAACAACAACTTAAAAGGTGGACTCTACTACAGTCGAAACCATTAAAAACTAAAGAAGAGAAAAAAGAACTAGCGAATCTTTATAAAACTACTAACAAATGTTAAAAAGGGACTATGGAAACTACAGAATGGAAGTGATCGAAAAAAACCTTGTCAGCACCGAAAGCCAAAAGAAAGCATATAAACAACTAAATACAGAGAAAACATCGATACCCATTGAAAGCGCAAAAAGAAACAGGCAAGATACAAACACGAAAAGAGCTAATAAGCATTGCAACAGACTTCTACCGGAATCTTCACCACGAAGAACACAACGAAGAAAATGTACTCGTAATTTAAAACCACGAAACACAGCTTAATACACCTATTATACATTTTGACTACAGAGAAATTATAGAAAAAATAAAAAAAATGAAGAAGGATAAAAGCCCGGGCCATGACAATATTCCAAACGAAGCTCTAAAAATTGGGCAGAAAATACTAATAGGTTCAATAATAACTCTATTTAATAAAATTTTGGATATCCAGAAAACTCCAAGGAGCTGGGGAGTCTCAAATAATGTTATTGTACAAAAAGGGAGATCCTTCCGATATAAACAACTATCCACCTATCAGTCTGCTACCAACCTCATACAAACCGTTCTCTATGCGAGTAAAGTTATATCAAAAGTAAAATACGATATAGAAATTAAAAAGTATATAAACACATTATAAGAAACCTAACCTAGGGTGCCGCCGGCGGGGCCCAGGCTACCGGTGGTTAGGGCTGCAGAGAGAGGAACCTCCTGACGATGCGTGCGGTGTTCAGGAGTACCGCCTTTTGTATCTGGCCCTTGATCAAGCCATCTAGCGAGAGTCTCTTAAGATGTTTGTCGAGACTCATCGCTACAAAAACCGTTCGCCGAAACGACTATCGGGACAATGATCGTCGAGTCAACATCCCACATGGCGGTCACCTCGTTCTGAGCATGATTATTATAGAAGCGTTGTTTTGTTGTTTGAGAAAAGTTGTAGTTTATAACATTTTTAGCCCTATTTAGAGTTGAAAAAAAAAATGTATAATTATAATTTAGCTACCCACATTTCTGAAGCCAGAAGAGGCTTTTCTGTTTAAAGTAAAAAAAAAATTTGCTACTTTTTTATTTATTCTATCCACAATTACCTTGTTCAGATCAAAAGCCTATCCTCTATTTATATACGGATTTTTATAGCAAAGCTCTTAACTCCCGATTAGCTTTCTAAAATTTTGAAGAAAAACTCGTAACTCCAAATTTTCCAGGTTCAGGTGATTACAAAAAAATAGGTTTTATCAATCTGACGGCTAAATTTAACTTAACATTATGTAAAAGAAAGAACTAAGCAAGTCTTCATGCAAAATTTTTGGTAATCAAGTTTTTTGTGCCTCCTGTAAAATTTGGTCAGATTGAGTTACGAGGTATGCGAGTTAGGCCGACGACATTTGTCTTTTAAAGAAAGCACCACGAATTGTTGTTGTTGACAAACCATCATAAAATCATTGCCAGTATAAGAAATGTTCCATTGAAATTCCGCAATATGGCGCATCCTCATATATTTTTGGTCAGGCTTTACATCATATTTAAAAGGGCAGGCTTCTCTAGATCGGTAACAACCTTGTTACAATAACATCAGTATAAAGGTTTTTTGAATTTGCCGCTTTTTTTAGGTTCAGTGGACAGACAAGAAATTCGCTTGCGGGAACGAAACGGCGGGTTAATGACATTGATGATGACAAACTAACTAATGCTGCCACATTTATGAAATAGTCTGTATTTATACTGATTTCAAATCGAAACTTGTTACTCATCACCTATCACTTTAATTGGATTTATAAAATCTTACTATATAATTATTTAGATTTAATTAACAAAGAGTGGAGTAACGACGACGTTATTGTTCATTGATCCATATAGAGAAAAGCCGTGTCTTTGGAACATAATAATTGCGTCATCGTCCATGATCAATACGTGAACCCACGAGCCGGAAACAAACCTGTTCGACCACTATTTAACACACGTTTATTGGTTTGGTTGGCGTTCTTTGGTTTGGTGTGTACGCAGCTTAAAATATTCTCGATATTTATCAAGAAAATCTGGCTTCATCGTATGGCAACATTGTTCACTAGTCAAAGTTCATTATTTTCGTATGTGTTCATTTCGGTTTTATAGGCTAAAGTTATCATATTTTTTAATTTCATATTAGTTGTATAGTGTTCTAAGCAGAAACTCTATTAAATATAAGTAATCAAGTGTCAAAATGTATGCTTTAAGCAAATGTTCCAATAAAAACTTGTGCTTGAAAAATGTAACGCAAAGAAGTTATGCCAGCAAGTCAAGAACTATTCGCGATGTTAACTATCAGTACTTACAGAGAAGTAAAGTTCCAACAATGCATTTCCAAAAGTCATTGCCTCGACTGCCCATTCCAGAGTTGAACAAAACTTCAGAGCGATATCTCAAGGCATTGAGGCCGCTATTAAATGACAACCAATTTGACGAAGCGACAAATCGGACTAATAAATTCATTAACAATGAAGGCAACATTTTACAAGAGAAACTCATTGCCAAGGACAAGGCAAACAAGCACACAAGCTACATATCAGAGTACTGGTTTGACATATATCTTCGGGATCGCAAACCTCTGCCGATCAACTATAACCCTCTGATTGTATTCCAAAATGATACTAGGCCAGAATATAATAATCAGTTAATCCGGTCCACAAACCTGCTGATAAGTGCTGTTAGATTCATGGACTCTTTGAGGGCACAGATACTGGAACCGGAGGTATACCACATGAACCCTAAAAAAAGTAACACTCCTCTCTTTAGAACTGTTACAGGCATGTTGCCTGAGGCTGTTTCATGGTTTGTAATAAGTACATTTATTTAACAGCTATTAATTATTAGAAAAACTCGGAAAGCCTGGTGCGGTCAGTACTACAGTATATCACTAATGCTTATTAATGTATTATTCTGTATAACTTCTTTGTTCTATTCTTTGCTTATTTGTTTTAGGTATGGTGCTTATCTTTTTAAAGCATTTCCCCTGGACATGAGTCAGTTTCCGGGTCTATTTGGAGCCACTCGCATCCCCTTGCCTCATAAAGACAAGATCTTTAGAGATCCCAACAGCAAACATGTGTTGGTGCAGCGGAAAGGAAACTTTTATGCTTTTGATGTGCTGGATGTAGATGGTAAGAAGTGACATATTACTTTTCCTCTCATGTTTTGCTGAACGAAATGTTTGCTAAGAATATTTGTAAATTAATTCAATGTTTTACGTGACCATGACAGACATGTACTCTAATGGAAATGTCATGACTTTGTACAAGCAGTGGCAGTGGTGAGCATTGAGCGGCAAAATCTAAATCATACAGATAATTTTATAGATAACATATTGAAAACAAATGCACAGTGCCACTCTAGTGGGTTTTGCCGAGCGAAATAGTGGCGCAGGGCGCGGCGAGAACAAATGTATCGGTGCTGCGACGTTTGCCACTAAGACTGAACTTGTATCATGTCCGTAAAACTAGTAAAGATTGGGTCACTCTCTTGCACTATGAATATTAGTTTTGTAGGCCAAAATCTGTGATGATAGTGTCAAAAATCATTCAGCATCCTCACTCGCACTCCTTGCTTATTCTATAGAGTAAGACATCAGGCCTAATGTTTACAACACCATTACCCTGTAATTTGGGCTTCCCATATTTTCTATTCTTTTACAGGTAATATTCTTGCACCATCAGAAATACTGGCCAACTTGAATCAAATCATAAATGACAATACGGCTCCAGCCGAGCATCCTCTAGGAATCCTAACATGCCAGGATAGAGACGAATGGGCCAAGCAACGGGCACATTTAGAGGAAATTGGCAACAAGGAAGTCTTGCATAAGATTGACTCTGCTATATTTAATTTGATTCTTGACAATGAAATCCTTGGAGATTCTAAACACGCTCTTTTGAAGAATTATTTACATGGAGATGGTTTGAACAGGTAGCCCATCTGTTGATTGTTTTTACATTTACAATTTGTTGCATCTAAAACTACTAGTTAGTAGGATTATTAAAGACCTGGACAACTGCCAGCCATATACGAGGCAATTAACCTCTGGATTTCAGTTGTGCCTTACATAATGCAAGTCCCAAGACATATAATCTTTTTTTCGTAGGAATTCTAGAAATAATTCTATACACATATCAATAACACAACTTACTGAGCTAACACAGTGGCAGTCAATGGTTGATTCTGCTCTTATGGCAACAAATGTATTTGCAGAGCAGTAGGAGTTTAATTTATTTGTCAAGTAATATGTAATAACAATTTCATTTAGGTGGTTTGACAAGAGCTTCAGCCTCATAGTCACTGGGGATGGTGTTTCCGGTATTAACTTTGAGCATTCCTGGGGCGACGGTGTTGCGGTACTAAGATTCTTCGAGGATATATATGCTGAGACCACCAAGAAACCCTTCATTCATCCGGACACAAGACCAGCGAGCACCAACATTAGTGTCAGTAAATTAGGTAAGAAAAATTACATTGAAATCTTTGTTATTTCTGCAATGGTCATTACTTTCTTTGTATGTACTAACGTTAATCATTGGAAGGCAACTTAAACCTTATGCTAGGCTCTTGGAAAATCTTAAGTTATATGAAAACTTGTAGGTTGTATTGTAATTATTATAAATTATATTTACACACAGGCCTTTGCCGAGGGGCAACCAGATTTGCAGCAAAAGAGCAAAAGAGAAATATTACAAGCAAACTAAATAATAACAAAATCTGAATGTATAAGGCTAAAAATAAAAAATAAAAATAAAATAATATTTACACACAAGGGTAAAGCCGCCAAAGCTAGAAAGCTAAATTTTATCAATTGAAAATTAGAAATTTCATGAACAGTCAAAAACGCCGTCCGCCATTTTTGCCTTTTGCTAATCTGTGGCGTGACGTAGAATTACCTGTAAATATTCGAAATTCGATCGACGTATATTGCCGTATATTGAAATCGAGAGGAACGACACTATTCGAAGTCGTCAAAGTAGACTTTCAGTTATCTTTACAGGACCGATGACGTCACTATCATAAGCGAAAATAGCGGACAGCATTTTAAGCATTTCAAAATACAGATCAAAAACCATATTTTCAAATTCAATTTTTTCAGCCATCTTTCACTTTTATGAATTTTAAAATATATATTTAGGTTTCCTATGCTAAATACTATACGGAATAAACATTCGTTTATTACAATTTGACATGAGTCAACTAGCCTATTATAACTTTTATTCATTAACTTTTTTTTTTTATCTAGCCTGTTTGTGTGTGTCCCACTGCTGGGCAAAGGCCTCCCCTTTTTCTCTCCAGTCGTCTCGCTGAAGAGCAAGTTGAACTTAATTAACTTTATTGAAGAAAAAAAAAACAAAATAAAAAATATTAATCTAAACCGAAACTTATAATCTAATTATACCTAACTTAACCTATTGGGACAAAAACTATATGTACTCGTACTATGAGCTCCACAATTACATTAAACAAATACATGCAATTCTGCAGCTCACTACATATATCACCTAGATCACTACCATTAGGTGGGGTTTTCGTAAGGCTATGGCAATACCAATGCGTTGGGCGAGGAACGAGCCAGACCTACGACCACCTGAGGACCGGATAAGAAAATAGCTCAGTTTTTTTAAAAGCTTTGTTCCTTCCGGTTGCTATTTTAACGCTTATATTTTACTCTTTCCAGATTTCAAATTGGACGATAAATCGAAACAGTTTGTTGAAAAAGCTAAGAAGGAATACAAGGAGTGGTGTGAATCACTAAGCATTGACTACATTTTGTATGAAGGCCTAACGAAGTTAGCCTGCAAAAAGTATAAAGTTAGCCCCGACTGCGTGATGCAGCTTGGTTTTCAGGTATAACTCGTTTATTATCTCTATTTCATCTAGCATTATAATTTATTTCATATTCCTAGGCCTGATTCCACTTGAAAACGTCATTAGGCGGTAACAATGGAACAAAAGATAAAAATACATTACGCGACACGCGTCAATTTTTAAACCTGAAATTAAATAACAATTAGTCAACGAATGATTAAACATTATGGTTCTTTTTTTTTTAATTGGAATCGGGCCTGGGTATATGATAATTGATATGATATATGAAGTATACAAGCCGTTATTTCGCTTATCGCGTGAGACAGCACTATCCATCTTTTTTGCGTGTATTTTATGTATGAAACACTATTCATAGAAAACCTTATTTTTTCTAGGCTGCTCATCACCTGCTACGGGGTAACTTCGTCGGGACCTATGAATCTTGCAGCACTTCGGCATTTAAGCACGGCAGAACGGAAACGATGAGACCTTGCACTGAGAAAACTAAGGTTTGCTTTATCTAGGATGTCATAGTATAGGCGAGCAACTAGGCTCTGAGTGAAATGCTTCTAACTGGCCAGCAAATCTTGTATATTAGGTATTTATAGCCTGACAAGGTGCGGTTTGGCTCTGGGATAGTGGCGTTACAAACAGCTTTTGGCAATAATGTGCATACGTCATATACATATATGCATTATAAAATGTCAGTAGCAGTATGTCAACAACCAATTACAAAACATTGTTTACCGGAATCCTGCTCAATCCTTCGTCGTTCAAGACTTGTCTTGCATAACTGTGGACAGTTTTGACTATATTATGAGAATATTAAGATACTTGAAATTCGCGGAATAGTTAGCCCTCTTTCCTCTTTGTTTAACCTATTGACCGCCAAGCGGTCTAGCAATTTACCGTGCCACTGACGCCAGAGTAAAAAAAATAGATGTGCCCCAAAATCAACAGGGATTGAAAAATACTTGTAGCGGTTAGAATTACAAAGTTTTTGATCATTGAAATTTGGACGGCTGTGGCCGACGTGGCGTCAGGGGCACGATTTTTTGTTGACGGCCACAGCCGACTGTGACGGTCAAAAGGTTAAAGCGACGGGTAATGCGAAACTAGCGCCACTTACGAATTTTTATTATATCCTCTAAACCAGATCAATTTTCAGTCATTACAAGATATTAGGAGCTGTAAAAACACCTTTAGTATTTATTAAATCATTATACTCAATTTCTTGTTCTTTAGTTGTCTCTAAAAACTTGCCCAAAACTATTGTGGCCGCTTTTGACGTGAACAAGTTTTGTAAGGAAACTACAGTGAACAAATTGTGTAAAGTCATTTAATAAATATTAAAGGTGTTTTGCTAGCTCCTAGACTTCAGCTATTTCTAAAAAATATATCAGATTATGAAGGTATAAGAACAAAATCGAGGGTGGCGCTAGTTTCGCAGTACCCGTCCCCTTACTGACTTTCAACACCAACGTCAGTTAAGTAACAAATGCCGGTTGCAAAATTGACCGAGTCCCGTTGTACGAAGTCTTCGTCCACCGAAGTGCCTCCTCACTATCACATATCATATTCACCCAACTTTGTTACTAGTGTAGGCTTGCAAAATCGTAGTCCTTGCCAGTAAAATAAATTCCAGGGAGCGAAACTTTGGTGCCGGTGACGTCATTATGACGCAAAGTCGCATATAGGATGTTTTTAAAACAAAATTGCAACACCTCAGTGATTATTTATAATGTAATAATGGTAATACGTTTATTTATAAAATTGTTTGGTATTTATACATTTTTTTTTATAAAAAACGATACGAATATTTTTTTTTACTGGATAATGAAATTCTAACAAAAAAAACTTTTCCCCAAATAAATGAAACAACACAACAAATGTTTCGTTGCATGACGAAGTATGCAGAACGCTTCAAGTTCAAACATAATAATCGCATCTTCTTTCTTATTTACATGTAGGAATAACGATGTACGAACTTTTGGAGAGGCAGATACAGAGGACGATTTGGAAAAGTTTGAACCCTATGAGTATAAACTTTAGTCCAATCCGTGATTGATTTTTTTTTTATCGAGTTTTTCCAATTTATTCAGCGCGTACCAAAAATTTACATGATGTGAGTTACATTTAAACTAAACTATGCATATAATTTACATGTATACATTTCACACGTAGATTCAGGGCAATTTAACTCTCGAACCTCTCGCCAATTATAAATATGCCAATAAGTTGTCATTTGATTAGGAATCTATAATCTAAATAAAAACACTCTGTATGTAGCTTGATGTCATACGTCTGTCATCGGCACCATAGTTTCGCTCCCTGTAAATGACTACCACTTAAAACCCGCAATATCGTCGGGGATAGTTCAATACCGCGTAAGTAACAAATGCAGATACGAACCAATATTCAAACGAATGCCAAGTATTTTATTGAAATGAGAACTTTATTGACAGCTGTTTCTTACGCGATATTGCACTATCCCCGACGATATGGCGATAGCCGAAAAGTAACTTAGTTAATAATATTTACTAAAGATAAAAACGGGAAGTAAATTCATGCTAAATGGGAACTATTTTCCGAAAAATATGACACCTAATAGGTTTATTTCGAGCGGCTTAATGTTTTGAAGGGCAGATTGAACAAGCGCGTACCTAATACTTTACCATTAGCTTATCTTGGTAATCCCTTCGCTGGCTTGATATATCACAAATTTAGACATTATACGCTAATTTTATGTAGTTTTGATAATACGTACCTACTGAGGATATGATTACGGCAAGTGGATTTTTATCTTTGCGGTTTTAACAGGATAATCCGGCACTGAGTAAACAGCATTCCTGTTTACTCATTTTGATGGGGTGTCTCGTATCATTTGATTGCGAGGTTGTACCTACATTTCATGGCACATACTATGATAATACTTATTTCTAAGTATATGATGATTGATGACTGAGCAACCTCTCCATAAGCGCTAAAGTTGGAAATACATAACAATTTATGATTTTCACACCTTAACATAAAAAACGAGACCTAATCGTGTTCAAAAAGGTGTTTACTTAATTACCTTGACGTTTCGGACTTAATGTTACGTCCATGATCTCGAAGGGACTGAACCGCCTCTTAGTCCCTAAGTTCCGTTTTGTCATAATAATGTACAAAACAATTATATTTCTAACTTAACAGCTAACGGCCTGTACTGAGCACTGACTTAATCCGTGTACTTATCTCTCTTCAGGCATTTTGTGAGGCTCTTCACTTGAACAAAACCTCACAAGGAGAGCTGAGCGCAATGATGCAAGAATGCTCTAAGTACCACTCCGAACTAATCAAAGACGCAGCCATGGGCCAAGGATTCGATCGTCACATGTTCGCTCTGATGAAGATAGCTGAGGAGTACAACCTTCCGCGACCAGAACTGTTCGATTCTCATGAATATAACTTCTTGAACAAGTCGATTTTGAGCACGAGTACGTTGTCTTCGCCGTCAGTTTTGGGGGGAGGATTTGGTCCGGTGGCTACGGAAGGCTTTGGTATTGGGTGAGTTTAATGAATAGGCTTTGTAGAAATATTCTGTTAGTCGATCAATATTTATCGTAATCAAGCAGAATGGGACTAACTAGTACCGCGAAGACACTCGTCTGCAAAATACCTTACTAAAAAGGTGGAATTAATATAAGGTAGGTAAAGAAAAGAAGAAAAAGAAATAACTAGAGGATAAATATTGGAGTCGTCCGATTGATGTTTATTTTGGTGCTACGAGTTTTCTTCCAAGCACGGAATCTTTTGGTTAAAGTTGCTTTGCGTCCCGGATACAGTTATAGGTTATCAGGCAGGCAGAGTTTCCGCAACTCGACGTCTTACAATGCGCCCATTTTGCGTGAGGGGTTGATGGCACTACTCTTGCCAACCCAACTCTACCAGAAAGCCTACCAGTCCCTTGATGTTGCCGACGGCTTCTGGGAGGGAACTCAGCGACGCAAGATCTTGTGCCCGGTAATTGGTCAGTCCAGGACATTCTAGATTGACGTCGGGCGGCTGTCTCCTCTGCCTCCATGCAGGCTCTGTAAAGAGGACTGTCAGTAACACCTAGAATTAATAAGTGCTTTTTTTTTTAATAGAGCTGAGAGCATGTCTAATTATCGCCCCAGTTATGAGCCGGAGCTGGGACCACTTTAGCTTTCGCGACATCCCGGGGTACCTAGATTGTTGGAAAAGCATATGTACTGCCCGCAGGTACCTGAGTTACCCGCAGGTACAGTTTTCATACCACGAGACGAGCTGGACGTTCAAAGGGTCAAATTAGTTACCTAAGCACCACAACTGGTAGTAGTTAGTTATAAAACATTCAATATACTCTATGGTAGTTAGCGTGGGAAATGTAAGCCTTGAGGGTATGCAGTGACGTGTGGTGGCCCACAGTATTATATATCGACAACACATCGTAGAAACCATGTGGGCGGGCGCGTGGGTATTGTCTGTGTGTAGTCTTAAGTTTTCATTCTACAATTTCTAAACCTAATCTATGCGTTTCTTTGCAGGTACTCGGCCTTCCCCGACAAATTGGGCGCGGCGGTGACCAGCTACAAGTCGCACAACAACAGTACAGAGTTCGTCGAGGCACTACACCAATCCTTTAAAGACATAACGAAAATTATATCTACTTGATAAGTCCTTTATAAACTTAACACTCTGTGTTAATGAAATCAGCATATGTAGAATTCGTTTAAGTAAAAGTAAGGTTTTAGTGATTGACACTGTCCTAAAAGATGTGACCTTCAACCTGAATTCATAGTAATATAGATGATATACAGACGTCAGCATGAAGTTAGGATCTAAAAAAAAATAGGACTTTCAGCTTAGTGCCAGCCACTGCCAATGCCTCTACTCTTGACACTTTGTCGGTCCGACGATAACTCAATGTGTTCACGGGTTCGATCTAGATTAAAGTTAGGTGCATAATAAATGTCGATCAAGTCTTAAATGAAGCATGTTTGCCGAGAGAGCCTCTTATTATGTCTCGTCTAGAAAATATTCACATTATAAATTATATCTCCATCAAACGTTCCTTTGTTTTCTATAGGATACGATTTTTGGCTCTAACTGTTGCTAGTCAGTCAATTGTATTTTGGACTGCCTGCGACTTTGTGAGGCTTAAAAGTCCCTTCCCTTATCTTCATAATTCTCTTCTAAAAAAAAATCTTTGACAATCCGATCTTTGCAGTCGCGCTGTCGGATAAATAATACTTAGTAGAAATTTCTTATACTGATTGCATTCTACTATTAGAGGATGTAGATGTTATAAATAATATAATAAGATGTTATATATAATATAATAACATTAATAACAGTTTCTTCCCATCAGATCGGCCTCATGCTTCTTTTTGGATTCAGATGCCTTTATTATAGAAGTAGTTACTCATTTAAAGAAGACACATCTCTAACTCTCCTACAGTAAGAGTGCCTTAATTTTATAACTTATAATGAATACTAGGGAAATTTTATAAGAATATATATTTATACACTTTATTTGATAAGTTAAGGGGAAATATTGTATATCATAATAAGTATAATTGTTGCTTACGTATGTTTGGATAACGCATTTTGTATTCAATAATAGAAGTACGATAAAATAACTATTTACAGTCTTACAAATAGGTAACTATTTACAAAATATATTTTGTATTTGTGTACACATTTATCACTTAGTCTTACCTACCGTATATTATTGCGTACAAGTATTTATATTCTAATATTTAAAGTTTCATACTGTAACATTCGAATAACTAACCTGTTCTGTTCCTGCATTTCATAATATATTGTCACTGAAAAAACCAACAATGCAATTACTGAGTAGTGTTTTAAGTAGCAAATAAAATGTATTTATTTTTTGATAATTGTTCTTTTATTTTATCCTGTAATCAAAACGGTACAGAAAAGTACCGCTTTCGCGGTTGTCAAGATATTGCCAACCGGCAATGGCACCTTTGTTTGATAAGAACGTAAACAAATAATCTGATATGGCTACTGTTTTGGTACACCAAATGCGTACACATTGTCATAGGGTGTAGGTAGGTACCTACCTTCATATCGGTTTTCGAATTGGACCCATATCTAACTTACAATAGGTTTCCGACATGCATTTGTTATTACTTCACAAAAGATGGCATCCTATCTGTAGGGTAGCTAAGTAGCAGCTCTAGGTATTTATTTACCCTGCGAAGAAAAAGATGAGGCTACGCATTTGTAATTAATCAAAAATATATATCTTATTTGATCTTATTTACCCATGTTTGCGATATACCTAGCTTGTTTTCTTGCGCGCACTGCCCTGGGCTGCCCCACCCTACCTACGCCCCTGTATATATAACTTTCGGTATAATTATCTAGATTCTATGTCGGGACCTATCTATAGACATAGAGTAATTTGATCTATGCTATAGATAATGTCATCAACCTCATCGTTGAACTTGTAAGATGCGTATACCTACCTACTTATAGGCATAGGCATATTCTGTGAATAAATGATTATGCTTATATGACTGCTTGCGCTTCAATAAATACTTAACGTATCGTGATCGATTAGGACAGTCAAGCATAAAATAAAATAAATGGTTGTAGGTTCATGACGACACTGGACAGGGATCCTTGGGGGCGGCCGTACAAAGTTGTTCGCAACAAGTTACGCCACGCCCCGGTATGGATTCCCTGGAGCCGGAACTTCTCGTCAGAGTGGTCGACGGCCTTTTCCCAGCGGCGCCGGATTTCGCCCCGCCCTGTATAGTAGGCCCCGCGGAGGAGCCGCCGGAACCGGAGCCAGTTCCACCGGTGACGGATGGCGAGCTGGGGTTCGCAATCCACCGGCTGCGGGGCTGCAACTTCCCTAGCTTTTTATATTATATAGCACGCACAGAATAGGTAAAAGTGCGTCTCCATCGGCGAATTTGACAGTGTTAAATTTCAACCAATTTCATTAGTATTATTACCTCGGAAACATAATTTTTATTTTATTATACTTATTAGTTTTGAAAATATTCAGTAAAGTCGGCTCAAAATTATTATCAAAAATGATGTCACCTTGTGGAAAGGTTGACAATCACAACGCGAAAGACCAACAGTACAATTTCCATACTAAATCTGCCTTAGTAATATTTTTTTCTGCGCTGTGACGTTCTTTTAGCATGCGGAACTTTGTGAAAACAATATGTGTATCAGAAACTGGGACATTTTGCTGCCCCGGACGCATCCTACCGGTGGCGTTAAAACACCTCGGAGACCGCATGAAAGACCTCTACGACGATTGTCTGGAAGCAGGGCGGTTTCCGAGGTGCTGGAAGGAGAGGAGGCTATGCCTCCTCCGAAAGGATAACCGGCCGGCGGACTCCCCTTCGGGGCGGAGGCCTATTGTGCTGTTGGACGAATCCGGGAAGATGTTCGAGCGCATCATCGCTTCCCGGATCGTCCGACACCTTGAAACAAAACCGGCTTCCAAAAAAAATCGGCCAAGACCATGTCGGGCTACGCTCAGTGTAGGGTTCCGTAGTTGCCCATCCTTCACAATAGACGAAAATTACGAAAGATTTCAGGCTCTAGGAGAAGGTCGTAAACGCCAAAGTAACAGTAGGTAATTACTTATTACCTTCTGGAAGTTATCGATTATACGCGCCAGATTGAGCGAAATGTTTTAATACAGTATGGCACTTAACTAATATGTGTAACGTTTTCATGAATTTTTCCATAATTTTTTGACCCGTGTTTGAAAAGTTAGATGGAGGGGAACGCTATTTTTTTTATTTTCGGAGCGAATATTTACAAAACTGCTGACTTTATCAAAAAATAATGTTCGGAAACCCCTATTATTTTTAAAAGACCTATTCAACGATACCCCACAACTAGTGTTGGAACGAAAACAAAATCACCTCCACTTTAATAGGTGTACCTACCGGGAGGTACCCGTAAAAAAGTTTTTTTTTTTTAGGTTTTATTTATACAGTTTTGTCGGCGTGATACATACACATACTCATACCAAATTTCAGCTTTCTAGTACTAGGTAATGATCACGGAGCTAAGCCGCGGACGGACAGACAGACAGACGGACATGGCGAAACTATAAGGGTTCCTAGTTGACTACGGAACCTTAAAAAGGAGGAGGTTCTATGTTCGACTGTATGTATTTTTAGGGTTCCGTACCCAAAGGGTAAAAACGGGACCCTATTACTGAAACTTCGCTGTCCGTGTCCGTCCGTCGACGTCCGTCTGTCACCAGGCTGTATCTCAAGAACGGTGATAGACAGTTGGAATTTTCACAGATGATGTATTTCTATTGCCGCTATAACAACAAATACTAAAAATTAATTTAAAAAAATATTTCCTATACAACAAACTTGTTATAGATTATGTACGGAACCCTTCATGCGCGAGTCGGACTCGCACTTGCCTTACTTTTTTTATATATGTCCAATTGTCCACCGATTACTCCGCCAATTGTGGACCGATTTTAAAAATTATTTTTTTATTTAAAAGAGTATACTCCTGAGGTGGTATATAACCGAGTTAGGATCTGATGATGGGATCCCAGAGAAATCGAGGGCAACCCTTAAATTTTATAGGCACTCATAATGTTTTTCATTATGTTTTCTAAAGCTACCTATTTAAGTACTTATTTGCATATGGTAGTCATCATCTCATCATGCGGAGCTGAGGGAAGGTATAACTTCTTAACGGTTAGGAGTTAAGGGATAATTCAATAGAGGCAGAACATGTTGATACAACCATATTGTTAAGACCTTATCTATATTTACATGTGTTCGGCAATAAATATTTCATTTCATTTCAAACGAGATGCATGCAAACAAGACTTCCCCGATCACCCCGCCATAATATTTGAATCACTAAAAAGCAAAAAAAAATAATACTTACAAAAAAATAACCGACTTCAAAAAAACTGAAAAGCCAAAAATAACCCGTTCATGTACAGATTACATTTGAATCACTTTTTGAAGTCGGTGCCAAACCTCACGTAAACTATAATATATAAAAACCCGAACAAAAATACTCGTAAATACCTACTCACGGCATCTTAATAATTGAGTGGTTTGGCACCGACTTCAAAAAGTGATAGATTCAAATGTAATCTGTACATGAACGGGTTATTTTTGGCTTTTCAGTTTTTTTGAAGACGGTTATTTTTTTGTTGTAAGTATGTAGGTTTGACTGTAGGTACCTACTTTCCTACTCCCCCAATCCCGCCAACTTGGATGAAGTACCTTGGTCCATGCCCGCCAATGATACCGTAGGTACGTCCGTACCCCATATCGATAAGTGCACAGAATAGTTACTAAACCTACACAAGTAGGTACACATACAAACTTCATAAATATAACAGCTCCATGTGTTGTACATCGTGTATGTAAACAGCTCTGTGGCGCGTAGGTACGTAATTTGCGACGGCGCTTAGACTGTTATCGATTCGCTCTGTCCATCATCTACCACCACTAGACCTCTATTCATAGTTTCGCTCTTAAATTTTAGCATGTTCGTCCAAATTTGTTGGCCTATGCAAAATTAAGGAGCTCTGTGGTACCTTTAGTAATATAATTTATAATTTAATAATTTATTTACTTAATAATTACATGCAAATTTACAGTTCACATGACCAAAACATTTGCACGGTAAACACATGGAACAAGTAAGTATAAATTAGCTAAGAAGTAACAACCCACAGTCATGCGAGTTTGATTACTAATAAACTTGCAAGCATTGACTTAAGCCCGGTTTAGATTATCTTAGCGTTTAGTAGAGTGCTTTAGGTAGTCCGTTTTCTATTGGGCATGCTTGTATGGAGAGGTATACAATTTTGAGTACAGCAATGCCGTTTGGTACGGGTATTATACATGTCCACCAGAGCCGAAAACGCTCGGGAGCCAGTTTGTACTCCGTGACAGGTTTAGGGGGGGGGGTCAAAGTACAGCGCTCCCGTTGCTCAGGAAAAAAAATCTGGCGTATTAGTTTGGAACTTTAAATCAAGTTTGGTGTCGTTATCGGATAACTTGACGATGTTTAATTCATTCCCATGCCAGTTTTGTAGGATTCCGTAGCAAAATATGACGCAATACTTAAAATAATAAACTTTTAGTAGTAACGAAATGCAAACAAACCCTCATAATTACATATTTTTGTATTAAACATGGTTTATAAAAAATACTGTCCGAAAGCCTATTTAATGCAGATTCTAAAACCATTTACAGTAAATATAAATATGAATATTTTTAAGGTAAAATAAAATATTGAACGTACTGCGACGTTCGTCAACGCAGCGTAAGGAACGGAAAAAAGACGCAAAAAACAAGTATTACTAACAAAATATATCAACAAAGTACTAGTCTGACTCGCATTCGATCTTTTAGCATTTAAAATTAATAAATAGGTAGTTGTCTATACCTCATGGACCAAGTAACCTCTGGACATGACAAGCGAATAATAATACCAGGAGGGAACGGGACAACTATTTACAGAAACCGTTAAGAGCGACAGAGACATAGACAAGATGTTTTGTCCTTATCAGAGTTCCGCTTTTTTTTGTTTAGCGGATGATTGTCAAATTGACAGAGCTCCGCTGCCGCCAACCCCTCCAAATTCAGTAGTCGCTTTACTTCTTGTCAGTGTCAGTAGTCTTTACTACTTTTTAATTTGGCTGCTTTATACGATTGTAAGGGATACCAGCACAATAATGGATAAATTACCCTTAACTCAGGGAGTTTTGGTAATAATAGATTTTTTGTTTTAGAGTTCCGAAACAAGATTCTGCAGTACGTCAATTATGGATACGTGCAACAGGACGAGTGGGCAGGGCCAAGAATGAAGTAAAATGAATACTAAATTCTTTTTTTTAAATGGCATTATTGTGTAGCGATTTTGTTTTATTTTATGAATGAATAAATGAAATGACCTGGTACCGCAAATAAGTAAATATACTTTGTTATAATTATTGTCATTTTGTCAGTTTTTTTCGTGTAGTTTTATTTTAGTTATTTTATTATTTGTCCCATTAAAGTTTTACTGAAGTTATTTTATTATTGGTCCCATACAATATAACATGCATTTAAAACGAATGCCTCACCGTCAACAATTAGCACTGGAAAAACGGGAGAATTATTTAGAACCTGGTAACCCAGTGTTATTTGCTCCTGTCCCTTTCGGGTATACGCGAATGCCAAATCCATAGGTACTTCATCTAAGCTATACCTTTAGCAATTTTACGATATTTCCATATGACGTGACTATGAATAGGGCCTTCATGTACGCAGAATCGGCAATATTACAACGTTCCGTTTTACGGTCGTTAGTTTATGTTTCACTGGAATTAATTGTGGTACAAACATGTGCAGGAAATTAACACACGTACGCGATACAAATATGATTATAAATAATAAATGCTCATTTAAAAAGGTTTACCACGTATGGCCAATTAAATATACTAAGCTAATGAATTTTATGAAGCAC
Organism: Apotomis turbidana; assembly: GCA_905147355.2. Taxonomy (NCBI): domain Eukaryota; kingdom Metazoa; phylum Arthropoda; class Insecta; order Lepidoptera; family Tortricidae; genus Apotomis; species Apotomis turbidana. The sequence continues at coordinate 13,022,864 of LR990281.1, forward strand.
TGATGTGGAACATATCACATGTACATGTAGAAGGATGGCAGGAAAGGAACGGTGCTTGAGGCGTTTTGACATTCCAAGTTCTGAGTTTGCGCGATGAAAAATGAAAATGTCAAAGTTCACTCGTAGTTCACTATCGAAGGGTTTGTTTGATGTGAATAAGAAATAAATTATGTTTTTGTGATAATGTGTCATTTTGTGATGTGATATTTTATAAAACCTTAATTAGGATGTGAAACCAGGTAAGAAAGATAATATCAGTATGTTAAGTTTTGGGTCCACTCTTAGTTGAATATTTTTCATATCGCCCGAGATTTAATTTGAAATATTTGGCACCCGTTTGAGGAAACAACATTGAAATATCTACCTAGCTGATATGAAAAAAAAACTGTTTAAATGTTAGAACACACCTTACTATTTGACCTTTGTAAGTTGAAACTATATGCACTTCTATTTATTTAATACAACTTATACAATAAGATTGGATTAATGTCCATCCTGATGCCTTAAGCATTCGCATTAAGGCATGTTGTATATGACTTAATTATGATTTTTAATAGAATATTATTATTACATGTAATATTAACTCATTACTTTCATGACCCCACTGCTGTGATGGAGGTTAATGTTGAATACACATTAATCAAGTAATTTGGAATTTGTGTCAATTAGTTTAATATGTTAGACTAAACACATGCCATATATTAAATTTTGCTGAAATAAGCCTCATTACGTAGCAAAAAGACAAATAGCTCTTGATAGAATCATGATATAGACATGTATATTAAGTCTTCTAGTGTAAGTAAGTGGAACAAAGTAGTAACACTATGGTATCCAAGAGAAGGCAAGAGAAAGAAAGGAAAACCTTTCAGGAGATGGCAAGATGATTTGACTAAGACAGCTGGCAAAACCTGGACTAGACTGGCAAGGAAAAGAGAAGATTGGAAAGTGTTGGAGGAGGCCTTTGCCAAAGGGCACACAGATACACAATAATTTAAAATATTTGTATAAATGAACTATACCTAATAATATGTATCTGAGAAAAGGCTATAATAATAATATAATAATATAATTAAGTCTTCTAAGTGAAGCCTCTGTGCTGGACAGAATGCTTTAAGCATAACAATATGATAATCTAAGGCTGGCATTTTACTTGGTAACAATTGATAAACATTGATGGTACCTAAATGCTTAACAATTTTCCGCCAAGTAATGTTCTAGCCTTAATCTAAGTAATCAAATTAAAACCAAAGTTTACTTCAATTTGATAATACACTTAAATTAAACCAAATGTAACGGTAATTTGAAATATTTGTCTGAAGTTTGAAAAAATAAGATTGAGTAACTGGATGATTATACTAAACACATAGGGAAAAATATTAGGCCAAATAAAATATAAATATCAAGGTGCAGAGTGCAATCTTGCCTAATTTGGTTACACTTAGTCCATTGAATAAAAAGTTCTAGAGTGCGTGAGTTAGTAACGTAAGATGTTTCTTCGGAAACATGTCAAGAGTCCCTAGGTAATAAACATACTAAAACCCCGGGACACTAGGAGGAGCCCCGGAGTGGGGGGAGGGGGGGAAAGGGTCCATTTTTTCATTTTTCGCTTAAATCTCAAAAACGGTACATGTTAGAGAAAAACTTTCAAGGAAAAGTTGAAAGGCCATAAAATTATCTACAAGTTGTACCTAAATATTTTTTTCCTATATCCTACCGTTTCTGAGTTACACGCAGTAAAAAATGATTTTGGCTCAAACAATTTCCCCATACTACATACCCATGTTTATCACATCAATTGATCAAAAAATATTTCTTTCTTCCAAAAAACTCAAATGTGCAACTTGTGACCGGTACTGATAGATTGCTCTTAATTAGGTCTATAATTGGTAAAGTAAACACATTCCTCCATGGAAGCCTTTAGGAGGAATCGATTGTCAAAATATTATATTAGGGTAGTTTGAGTTACTGAACTTGATCTTTTTATTTTTTCTTCCAAAAAAACTCAAAAGTGCAACTTGTGACCGGTACAGATAGATTGCTCATAATTAGGTCTATCATTGATAAAAATACCAGATTCCACCACGGAGGCGTTTACGGGGAATTGAATTTTATTAGGGTAGTTACGATACTTGAACTTTTTATTTTTTTTCTTCCAAAAAGCTCAAAAGTGCAGCTTGTGACCGGTACTGATAGATTGCTCTTAATTAGGTCTATCATTGGTAAAAAAAACACATTCCTCCATGGAAGCCTTTAGGAGGAATTGATTGTCAAAATATTATATAAGTTGGTAAAATAAAAAGTTTTCGAATTTTTCACCTTTCATGGGATATAGCTCGAAAACGGCTGCGAATAGAAAAAAAATATTTAAGTACAACTTGTAGATAATTTTATGGCCTTTCAACTTTTCCTTGAAAGTTTTTCTCTAACATGTACCGTTTTTGAGATTTAAGCGAAAAATGAAAAAATGGACCCTTTCCCCCCCTCCCCCCACTCCGGGGCTCCTCCTAGTGTCCCGGGGTTTTAGTATGTTTATTACCTAGGGACTCTTGACATGTTTCCGAAGAAACATCTTACGTTACTAACTCACGCACTCTAGACCCCCCTTTGGAGGGACTCATTCAATGGACCAACATTGGATGTGTTGCCCTTGATATGTTTTTTTTTTTCTTGTGAGCCTGTAGACAACCTAGATGCATTCACCAATGATTGGCTGGAGATAGCTATGGACCAAGATGAGTGGAAACCCATGCTCTCCCATGGATTTGCCCAGCAGTGGGACACCAAAACAGACTTGATATAAATATCAACAATTATCGAACTGTAGAATTATAATAATTTTGTATTAACTATCAAGGAACTACAGTTTTACAGAATTTACTCTTTTTCGTTGTTGCAGTCTATGAGAACTGAGTAGTAAGTAGTAAACAGAGTTGTGATTAAAAATGGACATAATCATGGGAACAGAAGCTTTATGTTTTGGACCAGACTTGTTTATTTTTATAATAAGAAATATACTACGAAATCCATTTATTTAGATTATTTCTAAATCATATTCAAATAATTGATGTTTGTAATTATTCATTGAAATTATTTTTGTGTATTGAGCAGCAGCAGTTTGAACTGTAAATGCAAAGATTAATTTAAATTGAGTCAAGGTTGATCTCATTACAACAAGCAAATAGTTATGATCTAAGAAGTAGTGGAGGTTGAGAGTTCAGGTTAATTGTGATTGTGACATATACACACATATAAGCAGAGCTGTCATATGGACTTCTCATTTATCGACTTCCGTTTAACATAAATAATATCAATACATTATAGAACACAAAATATTAAGGAGATTAAAAGTAGTAAACATCACACGGTCCTATCACTAAAGAGCTATATCATTCTAACAAATTTTGAGTAGTTAAAATGTGAAATAGAGATATTCAATTAAAACAATGAAAAGTTAAAAAGTAGTTAATAGTTTCACATTTAATCAGTTCAACTCAGTGTTTTATCAATTTCATGTTCAAGTCTGTTTTAGTGCTATAAATAGAATATAATAGGTATAATAATTATAATTCCTATTTAAAAATTCTAATATGTTGGTATCCAAAAGTTATCTCAAAGAGATTGCTCCTTCGCGACAAGTCTACCTACTGTTTAATTATACTCTTAATATTTTAAATATTGTATTTTGTATTTATCGATATTACACATGTATATCGGAATCATTGAGGTATTATTTATAATAGAGCCACAGACCCGAACAAAATTGTCGAAAAAAGTGGCACTGCTGTCATGTTCAAGTAGATGCCAATAACGCTTACTTATAATTTACAACAACATAATTACTTCGTACAAAATAACTCTTTACTCAAATTTTTAAGTGTCAAATTGGCTTACGTACTTATTACGACAAATATTTTTCGTGTAAATTAACTTTTTTAGCGTATTCTGACATTTCTGACTCATATCTCTTGTCAAACTTGGAACATGGCACGAATGGAGCAGATTTTAATAGTTTTACATATTTTCATTATTATTTTATTTAGGTATTAAAATATATTTGTTGTTTGAACTAAATAAACTCGTAAATTGTTAACAACAAATTAAGTTACGTTTTTATTTAACAACTGCATAAAAGGGTCCCTACACTGCATAGAAGGGATCAGTAATAATGACATTATGATTTCTCAACTCATCTTGTTCTAGTAGGTATGTGAAATGAGAGTAAGGCAAGCAAATATTAACATTTTTAACCCTTTAAAGTTTGATGGCGTGGCGTGAAAGTCGGTGGCGTAGTATGCACGGCAGCACACATTGTCTTTAGGTGTTCTTGGCGTTCAAAGGTTTAAACTGACAGTGTCTAGACTGAGAGAAAATAAAACAATGACAACAGAGATTTTTTTTATTAATATTTATTAATGTAACCTGTAGGATCTGCTTGTAAAAGGCATATGTTCATAACACTGGCTCACTCGCCGCCGCACACATAGCAATTAGCAATGTCATGCGTCCACTCTCGCCCTCGGCTCGCGTGTAACTAAACGCAGCATCACATGTGACGTGCACCCGAGACAGTGTATATCTATTTATGTATAGATACCTACTACCACAAACACTACATAACCATTTTACGCTTCTTTTGTATACATTGTCATTTTTTTACGTTTTTATTGAGATATTAAAGTTGTGTTGAGTGAAAGACTTTTACGCTTCTTTTGATTAAACATAAAAAAAAAAATACATGAGTATGCCGAACGAACACACGAGAGACGAATTATTTGGCTGAAATTATTCTTGAAGTCTGTCTCTTACTAAACGTGACCTAAATTTTTCACGTTGTTAAAGATCGCGTGGGAATCTTTAATAAAAAAAATAGGATAATTATTTATTGCACCCCTTTATTAATTAATAAAATATAAAACTATAGCGACTCCTTAGGTTTTTGTTCTGTGATGAGGTGCATTTTGTAGCGACAAAGTTTATAGTTCTAATCTAAAATATGCTATGATTTTACATAGGATTCGTTAATTAATCAATAGAATCTGCGTAAAAAAGAATATTCCGACCTTTTTCTTTATTTTATAGCTGTTATTTCTGCAATTTTTCACTGAAAATTAAGTCATTTTTGAGACCCGTCACGTGTCATGGTCTAAACGAGACTGATCGCCCAACTAATGCGATTTGTGATTTTGCATTAGTTGGGAGGGTGCCATTTTTTTCGTCTGATTGTGTGTCCATGTAATTATTACGTCAATGATCGGAATGATATAAACGAGAAGTCTCTATGACAGTATGACAGCTCAAAAGTGCCATGAGAAATCCGGTCTCTGCATATAAGTCAAAAGGACAAAAGGAAAATAGGTTTAGTTTGTCTCACACATCACATCAGGACCTTCTAATATTTTTGTGCACATTATCTCTATATGGGCAAACATGTGATTAAAAATATTAAAACACTCCTCTTTGTCATAAACAATAGAGGCAAGCTCAAATATTTTTGATTTTTGTTCATAAATATATGAATTCTACTGTACCCATTTACTCCTTCTTATACCTATTTTTAGGGTTCCGTAGTCAACTAGGAACCCTTATAGTTTCGCCATGTCCGTCTCTCCGTCCATCCGCGGCTTAGCTATGATCATTGATCACGGTCATTATTACTAGAAAGCTGAAATTTGGTATGAGTATGTGTATGTATCACACCGACAAAACGGTAAAAATATTTTTTTTCGGGTACCTCTCGAACGCTTAAAGTGGAGGTGAGTTTTTTTTTTCGTTTGAACACTAGGGTGTCGTTGAATAGATCTTTCAAAAATAATAGGGGTCTTCAAACATCATTTTATGATAAAGTCAGCAGTTTTGTAAATATTTGCTCCGAAAATAAAAAAAATAGTGTCCCCCCTCTAACTTTTCAACCACTGGTCAAAAAAATATGGAAAAAATCATGAAAATGAGGCCTTATAAGTACTGTCAATGAAAACTATATTGAACAAAATCGGATGAGCCGTTTTTGAGTTATCGCAAAATTTCATAATTTTCTTTAAAATGACGTAAGTGTTGACTAATTATTATTTACAGCCAACACAGCAAACATCATGATAGGATCGGTGTGTAACAAAACAAACAAAAAATCACATTTTAAACCAGTAAAAAATCTGAATGAATATTTTTATGTTATTGATTGATATGTTATCATCATTTATCTGATAAAGTAAAATACGGTACGCCACGCATGCGTGCGATGCAAAATTAACTGTTGTCTTGTCATTTATTTATCGCGCGATAAACACGAGCTATGATGCTCTGTCCCCTTATTTACATACAGTTTCTTTGTTCCAGATATTTTTGAACCTAGAAAATAAAAAGACAATTAAGATGTTGATAAAAGAATATAGAATTCCTTTACCTCTCACAGTAGAAGAGTATAGAATTGCGCAGTTGTATATGATCGCAAAGAAAAGTAGAGAAGAGAGTTCCGGTGAAGGCAGCGGTGTTGAGATCCTGGTGAATGAACCCTATGAAGATGGGCCTGGAGGTAAAGGTCAGTACACACAAAAAATATACCATGTTGGTAGTCATTTACCAGGTTGGTTTAAAAGTCTACTGCCAAAATCAGCTTTAACCGTGTCTGAGGAAGCCTGGAATGCTTACCCGTACACAAAAACAAGGTACACCTGTCCATTTGTTGAAAAATTCTCATTAGAAATAGAAACCTACTACTTTGGTGATAATGGTCACCAAGATAATGTCTTCAAATTGGCTGGAAGTGACTTAAAAAATAGAGTAGTTGATGTTATAGATGTCGTAAAAGATCAACTATATGGAGCTGATTATGTAAAAGAAGAAGATCCGACACTGTTCGTGTCCCAGAAATGCTCGAGAGGTCCGTTATCTGAGTCGTGGCTTGAAGATTATTGGAGAGAAGTGCAAGGAAAACCACAACCGTTGCCAAATGGAAAATCTCTAATGTGTGCTTATAAGCTATGTAGAGTAGAATTTCGATATTGGGGTATGCAAACCAAGTTAGAGAAATTCATTCATGATGTTGCTTTACGGAAAACGATGTTGCGTGCTCATCGGCAGGCGTGGGCCTGGCAAGACGAGTGGTACGGCTTAACGATGGAAAATATCCGAGAAATAGAACGCCAGACTCAGTTAGCGCTCCAGAAGAAGATGGCCGGCGACACTAGTGATGAGCAGGACATTTCGGAGGATAATTCCAAATCTCTAGCCGCTACTATGAGCAGCCTGGAAAAGAATGAAGATGTGCCAACTCCTTTAGTTACAAAGAAACATCATTTAGAGAAAAAGATGCAAACGCATTTGAGTCCTGAAGGGACACCGCCATCAGAACACAAAAGTTCCAAATCTAATCTTAGATCATCGTCTTCCGGATCTATAAAAAGTTTGCAAGCGCAAGCGGCTAACTGGCGAATGGAGACTCTAGTCAGAGAATCTGAGACAGAAACTGGCTCTGAAGATGAATTTTACGATTGTGAATCTTCGTTTAATAAATGGTCATCAATGTGTTCTCTAGACGAAGGAGATATCGATATTTCACCGACGCAGGGTGATCAAAACCAAGAAGACAGTATTTTCAATCCTTCTTTCTTAAAACGCGTGACATCTGAGAGAGGTTCTCGTCGAATTGGCACGTTACAAAGTCACCAGAGCATAGACGGCAGCCCTGATACACCAGTTCATGGCTCATGCCAAACAACCGTATTAATATTAGTGTTTCATGCTGGTAGCGTTTTAGATGCCAATATTGATATGACAGCTAAGAAATCAGATGTAACAACTTTTAAAGGTGCTTTCGAATCTGTTATGCGTCAACACTACCCAACTCTTGTTGGTCACATAGTGATAAAGCTAGTTCCATGTCCTTCAATTTGCACGGAGAGTCTAGGCATATTATCTACACTAAGCCCTTATAGCTTCGATTGTTCACCATCTACGATTGAAACTCCATCGCTTACAAACGATTTAATTCCTATCGGTGCAATTCCTTTAATTGCGACTAATTCACCTGACTATCCTGAATCTGTGACAAAGACTATTAATTCCGCTAATGCTGTTTATAGTGAATTTATGAAATCAAGTGATGGCAAAGGCTTTAGTGGACAAGTATGCATAGTAGGTGACAGTATGGGTTCTATTCTAGCATATGACGCACTTTGTCGAACCTTGCAGTACCAATCGCGACATGATAGTGAAAACAGCATTTTAGACACTGAAATAACTATTCCTAATGATCCCACTGAAAATTATATGAATAAATCTCATCTACAAGCACCCACTCCTAGAAGAAGGTCCTCTTCGACGAGTGATAACCAGGTTAAATTAGAATTTGAAGTCAGTGACTTCTTTACATTTGGCAGTCCTTTGTCGGTTATTGTGGCAGCAAGAAAGATAGCTGACGATAAATATCGTGACATTGTTAAACCACCTGTTCAGCAAGTGTTTAACTTATTTCATCCAACTGATCCAGTAGCTGCTAGGTTGGAGCCTTTACTTTCCGCCAGATTTACAAATTTGCCACCGATAAACATTGCGAGATATGCCAAATACCCGTTAGGCAACGGTCAACCTTACCACTTGATGGAATTAATTCAAAGTCATCCGCAATTGTTTGGAGATCATTTGCAAATGCCCCCAACACCAGTATTAAGAAGACTTTCCGAAGTATCAATGCAAAGTACGGTCAGTGGATTGGTTGATAACATTCCCCTAATTACTATGAATGCCTTGCAACAAAAATGGTGGGGTTCTAAGCGTCTAGACTATGCTTTATACTGTCCAGAGGGATTAAGTAATTTCCCAATGAATGCTTTGCCTCATTTGTTCCATGCTAGCTATTGGGAGAGTTCTGACGTTATTGCTTTTATACTACGACAAGTTGGTCATTTTGATTTAGCTCTATACGGTCACTCCGAGGATAAAGATAGCCAGTCCTTCAAGCCGGGTCAAGAGAGAGAGAAGTGGATAAAAAAGAGAACGTCAGTTAAACTTAAAAACGTTGCTGCTAATCATAGAGCCAATGATGTTATTGTAAAAGAAGGTTGTTCGCAATCTTTCACTGCCAGATTCATGTATGGTCCGTTGGATATGATCACTTTAACTGGCGAGAAAGTCGACATTCACATGATGAAAGACCCACCAGCGGGAGAGTGGACGCTATTGTCTACAGTTGTGACGGATAAAACTGGTAGAATCGCTTACACATTAACAGAAAAACAAAGCGTTGCTTGTGGTATATACCCATTGAGACTGGTTGTCAGAGGCGATCATACAAGTTGCAGTTTCCATCTAGCCGTTGTGCCTCCTGAAACAGAATGCGTGGTGTTCAGTATTGATGGATCTTTTACTGCGAGTGTTTCTGTGACCGGTCGGGACCCAAAAGTTAGGGCCGGTGCAGTGGACGTGGTACGTTTCTGGCAAGACTTGGGTTACCTCATCTTATACATCACTGGCAGACCAGATATGCAACAGCGGAGGGTTGTCTCATGGTTAGCAGAGCATAACTTCCCTCACGGCTTAGTATTTTTTTCTGATGGATTCTCAACAGATCCCCTGGGGCACAAAGCGGCACACTTAAAGAGCCTTATAAACGAGCATGGCATTATTCTTCACGCTGCCTATGGGTCAGGGAAAGATATTAGTGTGTACAATAACTGCGGGTTGCCCGCTAAGCAAATATATGCGATCGGGCGTATCAGTAAAAAGTATAACCATATGGCTACAACTTTGAGCGACGGGTATGCCTCTCATTTAGCCGATTTAAAATCACCAGGTGCTGTAAGGCCTGCGAGAGGAAACGCTCGTCTACTCGTGCCCCGTCGTTTACTCGCGCCAGTGGCTAGCGTGTCAGCTCGCGGCCGCCGTTAACTCGTAACAGCCATTTATTTAGCATTCTTGGCATCGGTCTTACATGTAAATAAGAAAACATTAACATGGAATGGCATTGTAGATGGTGAGCAATATAAAATTATATTTGTATTATCTCTAATTTCATTGATGGTTTTTTATGTTGTTACTGTTAGTCCTATTGTCTGTTACACACATTTTTCTTAAGATTATTATTCCAAAACGTAACGTAAAATTTAAACTTTAAATGTAACAGTCTTACAAGATTCGCTATATGCATGAAATATGCTTATAATAAGCGTATTTTTTCGAGTAAAACCGTAATCAAGCATTTAAGTTAACATATTTTGCGAAAAAAGGCTAAGACAATCTATCGTCACTATGTACCTTACTATTAATAATGTAATGGTATGTCATGTGTCATCCACGGTAGGAGTTGCGTGCTATTAACTATTATGTATTTCCATTGCAATATGTCGGGGATTTATTTGCTGCCTTAAATTTCTTAATAAGTGTCATTTAGACGATGTAGTAGTATTGTGCTAGTTTAGTAGTAATTCGTGTACACCTATTGTGGATGACGCATCTCGTACGACTGTTTTAGGGCCGATTTTTCAATCACCAGATAAAACTTATCTGTCAGATAAATGTTGGCTGTCACTTTTCTTTTATATGACGGGAAAGAAGGATAGCAATAATTTTAACTGGCAGATAAATTTATCTGAGGATTGAAAAATCGGTCCTTAATAATCTAATAGCTATAAGGATTCTTGTTACCTACTTCTCGTGATTTAGATTGGTGAAAACCAATGGTTTTTGGATATTTTTAATTTTAAAACGAATATATTGTTGGGAATCTCCGAACATTGAGACCAACATGTCGATGTTCTAGTCGTACCTACGCGTTTTTCTCGTTCGTATTCTTATATGTAAGTTACATTTCAATAAGTAAGTATTATGTGACATAACGTGATATATCTAAGTTTTGCTTATTGAACTAGCACGTAGGTTCTATGTACTTCTACATGAATGCCGCGCCACACTGCCATCATTTTGCAATACATAGTGTAAGCGTTCCCGGCGTTTCCTGGCGGGTCGTTCATGATACATATTATTTGTTTTTACCTATTATTGAGATTGAGAGGCAGTTGTAGTAATTGTGTTTATCTAGCAGTAACCGTACGCCAAAATATTAATATATGAAAGAAAAAATCTTAAAAGATAACGCCACTTTCTTTGAAATACTTTTACAAACAAGCAGTATTTTTATTGTTTATTCAGTATAAATATCAATTGTCACAATAATGTAATGTCGTTCATAAAAGTGTATGTATTTTTAAAGTATGGTGAGATTAAAAGATAGTTTTAGGTATATTTTTCGGTATTCTTTTTGATCTTGGATAGTGCAAAAGTATTTCAGAATGTACTTACCTGTAGAAAAAAGAAACTAAAAACTAATGCAGTTTTGCACATATATTGTTAATATTATTATACTAAGTACAATATATTCCAATTAATAATTGATAGGGTTATTTTTAATAGCTTTCATTTTATAGTCTCCTTGTGACAAACAGAATATGTGATTAATCATAAATTAAAGATTGCAATTTTATTAATGTTTTGGCATTTACTTAGTCACAAAAATATTTATAACTTATAATTCTGAATTTGTAATATATTGGCATCTAAATTTTTTATTGTTGATATTATACACCTAATACCTAACAAATTTATTTTTGTAGAATAACTTTAAGTTACATAGTAATTACAGTGTAATATTAAACATATAAGTAGTTAAATATATTCCAGGTTCAGAGATATTTCTATTGTTATGAGAGGTTTTGAAATGAATGTTGAATATTACCTATATTCGCAACTCGAATACCTAACAATTTTAGCATAGGTATAATATAAATATTTAATATTTGCTTAATAAAAATAAATGGGTACGCTTTCCAACCCTGATGTAAAATTACCTAGTACAACTGGCTAAGATAGCAATACTATTGACTATTTCATTTCCGGCAAACTACGTATTTGGCAACACCTCCTTATGATGGTTGCCTTTATCGCGCGATAAATAAATGATAAACCATACGTCACTTTTGACAGGTAGGTGAGTGCAAGAGAGACAAATGCCTTATCTTATCGTTCAATTATCGCGCGATGAACGTTACTATGATTGGCTGCTTCTGCGTATATTTTTTTTATTAAAAACAATAGTATTTTCTAGGCTAGCACCTCATTTGGCCGTTTTTGGCTAACATTTATTTATTTATATTGATGTTTTACCATCTTTCTTTCGTTTAAAAAAAACGAAAGTAATGCAATTAGATGTGGTTGACATTTATTCTGACAAATGAAGTCAGCCCTTGATGGTCATTAGTGCCGCCAGGTTGACCAGTTGAACTTATGGTATTGCCCTGATCTGTTTCTTCCTACTGACCACCATTAATAATAATGATTGACTTGACTCTCTATTTCTCAGCTCCAAGGAAAAAATATCACATCGGGTTCCTTCTTAAAAAAATAATGTTATCAAACTTTTTTTACGAATATTTCTTTCTATTTAGTATTTAACAATTCTAAAATTATCTCTTGATAAATCACAAAGTGATACAATTACTATTTTCGTAGGTAAATAAAAGGAAATGTAACGGGTATTTAAGTTTTACAGCAATAATCTAAATGAATCTTTAATCTTGACACAAACCTGATTTTGTTGTAGGTGCAGGTTTTTATTTTTTATACCAAGTATATACTATTTGTAATGTGTGGAATGTGGATTATATACCAATTTATTATTTACACAATCCTGATCACAAGATATTAGTTACCCTCACATTTTCATATGACATATATTTGATAAGTTAAATTGTCCTATTTGTTAGTCATGTAGTTCTACTAAATAATAGTCTTTTATTGTGTAATTGTAAACTCAATTTTACTCCAGAATTAAAAACAAAATATCTTAACATTCAGTACTACTGGTTCTAATAGCAGTAAAATACATGTTCTCCTATTAGAAAAAAATGATTGCTTCTGAAAGTAAATTGAGTGTACAACTTGGAAAAACTTAATAACGCACTCCCATGACTATATAGTAATAGTCGCTATAGGCAAAATAGTTCGTATGAAACGGTCTAGTCCACGTCGTCGTAAAGCTATTTGATGGCATGTAAACAGCGAGTGTAGGTCAGGTAAAGCTGAATTGGATTGAGCGATGGATCTTCCTTAGTAAGCAGCTCGCTACATTTAGTATGGCTTCATGCTCACGGTCGGTTCCTTCTAAATTTAGAGAGATTTAATCTTCCCAGCGTGGATTGTATGATGTATTTAGTGTGTATAATCCATAAACTAAATATAGCTCCGAGATTATCTACCTACCTGTATCTGGCTTCTGTTTTTATTGTTTGGCTCCGCTTCTTTCATACGCATTGTTCTGGAAAATATTTTGTAGCATCTTTCTGTTTTATGTTTAAAACTGATTATTAAGTAACTAATCAATGGATGAACACATTTCGGATCACCTATTCAAAGTAAATAGAATTCAATCAAGAGAAGTATAGCATAAATACATGACTACATATTGTAATCAGTCTAAAAGCGTGCCACTCCTCCCCAATTTTATTCATATAAGTAGATAGTTACGTACTGAACTATTTATACCCTTTAGATGCTAATGTAATTTCATCCTACCTTGATGACCTCGGACATTTTTAGGGAGGGACCTATCTTAACATACTACTTAAAATTTATTCAATAGGCGTGTTTAGTACCTATATTGATGACAAACTGATTACTTATGAAGGTCACCAAATACTAATAAACTATTGTGGAACTTGAATACAATGTGTTGTAGTTGCCTGGATTCATTCACTCAGTGCCGTGATCGCGGATGTGATATACCAACCTATTGCACATTTAAGCCTTCGGCTATGACCATGTGCATATACATTTTGTAAATCGATAGAAAGCATTCTACCTGGCCTCTAAACTGGCTAATTGGACGGATCACTGTCATACCTTATGAGTTCTTTCATAACATTATATTTAAACCGAAATGCGATGTGCATTGTGCATTTTCTGGCAACCTTAAAAATCGGTAATGGCTTTCGCTTGACCGCATTTACTGACATTTTGGATCTATCGACCTGTTTCTATTTAGCCAACTTAACATGTTCGTTTTTAAAGGTCCCTAAAGTCACCCAAAAAATATGCTCTTGGCCCGTTTAACCGGACTGAGTGTTGACGCACTGGTTTCGGGCGCACGTTTGGAAACGTCGATACCACGGAAGGAAAATAAACTTTGCGTCATGGTCAGAATATCGCGGGAATTGATTGCAAATTTAATAAACAGATAAATAGATTGAACATAAACAAATCTGCAAAAACACGTTTCACCACTTTATTTATCGATTATTTATTCACATCCGAAGAATTCTGTCGGTGTTAGCGCAGTTCAAATAGGGGCTCTACGTACGTAAGAAGTTATTAAGTTTGTATGGACAGTTCCTGATAACTAAGTAAACGGAAAACGGACTAATCTTGGGTTTCATTAGTGGCATTAAAGTATAAACTTTGTACAGATAAAATCGCATTGTCGCCACTTTAGCGAAGTACAAATACATAGGTAAGCTATTTCATTCCATTACCAATATTTATAGAAACAAGATTATGAAATAACCAAGCCGGTGGGAATAGCTTTTTATGTATTTCGAATTACCCTGGTCATTTTTTTTAAAGAAACTAATGTATTTACCATAATGCACCGAATGATAAACAATGCTATTTAAAAAGTCTGTGTTAAACATGTTAAGTTTCTTTTAAACCGAATTCCTGCTAAACTAATACCAGAAATTATGTCAAGAAAGTAAATTCTTGTGCAGATCTTTTAAACTTGTATATGTAAACAGCTGCATTTGCCGCTGACTGTACTACTTCTAGATCCAATAAAAGTAGGTAAAGTATTTTGTGAATGTGAATCCATTGAAAATGTTTACTCCGTTACCTCAACCTTCAGTCAGTCGGACATAAATCATGTAAAAGGTTTAGAGTTTAATTTTATCGGTGTAGGTGTCTTACTTTGACTAGTCTAAAGTTTATACCTACTTAGGTATATGTATGTAGTTACGCAAACGTTGTTAGATTCGGTGATCGGTGTTAATTTATTATTCAAATAAGTGCTGTGCTAGCTTTTAAATCTTTATGTGTGCATAAATGTGTGGGTAAATAAATTATTGTTGTTGGCAAACGTTGTTTCCTTTCACTTTAGGTTTCATCTGTTATAGTTATAGACGATCTAAGGAATGCTGCGGAGTCAACTTTTTTGATGGCTGTAATCCGATGCGAAGCCGGCATGATCGCCTACATCTCTAATCGAAATAGTTTTCATTCATCATCATCACAAGGTTTGCGATCTCCAAAACACGTTTATCCATTTATTTAGGTACCCACTAGCATTGATACTTAGGTATACTTCTTTCAAATTTGATGATCCCAGTTCTATTCGTAAGGGTCTCTTAATGGTACAGTTGCCTGCACGCTTCCAAATGCGGAAGCAAAATGGCCTACATATTTTTTACGTATATCTATGCAAATATGCTATCCAATTTAAATTGCTATCGTGCTTAGGGAAATGCCGACGCTGTAATTGTGACTAGTAGATACAAGGCGAGGTACATTGCGACTAAGCGCCGGAACTGCAAGTTGGGAGTTGGGAGGCAGTGTTTTTATTTTAATACTTTATCATAACTTAGGTGGCATGTAAAACAATTATATTCCGCCAAACTGAGGACAGTTTGTTGGCGGATAAAGCGCTCACAAACATTTTCGTGTTCTACCACTTATAATTTACTTAACAAACTATACATATTCACTCATTTAAATATCGCTACGCTACCCATCAACACGCTGCGTGAGTCGCACCCTAGTAGTAGTTACTGGGCCTAGCAGTAGATAGGTACCCAACAAGATCATGAGTGGTGGAGATCCTTGAAAGAGGTCTATATCCAGCAGTTAATGTCTTTGAGATGGATTTGACTTGGTAGGTATGTTACCAGACCCTTTAAATGAAACATTCACCTTGCTTGAAATTTCATGTTATTATATTATTTCGAGTCTTTGAAGTTTTGATATTGGGTATTTTTGTTCTTGTAGTCTTTGGTTAGGGCTGCTTATTTTAGTAGGTACCTACATTAAGTAAGGAGCAAAATAGACGTTCAAATCGATAGCTAATTATTAATCCAACACCATAAACCCGCTAGTTTTTAGTTTAGATTAGTGTATATTACAATGTCTAGATTAGCAAAAAAATTACAACACATACCTACCTACTTACTACAAGATTTTATTCATAAATCAGGATTAGGTTCCTATCTCAATCGGTGGTGTTTTTAAAGGAACACCATGTCTGTGCAAAAACATTGCAAAGGATCTCTTTTGACACACAATAAGGACCTACCTAAACAAAATGAGATAAAGTATCTGGTTATATAATATTATAGAGATGGAGTGAAGCTGGGGGAGGGGAATGGAGTAAGTTTTGAGAGGCGCCTTTGAGTACTTCCAAACACAACCTAAGTACCTTCCAAGTTTGAATACAACTCACTGTACTGTTGTCCAAGATTTGAGTTGTGTTACACAACTCGAAAACTTGAGTAAACAAGATGAACGAAGTCAAGCGTGACAATTTTGTAAACTAGGGTGAATAGGAAAGGACGGGGCTAGGTACTTGAATAAACCATCTTACACCTTGATCTAATCAAGTAAACAGTTACCTAAGTAATTTACCAAAGTATTTAGGTACTTTTTGGACTTTTCATCATGCGTAAACATTTTTAAAATGTGGTGTTACAAAGTAGCACCTGTACTTATTTTAAAGTTGGGTAACCCTAAGTTACTGATGATAGCTGAGCCTGAACGGCAAACACTTTGATAAATTCATTAATTAAACTCATCTGTGTCATTCATTCCTAATTATGTTCCCTGATTAGGTACTTCAAGACGACTAAACCGATAAAAAAAAATGTATACTTGCTAATAGTTTTTGCCATTCAATTACTCCCGTTGTGCTCTTCAATAATATAGGTACCTAGTTACTTACAATTTTAGTAACTGTTATTCTCGGAAATCATCAGCTGCAGCGCCAAATTAGGGACACCTGATCGATTGCACAGACAAGCACTAGAAATAAACTAAGGTAATAATACCGTATTATGTTTGCTCAATTAAACACACATGTAAAATAATACCAAATTTTTATTTACATTTTTAAATTATTAGGTACTTAAGATACACGGCTGAAACGTAGGTACATTTATCTACACATCAATCAAAATGAGACTCCGAGTGTAATCAAGGAGTTGGGCAAGTAGCCAAATTCATAAGCTGTTCAGTTCACTACATCTTTAATATATTAAAATAGTGACGAACTGATGTAAGCTCGTTCACTGTATAGAGTAAGGGAAATTCATTTGCGTTACAGTCGCGATTGGATCAGTGGCGCAGTCAGCCCTATACAAGCCCTGTATCAAAACATATCCGGAGGCCCCTACCGGTGAGGACACAACTCGGGGCCCCCGTGATTCAAAGGCCCCGTATCATTGAACGGCGGTAGCTACGCTCCTGCACCGGATATACCTAAGCGACCGAGGTGACCACAAATATCTGAACGCGCACTCTTAACTCCTTGACAGTTCCAAGTTTTTACAAGCTGCTTCTACATACGGGTTGTGTTCAAATATTTATGAGCCCATTGTTTGGTGCGATATATCGGATGGCATTGTATAGATAGGTATAGGTATTATTTTGGTTTTAGTTGTGTCCGAACCACTTAAAGAAAACAAAAGCATTGTTCTTACATGGCGTGGATTGGACACAACTAAAACCAAAATACTATGCCACCGAGCAATCCATCCCTACAACAAGTTAAGAAACTCAAGTGATAAGTCATGATATTGCGAAAGTTCTACGGTTGGTATCTACGCAAATCAATTTCCGTTACTATGGCTCTGCGATCTGTTACCGTCCGCTTGACAGTGACACGTCATGAACAAGTTTCTGTACGAAAAAAAAAGATCGCAATCAAAGACTACAATGTAACATGATCGCAACCTATCCATCCAGCCAAACATCCTCATATCATAATACCTAGTCTATCACTATCTTCAAATTGTAGCGTACCTACTTAACACATGAGGTTGTGCTGCGATGGGCAGATGACGTAAAAATGTAAATCGTACTATAAAAAAAATGAGTACAGTCAGCATCAAAAGTGTCTGACAATTTTAGTATGCATTTTTTTTACAAAACTGACATAATCCAAAAAGTGAAATTGTTAGTTAATTTTGATGGTGACGTACATATTTTTCTATAGTAAAAAAGGTTAAATCTGAAGCCACGATAGGTACCTACTTAGGAATGTACCTACTACTAATAATAATTGATAGAATAAAGGTGGAGAGGACCAAAACGCCAGTTCACAATACGGCATCGTAACGTTGTGCGTCATAAAAACTCACGGCACGAGGTCGTGCGATTGAAAATTTTAAAACATTATAATTTTGTTAAATAGAGACAAGTCGATAGTACACACACTATCTGATTTCCACGTCATGATACCGAATATGGTGCTGTCGCGTCGTTCCACGGCACAACTTCGTGCCCGTAATTTTTACGATATACTTTTCGCAGATTTCCACGTCACGAAATCGCGTTTCATATGAATATATAAATTAAAGTAGGTAAATAAAAGTAAAAACATAATTTTTATAAAAAATTACGTACTATATCCGATTTTTTACATTTTATACGACTAATTAGGTACTTAGTGTACATAAATATTGTTCAACTTAAAGCAACATAAATTCAAAAGAGCCGTAAAAACGATTGCACAGGTTCTACTATCGCACAATAATAAGTTATAACTTCGCATGAATCGCATGATTATTACGTTCTTCTCGTGACAGTTCGACTACCTCAGCACTTCATGTTAATCAAACATCGGTAACTATCGTGCAAGACACAGAAAATAAATGAAGTACGGTAGCAGGTACTTACCGTACAACTGTCCTTATTTATTCATAGTCAGTTACTGTAAGTATTTCCAATTACATCCTTTAACTATAATGCCAGAGTTTGCAGGATAGTTAACAATGTTTTATGGAGTGATGACGTCATTAGGTGTGATATAACATGAGCCATCGTCGAGAAGAGAAGACTAATTTGTTGCTTTGTACAGTCAGCATCAAAAGTAGCTGACAATTTTACTAGTGGCATAAAATAAAATAAATATCAGACAACCTCACACAAATCGATCTAGTCGCTCAAGAAGGCTTGTGTATGGGCACTAGACGACGATATACGTATTTATATAGATAAATATATACTTAAATTCATAGAACCCGGGACCGCCGGCTCAGTAGGCAGGTCTCTACAAACCGAGCCAACCGCGTCGTCGGCATATGTCAAATAGCATACTAAAATTGTCAGGTGCGTTTAATGCTGACCGTACCACACTTTCAAATAATGACAAGCCAATGTCATACTCATTTCCTTAGGTAGGTACTCATATCGTTGATTACAATTTAGGTAAAGTTCGATTTTTTATTAGCTGAAGTAGGCGTATGTAAACGGGCATATATACTGGGTGATTTTTTTGTCGTGCATGGGAGAGTCAGGGGTTACCGGGAAGGGTCATGCTGAGCAACTTTAACTATGGGGTCAACTACGAAATCACGAAGAAAATCTCAGCTGTACCATATATTTTCGGTAATTAGTTTTCAATTAGCTAACAATTAACCCTTAATTCGTTATTTTATTTTTCTCGATTCGATTACATGGTAGGTTCCATAGTGAAAGTTGCTCAGTGTGACCCTTCTCAGCAACCCCTGGTACCTACTCCTAATCAGACTAAAAAAATTACACCCAGTATATGTATATATTACATATATATATCATGACATGTGCTCTTTCTCATAGAAAAAAAAAGTATTCACAATCACGCAAACTTCATTTAGTAACCAATTTAATAATATGTTTAACTCTTAGTCGGGAAATAAAAAGAATGAACAGTTCGACACTTTTCGACTTTATGTGATGGTGTTAAGGTTCAAAAGTGAAGAACCTTTTAATTCCGCGACTGCACGTAACACCTATTTCAATACTAATTAACCTTATGGCAAATACAGAGTATTCGTATTTATATATCATCAATGATTGTACAATTTATAATTATTCCAGTTAGTAAAAAATGCGTCTTTATTACTCCTACTGTGCCAATTAAAAGTACATAAATCAATAATACAAAAAGAAATTAACATCAATACCTATGATAGTAATTTCCTATAATGAGATCTACTTGTACTTTAAGCTTTTCGTAATATTCTTTCTTAAAATATTTTCAAGACATTATCAATCACCTTAACATTCTACATTCCCTAGAAGTATTAAAAAAAAATCATAAGAATTTTTAGTACTGACGACGACCTTATAGTAAAGCAAAAACAGTGAATCGCTTTTCAAAAATAGGAAGATTTATCGATTTCTGTGAAAGGAAAAGTGGACGTGCACTTGCATTTCCGTTTATTTTATTATTTGTGCATTTCTAAAAAAAAAAAACAATATGAAGAATTCAGTTAAAAAAGTTCTATTTAGTATTTTTTTTTTGTGTTTGCCAATATAACATTTTATAGGTACTTATTCTTATCTACAGTAGGTAGTTATATGTATAACGGATCCTTAATTAAGTATCAAACGTAGTAACAAACTTTCTTAGAAATGCACACTTAGGAAAGTACAGAAAACTTATTATTTTGATCTTTAGCATAAATCGAGTGTACGTAAACAGCGCGCAAACGAGACAGCAATCAATTATTGAATTGCAACAATTTTGTCGCTATTGTTTCATATCAGGATCATTTTAAACATATTTTCCGGGTATAGACCACCAGAGGGCGCTGACGCACCTACTTGAACCTTATTTGGCCTCGAATAATCACGTACCGAATATAATTTCGCATTCATAATGAACGAAATTTTGTTTCATGACGACCATAACTAATTGTCGTTAACGTTGACGCCAACTTACAATTACACAAGAATTATCGTTTCAAAAATTTGACATTCCCCTTGAATATTAAGCCTAAGGTATGTAAGGCATGATGAGACTTTGCCAAGCCAAATTTGTGGGCGATTTTGGATAGATTTATTATCTTGTGACTATCTTCTATGTAGACTGTACTGTGGTGGAAATTAGTTCTAATGCAGAACCCTGCATTGTTCATCGTAACAACAAGCTACCATCAATGAACTCAGCATCAAAGAGACTGGCGATTTGCAGCCGAGTTGAAAGTGAGGCGAGCGCGCAGCGAATTTGCCGCAAGCGCGCAACGATTTGCCACAAGCGCGACTAGTTTGCCGCGAGGCGTCAGCACCGCGGTACAATATATGGTAGGTATGTTTACACGCTTGCCAAGCCTACAGGACGCAGTCATATGTTAGAGTGAGACGGAACTACATCGAGCTCACTCTAACATATAACTGCGTCCTGTAGGCTTGCCGAGGCTTGGCAAGCGTGTAAACGTACCAATAGGTAGCACTAGTGATTATATGCTCTTTGAGGTAGCACCTCGCGGCGAAGTCGTTGCGTGCTTGCGGCGAACCGCTGCGCTGTACGCTTGTGTATATGCATACACAAGCGTGTAGGGTTAAGGCTCAAATTACTACGACATATTCCTGCTGCGTTTTAAGAGGCCTTATTCCTTTTAAAATGCTGATTGTTTAGACATTTTTCTCTATGATCAAACATGTTTCTTAACATACTATTGATGTTACTTTCTAGAACAGGGCTATTGGGATTAATTGGTATATATTTGAAACCTACAGTTTGAATTTTTCATAGATAATTTTTGTTTCAAAAACTACTCGAAATTGACAAAATTCACGCGGAAAATTAGTTTTTTTAACTTATTTTATGAAAGCGTGAAATAACTATGTTACTACCTAGAACTCGGGGAAAAGTATTATTCACTTCAAAAATTTGGTTGAAATTATCAATATATTTGTCATAATATGAAAAAAAAAAAATTTAAAAGGAATAAGGCCTCTTAACCTTCTCTTACTGTACCTAACTCCTTTCTACTCGTAATTTATTTTGGCGTGTGGTTACTTCTATCGTTTATTTACAAATAGTGTCCATATAATTTTTTATCGTTTTTCACATTACGACAATTACAACATTAAAATATATAAAACATTGAATAACTTCAATAACGTCTTAAATATTAGTAAATTCAATTTATTTATAAATATATTTTTACAAGTTCACTGTTAAGAGTTGATTTGTAAAGGAACTGATGTTTTTTATACCTTTTGCGTTATAATTGACTGTTATCGGTTTATTTATTGCAAGTATTTATTTTTAGAATGGAATGTGATTATTTACTATTTCATTAAGTATACTTAATTACAATGTACATTTGATATATTTCATCGTTTACAATAATCTGTCACATTACTTTATTTATTTTTAAAACTAGCTATAGTCAGACTTTTAACTAGCGGGTAAATTACAGTTACGGATGTACTTACAGTCAAAACTTTTCAAACTTCAAAGCCGTTTGTAACTTGTGCAAAATTAAATTATGTTAATTTTGTACAAGTTACAAACGGCTGTATATATACTTGTAAAATTAAAGTAGTTTTTCACTTGTGCCAGTTTGATATAATTCGTTCTTAGGTTCCGGTTAGCAAAAATAAATAATCCTTTTTCGCGATAAATATAGGCATAAGTTTTGATTTCGCAAGTTGAGTATTTTTCCTGAAAATGACTAGTTAATAATATGATAATGTTATTTGCTGTATCAACATTTGCGGTCAAAATTGGTTTTGACTGATGCGCCTGGTCAAAACTACTTTTAACCACTATGGATGGATATAACATTATTTATATGCTTATTTAATATATGCGAGAAGTTAGGCTCGTTATTAGGTATCTTCAAATGACCGAAAGTCAAACCGCCCAAAAATAGAAACGCCGCTGTCGTGAGGGGTCGGGCGATTTAGTGAGCAACACAACACTACTTTTGATGGAATCAGTTGATCAAAATTATATTTGGCCAGCTTCATTGGGCAATTCGTACGTCGATCATAGCGATGTACCTTAATTAATTATCTATATTATCATATAGGTAATATGATATAACATATCCCAAAAAAAACCGCACATTGGCCGGCTTAAAGCTCAGCGGATTCACACAACCATCGCCAGATTTTACTGTCATATCACTCCAACTAATTAAAAATCCAACTATAATAATGCAAAGCTAAGATGGCATTCTTAGGGCGATTTGCACGAAGAAGTTAAATCTAGTTTAACACTAAATAGACAGTTCTTGGGTGAATCTCACATCTAAAATTACTTTTAAGATTCGTTGCAAGTCGCCCGAAGATTAATAGTTACTCGATTTTTATTTAAAGTTATGAATTATTAAGGCTTTGTGCATACAGGTATTTCAGATTTTTTATAATACTACTGCACCGAAAAAAAAACGTGAGGAGTTGGATTACAGGGGCATACAATTAATTAGGTATATAGTTTTATTAATTTTATTATACATGCATTTCCTCATAAACAATAAGTGAACAGAATACCTGTTACCAGAGACCTCTTTCGTCATAAGGATACAAAATTTATAATATATTCCGACTCCTACGACAAACTATTATTCGGAATGGGTTTTGGGCATTGTGAGTGCTGGCTTAAAAAAACGCAGCTCTGCACTAAGGTTCGTCTTTTTTTGTCGATTTTTAAATTTTTTCTCGGAGTACCCCTCATTTTGCTTTTTTTTCTTCTATATATTATTATTTCGGAGTAGAGCTACTGCCCGTTAAAAATTAGATGAATGTGTGATAAATGATAATAAAGCCCGGTTCACTTGTCAGTAATGATACTATTTTATTAACCTAATACTGTATCAATCCAGTTACATTATCAACCAAATCATTACGTACTATATTAGAAAAAAAAAGGTTCCTATTTAAGTTTTTTTTTGAGAATAATGTACGTTTTGTAAATGTAAAAATACTATTAATTAAACAAAAATATATATTTTTAATAATATATTTTTTTGCCAATAGCGACCCGTGAAGCTTCCAATAAAAAATAATCAAGCTAACGTTTCGTGTCTTAAAACAAAATGAGGGGAAAAAAAGAAACACTCGGCAAAATAAGAAGCACCCTACTATGTACTGTCCCTTTTAACAACCGTCAGTCTCAATTTCAAACCGGTTAGCTTCGAAGATGCTATATTTTCTTTGAGAGCTAATTTAAAGTAATTAGTCTTAAAACGTAACGCCAGGTCATAAACTCGTTATTTGTCTTCGAACACTCACAAGATTTTAGACTCTGTAGGTCTGTTACCTTAACATGTGTTTCGCTTTCAAATGTTTTGAGCGACGTGCTTATTTGGTAAGTATTCAAAAAAGCACTGTAATTTTTTTATATGTCAGTCATTTCGAAACGGCCAAATACAGTTCGATTAGTGTACCACTTAAGTTACAGTGCGTAGTGCATTGAATTACCTAATAAAATTATTCAAAATACCATGTAAATATGGTGTGATTGTGAGATTTGCAGCGATATCTCAGATTGGCACAAAGGTCATAATTATTAATTACCTAAACCTATCCAGCGAGTCCCGCAAGTCTGTGTAAAGATACTTCGTTGAGGAAGTTCGCATTTACGCACTATCATAAATACCACTCTGCGCAGTGACACTTCCATTGGAAAATTCATAAAAACATCTACGTAGTTAAATACTACCTAAACATATCTTGCAAGTCTTGCAACTTGGTGGGTTCATAATACCCGACACATGCATATGAAGACGTAAGGCAAATCTGTATTTGTTTCCTCAAAAGCAAGTGTTATCTCTCGCCAGCCGTTAATAATGCGATTATAAAACAAAAACCGAAGTCGCATGTGTATAGACTGTGTATTGAAAGAACGGGTCAACTAATTTGATGCACTGAAGTCCTATTCTTAAAATCTGCACGGGAGAGGATGCTACTTTTAAGCGAAATCTACATTCGACTTAGTGAAATAAACCTTACAATGTAAGATATCTACTTTACCGATTTATTAAAATAAACGACTACGTACATCTATTTCCGTAATGTGAATATTAAAGCATTCACTTTATTGTGGCAAATGTAAATCGAGAAAATAGGTACAAAAACATTATCCGGCACTTACAAACTATGTGACTAACTTTTTGATTTGACACTGCGCATTAAAATACTCTATATTTACTACTAAATAATGTTCAAGGAACTATACATTTTTATTACAATCTCGTCATAGTTTTGCCTTATGTAACCAGTACGCGCACGTCTTCTAATTTACGTGCAGTAAAATGATAGCAACATTGTAAATAGACAAGAGAATGGTACTTACATGTAACTAGACTGCATGTTGTACTGCCGCCCGTATCAACTCAATCGATCAGTGATCTTCTATTGTTGTTACTTTACTCTTTAGCTGCACATTATACAATTCGCGTTGTTACATATAAATAGTTCGAAATAAAAACACCGCTATTTGCTGATTAAAATAGCTCCCTATGCTATGCTAAACAGGAAATACAACATGTTGGGAGATTTACTCCACTAAATTGTTGCCAATTGTGCTCAAATTTTGCGATCAGCACAACCACATCGCGCCCACATAGGCATTCACGACTCACTTCTCGTACTTCTAATCGTATAACTGCCGCGCCAGTTGGCTGTCATGATTATCCACGAGTTTTAGTAAAACCTTGCGTATCATCTCGCTATGAGTACACCGTGCCGTTATTGTGTGTGCTCCGTGTGAATATGACGTCTTCTTCGTCGACGTTCACGCTTTCTACCGAGGTGAGCGCCACCGTGTCGCTGTGGACGACGTGGGGCGACTCGTTGAATTCGTCTAGCTCGTCGATGCCCGCTGAAAAACACGTATGGCAATATTGGCAATTTGACGTGATGATGACAAAGTTTTGTTTAAGTCTTTTATTCCCGGAATATGTGGTAGAATTCATACAAGACGAACTATAGGAGCAGATATGAGATGGAAGTAGGAAATGCACCAGCAAATATAGATAGAGGCAAATATAAATATATATAGATTATATTGAACATAGGTTGGCTAAATACTTTTTAATTTATTTACATTTTTCAAAAAAGCTTCGACTAAGTATATGTAACTTGTAACGGTGTCTAGGTTCAAAAGTGACAAACATTGTCATTCCGACACTGTACAAATAAATCTCTTCTCAGCAAAAGGATAGATAGACAGACAAATACTAAGTAGTTGACTACAATGCAACTCGTTTGCAAAATAAGAATATGAAATCGTTTTTTTGAGAATGACACAGAATGACTTATACCCTGAGTTATCTCAGCAATTTTTTATTGTAAAAGCACCGTACATTACGATGCCACAGATGATCAGATGAAGCCATAGGAAATCTCACCTGTGTAATCAGAGGGCGTTAAAAGTAAGTACTGCTCCGAACGAGTGGGCCATAGTAGATGTGCCATGACGCAGAATGCCAGGCAGTCCGCCGAATACGTTATACCTGAAATTAAAAATGATAGATTTCAGCGACAAATCGTCACTCATTTGAGAGAAAATTTTAATTCATTTTGGTCCAATGAAAGACGATCACTTACTACCTTCCTTCCACTCACTATTACTTAAACCAATACACATCTACTGCTGAATATACATTTCCAAAGACTTCGACGACAAACAATTACTTAAATAAAAGATAACTTACTAAGCAAAACCTGAATCTCTATTCTATAACAGACTGATCTGCAGTTCTATCGCGGCGAAAACTGGTCACGTCATGAACAATATACCAGTTTGAAAATACCAATGTAGGGAAAGATTAGCTTGAGCAACTTGTTTTTCTGCATTATCATGTACAGGGGTTGACATTTTGCATGGGATATCTCGACGCTATTTTAACCTCTTGAGCGCCACGACGTCATCATTTGCCACAATAATTTACAATCTGCTGTTAATTTGGTGTCTGGGACGCAGCTTTTTGCCGAGGGGCTGAGCGGTCACTTGGTTAATAGGGAAATCCAAAAAAAAATAACACTTACCAAACAAAAACTTGCTATCACTGGCTATCACCACACCAGATTCAAAGCTTCGGCATGTTGTGCTCGTACATCATTGTGTACAAAGGTTGACATTTCGTATGAATATATCATTGTTATCTTATAGACAGATATTTAAAAAAATAACACTTACCAAGCAAAAACTTAAACCTCCACAGCGGGCTGATCTGCAGCGCTATCAAAGCGATCACCGGCAGATACACGAACCACACCAAGCTCGAAGCGCCGAAGTGAAGAAGGAAGTTCAGCTTCGGCATGTTGTGCTCGTACATCATCGTGTTGCGCAGCTCTAGCACGAACCACGACATAATGGCCACGCGGAGCGTTAGGATCAACCACCCGGGCCATGTTTGGTATTCGTCTATTTCCTCTATGACGTCAACTTCCGTCTGAAATGGGAGTTTCTTGTTTATTTCCATTTTTTTAATTTGGAATAAGCTTACGGCAAACGGCAGCGGTGAGCGGCGGCCACAGGTGGGTGCGGAAGGTCGGAGTATGGTCTCGCTTCCTCCTCTGACCGCCGCATGCTGGCAATGTGGCCGCCGCATGCTGGCAGTGTGGCCGAGCCGACAAGGTTTCAAAGTAGTGAACGAAATAAAGTTTTGGTATTTATATTAACGAAAGTATTAATTTTACATATTTTTGCACTTAATTGCATGTAATTCTAAAATAACAAAATAATGGGAACTAGTAATAATGGGTAAACTTACAGTGTTCCATACATAGAGTAGTATATGGACGATGCCATATGCCAGCCATACACCAAACACTAAGGGTTTGTATGTCAACTCCAATCTGGTCACTGCCCAGCCTTTTGCCAATAACAGCAACAACAGCATAAACAGGGTCTGAAATTAAAAGAATACCAAGATAAAGACTCAGCCTAGTTAAAAAGTTAGAAATAAAATATTTTTCATTTTTTTCATTTTCAGTTGATACTCATAGAATACAGTGGTACGGAATATCGTAAGTAGGGTTGCCATCCCCGGATTTCAGGGGAGCAGGGTTCAAAGGGACACTTTTAGTGAATGAAAAATAAAGCGATTGTTTTTGTAATAATATTATTTTCGGACAAATACGGGTTAAGCCAAATGTCCGGGTTTTTTAAGCCTTTGTCCAGGTTCGGCGAATTTAGAGATGGCAGCCCTAATCGTAATATGTCTAAAACATCCTAACATCTGTAGCTACCTATGCAATATCTACTCCCCAACTACTCAGGCCTCTCTTTTCTACTGGGCACTTTGGACACTTGCCCCAGTCTCACGACGGCCCCCAATCTCACATGGGGGTCCCAACAACTGCGGAAAAAACATACCAAGTTGACGGTTTTTGAGAGCCCTAAATATGGAGTGCCCCGGCATGCTTTAAGACGGCCCTGCAACTAACTCAGATACCCATACGGATCCCCGACGTCTCCGGTAAACTCTTTCGCACTCGCCGCCGCGGCCTGTAAGCCATCCCTGCGACTAGGTAGCGGTAGGTCGCGCGCGCTTTCATCTTCTCAGCATTAAGCACATTTTGTATTAATAACATCTTAGACAGCGATAGCCATATTTTTCAACTCAGTCGAAATTCTTAACTTTTTTTTTATTTATAATTATAAATGTTTATTTGCTACTGTAATTATTGTCATACATTGTCAATATCATAATCACAATTTTAAAATAAATAAATACAATTATCCATCATGTACCTTAACCTTAGGCACTAGTCGAATAACCCGCCGTGTCATTCCCGGTGCGAAGGTTCCCATGACGCTCGCCGCATTACCGCGCTGAATCGCGATGGACAACCTTTGCACCAGGAATGACCCGGAACGACTCGCGTAAACGCTCCGCGCTGAAAGCTCTCGCTTCGGACCCCCAACAACCAGTCGTCTCCACAGCGAACGCGCGGGACAAATATATAATTACTGGCAAGTACCGAGTACTTGTCCCGCTTCCTACAGGCAGCTACCTCAGCAGCTGCGCCTGCAGACTTGGTCGTGCGACCAAGGTGCGAGGCGGCAAGTGCTGACGCATGAAGCGTCCCACAGTAGGCACTTGCCTCTCTGCCAGGGCACCAAGGTCACACCATCAGGTCTCTTCCCATCAGTCTAAGACCGGGAGGCTCCAGCAAACACGGACCATTAGCCGATACCAGCGCTCTCCGGATGATGTCGTTGAGAGCGTGATGACAAGGAAATCTCCCAGCACAACGACAACAACTCAGGGCGTGGTGCCCGTTACTTTCCACCCTGGTGCCGCAGATGCATAGATGAGGTTCACAAACATCGCAGCCCAGGCGGAGAGCAACTGCCACCCGCAAGAATTGTCGTCAAGAAGGGTACCCAGGTGTGGGAAGGGAAGCGCTTGTAGCCACGCTCCAGATTCTGGCCTCGATACTGCGTTTAGTCGCGCCCTCTCCACGCTCAAAGCACTCTCCAGCCGACTGTTAACTACGCCCTTCACGTCCACTTCATCCCATGACCGCTGACGCTCCGGCTTATCCGGTAATGCTGCGACCGGGTTGAGACCCATCCAAGCAGCCTGCGCCTCGGATGCGTACGGAATCGTTGCTTTGTCCTGGTCCAAAGCGAAAATTTGGGAAACAAGATCCACGACTCCGCTCGCCGATGCCAAGACGGCTGGTAAGCACACATCCCGAGTCCACCGTTACGGATAGGGCGAGAAGCCTGCTGCCACTGACTCGCGTCGAGAGACACATTGAGTATGACCTCCATTGACTCCTTTAAGATGGAATCTAAGGAGTCAATGTCCTCGGGGCAGGAGCCAAGCAGGTACGGTGCGCAGAAAGTAAGCAAGCTTCGGGACCGCGAAACAAACCCGCAAAAGGACCAGTGCTACGTGGGCCGGCAGGTCTCCCAGCCTATCCCTAGCAGTCGATAGAAGCTGCCTACGTTCTTCAAAGGCCTCGGGGATGGCTGCGGGAAAAATTGGCGCTCCCAAAAGACTAAATGAGCCCGGTGTTATTTGTTTCAGTCCGGGAAGCATAGCGCTAAAAGATTGGATAGAACCGGATGATTCAGGGCTGCAGGGGAAAAATTCGCATTTTGCCGCGTTAACCTCTAGTCCCAGATGTTGTAAGTGTGGAAGAAGAGTCAGCAAATCCCGCTTCACTATTTCAGGCTTTCCCCCAAGGGTAACGTCGTCGAGATACCAGATATTCAACGGAGATTTTAACTCAGTTAATAGCTTTATGGATTGCGAGACTAAAGGCTAAAGGGCCAAGCGGGTCTCCCTGCTGCGCGCCAACCTGAGAGAGAATAAGTGAGTCGTTGTAAAAAAGATTAGTAGGAGATGAGTAGACTTGGTAAAGGAAAGGATAGAGGGAAGGCGCCTTATCTTTGACCTCGCTCAGTAAAACATCGCGCTCGACCGAATTAAAAGCATTTTTAATATCGAGCTTAACGATGACGCTCTCGGAGTCTTTTAAATCTAGCGCAAACGCTAGTGTTGCATGAATTGCCGCTTCGCATCCCAATAGCGTACCGAATCCAAGCTAATGAGGCTGTAGGTAAGCGGCCATCTGCTCCCTCACAGCAAAGCACCCGAGTTTGGCGGTCAAGCGACGAAATGTGCTACCGACCGCGATTGGCCGTAAACCTCCATCTTTTTTGGACAGGGCACACAATGACGCTCCGTAAATGTACGGGCAAACCTCAACATTTAACTGGCCGCTAAGTAAAAAATTGCACAATTTCATTAAGCTCTCGAGCAAACGAGAACCGCTATCACCGGCAGAGCTGGCTGTAAGCTCCTTCAAATGTGACGGGCGGATACCGTCCACAACCCAGCCGCAGAACCGTTGTTGAAGGACCCAAGCGCCCATGCAACGTCTTCTACCTTGATCTCTTGTGCGGGTATAGATTTGTCCGGTTCGAGTGGCAGTACCAGAGGTCGGGAGGGAGGTACCCACCTCCCTTCAACTGCAGAGTTGCAAGCGTTTCAGGGCTCGATGGTGCTACCACGTCATCCGACATAAGCAACCCGGACAGCCCCCCTGAAGTCGCCCTTAAAAACTTTAGACTGTATGATCTTAAGAACTGAGGGCGCTCTCGAAGATGCTGTGCTCAGGTGCGCAGTGCCCAATAAATCAGCACCGCCAACCGAATCGATGTTGTGCTTTACTTTAGCTGTAAGATTACCGGAGCCCGTCGACTCTGGCGCTTTAAATGTGGAATATGAAAAAGTAAGCAAAGCCCTCCATTCAGCAGTGCCAATTGGTATCAATGTATCTCTCAATGACGTCTGACAATTTACTAGCCGCGAGATTCCGGGCTCCCTTAGGGATATGGCGTAATACCCTAACCGATTCCCGAAGGCTAGCTATATCACCCAAGACTGCGGTACTGTGGGCCGGACACAACAGGTTGAGAGGGGTCAGGAGCTACTGCGCACCGCACATCTGTGTACATGCGCCCTATGTGCACTTTGAGCCCTCGTGCGGTAAACGTGCGAGATGAATCTCGACAATGGGGACAAGTAGACAACGGAGTGAGGTCACTCATGTTGACAAACATAATAAACAAGCACAGTTAAAATAAAAATTCTTAACAGTGTCTATTTGCTACTTGGAAACAATAGTAACGGCACTATTTAATCATTCTATTTTATATTATTTATTTAAGTAATCTTTATTGCACAAATGAAAAACTTATCGTACAAAAGGTAGACTTAATGCCATGAGGCATTCTCTACACGTCAAAATGCAGACAGAGCTTATAAATTGTGGGTGGAATAATGTGTCCAATGTACTTTTAAATAATTGTAATTTAATGCAATATGATATTCTGTATCAACTAATAAATGAACATGTAAGGTTTAGCTGTTAGAGCTAATTGATGTAATAAAATAGAAATAAGAATAAAATATGTCATAGGGAATAAAAAGTTTTAACAGTAACAATAGACAAAGAACTCGCTAGAATTGTATTTTTGTCACAAAAACATACAATATGCTTACCCTACTCATTATATCGAGTATATCTCCAGCCACATCCAGGCCAGTAAACCCTTTGCCGTCCGCTGCAAACTTCACTGTATGCATAACATTAAAGCACACAGCCACAAACTCCAACAGCAGGCTGAATGTAAACAACTTTGTAACCGGGTGTTTTTGTGTCCTGAAAGGAGACATAACTCATCATAAATAAATGCAACAATCGCAATAACATTGTATGTTCAGTACCTAATTAATCATTATACATACATCATTGCATGTGCAGCAGTTTTCCTGTGTATGATCATGTCATGACACTGTAGTCTTATCAGGGCTTGATAGCCATACAAGCTTATGCACACTTATTGTTGCAATTAGTATACTAACTGCAGCTTCGTTATTACTTTGAAAAGAACTTGTACTTACATTCAGAAATTAACTCGCACAAACATTTCTGTATTTCATATCAAGAAGAAGAAGAAATTTGTAAAAAAAAAGAAACAAGTCAGATTGTTTGCAAACCTTAAAATAAATAAGATTAAAAACGATTTACCTGACTGCATAAATCTGCACTGGCAAAAGAATAATATAGCACAGAAAGAACACTAAATACAATTCCAGGGTGTTTTGCCGATCAAATGAAAATTGGTACATAAGTGTGTTGTATAGACTCTGGTTGGGATTCCCGTTAACCAGCCAAAAGTCATACTGCACAGTTTGCGGTATGCTGGTCATGGTTTTGTTATCTTTTGATGGAGCTCCAGTATAATGGTGCCAGGTGCATGTTGACTCATTGAGGTAGCAGGATACCATAGAGACATACCAAAATCTGTGGGCAAAACAAATATAACATTTAAACCTTTATTTTTTCTTCACATTTTACATTGTTTAAATAAGTGAATGTATGGGTATATTCATTATTTGAGTAAAGTAAGGGAGATTATAATGGGTATATTCACTATTTGACTAAACCTTTCACAATGGTGACTGTAAAGTTCCTGAAATGTCAGGAAGGCTCAAATCACATGAATATTATAAAGGCGAAAGCTTGTGAGTGTGTTTGTTACTTGTTCACGCTCAAACAGCTAGACCAATTTTGATAATATTTGGTATGAAGGTAGCTGACACCTTGGATTAACACATAGGCTACATTTTATCCCGAAAAGTATTGAAGTGGACCCATGGGGTGAGCGAGTCACACCACTGGGTACAGTTAGTAATGAATAAACTATGTACATAAATTGTTTTATGTAAATATGTTTTTTCTTTATTGGATGTTAGGGATTTTTCAGGGTCCTGTTGAGTATACGGTACAACCAGTACAACTCTATGTTACTCCACTTTTTGGCCTTTGGCCTTGGCATGGTTTTGCCAATCTGAATAAAACATATTGGATTAAAACTAGATAAGGGTACAGCACAAGATTCAACTAGTTGGTAGAGATACTACAATCTTATTCATTACTGATTTTATAGACACCTCCTTTTTTATATATGTATACACGATGATTTTTAATCGGTGATCAGGAACCAATTTTTCTCATTCAGTAAATGATGGCGATCACGTTTAAGTCGAAATTACATGATACCAATTTTTGTTTTTCCTTAATATTTTTTGTTTTGAAAATATCTTTTAATTGGAAATTATTGTCACCCTACTAATAGTTTAGTCTATGAGCTTAAATCCTCTTTCAAAAAGCAGTTTCATAAACAAAATATCAAGATTAAACTTATGAGTAATAAGTTGTCATTGTCAAGTGCATAACAAAGTCAAAATACGAAATAAAAATTGTTTGAAAGCGTAAATATCGGAAAGATACAAAAAATCATACCTGAACCATATCCGATTTCTAATATCAAGCGTTACGATATGATTCGTTTGTCAATACAGACTAACAGCTCACGACGAACTCAAGAATTGTTCCACGTGATTCATCCAAATGTACCAATTCCCACACACAGTCTCATAAATCGCCTAAAACAAAACCTGCGTGACTTCGGCCAGTTCACAGTGCCAGGGCACGCTCAAGCACCAGGCCGACCTCTGCGTCATCCTGGAAACCTGGATAGACGCATCTTACAGTACTTTGCTCGGGATCCCCGTAGGAGCACTAGGCAAGCAGCGAGAACATTTCATGTGAGTCAATCCTTCGTGTGGCGACTACTTAACTCTTCCGAATTGCATCCTTTTCACTTTCGGCCTGTACAAGATATTTTAGCACCGGATTTAGAGGGAAGGATGGCATTCTGTCAATGGTATCTTGAAAATCTTGAAACTAATATCCTGTGGTCGGATGAATCGACCTTCATGCGGGTTGGCCAATTTAATGTCCACAATGAGCACTTTTGGGCTGCGGAAATTCCACGTCAGAAGAAATGCTTTCCAACTACGATTCACCGATAATGTGTGGGCAGGGATCATTAATGGAACTGTAATTGGACCCCATTTCATTGAAGGCATATTACGCGGAGGAAACTACCTGAACCAGTTGACAAGAGCTATTGGACAAAGTGCCACTGCAGTCTTTACAGAACTTACATTTCCAGCACGATGGAGCCCCTGCACATTATGAACATAGGGTTCGCGATTACCTAAACGAATGGGCGGTGGATCGGCCGCGGCGGCCCCATCCCATGGCCTCCACGTAGTCCAGATCTCACTCCATTAGATTTCTATCTGTGTAGTGATGTCAAGCGAATTGTTTATGAACAAGAGGCCAATACCGTAGAAGAACTCCGGCAAAGAATAATATGTACATTCGATGAAATACGAGAAAACCGTTATGATCTTAACAGAATAAAACAGAACCACAGGCGTCGAGCGGAACTCTGTCGAGAACAAAACGGTGGTCATTTTGAACACTTATTAAATTATGTTTAAGATTAACTTTTCTCCGTTTTTGAGTTAGAAGTTTTTTTATTTTATTGAATTATATGGTTATTAAATTATTTTCGTTTCACTTATTCACATTCATTACATGTTAGCCAAGCCAACAGATTATTAAATGAGCTTAATGTTAATAATTAATATCGTATCAATTATTCTTATTATTGTCTAGTCTTGGTCGAGTCCACGTCGAGTCGGTGTAGGGAAAAGTTTATTGACATAAGATCTATCAAATTTCCCGCCAAGGTGATGGCACTTGACGTATCTACTTTACTTCAATAAGAATGTAGGATGACCATGTATCCAGTGGTTACTGATTTCAATAAAATCATTAATTAAAATACTTAAACAGCATGGAAATTGCGTGAGACATCATCTAATAAATTAGGATTTAGCTGTTTATCAATATTTTTCAACTCCTGATCACCGATTAAAAATCATCGT
The DNA here is from genome assembly GCA_905147355.2 of Apotomis turbidana. Taxonomy (NCBI): domain Eukaryota; kingdom Metazoa; phylum Arthropoda; class Insecta; order Lepidoptera; family Tortricidae; genus Apotomis; species Apotomis turbidana. The sequence goes on from LR990281.1 coordinate 13,058,167, forward strand.
GTATATCATGTAGGAACTTTTTTTTTATATTGGTTGGTCAACTATTTGGATAGATAACAAACGGCTGGCAAATACAATATATTAGACACTTCATTGACAGCAAAAAGGGAATAACACCTACTTAAGATAAGTGTAATAAAATAAAAACCCATAAAATAAGACAAGATAACAGTAATCTAACAAAATTATGAAATATCATTAAAGGGAATTACTTTAATGTAAAAAGTGGTGTTCTGTATATTGAGATCAGTAAAATGGCAAAATAAGAAAGTTGATTTCTGGAAAAAGGAGGAAAGACAAATCATCTAAACGATGGTGAAGAACAGTCCAAGATAGGCCTAGCGGTTTATGTAAAAAAAACAACCTTGTGAAAGGCCAACCAAAATGTATGAATTAATTCATATCACAGAATAGGCTGTTATTCTTATACTACAACATCATAATATGGATATTCACCTGGGTTGCCCTGGGTTCTCAATGTCATAAGTAAATTGATTTTTCTTCACAACATTCCAAAGCGAATCTTCATCAACACAAACTTCGTTTTGTGGGCAAGGGATGCGTCTAAAGAAATCCTGTCCACCGGCATTGCACTTTGGGTGATAAGCTGATGTATTTAAATTCTGGAACATAACTTGACATGCCAGTTCTTTGTTTTCAATATGTCGATTTTTATAATAATGAAGGAAATGACGCCGGTCCAAGACAGCAAATGTAATAGGGTACATGAAATGCTCCTTGGACGTGATATTGCCGAAAATGAATCCATATGTTTCCTTCTGGTAATGGATATCAGTTTTTTGGAAGCCAAATTTGACTAGGAATTTGAAGAACTCGTCGGTAGAAAATTCACCCTTAACATGCATAGACGACACATTGTGTAGCAGGAGGTAGAAGCACAAAACGAATACTGATTTAATTAACATCTCGAACACTTTTTGTCTTGATACACGACCCTACATCATTCTGTTAACAATCAGATCTGATTGAATTTTATAAATACCATTACTTGTAACTACATTTATCATATAAAACAAGTAAAATGCCACGTGTTAAACATTGTGCTACACTAAATAATAAAACAAATTCTTCAATTCTCTCCTCCCATTTGGTGGCACAACACAAATCTCAAGGAGTTAGTCGTCTCGCTCAAGTCTCGCTCATCTCGCCTCGGTCGGTTGACATGACATTATTGACATTTGACATGACAGATTTAAGGACCATCGACAAGCGTTATCTATAACAAAACTTTTTAAGCCTGTTATAAGCGATCAAACTTCCGACGCCCGTACTGCGGCCTAAGGGAACTGAAAGTTTAAATATCGTATGTTGCATGGACCAAGTATCTCCGTATGTTAAATATATTGTTTTTGCTCACTTTTTGCTGGAGTCCGGAGAGAGATGAGCAGTGCGTTCCATTGTGCCACGGTGATGTACGACTGTCGGTGGTTTGGTCGTCTATAAAAACCTTAAAAATATAGCCATAGCCAATTGCAATACCTATACATACCTACCTACCCGACAGTCCGACCGACATACAGTACAGTACAGCAGAGAAGCATTGAAATATGGCGGATAGAGATACAGCAGACTGAGTTTTAGTACTTGCGAATTTTATATTTTAGATATTTTATTAGAATTTCACACTTCCATTTGCAATAGGAGTAGATTTTCGTTAAATATTTTTTTTACGTAACCACATATAGTAATTACCTTCAGGAAACGATGAACAATTGTGCCCTAGTAACTGTCATTACTCTCGCCCATTTCCTTTGTGAACTAAATTGCTCTTTTTCAAAGTGTCCGCGAAGTTATGCTGAACTATGACTTACAGCTGAAGTGATAATGTTATTTGAGTGATCTAACTTCCTATATCAATGTTTTCAAAGTGCATGTTTGGAGACCGTTGGGCGATTTACAGGCGGAAGTAGTCCTAGTAGTGGAAGCCGGATTCGAGTTAGATATTGAGCTTATTAAGTGCAGTTTAATAGTTTGTGACATCCGGTGCTTATAATGAAATAATGGTTGAAATAGGCGCCCCTCCGCAGCCTCCCGAAGAAAGTCTCGAAAACTGTGAATGGTACTGGGGTGACATCACAAGGTAAGCTCCCTTTAAAAGTCTTACTGGCATGTTTTAGTATGGTTTCTTCTACCATAAATTTAAAAAATCCTAAATCTTAGTAGTGTACATTCTTCTGATTACTATTTACTATGTTATCTTACAGTACTCTTTAAGTACCTACATATAAAATGCCCATAAGCATGTTTAAATATGAGGACCAAAAAATTACTTAATTAATATCTACTAAATTTGCCATGTTCTATAAAAATACTAATAACATTTTCATTTAATCCATTTTTAAATGTGATCTACTTTTTATGGAATAATAGAGCACATGAATTATTTACTTAATATACCCATACATAGTAACTTAAAGAGGCCAAAGACATACAGGAGTGCTACATTATGACTTATATGTATAGTTGGCATAAAATCACTCTCCTGACATCATGACTCAGTTTAAAATAACTTGTTATAAAATAAGTGTTCATTGTTTATAGGTTAACACTTGATATTGGACACATGAACTAGTTACTTATCTCTTTGATGCCTAATACCCTATTGATATAAGATTTTTGTGTTAATTCATCTATCAATATCCTTAAATAACACTTCTACATTGTTATGTGTAATATAATGGTAGAAGTTAATAATGAAATTGTATTTACAAATAACATGTATTCAAATTCAACAAAATCAAATTGAAATTGAAGAGATATTGTAATTTCTATGACGAAATTATGGTCATAATAGTTATTTAACTGTAATATTGTTTAACATGATAAATACTTTTAATGAGAATCATGGCAAATCTCCTTAAAAATAAACCCCAATCAGTGTGAAATATAACTTACTCAGTGTAACTGATTTCTTAACATATTACAAGTAAAAATTGGCCATATTGGCTATTATAAAATAACCTAGACTCTTATCTCTAAACTATTGCATAGCAACAAGCAATAGTGACCTGCTAGGCTAGTTAGGATTAATTTTAAATTGCATAAGATTTCTAGAAACTTGGTCATTTCTAAGTTTATGATGAAATTCCTTGCTAGTGTTTGATAAGAATTCTACTTGTCCTTTGGAATGAACTTTAACATTATGTAATAAAAATCTCCTTATTAAGTAATTGTACAAACATATTTATGACAAATTCAGCTTAAACATGGTTTAAAAATAATGACACAAAGGTAAATCAAATTAAGAAAGAAAAATTGAATGCGATCTACTACAATGTAAGCGGAATTTGAACCCGCGACCTCTGCGTTTCCGCTTTTTGCTGTAAAGCAATGGGGATTGGGGATTGTGCGTGTAAAGCGCACATCCTAGGGTATGGCCGATGCGCATAAGCATTTCAAAAACATATATGACGCAGAGGGCGCTCCCGTAGCGTAAAGAATTAAGGGATGAAAGATTTGGTGTGATTGACGTAGCGATCTAATAGCTCAGTTGGAAGAGCAATGCGCCACATTCAATTTTTCTTTCTTAATTTACCTTTGTATCATTATTTATAAAAATAAAAATGTGGTATTACCACATAAAAAATATGAATCGATAAAAAGATTCTATACAAATATGGTTTAAAAACTAAATATGGTTTGCCCCTTTGGAAAATACCTCCTGTAATTAAAAATATTTTACTTCACTACTGGCCACTCTTGTTCATAACAACTGCTACATCATTTTCAGTGGCTCAGTATTCACCTCTTTTTTTTTTATGAACCCATAAATATAGATAATTAAATATCAGAAAACAATCTTATACGAAGAAATGTAGTTGTATCCATAATCGAATCTGGATAATAACTTTGTTTCAATATTGTTAATGAATCTTCAAAATGTATATTTACAGAGATGAGGCGAATGAAAAACTTCGAGATACCCCTGATGGCACCTTCCTAGTTCGCAATGCATCAAATAAGGGCAGTGGGTATACTTTGACAGTAAGAAAGGGAGGAACTAACAAACTGATAAAGATATACTACCAAGATGGAATGTACGGATTCTGTGAACCCTTCCAATTTTCATCTGTGGTGGAATTGGTTAGATTCTACACACAGTGCTCCCTGGCACACTGCAACCGTAACTTGGATATCACACTCATGTACCCTTTGTTAAGATCTCAGGAAAATGATGGAGGTGAAAATGACAGTGATGAATCATTGGAAGCTGAATATAAAAACATCCATAAACAATATGTCCTCAAAACGAGGAACTTTGATGAATGTTCTGACAAATACATGAGGCTGAGGGAAGAAGTCAAAGCTAAGAAACAAGCCCTAGACGCATTTAATGAAACTGTAAAAGTGTGTGAGGAACATCTTAGATATCAAGATGAAATGCAGTCACAAGCTCAGCCACACGAAAAAAAAGATCTTATTCAGAATAACAAACAGTTAATATCAAGGGTCAATAGTTTGAAGCAAGCAAGTATGGATCTACACAACTTACTTCGTATCACTGTCAAGGAGAACTTAAAGTTAGAGAGAGAAATAACTCAACTTAAGCCGCAAATTGTAGATCTTTTTAAGAAAAAAGATCTGCACAAGATGTAAGTACACATATGTTATAGTCCTATTTTAACATGTTTGGTGATACTACATCCATTTTTTTGGGCTGGACACGGCGCCAAGCTATCTCTATATTAATTTCCACCTGTTAGACATTTGAAATGTTGTCAATTAACAGCACACGTCAGTGAAAGTATTTTAATAATTTTACCTATGTCCTTTCTTTCTTATAGCTTAACTGTTTTAATAAGATAAATTAATTCCATTGTTGATGACTTCAGATGGCTCCAGAGGCGTGGTAAGACTGATGAATACTTGACAAATTTAGAAGAGGATAACATTCACAAACTAGAAGAGTTATATGCCCATCGGGAAATGAAAAGTTGGATGGAAGAGAACTGTACTCGTGCCCGAGCTGAGAAAATTCTAGATGGCAAACCTCAAGGCACATTTTTAATTCGTCCTAATTCTAGAGGACAACTTGCATTATCCATATGTTGCAACAACATGGTCTACCATTGCATTATCTATAAGACTGAACGAGGTTATGGATTTGCTGAACCATACAATGTCTACAAGTAAGTTAAAAGTCTAGTCCAGAAATATCTGCCTTAAATTAGTTAACTTTATTCATGCCATTCAATAAATTGCTTGCTCAACATAATAATTTACTTTACACCAAATATCAACACGTAACACGAATCTTAAATTTAATCAAAAAAAAATTGTAATGGTAATAAAATAGTAACTAGTACTGTACAATGCTTTTTTGCTGAAAGTATATTGTTTGGATTAATTTTAATTTGTCATAGTCATTGTAATGAATAATTATTGTTAACAAACATAAATTTTTCCTTTTATAATATTATCCTTAATACTGGCAATGTGTTTGCAATCGTATAATCCGATATTGAGTATTAGAAATTAAATTGGTTTTATATTTTTCTTATGTACCTATTATTATCATTTATTAATTTCAATGGTATACTGATCTTCTTTTGTTATTTCAGGACACTGAATGAGCTTGTTCTACATTACGCTATCAACTCGTTAGACGAACACAATGACCAATTGAAAACCACCCTAAAGTATCCCATTAATGCTCACTTGGTAAGCAAACCAGAGAAGAAACAGTCACATGAAAGTGAACACCTGGAGCCGCACACACACGCACACTTGAATCGAGAATTCCAGCAAATGGAGTTGCAGGCGTCACACCAACAGAGACCAAGGCAGTAGCACTCCTCAATGCCTAAATGTGAGTTTTGCTGATTAATCTAGTCTTCTATTTTTATAAATAGAAAGATTAGCGTAAGCTGATGAAATATTGTGTGATTAGGATATCATGAGAATCAAGTCATTCCTGTAAGTATTGACACATTGATCTCATGTTTTCACAAAATCAGCTTTGTAGCGGCCTGGTCGTTTAATCTTTGATGTTATCATTAACAACTAGGCTAAACGCCTCAATCGGATCTGAATAAGGCTATCTGAATAATTATGTGATGGTATCAATAACTATGCATATGGTCATGTGATATTTTCAAATGCTTATTGTATACTACTATCACAAGAGTTTACGTTTAAAGTCGAATGATGGCCCAATCAACAACGAAAGTATAAATTTGTATTGCGTCCAGTTTTTGATGAATTTGCTTGGGAAGTTTTTAGGGGCGCGATATTATTAGAGTCGAGGGAACAGACAGAAGAAAAGTATTGTATGTAGTATATTTAAGTTGCATGCTTCGTCTGTAGTTAGCCTTAGGGAGAAACTTATTTCAGAAGAGAGAGTACCAAAAATGTGTCATGTAAATGTTGATGCGTGAAAACCAGTGAACTCTGGATTCGAATGTTATTTAATACTTGATTTGTTATTTGTGTTTGCTAATGTGATATTAATTTGTTAAAGTCATTTAGGCGCGGGAATTATGAACTGCTTACCACTAAAGGTAAATGTACAAGTAATTGAGATTGATCAAGATCATCTGATGTATTTTCTCGTCATTCATTCCTCAGTAATGTACCATGACCATGACACATGTTGCTAATGTCGATCAGGACTATTCAGGACACTCACATCCTCGAATGTAAATATTATGGAAACTGTGAATTATATAAAAAAATGAAGGACTTTCAAGATTATTAGTAGTATTAGAGTTAAAATTATTTTATATTGTTTAGTTCGTGTGTGTACACATCAAAAAAACATATTCGGCAACGGCATATCTCAGTTCAATGGTTCTGTTAGTAGATATTAATAAAAAAAAATCGTGGACAAGAGCAATTGCTTTATGGTTTTAAGAGCAATTTAAATGGGCGAGTGAACAATGAAGAAATTGTTGGATCAATAATGGACTGTTTTTTTATTGATACTTGTTTTCTTAACAAAAAACCGATCCTCTCATTTCATCATAGTGGTGAGTTATTTGCATTTTGTGGTAGGTTTATTACGCAACTTTTAAAAAGTGAATAAAAAAAACTACAAACAATAGCCACTGCGCTAGTAACGATAACTCCCCGTTTACTGGTCTTTATGACTCATGTGATAGTAATTAATAACATTTCTTCATATAATATATTTAATCGATTTTTAGACTGTATTGTGTGTATAAAAGAGCATTGTCATTTTATATGGATTAAAGTTTTTTATTTTTTTGTAATTTGAACAAAGAAACTATGTATTTTTCAATTGTTTAGGTACCTTATAAGTCATTGGTTTAACTTATAACTCTGATAAGTAAGTGGTTCGCTTGTCGCTGTATTATATTTATATTTCATATGCTTTCTATTATATGCGCGCACTAACAAAAACTTTGTTTTATGGAAAACGAAAATTGTAATTCTCTTCGCAGCGCCGAGAGCCCAGCGGTTGATTAGGGTAAAGCACAGACAACCCCCACTAGACGGAGCATGTAAGGCGACCCGCGCGCACCAACGATATGGTACGGCAGAACATTAAAGTATGAACACGGCGGCCACCGTTTAGTTGCGTCCATGTTTATGATCCATGCGTACGTCAACGAAAAAAGAAATTAAATAAATAACATGGTAAATTGTAGTGTTAAGTGGTGTAGAGAGACCTCATAAACATGGACGCAACTAAACGGTGGCCGCCATGTTGATACTTTAATGTTCTGCCGTACCATATCGTTGGTGCGCGCGGGTCGCCTTACATGTGCCTTACATGCTCCGTCTAGTGGGGGTGGTCTGTGGGGTAAAGCCAGATCTTTAATATTTTTACTATTCGCTTGTTTTTTTTTCGCCTATCACGGCCTGGCGCCTAGAGTGGCCTCTCCACTAGTTCTACCATAGGGCGGGCGATGATTCTTCATTTTGTATGAAAAACTTGGTGATAATAATGTTGAATCATTTATACGATTTTTATGAATGCGCGTAAGATATTCCTGTAAAATTTTGCAGGGTCCGTGATTTTGTATGTTATGGTCTACTAGACTTACTCGATATTTCCAATCTCAGTTAAGATACATACCCACTTCGCCAATAACAGGCGTCAAACTTGCCACATTAATGTTAAACATGTACGTTCAAGTATGTGTGGTTGTTTTAATCTGAGTGGCTTAGGCTCATAAAACTCACTTTCCCAAAATGTGCACTTTTTCTAAAGGAACACTTGTTTAGAAGGACCACTTTCTCGGAAAGCGCACTGTCCTAAAAAGTACATTTCCCTATTGGTACACTTTCTCAGGAAAAGCACATTCTTAGAAGGTGCACTTTCCCATAAAGTGCACTTTGTTAGACGGTGCACTTCCCCAGAAAGTGAACTTTCCCATAAAGTGCACTTTGTTAGACGGTGCACTTCCCCAGAAAGTGAACTTTCCCAAAAAGTGCACTTTCTTAAATGGAGCACTTTCTCAAATAGAGTACTTTCTTAGATGGTCCACTTTTCCAAATGAGCCGTTTCAAATCCGGTATCTAAATTTGAAAACGAGGTACCCATCTAGATGTTTGCACTCCATGCTTGTGACAACAAATCGCCATCATGGCTTAGGGGAAAACTTTGTGGTGAAGATGACATTTTTGGCTAGTGAATATTTTGGGAAAGTGTGCATTTCGAGAAAATGTTCATTTCAGGAAAGTGTGCGTTTTGAGAAAATGTACATTTTGGGAAAGTGAGCGTTTTGAGAAAATGTACATTTTGGGAAAGTGTGCGTTTTGGAAAATGTACTTTTTGGGAACATGCACTTAGGGGAAAAGTGTCCTTAATGGACAAGTGTACATTTTGGGAGTGTACATTTTGCGGAAAGTGTTTTTTTTTTAGCCTAAGCCAGTAATCTATTCTTGTCAATTATTGATTGATTATTTGAAAATTGAAACTGAATTCACCATTTATGGTAATTCTCAAGGTCGTAATCATTAAGTAGTGTTAGTGTAGGTAGGTTTAACAAATTAATTGATAAAAATTTGTTACGAATTAAAGTACCTATTCTTGAAAGCGATTAGTTACTCAGAACTCCAATTGGGCGACGAACTTTTTGTGAATCACAAATTAGTTGGTGGCACTTTTCGCCAAACCGCCTTTCTGTGACAATATTGCACAATACATAGGTAGGCTTTATTTTGAACACTTATTATTTCACAGGATAAAGGCCTAATTCATGGCTTATAAATGATGTTACCGAACATGACAACTTTTTCAACCAAGGAAATTAGAATTAGTAGCAAAACCATGGAATCAGCCAGTGAAGTTATGACATAGCTGAGGCTTTCCTGAATTGGCTAATAACTTACATAGAAACACCTATTTAAAAAACGCTCTTTAATCTGCGAGAAACAATACAAACATTTTCTAAGGTATAATTGATAACACCTTTTTATGGCAAGGGTATACATACGATTGATTAGGCACATAAGGTGCAGGCGCCATCTATATATTACGAGTAGGTATGTTGTGTTATTCATATTGCTGGTGATGAGCCTCTTTTTTACATTACGTCATTCTAGATTGGGAATGACTATGATTTTTAACTAACAAAGATATCCCTATCTCTTGCCACAATATTTTTGAACCAACAGAGAGTATTAAAGTTATTTTGAAATAACGAGAATACATCTGCTTCATATTGCTGCGGTTTTCCTCGGTACAGCAGCATCACTGAAGTAATTCAAGGATTGTGGTTGTAATTTTTGTGGCCTAGTTACAGTAACCGTGAATAAAAGATATCACAGTCTGTGGCAATAAGTCATGGCATGTCCACGGATAGAAAGCTATTTTATTCTGTAATGAGCTTACAGAATAAAATGGCTTTCTATCTAAACTAATAAGTTCTAATAACCAAAATTACTGCCTACTAATTCCTGTTGTACAACTTTTAATACAGGTTAATAACCGATAATATGAATTAAGATTAACTGGAGTTCAAAATACAAATGCTATACATATAATATATAGGTATCATTTATTACCCTGATTGCAATTGTAGTTTATACCAAAAAACGTGTATTTAAAATATTTAATATTTTCCTCATTCACACAAAACGTAGTCATGCCTACACAGACGTCCCTGCAAAGATTATACGATGCAAACTTTATTCACAGTATTAGGTGCAATATTTTTTTATAAATCTTTGTGCAATCTATAAACTTGGTGTATTGGGGTGACTTAATTATCTATAGTATTTCTTTTAAGTGACCTTCTTATTCCGTGCTCCGAGTAACTTGGAAAGATGTGTAAAGAATTGTGATGTAGTGTTTACGATCAAGTGTCGCGTTTTGAAAATACCAATAACTTGCTTGGAATTGTTACAGATAAAGATGACCTATGATATGTCGGCCATAAACTATTATTTTCTTTCCCTTACTTGATAACCCCATATTGATTTAATTCTGCGTGAATTAATGTCAATGCATGTAGTAAAGAAACCAACCCGGGAAAACCTAACTTATAGCAAAAGTGTTCGAACTAATATAGTTATAATAACTGTATAATGAGATTTTATATATCGTTTTATGAGTTGAATACATACTCAAACCATTAATACAAAGATCAAAGCTTAAAGAAACATTGAAAAAAGAGCTACCTGGTGGTAGAGACCGGGAATCGACCACGGTACCTCTGGATTACCGGTCCATCGCGTTAACCACTTCGCTACCCTAGCTCCAGGTAGACCTGACGAATTTTTCCTTATGCTTTGTGTGTCGATCCTTGCATTGTTTATTTGAAAGGTTTTTACACCTTATGTTAATAAAAATTGTGGTGTACCCACATAAAAAATAGAGACATTACATGTTTCATAAATTTATAAGGTATGTATTCAGTCAACATGATTAATGAATGATTATTTAAGAAAGTCAAGTATTACAATATGGAGTTTTAAGGTTTCACATAAATTCGGGGAAAGAAAATGGCAGTAAATGTTGTTGCACATTATATTTGTGTAATTTAAATTTATTTATCATCATAAGTTATAAAAGTTTAATATAATGAGATTTATTGGAGTTATTTTTGTATTTGTGTCATTATAATTATGCATAACTAGAGTCCGAAAGTAGTTGCAGGATGAATGTAATTTCTGTGAAGTAGATGTTTTTGATCTCAAAGGCGAATTTTAAATTTTAAGATAAGGTACCATTAAAGTTAGGTGCAGCCAAATTGGATGCATTCAAGCATAACTGATTCCTTACAGTCGCCATTTTATGTAAAATTATTACTGTAGTATGTTTTAATAAGTGTTAATAAACAAACAAATCTATAATAACTCGTTTTATTGATGTCATCCCTTACTCTTCTTAGTCTTCTTATAGTTGTGAAAGTGTGTTTGATGGCTTTTCCTACCTGCTGTGCTAATACGTAGCAAACTTATTAACGTGATTTTTTGGAATGATGTGTATATGCAATATAGCGCAGATAGGCGCGTGTAATATGGCGAGAGCACAAATCAAAGTCTTCAGTCAAAGATAATACATCAGCGTTTATTATTAACACTAGTACATATTATTGTCAGGGATAACATTATTATTTATTAGATTGGTTAATAAAATGATAAAAATTGGACGAAATGTTTTTTTCTTATTACATAAAAACGAGATATTTTGTGCTTTACAGTGATCCAATTAAGAAAAAAATCAAATTTTATTTAAATTTTTCTGGATTAATTGGTAAAAAAGAAAATTTTAGAATTTTTCATACATAAATTAAATCTACAAATATTGCTTATAGATACGTGAAATCCGTTACTTAGTATCCGTACAATATGTTACATTGTAGTCTTTGCGTACAATCCATACTAATATTATAAATGCGAAAGTGTGTCTGTCTGTCTGTTACCGCTTCACGCTTAAACCGCTGAACCGACTTAGATGAAATTTGGTAAGTATGGAGATAGTTTGAGACCCGGGAAAGGACATAGGATACTTTTCATCCCGAATAAATTTAGTGTTCCAGTGGAATGACGGGTAACGCCGCGGGGCACAGCTAGTGTTTAATATATCTAAAAACACATTTTAGTAAAAAAATGTATACCTACTGAACATAGACTGCCAAAACACTCATCAAAAAAACCGGCCAAGTGCGAGTCGGACTCGCGCACCGAGGGTTCCGTACAAACACTTTCCATCCCTAAGTGCTTAGGTTTGCACCTGGTATGTATAGCGCCCCATATAAATTAGGTACAAAGTTAGGTATTAAAAAAAACTACTTACTAGATCTCGTTCAAAACAATTTTCGTTGGTAGTTTTTATAGTAGGTAATGTACATCATATGTTTTTTTTAGATTTTTCATTTTCTTATTTTAGAAGTTAGAGGGGGGAGGGGTCCAACTTTTTTCCACTTTGGAAGCGTCTGTCACGCAAACTATTCGGCTTAGAAAAAAAATATTTTAGAAACCTTGATATCATTTTTGAAGACCTATCCATAGATACCCCACACGTATGTGTTTGATGAAAAAAAAAATTGAGTTTCAGTTCTAAGTATAGGGAGCCCCCAATATTTATTATTATTTTTTTATGTTTGCATCAAAATCTTAATGCGGTTCACAGAATACATCTACCTACCAAGTTTCAACAGTATAGCTCTTATAGTTTCGGAAAAAAATGGCTGTGACATACGGACGGACAGACAGACGTGACGAATCTATAAGGGTTCCGTTTTTTGCCATTTGGCTACGGAACCCTAAAAACCACCGTTTTGCGATACCTTAAAAAGATGGCGGTAAGCTTTTCAAATTTCTGCCTACTCGTTAATAAACAACTGTACCTCTTTTTTTAGGGTTCCGTAGTCAACTAGGAACCCTTATAGTTTCGCCATGTCCGTCTGTCCGTCCGCGGCTTAGCTCCGTGATCATTAGCACTAGAAAGCTGAAATTTGGTATGAGTATGTGTATGTATCACGCCGACAAAACGGTAAAATAAAAACTAAAAAAATATGTTTTTTTTGGGTACCTCTCCTCTCTTAAGGCGGGGGTGATTTTTTTTTTTCGTTCCAACCCTAGTGTGTGGTGTGTCGTTAAATAGGTCTGTTAAAAATAATAGGGGTCTTTAAACATTACTTTTTGATAAAGTCAGTAGTTTTGTAAATATTCGCTCCGAAAATAAAAAAAAAATAGTGTCCCCCCCCCCCCTCTAACTTTTCAACCACGGGTCAAAAAAATATGGAAAAATTCGTGGAAATGAGGCCTTATAAGGACTTTCAATGAAAACTATATTGAACAAAATCGGTCCATCCGTTTTTGAGTTATCGCAAAATTTCATAATTTTCTTTAAAAGGACGTAAGTTGACCTCCAGAAGGTAATAAGTAATTACAGTTACTTTGGCGTTTACGACCTTTTGCCGTCTTTCCGTCTTTGACCGTCTCTTGTGAAGGATGAGCAAATACGGAACCCTACACTGAGCGTGGCCCGACATGCTCTTGGCCGGTTTTATTTTTAATATACAACCATCAACGTATGACGAAGAAATTGAAAACTGTGGGTTTTTGATGAGTGTTTTGGCAGTCTTTATGTTCAGTACTTAGGTTTTTAGGGTTCCGTACCTCAAAAGGAAAAAACGGAACCCTTATAGGATCACTTTGTTGTCCGTCTGTCCGTCCGTCCGTCTGTCAAGACCCTTTTTCTCAGGAACGCGTGGAGGTATGAAGCTGAAATTTATATCAATTACTCAGGTCTACTGTCCCTTGAAGCTGTGAAAAAATCAAACTTCTAAGCCAACGCAATCAAAAGATACAGCCGTTTATGCCGCAAATTTTCGACACTTGCAAGGGAATCAAAACCTACAGGGTGCTTCCCGTGAACTCAGAATCTTGAAATTTGGTACGAAGCAACGTCTTATAGCATAGATAAAGGAATAATTACGAAAACCATAATTTTTTTTTTTAATACCTAACTTTGCACCTAATTTATATGGGGCGCTATACATACCAGGTGCAAACTTAACTTAACCACTTAGGGATGGAAAGTGTTTGTACGGAACCCTCGGTGCGCGAGTCCGACTCGCACTTGGCCGGTTTTTTTTTTACTAAAATGCGTTTCTACATATGTATATAAAACATTGTAAGCACACTAAGCTGCCCATACGAACAACGTATGGTGCTCAAACCTAGTTTGCCAGAGAGCGATGGAGCGCAGTACTAGGTGTTCGGAGGACTGATCGAATCAGAAACACGGAACCGCGCTCCAAAACTGGCATAGTGGATGTGGGTGTCAAGACCGCAAAACTGAAATGGGACTGGGCTGGACATGTCTGTCGCATGCATCCGGAAAGGTCACAATAGCAACCCAATGGATCCCACAAGATGGATATCGGAACCGAGGCAGGCCGAAAAGGAGATGGCGGGACGATCTGGACGCATTCTGCAAAGAATGGCAGAACCGCAATGGCAATAGGATCGAATGGAGAACAGAAGGATTGGCCGTTGAAAAAATATATATTAAGTATGAAAAATTCACAAATTTTCTTTTTTACCATTTTGTTAGGAAAAAATGTAGTAATTATATTTTTTTTTTTTTTAATAATAATTGGTTCACCGTAAAGCACAAAATATGTTAAAAATATATTTTATTGTCTATGCTCTACCTAGTCTATAAAAGCCGTGACAGCTCCATATTCCAACCAGCGTTGCCAGATGGTTACATTTGTTACATTTTTCGTAACTTTGGACCCTCTCTCGTAACATGTAAGTAACTTTTGATTTCTGGGGAATTTTCGTAACTTTTCAATAGGCTTTGTTAAAAATACTAAAGTGGGAACATTAATTTCGATTCTGAATCCAAATAACATGTACTATCGGGCAAAAATATATCATGTGTATACCACTGAAAAAATTAATGAAAATTTCGATAATGGGTTTCAGTTTTTTTTTTTAATAACGACACCTACGTATACTGATACAAGTGCAAAATCACCATTTTACAGGAGGGCTGTTCAAAGGTATAAAGTGCCATAACTAACTCATACGTTGAAATAATGTAATGAAATTTTCAAATAATTTTAATGAATATATTTTCTTTAAATCTACATATTTACTATTTCAAAATTAATTGTAGTTTTAGTAAAAAATGTAGTTATACCAGTATACGTGAAATTTACGAGTTCTAGTTTTCGGGTATACTGAGACAACTACCACTTGATCCAGTATACGTCGTAAACTGTGATTAGATGAATATGGATAATTATATTATTATTATGCCTATTATGCGACATGGACCATTTATTAGATATATAAACAAACTCAAAGCTCGTGTTTGGATGGATCTGATCTTTTTTGATGGATGAATGTTTTTTAGGGTTCCGTACCCAAAGGGTAAAACGGGACCCTAATACTGAGACTTCGCTGTTCGTCCGTCCGTCCGTCCGTCCGTCTGTCACCAGGCTGTATCTCAAGAACGGTGATAGCTAGACAGTTGAAATTTTCACAGATGATGTATTTCTATTGCCGCTATAACAACAAATGCTAAAAATAAAATAAATATTTAAGGGGGGCTCCCATACAACAAACGGGATTGGTTGCGTAAACTTTGCACCTCATTTGTATGGAGCGCTATACATACCAGGTGCAAACTTAACTTAACCACTTTTTATTAATATCAAAATGTAACTTTCCCAGTAAAAATGTAACTTTTCGAGGAATTAAACGTAACTTATGCCACAATGGCTCTGGCAACACTGATTCCAACCTCTTTTTTCACAATGGCCGCCTTTAACTAGAAACGTAAGCTGTGTATTGTCCTTGTGTCGTCCCAATATATTATTTAAATTATGTGGAATTAATAGATAATCATACACAATGTTGAAGTATTTCGTATGAGTAAATAAACAGACATTGCGATATAAATACGGTTTTATTGAAGTATATCCAGAACCACGTGATAACCACTCCACTGCAGCCACGCACTTTCTAACAGATTATGTGTCCAGGAAGATTTTGGATATATGAAAACGATCAACCGTGAGTAATTGAATTAAGAAACGCAATGTCTAACACCGAAATTAATTCCACTGGGATAAGGACTGTTGGCACCAACATAACCTCTATAGAAAGACTCGAAGGAATAACGAATTATATCAATTGGAAGTTTGCTGTTAAAATGATCCTCACACTAGAAGGTCTGTGGAAATGCGTCGAAGGCGAGGACAATGATCCTGATCGCGACAGCAGGGCGTTGGCCAGAATATGTCTGACCTTGAAGCCGACCCTGTTTCAACATGTGCGGGCCTGCAAAACTTCTAAGGAAGCCTGGAAGAAGCTCGCAGACTGCTTTGAAGACAAGGGCTTGTACCGCCGTGTCCTGCTGCTACGCCAACTTCATCGGGTGGAATATTGTCAATTCGCAACCATGTCGGAGTACATCGACCACGTCATGTGCTTAGTGCAGCAGCTGGAAGACATCGGAAAAACCATCGACGATGCCGAGGTAGCCGAGATCCTGCTATCAGGACTGCCTCAGGAGTATGATGTCATAGTATCCAGTCTTGAAACCGCCTGTTTGACCAACAGCTTAGGTACAGAAGTTGTTCGCATGAGACTGCTTCAAGAGGATCACCGGCGTAAGCAGGAGTCAACATCATCAGCCTATGCGACAAGCTTAAACAAGAAGCGAAGTGGTAGCGGCGTATGCTCCTACTGCAAGAAGCAAGGGCACACTGCGAAGCGCTGCTTCAAGAAGAAGCGTGATCATCGGGACAGTGAGGCGCACACAATGCTGGCCTCAGCTCTCTCAGCGACTACTTCAGCTACGGATTTCATCATCGACTCTGGAGCATCGGCGAACATGGTCAACGACGATGTGCTGCTGACGGATCTCAGAAAAAATCTATGTAACATTTCTGTGGCAAATGGCCAGACGATTAACAGTAATTTTATAGGTAAGTTATCTCTCTCACCTTCTGTTAACTTAGATAATGTTTTAGTTGTTCCTGGTCTTTCAAATAATTTAATATCTGTAAGTCAGATGACAAGTAAAGGTTATGTTGTTGTTTTTGAAAATGATGGGTGTACTGTTTATAAAAATGGGAAAACTACTGGCAACCCGATAATCTCAGCTAGGAAAATAAATGGGCTGTACAAATATACTCTCCAGCAAGGCAGGATCTTACCCCCAGAGCATTCCAAGCCCCTACATCCTAGGCAGGGGACAGTGAGTGCTCACAAGGCTGACTGTTTGCCATTAAGTCTGTGGCATAAGCGACTTGGCCACCTCAATGTAACAGGTATGCGCATGCTGGGTGATGGGAATCAGTGTTGTGGTGTCCTTTTACAGAAAGAAGACAACCTGGGGAGCGGCTGTGTCTCTTGCCTGGCGGGCAAGATGCATAAGGCATCTTTTCCCGTGGCAAGTCAGAGTCGTGCTGCTTCACCACTGGACCTCATCCACTCCGATGTTGCTGGGCCAATGCAAGTCAGCTCGTGGGGCGGAGCCCGCTTCTTGCTGACCTTCACCGATGACTGTACGAGGAAAACCTTCGGATACCTCATGAAGTCGAAGAGTGAGGTGAGTTCTCATTTTATTAATTTTAAAAATATGGTTGAGAAGCAGACAGGGTTGCATATTAAAGTTCTCCGTACTGATAATGGGACGGAATATTGCAATAATAATCTTAGTAGTTTTCTGAAACAAGCAGGCATCATTCACCAAACCTCAGTGGCTTATACTCCCGAACAAAACGGGGTTGCCGAGCGCGTACAGAGGACTGTATTTGAGAAGGCACGCGCCATGCTGCAGGAATCTGGGCTTTCTAATCGGTATTGGGGGGAAGCTGTTATGACAGCAATATACCTGAAAAACAGGAGCCCTACCGCCGCTTTGTCGGGCAAAGTTCCTGAGTGTGTATGGACCGGAGCTCCCGTAGATCTTAGTCATTTGCGCGTGTTTGGCTGTCTGGCTTATTCTCTTATTCCTCAACAAAAGCGACGTAAACTTGATGCAAAGGCTAAGCCTTTCATCTTTGTAGGTTATGGTGAGACTTGCAAAGGTTATCGATTAAGTGACCCATCTGATCCTCGCATAGTAATTTATTCTAGGAATGTTTCCTTTATTGAAAGCGAGTTTTATGCAAAGAATACACAGCTTGAGTCAAAAGAGGCCAAAGAGCATTTTATTTTCAATGACAGACTGAATTTTAATATTGGCTGTAATGATGGAATTTTAAATGATAAGTCAAATAATGAAATTAATTGTGATATTATTTTAGATAATGAATTAAATGATTCAAGTATTCACTGTGATAATGAAATTCCCAATAACAGCTGTGATATTAATAGTAAGTCTAATAATAATTCTAATAATAAGTCTAGTGATAAATCTAACGGTAGTTCCTCTGAAATTTCAGATGCGGATACAACACCACCGCTGTGGTCACCGCTCTCTGACCAGTACTGTACTGGCGAAGACCGCTCTTCCGATGAAGGTGATGAAGATTCTTCTCTGCCAGAACCGGAGTCAGCATGTCGAGGAGGAGGAGGAGCAGAGCCTGTTGCATCGGCAACCACAGATGCGTCTATCCTCCCGCGCCCTGTACGTAGTACCAGAGGTAAACCGCCGCAGAAATTGTCAGACTACGACTTGTCAACTATGCTGGCTGAGGCTAGTTCACTCGACGATCCTGTTTCCTACGAAGACGCCATGAGATCGCCAGATAAAGAAGAATGGTATAAAGCTATAAAATGTGAGTATGACGCTCTTCTTAAAAATAATGTATGGGAATTAGTTGATCGGCCAAAGCATGCTAACGTCATTAAATGTAAATGGGTTTTTAAACGTAAATACGATGCTGCTGGTAAATTTAACAAATATAAAGCGAGATTAGTTGCCCGTGGTTTTAGCCAAAAACAGGGTATTGATTATACAGAAACTCATTCACCAGTCGTAAGTCATTCTACGCTGAGAATTTTATTTTCCCTAGCTACTGAGCTCGATTTACAATGTAATCATATTGACGTTACTACAGCTTTCTTAAACGGTGAACTAGATGAAACCATTTTTATGGAACAGCCAAAGGGCTTTAATAATAATGATAAAGTATGTATGTTAAAGAAAAGCATATACGGCTTGAAGCAAGCCAGTCGCGTGTGGAATTCTAAAATTCATAGCGTTTTATGTGATAATGGGTACAAACAAAGTAAATGTGAGCCCTGTATTTATGTAAAAAGAGCTAAAAATAATTATGTAATATTAGCCCTATATGTCGATGATTTTTATGTGTTTCATAATAACTGCATAGATGATGTTTTGGTATTGTTACAAAAACATTTTGAAATTCGACATTTAGGTCAACTTAAAAATTGTTTAGGTATGAATATAACTAGGCACAATGGCTCTTTAATTTTAGACCAATCAGACTATGTGAAAAGGTTATTGGCTAAGTTTAACATGACTGAGTGTAAGCCTGTCTCTACACCATTAGATGTCAGTACAAAGCTTGATAAATCAGACAAATGTTTAGATGAAAATGTATATATGTACAGACAATTATTAGGTTCCTTAATGTACTTATCAGTCTGTACACGTCCTGATATTTCATTTGCTTGTAGCCAACTTAGCCAATTCAGTACTTGCTTTGATATGGATCATTGGCGCGCTGCTAAACGTGTATTAAGGTACTTAGCGGGCACAATAAATTATGGACTTTATTTTTGTAAAGTAGGTAATTTAAATATATGTGCCTATACTGACGCAGACTGGGCCAACAATCTGTATGATCGTAAGTCTTATACTGGTTTTGTCATTAAAATGGGTGGCAACGTTGTTAACTGGGAAGCTAGAAAACAGCGTTGCATATCTTTGTCGAGTACAGAATCAGAATACCTGGCTATCGGTGATGTATGCAAAGATATATGTTTTGTTCGAAATTTCTTGTCAGAAATTATTGACAAAAATATAGAAGCAGTAGTTTATAACGATAACCAGAGTGCACAAAAGTTGTTACTCGTAAAAGAATACTCACACAAACGAACAAAACACATAGACTTACGCTACCATTTTGTAAAAGATCTTGTACAACAAGGCTTAATTAATGTAAAATATTTACCAACAGATAAAATGGTAGCAGATGTTTTAACAAAACCATTGAGTAGAATAAAACATACTAACTGTGTCTCTGAATTGCGTCTTAAAATTGTTACATAAATAATAAATTATAGGGCTATTTAAGTGTGATGTTTACTTGTGTATTAAGAAAAGGCCATTAGCATTGTATAAATGTCTTTACAGTTTACCATACTGGAGCGATATTATTGTAAAATAATGTACGATGCTATTGCACTGTATACTCTATCCAAGGTAGAGCATAAGGAGGAGTGTTAAAAATATATTTTATTGTCTATGCTCTACCTAGTCTATAAAAGCCGTGACAGCTCCATATTCCAACCTCTTTTTTCACAATGGCCGCCTTTAACTAGAAACGTAAGCTGTGTATTGTCCTTGTGTCGTCCCAATATATTATTTAAATTATGTGGAATTAATAGATAATCATACACAATGTTGAAGTATTTCGTATGAGTAAATAAACAGACATTGCGATATAAATACGGTTTTATTGAAGTATATCCAGAACCACGTGATAACCACTCCACTGCAGCCACGCACTTTCTAACAAAATATCTCGTATTTATTTAAAAACAAAAAAGTCATGCATTTAAGGGTTAAACTAAATCCAGAAAGTGCAGACTTCTGGAAATCGTGGTTCGGAGTAAATAATTAATTTAACAACAGTACGCGTACAGTTACGCCTTCTCTTGGCGTATAAACATTCATATATAAATATATGAAATCCCTGACATATTTACCGAATACATAACATTATAGTCTGGCTAATGAAATATTATTAAAAGTTTTGGCGGGAAATTTAAAAAATCTGCGGCTGGTCACACTTTGTATATTAGGAATTATAGTTTTAATACTAGAAAATATTTTTGATTTTCTATGGACACATATATATATTGACGTGCACTCATAGTCAGATCACATAATTTCTACCACTTAGTACGACAAACGCAAAGTTTACACTCTACCCATATACAAGGTAAAAAATTAAATGAAGCGTAAATAAGACCTAACTCGATAATACCAGGCGGGGCGCACTCCGCGACTAAGGGTGCGTCCACACTTGTATCATTTCGCCGATCCGATCCCCGTTGCGTATCTCCACCGCGTATCGTGCTGTTTGGACGCTCACTGCGGGCACTCCGTATCATTTGCGCCGTCGCGCGAAGAAACGCGTCCACACTTGCCGTATCGTATCCTCGTTGCGTATCGCCGCACCGATCATTTCGGCGTGCAGTAGTTTGGACGCTATCCGTATCGTAGCACCGTATCACCGCCCCGATCATTTTGGCGTTTCGTTTTCGCCGAACATTTCATTTCGTTTGTGATCGTTGTTCTGTGCGGAGTTGCGTCCCATTTAAAAATGTCGCCCGCTGAGATAGCTCACTGAACCTTGGGACAGAAATATTCTTGAGTGGGGGCCGTGTACCGGAAGTCGCAGCGAGGAAGGCCTTCATTTTTGTCATCTGCTCATGGAGATTTAGGACATGACTGTGCTCGTTTTATAATACATAATGCGGCAGAAAGATTCTCGAGTGGAAACCGCGTGCTGGAAGACGCCGCGTGGGGAGGCCTTCGATTAAGGCACCCGCTCACGGAGACATGGCCTTCGTATGACTGTGTTTGTTTTATGGCATGCGGCAGAAAGGTTCTCGAGTGGAAACCGCGTGCCGGAAGACGCCGCATGGAAAGGCCTAACAAAGTAGACAGTCCATCAGTGGTATGGTATTTTTTAATTATCGTAAAGATTAAGGATTAAGAACCAATGACCGCAGCGTGGATCGATGACTCAAATAGCGCCTTTGATGATCGGGCAAAAACCCACTCGAGATGGATCACGGCCGATCCTCACCCCGTATCCTCACCGCGTATCATGAACGAAAGTGTGGACGTCACGCCGTCGCGATCATGCAATGCTTTCGTGATCGCGAGTGTGCGGGGTACTGAAGATACGCGTATCAACATGGATTTCGCGCGAGCGTTGCATGATCGCGACGGCGCGACGTCCACACTTACCGTTCATGATACGCGGTGAAGATACGCGACGGGAATCGGATCGGCGAAATGATACAAGTGTGGACGCACCCTAACGTTTCCCGCTACAAGTACATGCCGGTGGCCGCATGCATGCGGACTATTCAGTGGCTGACACGCTGTCTCGGAACGCACGTACCTACACGATTTTCGCGCGCGTCTCGCTCACGATTTACGTCGCAAGTGAACGTTCCGCATTCATCTGTGGATACCAGTGTTATATTATAATATAAAGTGTTAAAATGAGTAAAAAGACAGCGAAAAGATATTGTATCGCAGCGGGTTGTAGGAACAATGATCGAAATTGGAATCACGCGTTTTTAGTTCTCCCAAGTCCGAAGGATGCTGAAAGGTAAGAAAATGAACATAATATATAATAAGTAGTTACTGAATAATAATAAAAGACATCCTATTGCAGGTGTATCTACTTCCATATTTAACACTGGTTACTCAGAACAATTTTTTATTGTCAATTGTAGATTATTTGCTGATACCTATTTGTCAATTTAAATTCTAGTAAAATAAGTATATCTATTACTAAATCAACAATCATAGAGGTTTTTATAATAATATTTAATATCAAGTTTGTAAAATTACTAGTAATGAATAAACGATTGAGTAATAGTTTGATAGGTAAGTATATAAAATATATAAATAATGAGTTAAAAGAAATGTATTGGAAGAGATCCCTAATAGGGATAAGTTCGCCTTCGTACATGTTTTATTTGTTACTAGCGACCCGCCCCGGCTTCGCACGGTGCGTCCGTGCGTATTTTTAAAGATCTAAGCATACAAAGGGGCAGACAGACAGACATCAGGAAACGACTTTGTTTTATACTAGGTGTGTAGTGATGAATATATATAAATAAATAAATAAATATCGGACAACTAAGCAAAAACAAAATGAAGCTCAAGAATTTAATTGCATGTTAAGGTAACGCATTCGTTGCATTATTTTATTATATTATTCGTTTTAAAATGTTTAAAAATTAAGCTAAACTGTTTTGCGGCCTGGTGGTTTTTTCGTCCAAATTCTGAGATTGATTATTTTATAGTTAAATAATGAAATAATAAATATAATGTATGAAGAATATAAATATATTGCTCTCTATATTGAATGCAAGAAATAAATGGGAAATACATTTTTAATTTTAGTCGTTGACAGCCCTCGCTCTCGGCGACGCGGCAAGCGAGCCAATTCATTTTCACCGTTGGCACGCAGCTTTAACGTTCCGTTTGGATTGCGCTGGGGACGACGACTTGAGAAGGGCCATAAATCATATTTTTTCTGCTAAAAAAAGCGGCTTTTGTAAAGATCAAAGTAGTGTGCCTTCTGTACTTGTACTATTATCTATTCTGTGATAATACCATAAATAATATTAATAATATTAATCCATCACCAAAAAAATACATAAGTACTATGCCAAAAATCAAGTCAATCGGAATGTTACAACTAGTACTAGTATTAAAATAAAAGTATTTATAGAGGACGCACAGACTAAATAAATTGATTAAATCATAGACCTTCATAGAGGATTGGTGATACCACAAGGAAATATCTGTCAACATTATTTGGCTAGCTAGACTATAATAAAATATTTGGTTTTCAGCCTCGTTGCGAAAAAAAAATATTTCGCTGCGAAATGAACATGACAAAAATTTCCAAAAACTTTCTAAATTGCAATATTTGCATATCTATGCCCTATGTTTTTTTTAATTATTCAACAAATCGATGGGTCTGGTGTTGCCTACCTTCGGTTTTTGTTGCTAAATTTAGCAGATCCTGGAAGATGGCACAATAATTATGACCATAAATCTATTTTCAAGTTGTATTTTGAGCTAGCCATATGTACATCCTGCACTCTAGTATGTTAATATGATGTGCCAAGCCGTATTCGAAAAAGACTTACCAGCCTTGTGTTATGTCAAACCATGGATGAATTACTCAAGTTACGTAGGTACCTTTCG
Source organism: Apotomis turbidana (assembly GCA_905147355.2). Classification (NCBI taxonomy): domain Eukaryota; kingdom Metazoa; phylum Arthropoda; class Insecta; order Lepidoptera; family Tortricidae; genus Apotomis; species Apotomis turbidana. The sequence goes on from LR990281.1 coordinate 13,082,234, forward strand.
TTCATTAGCCGATGAAAATTTAACCATATTTCTGACCTACATGGCCTACATCTACAATGATATGATTGACACCGCAAACATTGAATATGATTAATAGGTAGTCGATTTTATATATGTTAGTTCACGGAATTATATAACCTGCTGGACCTCACAAGGTTCTCTATAAAATTATGTTCGTGTTAGTCCCAATCTAGTTTGGTATACTGTGTTTATTAATCAGTGACGAAGATTTAGGGGTTGAAAATGTAAAAAATTAAAAATTTCAGCCATTTTGAACCCACTACTAGTTATGCTCTAATTGTAATATTATATAGGGTACAGAATTTAATATTCAATCCTTTTGGAAACTTAGATGTAGTAGGAGGCCTATTGTACCCAAAAATTGTTCATAAGGTAATATTCAAGGAGCTTGATATCCACTGAGACTGTGTAATCGATTTTAGAAATAGTTTATCGTAACTTAAATAGACATGTTATTTCCCATATCCTTGACAGAGGGGAAATGGTCCGAAAGGCATCTCCAGTAGTTAAATGCTCTATAAGGTTCAAAATTACTTAAGTGGGTACATTTAATGAAATCACACGTTTTTGAACTTTTTATGTTTCATTTTCATTTCATGTGGTGTTTTTGACGTGACAACGTCTTAAATTAGGTTGCGCTCGGAGTCACTCATGAAAAAGTGTAACGCCCGCTCACGTCTGCTACGAGGGCCGGTTGTCCCGCTAAAACTCGAGAACGGCTGAACCGATTTGGCTAATTTTAGTATTGAAATATTCGTGGAAGTCAAGGGAAGGTTTAAACGGTGAGAAAATATTGAATAAATGAGTGGAAAATAATAAAAAGGATTCTAATTCTAATTTTAAAATATGGCTTCCATCAGGTTAATGATGATTTCGCCAATTTCAAGTTTGCTCGTAGAGCATGCCGTTGTTCGGTGAGGTTTTGCTTTTTGTAAAGTGATAGCGATTTACAAAAAACCACGCGGACTATCGGGCCTTGACCCAGGAAGGGCTATGAACGCTTCAAGTTGAATTCTTCATTAGCTATTCACTCATACGTTAGATCACTGCACAATACGCTATCAATACTACACATTGAACAACAAAAATGAATAAATAATGAACAACGCAACTTAAACGCATGCGGCCATCTTAAGTCACAAACCGGAAGTCAATAAAAAGGATAATTTTATATTCCCATACAAATACAAACTGTTCGTACTTACCTGTCAAACATATGATGTTTGTTCCGTCGGTTCGGTATTTTTAGAATAATTACATGTAGATCTAGACTAAATAAGGGTTTGGAATCGACAACATACATGCATAATAGTCTGATTATCGCATATTTAGATTTAAAACATGTAAAATAATGACACTATAATGACATTAATGACACATGTGATGGGTGCGTTCAGAAAGTAACACTTAAAATGTTGTTAGGGAAATTGTGAATGGATATGATACAAATAAATATACTACCGAGAAAAAGACGTTGTCACGTAAAATCTTCCTTCGCCCGTAAAACCGACTTTACAGGCAACCATTTTTTTATTCTTACTTATGTCAATATTATATTTTTTTCCTAGCTAACAATCTTGACAAAAATAAAAAAGCACTCGGTATATTTTTAGACTTAAAAAAAGCTTTCGATACGGTCTCTGTCCCAATAATGATAAAGAAGCTGGAAAACATAGGTATACGAGGTGTACCGCTACAATTAATTCAGGATTATCTGACTAACAGAAAACAAGCGGTAAGAGTGGGAGACCAATACAGCACCGAAGATTCTATGGATTATGGCGTACCTCAAGGCAGTGTGCTTGGGCCTACGCTATTTCTCGTGTACATAGATGACCTATGTAGATTAACACTCACTAACGCTGAAATAATTACTTTTGCCGATGATACTGTAATTTTGTTTCATGGAGAGTCTTGGTCCAATGTCAATAATACTGTTCAAATTGGTTTTAATGTAGTCACTGACTGGTTAAACAAGAATCTACTGACACTTAACCTAACTAACCTCCTGACTTCCAGCGTCCTACACATAGTACATAAACTACAATGAATAGTTAACTGTCAACTATTTTTTATAAGGCTAAAATTAAATTGACAAATTATGAATGCTGGTCGTCAGGAGGCTAAAACTAAATTTATTGCTTTCAGTGTAACTAATAAAAATCGACCACCTGGAGGGTCAATCTTAATTAGGGCACATACTTGTCAAGGTTATACTAGCTGTAATTGCCACCCAATTACCGAATCCCATTCTATAAGGTATTTAGGAATACAAGTTGATAAAAACCTTAGCTGGCAAGAACATATCAATGCCCTTACGGGAAGAGTGAGAAAAATGATATACATCTTTAAAACCCTTCGTCACGTTTGTGACAAAAAGCTACTAACGTCTATTTCCTATGCGTTATGCCAGTCGATAATATCGTACTGCATCATTATCTGGGGAGGTACAACGAAAACTGCAATGCTCAAACTTGAGAGAGCGCCGAGAGTAGTGCTTAAAGTTATGTCGTTCAAAAATTATCGACACCCGACGACAACATTGTATAGTGACACTGCGGTATTAACGGTAAGGCAATTATTTATTAAACAGCTTTTGCTTGAACAACATAAAAATCCACCTAATTTTGCAGCAACACGAAGAAGAAACGATATTGTTTACACGATCCCAGAACATAAAACTAAGTTTGCAAGACGATTTTTCAACATCCTTGGTCCTTGGACCAGTTATTTACAACAAAGTAAGCAAAACTTTGAATTTACGGACACTTACTTTTTACTCCTGTAAATAAATGCTGGATAAATACCTAAAACTGTTAGATTATGAGAATACAGAGCGATTAATTAAATAAGTAGATGGTAAAACTGACACATACACGCGCACATGCACATAGACACATACACACACATGCGCGCGCATTTACGAATACACCCACAGACACAAAATAGTCTCGCCGTGTTGAGATTATGTTTAAGTGTTTAAGTTTCTTTTTATTGTTATTATTATTTTTAATTTTTATTATGTTTAACGTAAGGAGCCCAAAAGACAAGACTCGATCATTTCTTAATTTTCACCACTAGTATCTTTAGACTAATTTATACTTCAAACTTAACATAAAATGTATGTGACAACTTTGCATATACTGCATGTTTACTACTAAGGAACAAAGCTAGAAAACGGCCGAGTTAAGTTGCCCCGCTTCTGCATGCGATATCGCCGACAAGAGGTGCATACTTGTCTCGCCCGTTTAATAGCACCAACTAAAAAATATATCTGTTAATTTCTATACTTACCCACACGTTAGTAATTATAAGTTAATGTATCGTTAATATAAGGTTAGTAGTGTTTGTTACTGTGTAATCTTGCGCTAAAAGACGAGAATGGTGAATCCTGTTCCACCGTGATACAGTTTAAAAACTAGTACGGGGAGCAGAAGACGCTTACTCTCGCTCATTACATTAATCAGCAGTGTAGTACCTAACCACAAAGGTTTTACGTAATAACCGATACATACATGTAAGTAATTTGTAACCTTTACATCGCTCAATAAAGTTATTGTTATTTTATGCTGAAACTAAAACGGAGCATCCGGTATTGTATTTTAGCAAGTTTTAATAGCATTTTAGCATTAAGTGAAGTCCAGAGTTGGCAACACTAATGGACTCCGCCAGACCGCCATTTTGATATCCACGCTTGGGTTCGCTGTTCGCTTCTCTTCCCTTCACGCTCCGACGTAGGAGGTAGAACGCCGGCCATTTGAGTGACAAACAGCTAAATGCGCCGAGGTTATTTTATCTATTCATGTTAATTCTAACTTTTGTGCAGGTTTTATCATCGTGAGTGTTGAATCAAGGGAAATAAAGATAAATGTGATTAGTTGCACACAGGACGTTGTAAAACTAGGTATGTATTTCATGTTTTACGCATGTACTTGTAGTAGGTATGTGTAAATTTTCCAGTTACACACATGTTAACAAACTTTGTACATTTTATTTCAGACCATGTCACGTTACGGTGACTGTAAAGTATATGTCGGAGATTTGGGCAATAATGCCAGCAAGCCCGAACTCGAAGATGCGTTTTCATATTATGGGCCGTTAAGAAATGTTTGGGTGGCAAGGAATCCGCCAGGCTTTGCCTTTGTTGAATTTGAGGATCCCCGAGATGCAGAGGATGCGGTAATTATGATTGTTAAACTATACTACTACTCCTTCATCTTAAGTTTGCACCAGTTGTCTCTAAAGCGTCATGATGCAACTTACATGGACTAAAATAATCATCTTTTATCTTATGCTTTAAAACTATACTACGATGTTTTATATCTATACGTACAATATTGAATAAGCAGTGTGCAGAATATTCGTGTGCTTTAGACCAATTCAAGTGAGTTTAATATTTACAGATCCGTGGATTAGACGGTCGGACGATATGTGGCCGTCGAGCTCGCGTTGAAATGTCCAATGGTAGCCGTGGGTTTGGTGGCCGAGGTCCTCCGCCCCGTTCCCGCCTGCCACCCAGGCCCTATGATGACCGTTGCTATGACTGTGGTGACCGCGGTCATTACGCCCGTGATTGTACTCGTCGCCGTCGTCGCAGGTGACTACAATTTTATTTATTTTGTTAATTTCTCTTCATGGGACACTTAATGTAGCTATGAGCCTTAGAGCTTCACAGCAGCTGATCTTAAGAAATCACCATGAAGCCCAGACAGTGAAATTTTACACTTGTAGAAAAACATTTTCATACTGATGCCATAAACATTAACAGCATAAACAAATGTACACTAGCAATCAAGATCAAGACACACATTTAATATTTTAATCTGTTATTAGCTTTGAATTTCTAATTCAGTCAACTTTAGGCAGCATAGATATACAAATCATTGTTTTGGCTATAACCCTTTACAACCGAGCTGATACGATTGTGCGGGTTAAACTGCAACTGACAATAACCTGACAATAACGTTCAAATTCAATTGCAGTTAACCCGCACGATCGTATCAGCTCGGTTGTAAAGGGTTATGAGAATGATTTGTTTTCTGCAGACAAATTATAAATGTGCATATTAGGGGTGGGTTTGCATTTAGATTCAAAACATTGTTCTGATGTACTATAGATTCCCTCCAAATGTTTTAAGACTCACATAAACCAATGATAACTATGTTATAGGTTATCATTGGCCTGTGCGCCGAGACCGAACTCGTCAGTGTCTGCACTCCTTATTCTCTGCGCTACGTAGCTTTCACTTCGCGGCGTGTACTCCGATTGAGTCGCCCGCATCGGTTACCCCACTCTGCAAACTACGTAGCTACAAGCTACGTGCGCACGTCAATTGTCGTCAACTACATTGAGTGTAACGTTTTCTACGCGTCGCAACGCACGTCTAATGTAATCACTGCGTGCACTCAGTGAGTTACACATTATTCACAGTATTTGAGTTGAGAGCAGACATCTTATTATTACTTATAAATAAGTAAAATTAATTTATTTCTAGTCCTAAGGTAGGTATGGTAAATATCTAATTTTACGCAAGGGCAAGGAGTGGGAAAACAGAAAACCCAGAAAGGAAGCAAAAAATTCCAGCCTCAAATTTGTGGATGGCGGCATAAATTAAAAATGAACTAATTTGTTAATGACATGAAAACTATTAGTAATGAAGTTAACTATTAAGATTAACTTGTATGACATTATTTATTAATTTATCTTATCTATGTTATATATCCTAGTTTTATCCTAATAACTTGCTTTCCCAAGTAAATTTATTCAATTAAATTTTAAAGGAAATATCAGTAAGTATATAAACTACTTATTTTTTCAATGTAGATATAGATATCCTAATTCCTACAGCAATCAATTAGAACTCAATGCTGAATATGTACTTGTGAAAGCAGGCAAAAGATAAGGTCCTCCAGTCTGTAAAAACCTCATAGATAATGAAAATGGAAGATACGTTGGTCCCATATTAGTCATGAAAAAGATGCAGCGTCCACTTGTCGTACTGTGTACACAGAATAAATCCTAAATCACAACCATCCCGTTTTTGTAAGGTGTGATTAATGTAAGAGAGGTTTTTATAGAGTGGCACCATGCAATTTGGTGACTAACATTAGTACTAATGTTTATTTTTAAATGTTTCCAGCCGTTCGAGGTCCCGCCGTCGCACCAGGTCTCGCTCGCCGCGCTCTGGCTCTCGCTCCCGCAGCCGCTCTCGCTCTCGCTCGCGCTCCAAGGGACGCTCCATGTCGCGCTCAAGATCAAGGTCCCCATCCAAAGAATCCAAGAAGTCTAACTAACCACCTTTTGACTTAACAGAATGACTAGCTTTACTGTTTCCACTATGATTTCTTTTGCGTGTTTAAGTAATACAGTATAGATTCTTTGCTGAGGAAGAGATGTCATTCCTTATTTTCTGTAAGATATAACAGGGCTGCAGGTGTATTGATAATGTGATCAATAAAGTGACTTGTGAATTACTGTTTTTTTTTTATTAACCATGCCTTCCATGTGATCCGCTGGCGATGTCCAACAATAACAATATTAATTGAAGTGTAGAGCAAGGAGACACCTGGAATGCGTGTTGCTACGATACTACGGTCCGAGTGAGACAATTTGTCTCACTCTGCTGGGGTAACCAAATGTTTAGCAACAAAGAGACAGGTGCTCATTAGGGTATCTGGCCAAAAAAATTTTTTTTTTAATTTACGGGACACCCCGTAATAATGATCTATAACATTTAAAATGCCTATCGTAATTTTTTTAAGCAAGTTTTAGGGGTTGCTACCGCTAATAATAAAACCTTGGGTAATAGTAATAAAAATCATTTTAAAAATCGTTATTATCTATACTAAACAATGAAATCTACTATGTAAGACATATATTGTGACATGCTAACTTAATTATATAAGAACTTTTCGTTTCAAAATAGAGAACAAAGTAGATTTTTTCGTGTTCGGGAACCTTTTTCTATAGTCTTTAACCAATAATAACAAATATTGTTTTTGTTCTTCATCATTGGTATGTAACTTGTTGTATTCTTCCATGAGTGCTACTCCTCGCTCCGTAATGTCATTTACAACTCGCATGCTATGAACTACTGCCTTGTTGCTTTTATAACTAGCGTCATTATCCCATGCTTCTACACCAGTCTTCAAGAAGTCAGGCGTCATTCCAGTTATCTGAAATAATCTATTTGTGTTGCTTGTGACAAAATCTTCAAGGTTTTTAGTCAAAATTCAATCACTTCCTGGTGTGATTTGTTTAGGACAGTCCTCTAAGCCTTCACGTCGTAAAGCTCTCACCATTTTTTTTGTGTCCTGGCTAATTTTGTCGTAAAAAAATGCTAAACCCACAAGTTCCTCAGACAAATACCACAACTGGTCCATATTTTTTTTCAGAGCTACTGCAGAGCAGATATATAAGGATTTCTCTTCATAAACCTTGGGATATTTTAACAGGTGGAGATCTTTGCCAGGTGCAAATGGTGCAGATTGTACTTCATACCAATATTTGGCATATATTCGCACTGCAAATATGCAAATATCTCGTATGCCGTTCTGATCTTTCCTTGAAATCTTAAGTTGATCTCGAAATAAGTTTTTTTTAACGGATATATCGCTTTTGCCATCCACCTAGCCCTATGCAAGCCTGCAGGAGCTCTGAAGGACGATACATTTTCAGTTGTACCTCCTAAGAATACAATAATCAGTTGTAACAGTTCTTTGTAAATAATCATCTCTCGGATGGTACACCGCCAACTGTTCTTTTGCAAAACTAATGACTGCTCTTGAAATGGGTTCACAATATTTAACCATTGACATATCGGAGGAAACTGTTTTGAAGTCATTTTTATCAATATTTGCCCAGTTGTTTTACTGCAATTTCAGGTCCACTAGAAGGACCTAATGCCAAAAGCACCACGGCTACTAACATTATGTCAAGTATGTGATGCCGGCAGGCCAGCCAAAGCAAATATTTTTCTAATTTTTGTTCTGAAAGGATGCAAGCTCCGTTCCTCTGACCCGTGTTAGACGCAATAAATTCCGAAAATGTAATAGTTTCAAATACGGCTGCTGCTGTCAAGTCTCCTGTGTCTCGGCTTAACTTCAGAACACCAAGAAGTTGCATTGGTCAACACCTTGGCCTGATACCAAAATAGGTAATCGGTCTACTATCTCGAGACCACAGATGTCTTTACCGCGAAATTGCAAGAGTAACGAGTGCGACGCGTGTGTACTCTCTGAACGACCTGAACGGTCAGAGTGCCGAACCCGTGGCGGGTGTCCGGGGGGGAAGGGAGGGGAGAGGTGCACTTAACAAGTGTGCATACGTCGCTTAAAGTGCTTTTCAAGTTAATATTCTAATTATTATAGAATATTTATGTTTTAAGTGGTTTATGCTAACTTCGTTAAAATACAAAAAATAAAAACTTTGTCATTCAGTAGCGACCCCTAAAACTCAATAAAAAAAATTACAGCTTAGTTTTACATCTTGTAGAACATGATCAAAGGGTGTCCGGTTGAAATTTCAAACTTTCGATTTTAAGGACCACCCTAGTGCTCATCCTTACTACATTTTAGACAGCATTCGACGACTTAGGGTTTTAAAACAAGTCCGGGAGCAACGAATCTTTTCACCGTAAAAGTTGAAACACTCGGCTGTAGATGATGCGTAAAAGCAGTCAGTTAATTTAACAAGCGGTGCTTATTTTACGTTTATATATAATATCCTAGATATAGGATATTATAATAACTATATTATTGTATTGAAAATCAGTATTCGAGGGGTGAATTCACAGACAATCCCACTAGACGGAAGGTTCAGTTCGCATCTGAACCCTATCAGCAGACCCCATTATCAGTGGTGAAGAAACATTGAAAATACTAGGGCTGGCACTACACATTAATATTTTTACGTGTATAATTTGGGTTCACTAATGTTTGACCAAAAAACGTTTGACAAATGATCACTTGACCAAACAACGTTTCACCAAATATTCATTAGGCAACTGAGACATTTGAGAAAAGTATCATTTTACAAAAAGTCACTTTACAAATGATTATTTTACAAACACTACACTTGACAAAATATTATTTAACAAAATGTTATTTCATAAAAAGTACTTCTTTGAAACAAAATAAATTTATCTTTATCTCATCTTATCTTATCTTATCTAATACAAAAGGAGCGTTTTTTATGGATATAAAAAAAAAAAACTAACCTATTAACCTAACCCGGCCGAGTCGTATCTGCTCTGAAAGGTGAATCATTTAAAGTTTGAGAATAGGTTGAGGTGAATCAATCACCTTTCAGAGCAGATTATCTTTATCTTTATATTATCTTTAATCTGTATCTACTAATAGAGCAAATTGTACATTTTCGTCAAGTTTGCTCTACGAGTTTTACGGATAGAGCTATTTTTATTTGTTCTGGCGCTTCGCTGACCGCTGCCGCGGTACGCTCGCTTCGCTCGCTCGGCTCGCGCACTGTTGTGGTCGCAGTTCTAACATAACCTAACCCATTAATGTATCTATCCATTTGTCAAATGATTATTTGTAAAATGAAAATATAACATCTGATCATTTGGTGAAGTTAATCATTTGTAAAATGACTTTTTGTAAAATGATCAATTGGCGAAACGTTTTTTTGGTGAAACGTTGTTTGGTCAAGTGATCATTTGTCAAACGTTTTTTGGTCAAACGATAGGACACCGTATAATTTGATACACCTATTTGATAAAAAAAAACCGGCCAAGAGCATGTTGGGCCACGCTCAGTGTAGGGTTCCGTAGTTGCCCGTCCTTCACGATAGACGAAAATTACGAAAATGATTTCAAGCTCTATAAAAAGGTCGTAAACGCCAAGAAAACAGTAATTACTTATTACCTTTCGGAAGTTATCGATTATACGCGCCAGATTGAGCGAAATGTTTTAATATAGTATGGCATTAACAAATATGTGTAACGTTCGAAGTGTAGGGACACCGCGCGGCACTTACGTCATTTTAAAGAAAATTATGAAATTTTGCAATAACTCAAAAACGGCTCGACCGATTTTATTCAATATAGTTTTCATTGAAAGTACTTATAAGGCTTCATTTACTTGAATTTTTCCATAATTTTTTGACCCGTCTTTAAAAAGTTAGAGGGGGGGCACTATTTTTTTTTATTTTCGGAGCGAATATTTACAAAACTGCTGACTTTATCGAATAATAATGTTTGGAGACCCCTATTATTTTTAAAAGACCTATTCAACGACACCCCACACACTAGTTTTGGAACGAAAAAAAAATATCACCCCCACTTTAGGTGTACGGGAGGTACCCGAAAAAAACATTTTTTTTTTACCGTTTTGTCGGCGTGATACATACACATACTCATACCAAATTTCAGCTTTCTAGTACTAATGATCACGGAGCTAAGCCGCGGACGGACAGACAGGCGGACATGGCGAAACTATAAGGGTTCCTAGTTGACTACGGAACCCTAATACCTAGGTACTTATTTTATGCATAGGTATATATATTATAATATGAAGCCAATTGTCTTAAAAAAGGTTCCATTTGATTGTTGAACTCTATAATAATAATGATACAAAATTTACATTTATTTGTCAAAATATGTTAGATGTCATATAAAAACTTAATTTTTTTGTTCAGTAAAAAATTTAAAAATATGAATTTCCTGGATAATCGTGCTGAATTTTCTCAGTTTAAAATGGAGCTAATGGCAAAACTGGAAATGAACCGGTAAATAAACAGGTCTGTTGTTTTATTCACAATTTTACCATCCACATATCAGACGATTAACGTTAACTAAAATATATATCTAGGTATATATCAGCGACTGATCTTAGATCTAACAAAATCCAATAAACCAAAGTATTAATATCTATTAATTTGTTTTATTCGGTGAATTTCGGCCTTTACGTAGTAGTAACTATCAGTGAAATATAATATGTAAAACTGTGAATCATAAATCTGGAAACTAATTTTTTACCTATTTCCTGTATATTTCGTAACATTTGTATACACAGATTCAGTGAAAATGCAATAATAAGCCAAAAATATTGTGTTTTATTTTAAATTGTTCTTAGCGACATTTATACCAGTATGTCTAATGTACACGAATTAAATGAACATTGTGTGACAACCCTATAATTCGATTTCAATGAATTTTCACCACTGATAAGTGATAACGGGGTCTGCCTATCAGTATAGCCTTTGTAAATACGCACACTATTTACAAAGGCTATACTGATAGGGTTCAGATGCGCACTGAACCAGATTATCTTTTGTTTGAACATAACTTAACAAAACCCTAATCTGGTATAGTACAGAAATGTACTGTAATCGTATAGAATTTATTAACTAAATTCAAAAGGATATTGCTGCTACAAATGCTAGTCTGTTGCAATCTAAAACTTAAATAATATTTTAGTAACGACTCCGATCTTATTAAATAAATTTCAATTCATGCAAATTAGGTACAACAATGCCTAAGCTTTTTTAGGGTTCCGTAGTCAACTAGGAACCCTTATAGTTTCGCCATGTCCGTCTGTCTGTCCGTCCGCGGCTTAGCTCCGTGATCATTAGTATTAGAAAGCTGAAATATGGTATGAGTAGGTACATACACATGTATGTATCACGTTTTTTCGGGTTCCCTTTATCTTGCATAATATCGATTCTCTGAAATACATTTCGCATAGCAGCTATCACCTTTAGCGGCTGGCGACAATATTAAATAGCTGACCGACGAGGATCCCGCGCTCTCGCCGAAAATGGTCACCGAATCTGGGTTGCCGCCAAAATATTTGATGTTATTGTTGACCAGTCTGAGACGCAAAGATGACCACCCCGTCAAGAAAGCCCTTAATATCCCCGACCGACCGAGAGGAAGAGGACGACCGCCTGCCACCTGGTGGGCGAATATGCAAAAAGAGATCCAACAAGCGAACCTGAGCATAGAGACAAGCCAGAACAGAGCACTCTGGCGCATACGTACAAGGAGACCCGACCCCAGATAAACTGGGAAGAGGGGTGGCCAAAGAAGATTGTTGACCCATTTAAGTGCAGCTACTTGGTCTTTCAAGCCTGCGTTCCCTGGTGCGCCTTTGATTCTGAGGCACAGGACACCAAAAGGGCCTAACCGATAGTTGACAGTTACAACGATAACGCCTTTTTTGACGAGCAGTCGAGGGTTATAGATATAGGCGCTGCTGCTTCCCGTCTTGTAGCCTCCGCCGTGAATGAATACCATGACGGGGTACAGCCGCTTGGAGTTGCCTTGGCCGGGGGTGTAAACGTTGAGGATCAGGCAGTCTTCTACACCCATGGGCAGCTGCAGGCGCTCGTGGTACTGCGCGCAGATGACACTGGTGTCGGAGGCGTTGAACACGCCCAGCCAGCGCGGTGGCGGGCCTGCATCCTGTGAGAATCACATTTATATTTTTATTTAGCAGAAAAGATAAATGAATGGGAATTTAAAGTCAAAATAGACCGAAAAATCATTATCGCCTATAGAACCGGATTCCCACCGCCTTGCCCATTTTAGAGCGTTTTAGCACTAATCTCTATTGTTCAAATTGAAGAGAATAACTTAGGTTATCCAATTCTGCTCCGGATTGCTCAAAAAGTTATTGACGCCACGCCACAGATCCATTTTGAGTACCTAAAGGTCGTTCATGTGTGCCACAAATAGCCAAATGAACGGACATTTTGCCGAATGAAGTACGGAACTCCAAAAAGTAATTATGTAGGCCCATATTTGCGGTTTCTTGAATTGAATACAAGGTTTTTTTTCTACGTAAAAACACACCTTCTATTTAGTAGGTACTTTACTTTTAACTTTTGAGAGTTCCACCGCCTGTTGACCCGTTGTGCGGTGAACTCTATCGCAAAGAAAACTATCAACATTAGCCATCTAGTGGTGATCTGTGTGCTAACTGTTCCTATATTTATTTATTTAAACTTAATTTCACAAAACAAGTCACTACAAATGGTGAACTTAATGCCAAATAGCATTCTCTACCCTTCAACTATAGGGCCAAAACAGAGATACTTCATGTGAAAACAACTTTTTACAAATCATCACTTAACAAACAACGATTTACAAACTATTCATTTCACATACCTGTCATTCCTTAAAATGCTCATTTTACAAATAATTACTCGACAAATATGCATTTCATAACTTAGACGCTTTATAAAAATATTGAATGACAAAGTTTCATTTAAAAAATGTTCACTTCACGAATAAATCGTTTTAAAAATCAGTTATTTTGCAAAACATTATTTGATAAACTATTGTTTCATAAAAATATTAAAAATAACTCTATGTAACGAAACGCAGGACGGTATGAAGTTTAATACTCGAAACACTTGGGCCAAATATTAAACAGGCAAGTACTTATTTCGGTCAGATTGTACCAAAGAGGGGCCGTTTCTGGGACTTAATTTTTTTTACACTTTTTTTGCTGTTTTTGGACTTAAATTAGATTGAATCTTGTAGATTACACTAAAATAAGCATACTTTGTTCTTTAAACTTTTTCGAGAGAAAAGAAAAAAAAAATCGCTCTGAGAAGAGCGATATTTACCGAGATATTGGGGTTCAAAAAATTGTTTTGCCCCGGGGCCGGGCTTTGGTAGATTGAGTGATGTTCCATTTTTTAAGCAAGCATTTTGATGCTCCGCTATACATGGTCATAAAACAAACCTAACCTAACCTACAGTTTTCGGTTTTCGAGCCATGTTACCTAAAAAACCTCAATAACCTGAACACTAAGACATCTGTATGCTCATCAGAACAATTATACTTTGTTAAAAAATTAAGTATGTTAATATTTGTATCTCGTAGAAAACTACACAAATGAATGGCGTTCACACCATGATGATTTATTAAACGAAATGTTTTCCAAACAATGCATTTTATTAACGTTGTTTTATCATTCGTTATTTTGTTATTTGACTAGAATAATAAATGAATAATTTGCGAAATAATGTTTTGTGATATGATATTTTGTCCAATAAATAATTTGTATCATGATCTATTTGTAAAACTATATTTTATGAAACGTCTAATTTGGGAATCGTTCATTTGTCTAACGTTGTTTGTAAAATGAATATTTATGAAACGTTGTTTAGCAAGTGATAGGCTACCGATTTTAGAGTTGCAGAGTATAAATTTAATCGTTCTGAGAGCGTTAAAGACTTAGATGCAAGTACCTAATTATATATTAAAGCCTGACCAGAAATATAAGAGGATTGTAAGAGGGCGCTATTTATAAGATTTATACGGCAACAATTTTGCAACCAATCGCAACCCATTATAATGACATTAGTTTAAATACCTGTCAGTTTCACTATGTTAACCTCGTAATATCATTTAATAGAATGCACTTTTATCCTGACTGTTTTTCGTGTAGTAAACACGTGTACCTACACTTTATTTATACGCTCACAAGTCACAACTGTGAATGGTTTTCGTCATTTTCTTTGGATAATTTTAAATGTTTGTCTTTTATTTTATTTTAAAGCAACCACCACGAATGACATTGACATTGTTGACCAACCATCATAAAATCATTGCCAGTGTAAGAAATAATTCCAGTGAAATTTCGCAATATGGCGCATCCTCATATATATTTCTGGTCAGGCTTTATAATATTTAAGCTTAAACAAACTTACCATCCTTAAGATATATCATCTTACTGTCTAGAAACTAGGTACATTAAATAGTAATTTCAATTCCAGAATTCTCGATATTGAGCGTCCTCAATCCGATTCCGAAATGCAAGCCCTAGGTTAGACTATACTGAGGCCGTCTGAAGCATCGTCCCCAGCACGCTCGCCGCGTTCCTCCTTTTATTTGAATCGCAAGGTCTTTGTGCGAAAAAAGAGCCCGCTTTGATATCAATTTTGTAATATTTCTTAAACGGTTTTTTTTATCCGACGACCACGGGCCGAAGATTTCAACAGCTTTCGAGCATCTTCTAACGCCGTCCCCGGTTTCCAGGGGGAGTTTTGGACATGGGACGGGGTTAGTGTGTCCTCACATTTAACATCCCATGCCAAAGGCTGCACTAGATGCCATGCCGTCCGGTCTCTTTCCGTCTGCAGCGGATAGAACGGATGCCGTGCGAAGCGCCCGGCGTTTGAGGTTGTTAAGAAGTGTCCCGTGTCTATAATAAAAACGACCAGCACTTGAATGGCAATAAAGGCCGTGACGTCCGATGGTATTGCTGAGCTTCCGAAACGGCAGCAGGGGTGTGGCTAGCAAGTTTTTATACCGAGGCGGACAGACTGCGATTCGTAGGGCACTTAGGTCTAAGGTGGATATCATGTCCCGACCCCGGCTCGGATATTGTCAGTAGGCGGGCCTGCTCGTACGCAGTTAAGCAGTGGTCTATTAGATATTTGTGATGGAATTTTACTGTTATATGTGATCCCATCCCAGGCAGCATGGCTGGCTTTTTCAGATGGTGGCCTCTCACCTGGGTTGCTGGTGCTGCCGGTGATGCTGACTCTGCATCCACCAGCCTCCAAACAAACAGTGGGATTAGAAACGTTAAGAATACCACTGATGAGGGTGACAGTATTTACTTACTTACTTTCTTTATTGTTTTGACTCATCAATCATCATCTTAATTGTTATCATGTGATCTCTCAGAGACTTCAAGTCTTAGGTCTCGCCTTTAATTAATTTCGCTAATTACTTACATCAGTAAGAAAACTCCAACATAACTGAATAATCATATTCAGATATGATAGAGAGCACATCACAGGCGCAATCTCGCCGATATTTGCTTAGTAGAGACGTTGGCCGTGACCTATACATTATAAATTATCTACACATGTAGACAAATGTTCTTGAGATTGGCTGACTACAATTTGATCACATTAAGTAACTAAGAAGCGGTCAGAACGTGTCTGCAGTGTCCGGTTCCAATACTTACCTACTTTGGTAATTTACGAAAAATATGGAGTTTCCGGATTTATACAGAAAAGTCGGTTTCCTTTCCAAAAGGGACGCAAATATAGCTTTAGAAGAGTTTACTTTTAACAGCAGATGGAACGAGAATCCAAGTATCATTGACATTGGATGCGGAGACGGCAGTACAACTAAAGATATTTTGGAAAAGCATGTCCCTCTCAAATACAAGAAGATAGTGGGTTCTGATATAAGTGAGAAGATGATTAAATACGCGAATAAAAACTTCGGGAGTGAGCGGATATCATTTTTGAAGTCAGATATCACAAAAGAGCTGCCGTCGAATATGAAAAGTGCATTTGATCACGCGTTTTCCTTTTATGTCCTTAATAGGATTAAGCAGCAAAAGTAAGTTACATTTTGTATCTATTTTTATCACTATCAAGTGCTTTGAATGTTGGTATTAGGCTGCTTTAGCTAAACTACTATCTACGCTGAATTACATTTGGCTTGGTTGCCATACATCTATCTATTCTCAAGTTAAGCGATCGACTCATTGGGCGTATTTAGGGAGTTACCTACCCCAATATGGTCTAGTGCCCCCCCAGGATTTTGGGCTACCGATAGAAATTCATGGGTTCATCTCAAAGGTCATGGCCAGGCCAGAGGCCCCCACCCAGGCCCCATCTGAAAAATAAATTTATATATAAGCCAATGCCGATCGTTCTTATAATATCTGACTTCAAAGCCAAGTATATCCTCACGAACAGCACGATAGCAGAACAAGGTACGAGTATATTATTTATACCATGACTTATATCAGGGTGGGACAGGCACCGGCGTAAATTTTTGACTATTATCTTTCGTCTGTCGTTTCATCTCAATATCTAAATTCTCTAGGCTTCCCATTTCGCGTAGCTAACGGGACGGAAGATTTTAGGCCGTCTCGTGCTTTCGGGTCACCAGTATAGGTCCTCATTGCCCCCGCCTACAAGTAATATTCAAATACTTAACTATTAATAGGTACTTTCCACTGTTATGTTATGATATGCCACTATAGCTTGTTAAGGTTATTTCTCAAATGAGAAATGCTGCTTTCACGCACAACTACGATTACTTAAGTTTTTTTATCTATTAATTTTCGGAGCTTGGTCGTTTAACGATCATGCCGCTCCATACGTTCTCTGATGGTTGTATATTACGATTTACTGAACGCAACTTTTATAAAACTTATACAATAATTTGGCTTCTTTCTGAATCAGGGGTCAGGGTTATAGCATTATACAGGCTCCAATGCTGAAAGTTGAGCGTTGAGACCCTCTCCGCACACATTCTCTTCTATACTACCGCATTCACTACCTACACTTTGGAGTACTTATTGACCTTTCCCATCAAAAAATTGAATTTATTAGTAGGTATGTGTTCGGAGCGTATGATATTCCACTATAGCTTGTTAAGGTTATTTCTCATTTATAGGGCTGCTTTCACGCACATCTACGATTCCTTAAAAGTTGGAGGTAGCTGCCTCCTTGTCTTCCTCGGCCGATATCCCGTATACGAGGTATACCGCGCTCTTTCTCGCAAGGAGAAATGGGCCGAAGACCTTAAGGACGTTGAGATGTTTCCGTCACCATATCACGATTCGCAGGTAACGTAGTGAGTGCTAGAGATAAGTGTAAAATATCATCTAGAATTTTATGTAGTAAATAATCCGTAATAATCCATGTTTGTTCATACTACTTAAAATATTTGTTTGAGATGCCAGAAATAGTTTAATTTTACTTATATATTGTATTTATACACTTCCTATATCGATGGTCATTTTACTCTTTATTAGTATTATTTTTATTACTTATCAGATTTTTTATTATCATTTTGTTACAGGACCCCAAGAAGGACGTATCATCATTAATGGAGTCTGTAGGATTTAAAAAAGTAGAAGTTAAAATATTCGATAACACGCATACGTATGATGATGTGAATACGTTTAAATGTGAGTATTTTTAGGTTTAAACTACGAAAGTTATTAAGGCTGGATTCCACCAAACTGGTATAGAATAGAATAGAATAGAACAGAACAGAACGGAACGGAACGGGACGGGACGGAATAGAATAGAATAGAACTTTATTGCTTTCATGAAGTCTTACATTTAGCAGGTCTTATGCTACAATCATTACACCCTGTAAGGGTATTGCAGTTTACTATAGAGTCAGACCACGCTATCTCTTCTTACTTTGTCCGACCTTGTTTTAGGGATAAGGTCTAGGGATTCCGGCAGCGCCATATTCGCCGCCTTACCACCTCACAGCCGCGTAGATCATCAAACATCAAGCCCCGGTCCCCCCGGTCTACCTTCATCGTCATCCTAAGCATCGATACGAGCTTCACTGCTCCTTCACTTACGAAGTGACCAACATCTGTGTTCTCTTTGTTGAAGAGTAAACCTTATTTCGTTTGCCTTAAAGACTAATTTAGTGTAAAGGTAATTTGCACTTATAACGCCTTACATTTCGAAGTGGCAGTTGTGGCCACAGTTAACAATACAGATAATGAGTATTGTTCATCGGGTACTAAGCTAATGGGATTCGCTTAAGAAAAAGAATTAGAACATTACCGAACTACGCGACTTAAACGAGACGGGCTTCACCCCTCCCCCCCCATTTTTAAAAAATAAATTGTTATTTTTGTTGTTGACGTCAATTGTTTTCTGTAAGCACCACATCCTGGGAAACAGAACGTTACACTGGCTCACTTTGGATGGCTTGACAGTTCATTTGATTGGACGAGTTAGCGTGGTCTGACTCTAAGACTTGCTTGGAGAACTTGACATTAATTATAGGATGTTGGTTAAATCAAAGAAGAACTTAGAACACATTATCGTTAAGTAAGAGTAAGGAATAAATATGCCTTTTCGTCGTGGGAGGGGCATCAGTAGACAGAGACACAGACAGATATATATTTTCAAACTAGCTGTGTTGCCCGCGACTTCGTCCGCGTGGAACCTTATCTTGAACATTTTACATCTTTTTATTTTCAGATCTAAGCAAAGTTGAAATTACTAAACGTGATATTTTTGCATTTTTTTACGTAATAGTAACGAACCCTTCGTACGCGAGTCCGACTCGCTCTTGGCCTTTTTTTTAGTTTTTTATTCGGCTAAATTGCTCTAATTACGCGGTATCATTATGAAATCAGGTACATCTACGAACGAATAGCTTTACTAAATTCGATGAGTTTAAGAATAATACGTTATTGGATTCGAATAATAATGCCTTTATACAGTTTCAAGTACCACACTCAAAAAAATGTTTGGTCTTCATACAAACTTTCAACCCCTTTTTCACCGTCTTCGGGGCTGAATTTTCAAAAACGCTGAAATTATTTTTCTTGTATTCTAATAATATGCCCTTATACAAACTTTCAAGACCTGCGCTCAAAAAAAATATTGACCTCAATACAAATTTTCAACCCCTTTTTCACCGCCTTCAAGGCTGAATTTTCAAAAACGCTGAAATTACTTTTCTTGTATTCTAATTATATACCTTTACACAAAGTTTAAAGTCCTGCGCTCAGAAAAAAGGTTTAATCTCCATACAAACTTTCAAACCCTTTTTAACACTTTTAGGGGACGAATTTTTAAAACACTGAAATTACTTTGTTGTATTTGATTAAGTAAGCTTTCTACAGAGTTTCAAGTCTCTAGTTTAAAACATAAAGTTTCTCCCATATAAACATTGCACCCCTATTTAACCCCCTTAGGGGTGGAATTTTCTAAAACGCTGAAAGTACTTTTTGTGTTTTTTAATAAATGATCTTTCTATAAAGTTTCAGTCTCTATCTCAAAAAAAAAGTTTGCCCCATACAAACCTTGCACCCCTATTTTACCCTCTTAGGAGAGGTATTTCCAAAAATCCCTTCTTATCCCTAGCCCACGTTATAACAGTAATCTACTGTGCAAAATTCAACTCTAACATTAGTAGTTTCGGCGGTGCGTCGTTGATGAGTCAGTCAGGACTTCTTCTTTTATACACGATGATTTTTAATCGGTGATCAGGAATAGAAAAATATTAATATTTAGCTAAAATTAAACTTAATACGCGAGGTCTCGCGCAATTACCTCACTTTTAAATTAATTAAAAGTTAAAACCTAATTAAATCTAATAACCACTAGATACATGGTCATCCTACATAAATTAGTGAAGTACGGTACCTACGTCAAGGTGTCATCGCTTTGGCGGGAAAGTTTACGAAATTTTCTACGACTTTGTTATGGGTGCAGTGGGTCGTTCTTCTTTTTTACCTACAATAGTTCGTCCTTCGTCTTATTATGGCATCTCAGAGTAATCATATTCGGTTTTATAATGTTCGAAAAATCATCCATATTTTTCTATCTATCAATATTATGTAATCTGTCAGTTTCTCTAACCAGCATTTTTTTTTTCAAACGTTTGTTTATTATTTCTTAAAATGGCGTGACAGAGTGGTAAGCTAAAACGCGGTCTCCCCTTAAAAGGACCACTCTGTTACGCTATAAAAAAAAAACACAATAAAAAAACTGAATGGGCTGTAAAATAAATTATAATTAGGTAATAGTCCTAATAATAAAACAAATGCATTTTTTTTTAATTCTACTCTGAAACCTCAATTATCGATAGTTCAAAAGCCCAAAAAACGGAAAACCTTCGATTTAGTGTAGATAAAAAAGAAGAACGACCCGCGTAACGATGGCTATAACAACTTTTGATATAATTTCAGTCGGTATAACGCTCATTTGATATAATTATTGAATGATATAACAACACTTAATATATCAACATTTGATATAATTATTGTTTCATATACTGATCATTTTATCGAATAACATTTAATATAACATTCTTTAAGTATAATGCATATTTCTTCTAATGAATTTATGGCATAACGTTTATTTTATCTAACGTTCAAATGGCATAACGTATAGGGTATAGAGAAATAGGGGGGCGGGGGGCGGAGCCCCCACAGGGGGGTTCGGGGGGCGAAGCCCCCCGCATTAAAAAAAACTTAAACCAAAAGTTCAATTAGAAACGTAGGTTAGGTTAGGTTAGGATAGAAAAAAAAAGGAAAAAAAGGAAAAAAATTAAAGAGAAAAAAAAGGTTTGAACTGCATCCCCCAGAAAAAATACACTGCTACCAGAAAAATAGGTTAGGTAAATTAAATTATACCATATTATTAATTCGAAATTAAACCATATGAAATTATACCAAATGTGGTTATACCAAATGAACATTATGCCATATGAAATTATACCAAATGAAATGATACCAAATGTTGTTATTCCAAATGAACATTATACCATATATGATGGTTATAGGAAATAAGTGTTATACCAAATGGCAAGTATACGAAACAAAAATAGATATTTTAAAATTATACCAAACGTTTCTTATATCAAATGAGTCATTATACCATATGAAATTATATCAAATGTTGTTATATCCAACATACTTATGCCATTTATTTTTATAGATTTAGATTTAGATTTAGATTTATTTATTTCATAATATAAAATGTCAATATAAATTACACGAAGTCAATTTACATGCACTTATACTATGATCGTCATATATTAATATTAACAGATAAAATGTGATGAAATTGATAGTAAAAACAGCGGAATTAATAATAAAACAGATTAAATAATTACATGTCACAATTTTAAACAAACAGATAGAAATGTCAAAGTAGCTCATAAATGGATTGTCAAAATACAAGAATTAACACGATAAAAATAACACTGAAAATAACAAAGTCAAATAAGGCAATAATTAGGAATAAGGTCAACAGGAACTTAGGTATTGTCAGTATATAATGTCATAATTAACAAAACTGGAGTATAAATAAAAACAATGTCAATTATACAAATATAAATTACGTTTCCATATACTCATTTACTGAGTATAATGGATTATCCAATAAAAAGTTTCTCAATTGTCGTTTAAAACTGTCGTCAGATGGCTCGGTTCGTAATTCCGCGGGTAGACGTTCATAGAACGTGGGACCGATGACGCGCGGGTTTTTACAGGCAAGCACCAGGCGACGCGGAACTGTCCTGAGTCTTCCTGTGGATCTAATTTGTTTGCCCGATACCTCAACACGCGCAAACATTGGCAAATTATTTCTCACGTACATTAGAACCTCAAACATGTAAAGTGAGTAGTGCGTCATGATGCGATACTTTATAAAGAGATCTCTGCAAGAATGTCTGGGTTCCACTCCAGCCAGTATCCGAAGTGCTCGTTTTTGGATTATAAGAACGCGTTTGGCATCGGTGGAATTACCCCAGATAATTGAACCATAGGACATTATTGAGTGGAAATGCGCAAAATATACAGTTTTTAATGCATTATTCGATATTAATGGTTTCAATTTTCTTAACGCAAAGACGGCACTACCCAACCTATCACACAGTTGGTCGACATGACACTTCCAGTTTAAGTTTGAGTCTATCATGAAGCCGAGAAACCTACATTCAGTGCATAATGGCATCGGGACGCTGGTAATACATGGGGGCACTGCGGTGTGGCGGCCCGAGAAAACCATGACATTGGACTTCGTTATGTTTAAGAGTAAACCGTTCGACGAGAACCACTTTTGGAGTTGCCCGCAAGCATCATGGATTTTATTGGCTAGCTGTTCGTACGTTTTTGCGCTAACTATGACTGTAGTGTCATCCGCGAAGAGCACCGACAGACCAGTCGTGATTGCCGATGGCAGGTCATTGACAAATATAGTGAACAAAACATTCCCGAGGGCTGATCCTTGAGGGATGCCTAGACGTACGCAACCAGCATCCGATGTCACCGTTTTGCCATTGGTAGACACTTTTACTACCTGCTTCCGGTTGGATAAAAAAGACGTCAACAATTGGTGAGCGGAAGTGTCAAAACCATACAGACTTAACTTATTTAATAGTAACCTGTGACTAATAACATCGAACGCCTTGGAAAGATCACACAAAATTGCTGCCATTTTGTGTCTGTCATCCAGCCCAGTCGTTATGCAGTCGGTAATTTTATGGGCAGCCGCAGTGGTGGACCTATTCTGTCTATAGGCATACTGGTTTTCTGTAATGAGGTCATTCGATTCTAAGTGTGTCATTAGGCAGGAGGAGATGATACACTCGATTAATTTTGAAATAGTGGGTACAATTGTGATAGGTCTGTAATTATTAACATCAGTCCTGTCCCCTTTCCCCTTATAGACAGGGCATACCCTGGTATTCTTCAACACATTCGGGTATATGCCAGTTTTAAACATATCGTTAATGAGGACCACCAGGATATCAGACACAACCGGCCAGACACTTAATATTATATTTAATGATATTTCGTATACGTCTATAGTTGTACGTGTTTTTAACAATGACTGTATGGTCTTGTCCAAGAGCTCGCGTGTTACAGTAGGAAGGCTGAACATGGGCATATCGCAGCTACCGAGGTGACTACGAACGTACTGTGTGGACAATGATTCGTCGCTTTGTATCGTGAGGTTTGATGCTATGTTTATAAAGTGAGTATTAAAGGCGTTGGGGACTTCATCGTGAGATAAGTAGGAATTTGACTCATCATTTTGTAGACAAATATTATGAACATTTGATTTTTTACCTATCTCATCATTAACAACCCTCCACATATCCTTGGACGGATTCTTACTTTCTACTAGCTTCGTCTCAATGTAGGCC
The DNA here is from genome assembly GCA_905147355.2 of Apotomis turbidana. Classification (NCBI taxonomy): domain Eukaryota; kingdom Metazoa; phylum Arthropoda; class Insecta; order Lepidoptera; family Tortricidae; genus Apotomis; species Apotomis turbidana. The sequence continues at coordinate 13,105,900 of LR990281.1, forward strand.
TGCCGAGCACGAAGCGTTTCTGACTTAATGAGCTGGTAGTAATGGTCAATACATTCGGATATGAGAGGATTGTTCGGATATTGACGCCTTATTTCTTGTAGGTCATTATGTTTTTGCATATATCCACACAGCTCATCCGTGAGCCACGGGACGGATGATTTCTTTTGTACCTTTACATGTTTTAAAGGAAAATGTAAGTCCACATAATATTTAAATATGTTAAATAACTTGCTAAATTTAAAATCAATGTCTAATGTATCATCATAAATAAAATTAAAATTATAATATATATCGATCATTACACACCCCTTTGTTATGACTTTGTCTATGTAATGACAATGATAATGACAACTTATTATTCATAAATTGTCATCCCCATTAAATTGTTAAAGAGGTTGGAAGCACACCGATACTGATTAGTTCGGTGACAAGGAATTTAAGACAAAATTGGTTTCAAAATAAAAAATATCATAGAAAAATAAAAGTTTGTCTTAATGTAATTACGACTTCAACGTGACCGTCATCAATTACTGAGTTAGAAAAGTTGGTACCTGATCTAGGGTTGCCAACTTTTTTTGGGGAAGTTATAGTATTTTCCAAAAAAAAATGTAAAAAATATAGTACTCAGTAAAAAAATATAGTACTTTAAGACAACTCTTTATTTTGAGGTTAAACTATGCTCAATTAACTGTGAACTCCTTTTACATAAGACTACTTTTGACTTGAACATCTTTCAGGTTATTTATTTAGAACTTTACATCTTCATCAGCATGCGTGATGTGATTGGTGTGATCACTCACTTATCACCTCGACCACCACCATTAATTGGAGCGGAGCGAGCGAAGCTCCCATGGATCGACTCGAATGGACTTTGTAACAATGCGCAGATCTCAGCGAGTTCTCAACCGATTTTAGAAATTTTGTTTTAAAATGCTCAAATTAAATTTCGCTAGGTCGTGACGAAGAGAAAATTTCGAAAAAAAAAAAAAAAAAACTCCGCTCCAATCTATGGTGCAAGCTAAGCCGGTGGCTGACTCTGCATCGACCTAGTTATGAAAGAAATTACATTAAACGATAAGTAATGAAAGCAGACTTAACAATCATACAGTACTCTTTATCGTTTTAATTTATATATTTTTTTGGCTCTGTGCACTTTTTAATTTTTTTTTATTAGACACTGTGTAAAAGATTCAGTACACTCAATATCTAAATTAATATAGACTAATATAAGTAGCTCACTTTTACTCAAGTTTATATCAGCCCTGTTCCTGTCCTCCCTTTATTTCAGTTTCATTATTGAGAAAACTGTGAATGCAGAGGAAGCTGGTACAGACAAAAGAGTCGAACAATTTTTAATAAATAATTTCCAGATTTTTTTAAAAATGTACTGCCACTTTTTATCTGTACTCATGTCACTAAACCGCCGCTGACTGACACTGACAACTCTGACAAGACAAGAGTGACATGTAATTTAACAACTTAACACTGACAGTGACAGTTCACGTTCAGAAACACGCAACGCTACGCAACTGTCGCAAGACTCGCAAGGTGTGCACGACCGTGTTATTGATTATTGACGATATTAGTGGACGGGAAATGTTGCTATTTCATAAAATTCACTTGGAACGTGTGTAATTTTAAGTACTTTGTAAAAGCCCTCGAAATATAGTATTTTTGCGTACTATATATTTTTTCAACAGTATATAGTACAGAGAGTGAAAATATAGTACAATACTATATAATATAGTACGGTTGGCAACCCTAACCTGATCACCGATTAAAAATCATCGTGTATATAAAAATATATATCGTCGGCCTAACTCGCATACCTCGTAACTCAATCTGACCAAATTTTACAGGAGGCACAAAAAACTTGATTACCAAAAATTTTGCATGAAGACTTGCTTAGTTCTTTTTTTTACATAATGTTAAGTTAAATTTAGCCGTCAGATTGATAAAACCTATTTTTTTGTAATCACCTGAACCTGGAAAATTTGGAGTTACGAGTTTTTCTTCAAAATTTTAGAAAGCTAATCGGGAGTTAAGAGCTTTGCTATAAAAATCCGTATATAAATAGAGGATAGGCTTTTGATCTGAACAAGGTAATTGTGGATAGAATAAATAAAAAAGTAGCAAATTTTTTTTTTACTTTAAACAGAAAAGCCTCTTCTGGCTTCAGAAATGTGGGTAGCTAAATTATAATTATACATTTTTTTTTCAACTCTAAATAGGGCTAAAAAAGTTATAAACTACAACTTTTCTCAAACAACAAAACAACGCTTCTATAATAATCATGCTCACGAGGTGACCGCCATGTGGGATGTTGACTCGACGATCATTGTCCCGATAGTCGTTTCGGCGAACGGTTTTTGTAGCGATGAGTCTCGACAAACATCTTAAGAGACTCTCGCTAGATGGCTTGATCAAGGGCCAGATACAAAAGGCGGTACTCCTGGACACCGCACGCATCGTCAGGAGGTTCCTCTCTCTGCAGCCCTAACCACCGGTAGCCAGGGCCCCGCCGGCGGCACCCTAGGTTAGGTTTCTTATAATGTGTTTATATACTTTTTAATTTCTATATTGTATTTTACTTTTGATATAACTTTACTCGCATAGAGAACGGTTTGTATGAGGTTGGTAGCAGACTGATAGGTGGATAGTTGTTTATATCGGAAGGATCTCCCTTTTTGTACAATAACATTATTTGAGACTCCCCAGCTCCTTGGAGTTTTCTGGATATCCAAAATTTTATTAAATAGAGTTATTATTGAACCTATTAGTATTTTCTGCCCAATTTTTAGAGCTTCGTTTGGAATATTGTCATGGCCCGGGCTTTTATCCTTCTTCATTTTTTTTATTTTTTCTATAATTTCTCTGTAGTCAAAATGTATAATAGGTGTATTAAGCTGTGTTTCGTGGTTTTAAATTACGAGTACATTTTCTTCGTTGTGTTCTTCGTGGTGAAGATTCCGGTAGAAGTCTGTTGCAATGCTTATTAGCTCTTTTCGTGTTTGTATCTTGCCTGTTTCTTTTTGCGCTTTCAATGGGTATCGATGTTTTCTCTGTATTTAGTTGTTTATATGCTTTCTTTTGGCTTTCGGTGCTGACAAGGTTTTTTTCGATCACTTCCATTCTGTAGTTTCCATAGTCCCTTTTTAACATTTGTTAGTAGTTTTATAAAGATTCGCTAGTTCTTTTTTCTCTTCTTTAGTTTTTAATGGTTTCGACTGTAGTAGAGTCCACCTTTTAAGTTGTTGTTTAGTTTCGTCAGTTAGTATTTCTTTATTATTTTTTTCGAGGTGGCAGCCTTAAGACTTTGTTTCACGGCTGTCTCTAACTTAAAATAGAAGGTCTCTATATCGTCGCTACTTTCCCACTGCATCTTTTCTAGTTTTTCCTTTAATGTCCTGAGGTATTCTTGTTGATTTTTGTCGATAGATCGACTCTATGTTCGCTGAATGTCGCTCGACTTCTTCTAGTTTTTTGTAGTTGAACGGTGCCTCTCACTAACCTATGGCCGCTGGGGAATATTCTGTTATTCAAAATTTCTATGTTTGTGAAGAGCTGTGAGCAGTTGCTCAGTACATATTTAGTCAATCTGATTTTTGTGTTGTTTATCCGGCGTGGTCTAAAAGTCCAAAGGTTTTTGATTTTTTTCTTAAATATTATTATTTATTACTTTGAATTTATTGGATAATGCGTATTAACGTCCTACGGTACGTTTTTGTCTAGTTATGAAAATATTTTCTGCAGTCTCGCTTTCCTTTGTTGATTCATTTTAGTATCCGCCTACAAAACAAAACAATGTTATTAAGTAAAAAAACTTAAAGCACCTATTTTTTGTAGATGGGATGGGACTCGAGTTCGACTAGATATAACATAAATTAAAATAGTGACAAAAACAAAACAGATGTCTATTCGAACAAGTCACAACTGTATACTTGAGTTTATTGCGTACATACGTTTTCATGACTTTTGACCAGCGGCAAAACCACCGGGATCGGTTTTACATTACGGACATAACTTCGTATTAGAAACGTCGGGATTTATAAATTAATTATTTAAACACGAGATAAAGTCTCGACCAAAGTCACAAAAAGATTAAATAATTTGCGTAGAAGACCACGTAACTAATCTTCATGCGTAAAGATCCACGCAAAGCAAACCTCGTATGTCCACGGCACGCAACCAAACGACATTTTCAATAGTCTAATGTGTTTAAATATGATAAATATCTATCAAGAATACACAATCAGTAAAATCGTAGAACCTTATTACACATACCTGTTATTCAGCACCCGTTTTCTTCCTAAATATTTACGCAAAACTGACGTGCAGTCACAACGCCATCGCAAACTGTACTGAAGGGAGTGGCGGGGTGGGAGATACGAGGTATTTCTTTTACAAAATGGCGGTCGGGAGTTGCGAGGTTTTCTATTTTGCTTTTTAAACGTAAACGGTTTATTTTTGGTATTTAAGAGTTTTGCCGTTAGATGCGTTCAGAATAGTACTATCTAATAGTATCAAAACATGATTTTCAAAAAAAATGGAGTTACGAGGTATGCGAGTTAGGCCGACGATATATTGATTTGAAGTGTGATTGCATACTTTTAATTCTTCATTTCCAGGTTTGATCAAGGCCATCAACCCATTCAGTGTACTCAACGATAGATGGGACGAGTTCATGGCGGACTTCTTCGAGGTGGCTCCAGATGCTTTGAAAGTCGACTATCAACTAATTGTGTCCTATGGTTTAAAATAATCATATTGAGCAAAAAAGAGAGAACACCTACCTAAATGCACTGCAAACTTTTTATTTTCCGCTAAAATTTGTTACAGAAGTTGTTCAATAAACGTTTAAATAATAGTGAATTTTTTTAACCAACTCCCAAAAAAGAGGAGGTTCAATGTTCGACTGTAGGATTTTTTTTTACATAGAACAACAAAAAGAATATTCCTCTACTTAAAACCCGCTCCAGACCTTCCGATCCGATCCGACCGATCGGAAGCAATCGGATAATGAGTAGTGCAGTTGTCCGATTTATCGGAAGAAATCGGATAATGTGTAGTGCACCCGCAGTGAGCGTCCAAACAGCACGATACGCGGTGGAGATACGCAACGGGGATCGAATCGGCGAAATGATACAAGTGTGGACGCACCAAGTCAGATCGGAACGGAAGGGCTTGCCAATGGTAAGGGCGCGTTTCCACTCAAGCTGGGCTGCGCGGACCATGTTTGACCACTTGATCAGCTGCTCGCACCTCTCAATAAACCGCCTAAGATTGAAAAAATAATAGCTATTAGGCGGTACACTTTTCCTAGTATCATGATCCTGATAATACTAGATTTACATTGTGATCTTCCTTGCTTGTTCCTTGCTTTCTTTCTATTATGATAATAGTATTCTTATCTGGAGTCAATGCCAGCGACATCTAGTGACATTTCTAGTAACTACAACAACTGCGTGAAGTTAAATAATTAAGTTGTGTTGTGTATTTCTTTACTGGACGAGAACAAAAAACAAGCTATACTATTGCTAAAATATCTTTGATATTTAAAAAAAATACAACTTGTTTTCACTTTTTAGACTTCAAATGTATATTGCCTTTTATTAGGTCCACATATTTGTTTATTACTCTTCAGTTCAGTGGGCAACACCGAAACCAAAAAAAGCAATGTAGCGGACGGACGTCGTTTCGACTTTTCTATTCCGTCATGCAATAATTTTTGTCATTCATGAATTCGTCGATAAAAACTATTTTAGATGGTGTCACCCATGTGAACTTTAGTTGAAATATAGTAAAATAATGTGTTAGTATTTTATTTCGCGTAGTTTGTCTTTGTAGTTCTATATGATAGGTCTGTGACAAGTTCGGTAATGGTGGCCATGTCATGAAAATCCCCACAGCCATGGATGATAGCTCCGTATCTCATCACAACGGAGGGCAAGTGGGATCTCAAATCGGAGTCAGTATAAACAACAAACAGAATGACGAACCTAGCCAAAGCGTCCAGTATTCGATACCGGGCATTTTGCATTTTATTCAACACGAATGGGCGAGATTCGAGCTCGAGAGATCACAATGGGAGGTGGACAGAGCAGAGTTTGAGGTGATCATTCTTATTTATTTTTTTCATTGCTTTTTCATATTTTTGATATTAGACGGCATTTCTTTTATACTACAATCATTTAGTGTTCAGATGATTCGATTTCTTTTTAACCATTTAAAGTTGCAAGACGAATATCCCTAATAGGAATAGGCATTATGGTACACTAATTTGCATGTTTCAAGAGTTAGTACCCTCTTACATACCTTCACGAAAACCTACCTGCATGCAACTATTGCAGTCTAACCATATGGGATTATTGATTACCTTATGATTCTTTATAGAGGCAACATCAAATAACCAATTTAAGCACCCTGTTGTTTTCTGTCAATTGACTAATAGCTATTTTGAGGAAGTTTCATACTACTACTATTTTGTTTAATTTTTATTTGGATATACCCTCATGTTTTGATATTTGTTAGAAATTCTCTTTTTTTCATACTAGAGCAATTGAATTTCTAACCTAAACAGTACATTGTATTGTGTCTTGTAGTCAGCTGTTTTGGTGAAAAAAGTCACTTAGTTTTTGTATGAAGTCAACCTATTATATCTATTTTCCTTCTGTTGCAAATCTGTAAAAATGATGATTGTATAATGAATGTACTATGACAAAAACAAGGCTATTTAAACTTTAGGGTTATTAGATTTTTATATGTCAGTATATGTGTGTATATAATGTTTGATGCCACATCACAGAAAACAGCTTATCTATCTTTCATACATGGATAGCTAAGCTCACATGGGTGTTATAGGGTACCTAGAAGGCTATATAGTGAATTAAAATTTGTGTTATTTGTTCTCCCTCACAGACTAAGTTGTTAGTAAATTCCAAATAGTAGCTAGGATATAATGTGCATCCTAAAATTAATGGATAAAAACAAGTTTTTTAAAGTACATTTCATACCATTGCTAAGCACAAAGACCGAATTTAATGACATTAATCTGCCGAGTGTTGTTAGACTTACTGGTTTAATCACTGACAAGTTTTCTTTATCGATGTCACTGCTTGAGTGCTTTGTAGTAGGGAACCTAGAACATCTAGTCTAAACAAAATTTTAAGCAATTTAAAATGTCTAGACGGGTTAGCACCTTGCTGCAATATGTTATTGGCATTATTGCATAGTTTAATTTTTAAATTAGATACTTTCATTCTGCACTTAATGAAATTTGCAATTAGACAAATTATAAACTGGTGGTAACAATAACAATGCTTGTTTTTTTTTTTTTATCTACTAATTGTTTTAGCTTTGGTCATTTTTATGAACATGCCAGCTCCAGCAGGCCTAATACACAACATCATTCATCTAAAAAATGCTTGTTTTTAGTAGTCTGTTTTAGATAAAATATTAACTACTTTGTTTCATTTGGCATTATCACACAGCCTTCAATCTCTAATAGATAAAGAGATACTGCTAAATTAGAACCTATCTATTTATTGAATCTGATTGTTATGAAAGTTACCAAGTAACGCAAAATATCTTGTTGTTTACATTAGGGAGTCCCATGGAGCGAGCTGGAAAATCTTAACAGTAACTGACAGCGGAGGGTTACTTTGATATTCTAAATTAGACCTTTATATAAAGCTGCCCTGCTCATAAAAATATTGTATGATAGGATATAGAGAGATAAATTATGATCTTTGGAGTAGAACTTCAGAATAGAAGCTTAAAAAGCTGGTCCTTGGCATTAAGAAATTAAGTTCCGTGCAGGGTTAAACAGGAATGGCAGTTTTAATGGAAATCAGACAAATAAAATATATTTATAAAGAACCATGATGATACCAATTATTTATAGCAAGCTAGTTTATTATTGACTGTGTATGGTAGTGCAGTGTAGCGTGCCAAGAATGAACATGTGCAAGGAACAACTAGTTTGCAATATGCATGCAAATAATTTATTTGCGGCTCATTAGTAGACCCCATTATCTGAGGTTTTTGGTAGCAGGAGGTATCAGTAACAGGCATGCGAAATAAAAGTTATGCTGTTGATATCAATGCTCTTACTTTTTCTTCTATAATATTTTTAACCTTGCCTACTTATTAGCAAAAACATTGTTAATATTCTTCCTTAGCTGTCGATAATTTTGTGCCAAAAAAATGTGTGTGTGTTTTGTCTGGTTGTCACTTAAAAACTGTATTATGGTGTTACATAGACTGAAATTTAAAAATTCATTAGTTCATTACCCTCTTTTTGCTTTACTATAGGCTATTTATAAAGCATCCTATGACCACCTCTGAATAATTATCTCTGCACTAAACCTGTATCTGTGAATCCATAAATCTTCATATCAATAAATAACACAAAAAATTTAAGAGAGAGATTTAGTTTACTACAATTTGGCCCTAACAATATGGCTGGCAGTGAATTTGTATGCTACCACATGTATCCGACATATGGACATATGGTTATCAGATGTAACTAAAATTTTTACAAGGATCGCCAGTGCTGAACCTAACTCAAACACATGTTGGCGGTTAAGGTGGTTTGGGTTACATAGACATAGTGGGTCACACAGTGTTTACAAAAATTTGCTATTTCACTCAGCTCTCTAATCAATAATCATACTTAATATTTTCTTCGGTTTCTGCGACTGTCACACATTTAAATAAAACAATTTAAACGGATTATATCACACAAATGTAACTTTGACAGAGAAAAATTGTGAATTTTCTCAGTCAACCTTTGACAACGGTATCTGTAAAGGTACTGAAACGTCAGGGAGGCTCAAATAATTAATATACGCGATATAATCCGTTTAAATTGTTTTATTTAAATCAATAATCATACTCTTTCCTGTAGAAAGTAGTTGTGACCATACATATATTAGCAAATGGAGTTTATAGGAGTATATATTTTGTAGGTATAAAGATTTACTAAATTTGGTAAATATTTACATATTAAAATTAACCTAAATGTTGTCAATTGAGGCTATGGCAAAAACCCAATGTTCAGTCAGTGGAAAATATGTATTACCTCTGAATACTTATTCTGATTATTAATTGTATGTAGTATATTAGTCTGTCCTCTTCTCTTTGTCTATGCCATTCAAGTTCTATGTAAGAAAGAAAGTTATTATGGCTTTTGCTTTGTAGACAAAGTAGGATAAGTAAAAAATTACTAATAACAAAAATACTTATCAGCGTTGGTTTATGTTTATGTATGTTGAACTTTCAGGCACGGATCGCTTTCCTCCAAGGCGAGAGGAAGGGTCAGGAGAATCTAAAAAATGACCTCGTCAGGCGGATCAAGATGCTTGAATATGCGCTGAAGCAGGAGCGTGCCAAGTTCCATAAGCTTAAGTATGGGGTGGAGTTACAGCAGGGTGACGTGCGGCCGCCGCCCGAGGAGCCGCCCGCGGAGCCCGAGCCCGCGGAGCGCGCGCAGTGGAAGCAGGGCCGACAACTCATCAAACAGTACCTGCAGGTAATCATTCTATGGTTGCTGTTCTATAAGCTAAGCTAACCAACCAGCACGATAGAAAAACTATGTGAGTGAGTATGTTTGCAGATCATGGATGAGGCAGATTGGGCCTGTTGACGTGCCATATTAGAAACACGACACGCAGTTGTGCTAGTCCAGCAAGATTGGACTGATAATGATAAATCTCTCGTATGTCGGGATGTCCGTATTACCGGTTGTTTTCGCCTACAGGCCGCATTTCACAACCGATTCTCGTGAAATTTCGTCAGCAGGTTCAATATATATATATATAGTTTTTTTTTGTCGAGTCCGTTTTCTGCGAAACGGGAATTAAATGAATATATCGTCATATTTCGAAATAAAGTGGCAAGAAGGCTTGTGTTATGGGTACTAGACGACGATATGTTAGAACATTTATTCAAATTGGATCACAAGTATCACTTTTGCATCGTCAAAAGTTAAACTAAACAATATAGGTAACACAAGTAATAATTAGGTACCTATTTGTCAAAAGTTACCATAGTAAATTATAAATTAAAATATTTTCATTGCAACACATTATAATTATATAAATTGAGACAAGATGAACATAAAAAGGAGCAAAACAGAAAAAAAAAAACATCAAATAAAACAGAAATCAAATCAAATCACATCAAATAAAATAAAACAGAATGAATGGATTGAGTGGTAAGCACGCATCATCGCAAATGGCAACACCACTGCAAAACTGCCATTGCCAAAACTTCAAACCATTCATATGTCCATCCGGTATACATTAAACAAGAAACGTAGGAAGTTGTGCTATTCCCACTGTTCAACTTTCCTATCATTATTATTTGAAAGGATCCATTGTCTAATTGTTACAGTTCTCCTGAATTCTGTAAAGTTTTCAATTTAATAGATTTATAAATCACTTGTAACTCAAAGAAATAATATAATTTGTTGCGGTTATGATTTGCTGAATTACATTCAATCACATCGAGGCATATTAATGTGATAAGAATATTAAAATAAGCCCACATTTCTCAGGGTTTACTAAAATGCATGGCAAGTGGCCAAATTACCAGAATAGGATTTCTAATAGAATCATTTTATTCTTCTCTGTAATTTAAATTCCAACAAATTGATATTTATAATTTCTTTCCGTTTTTTTTTTTAGTTTATTTCTTTTTTAATCGTATATAAACGAAATAAGAGGCCGTATTCCTTTTAAAATGCTGATTGTTTTAGGTAGTCATTTTTCTCTATGATCAAACAGGTTTCTTAACATATTATTGATGTTACTACCTAGAACAGGGCTATTGGGATTTATTGGTATATATTTGAAACCTACAGCTTGAGTTTTTCATTGATAATTTTTGTTTCAAAAACTACTCGAAATTGAGAAAGTTCACGCAGAAAATTAGTTTTTTTAACTTGTTTTCGACTGCACGCAATTAATGCATGAGCGTCAATCAACTATTTTCTGCCACTCGTTGCCATGGTGATGCCACTGGGTCACTTTTTAAAACTAAGCTTTTCCGTGGTTATATGTAGCAAAAGCTTTGTAATTTAAGCAGTTATACTTAAGCCCATTCTTATGTAGACTATCTCCTGACAATACCAGTAATACCAATTATCAACACTTTTTTTAGAAATTTAATCACTATTATCCCCTGGGTCACGGACAGAATAACAGCAAGAAAAAGTTGATCCACCCATGAAATAGCTATATTACTACCTATAACTTGAGGAAAAGTATTATTTACTTCCAAAAATTGGTTGAAATTATCAATATATTTGTTAAATTTTAAAAGGAATAAGGCCTCTTAAATACATATCGGAATGGTTGTTTACCCTGCTTGTAGTATTTATTTACGTTTATAGCATAGGGCTCTAACAGAATCTTTTTCTCCAACTTGCTTGGAAATGTTCCCATTAATGTAGTAAAACTGGACCGCGAAATCGTTCGTTATATTTAGAAGGCGTTAATGAAAATTAAAAAAAATATATATTATTGGCCTTAGCCGGGAAATCAATATTATTTAAATAAGACGATTAAGTAAAAAACACACCTTCCGTTTATAACGTCTCATACAAATGAGGGTAATCTTAATTTGGCCGGTTACTGCATTTTTACTTTTAATTTTTTCAAAGACTGATAATTCACCATACAGCCAATTGTCCACTAAATTTAAAAAATAAAAACTATTATAAACTTTTTAATTGTTCTCTGCGTTTAGTTCTTGCACTGAACATTTTTTTGCTCTGCTACTGTCAATGTATTTGAAATGTCGACAAATTTCGAATAACGGACCAACAATTTAAATAATAATCTTATATGCGGTTAATTTATTTTCATGATTCTTAGTTATTTATTAGAGATTTCTCACGAAAGTTTTAATTTTAATAATATGATGATATTTAATGAGTGAGTTGAAAATTAATAAGTGTACCAAACGTAAACAAATAAAAAATAAAACAGAAATGATTGTGTCCAAATCAATATAAAAGTAATTTTGAACTTATGATCTTCTCCGAATGATAAATATGGTATGGTTTCTAAAGAAAAACAGTGTGTTTAGAAGTTGTTAATTTAACTAAAATTTATAATTACCTATGTGCATATTTTTTGTTATTGTGTTTTCATATATATTTAATTCTTATTCATATATTTCGTTTTAAATCAAACATATGATTCGGACCCGAAATTTTATTCCTATTCCTAAAAAAATAGGTACCAAATGAACTTCATGGTACTGATATATTAAATTAAAATGTAGATTGGTGATTATTTCCAAGCATATTTGGAGAAAAGCACTATACAAGCCTCGGCGGGAATGTCAGTTCGCAGATTCGTATTATTGAAGGACTCGGCTACGCCTCGTCCTTCAAAATCATACTCATCCACGAACTGACTTTTCCCGGCCTCGGCAGTAATATACTATTTTTGCAATTACGCTGTTTGCCTGCCTCCTTTGTACTGTAATATAGAGCTGATTCTGCAATTTTCAATCCGCGAATCTGACAAATAAACTATGTTTATTTTATATTTCGTAATTATTCAATGTCTATGAGGTAAAACTATGTATTCTATTGATTTCTAAAATGTGGTATATTTCCAACAGGAAATAGGCTATACAGACACGATCCTGGACGTGCGCTCCAACCGGGTGCGCACCCTCCTGGGCCTCAACAGCGAGGAGCAGGCGGAGGACCCCAACTGCAGAAACTATGACAAGCAACAGCGCGACAGATGCGACTACTCCATGAACTCTATGGTCCGCAAATACGATATCGGTAAGAGTCATTATTTACTGTAACTTCAGTGTCAACAACGAGGAGCAGGCGGAGGACCCCAACTGCAGAAACTATAGCGCGACGGATGCGACTACTCCATGAACTCTATGGTCCGCAAATACGATATCGGTAAGAGACATTATTTACTGTAACTTCAGTGTCAACAACGAGGAGCAGCGGAGGACCCCAACTGCGGAAACTATAGCGCGACGGATGCGATACCTCCATGAACTCTATCCCTAGCTTGACACTACTCGCTAAGTGGACCGAAGTTGGGCGAATATGATAGTGTGGAGAGGCACTTCTCTGCGGAAACCCATGCTTCGGCCAACTTCGCCTCGGCCAACTTCGATCAACTTCTCGAGTAGTGTGGAGCCGCAATATGGTTTGCAAATACCTGCGATCTTGGTAATATTCATTATTTACTGTAAGTCCATTGTCAACAACGAGCAGCAGGCGGAGGACTCCAACTGCAGAAACGATTTATTTATTAGCAACAGCGCGATAGTGCGAAGCTTACGAAGATTTCGGCATGATTCGTAAGCGCAGATCGCTCAGTCAGACTTCCGGGATAAGATGAGCCGAACTCCGCATGTGAGGAATGTTCTGGGAACGTCACATCACAGCATAACAGTATCTAATTGCATTATGCTCAAACTTGTGCGAGTTTGCTCGGTACTTTCGCTTGTGTTTGGGATTAGAACTTCGTTTATTACATAACTGAAAACACCGTCCAAATTTCGCAGTACATTCAAAGCCAATGAAATGCTCGTTTATAGTCCGGCGGCCCACTGCATGAAACCCTACCTTTAGCTACAACTGGTCTTGGTGGGCCGCGGCTTAATTTGGCAAATTTTGTGCAAATGAAAAAAAAGTCGTAGGTACAAAAAATCATCAAAAAAACCCCATCGAAAAATATAATGAAACTTGTATTGATAGGATAGAGACCTTTTGAGGACAGTAAAAAAAGTGGTCGGCCAAATCCTGTATTGGCAGGTTCTTGTGTCCGAACGAATTTGTAGTACCACGTGGCAGCTACATTTTACCTCATCGAAAAATGGAATTAAAAAAACGGACTACCCTTACATAGTAGGCATTTTCTATTTTTTTATCAGGTAGGGTTTCATGCAGTGGGCCGCCGGACTATTAATTGTCTAATTTGTAACAATGATGTCTGTCTTTTTATTACTGATCTGTCTGTAATCTTCACTTAACTAGATGACGCCGGCATATAATAAGCTGTGTTTTTAAGCTTAATTACTCCATTTACACTCTTGTGTATATTTATCATACATGCAAACACTTATCTGTTGATGTGTTCGCCAGGTAAAGAACAGCAGCGCAAAGGTGCTTCGAGCGGGGGCTACAATGAGGAGGGCCTCTCGGTGCAAGACACGGCGGTGGTGTTCACCCACTTCGAGTTCCTGGCCAACCAGGAGATGGACATGGACGAGATCGACGACCTGGACGCCAAGCAGACGCACCATGCGGCGCCTAAACAAGGTCACTACATATTTATTGTGAAATACCACTTACTGTAACAATTTTTCTTGTTTTTCCAGCAACCACTATCGAACCCCATCCCCATATATTTGATGCAAATCGTACATCATGTTGTTAAGAATTTTTCGGATCTTGACCCTGGTATGCAAATAGATTTTGTAGTTAGTTTCATGTCTGCTACGTTGGTTGGTAAAGCAACACACAAAAATTATTATTATTTGAATGATATTTTATACAGTGTAGCTTTGACTCACAACATGCGGAATACGTATCCATAATTCTATACCACAAGAGAATTTATTTATTAATATCCTCGTTAGAAAGACAACATGCGTAATTGAATGAGAATGTTTTGCGTAATTTTTGACACCAGCTTGATCACCATGATCGGTATAGCATAGTTTCAGCGTAGTCCTATGGACTATATCAAGTAGTGATTGAACTTTTATGTTTGGAACAGGCGAGGAGGTCGATCACGAAGCGGAGGAGGTGCTCAACGAGCTGAACTCTCTGACGGAGAGCGAAGCCGACAGCGGCGGCCAGGGCGACGAGTACCCAGTCGGTGAGTGGGCATTACTCAATGCACGGGCTACTGAGCCCTGCAGGCTTATGATGGTCACGTTTACACAGCGAGAGATAAGTGCATTCATGTTGAGAAGTGACGGTTGTTTACCGTCACTTTGCAACATGAATACGAGTGCTAGAGTAAGAGACGCATCAACAATTAATGGCTACTTTTTCATGCCCGAAAATGTATAGTTGACAAAGGAGAAGCTAAAAGGAGATTTTTTACGGGGTCACAGGGAAGATATCTCGATCGCATTTACCTAATATCATTTACTCAATATATAATAGGTATGATGACAATTTTTTTGAGGAGGATCAATCCAATTTTGTATTGAGATTCGATTTTTGTATGGGACTTACTAAACTTCTCTAAAAATCAGAAATGACCGTTAAAGGTCGACATTCGTACAAACGCTGCATTCAAATGGTTCGTCCAAACTTTGACGTCATTGACCTGTAAAGGTACCTATATCGGTATGAAAGAATCAACTAATTTGCCATATGTGCCGTAAAAAAAAAACTAATTTACGTACATTTGAAGTATCATATTTTTAGTCCCTTGTATTTTTTTCTTAATTTCATAACATATTGGGCAATTTTTATTTATCACTACAGCATCTTGTACAATTTATAACATTAGTCATCCATCACCTCTATTAGACATAATCATTAGCAGAATCTTACGATACGTGCCATAAAGGAAACTGAAACGCTATAAGCGTGACAAAAGCGAAAAAGCTACATGTTTTAATTTCTTTGACTGTACATACCATTGCAAATTTCATCAATAATTTTATAACATACTGTTCGTAACTGCTAGCCGCTAGAACTGGCACAATGCCAGGGGTTCGGTCTCTGAACTAGCGCAAACAAGCAAACCTTACCGATTTCCGGAAACACTGACACGTTATTTTATGTGTTGTTTTTTGATGTGGTGTGACACGTTTTAGTTTTAATTGGGATTCAAGCAAATCTATCTGCCTACTAAACTATTTTGAATTTTGAAGTACAAATGTTAGGTACAGTTTCAATCAGGTTCATTTAGAAGGTATTTGGACATTTTCCTTGAACAATATGTAAAGATTTTCTCAGGATTAACATGGTTTTCACTACTGTCTTAATAAGGACGGAAGGATTTGAAGGTTATGCTTCCTAAATACGGAATTTATCTTTCACCACATAACTTAATATGGCATTCAAATCCTGCGCATTTTACGCATTGTGCAGTATCAGCTAATCGAAAAATTATGAATAATAGTAGATTGTACAACAAGTGCATAAAACGCACCATCTTATACGAGACGTTTATCCATCCATCCGAGCACGCTTGCGAGCGAGGATGAATATAAAGTCGAGTGTAAAATGCGTTTTATGGACGAGTTGCACACTCTACTTTTCACTTCAATTGCGAGAAAATTAAACTACATCATGTAAATATTATACTTAAAAACAAATTTAATTAAAATTTAAAAACATTTATATCTACGATAAATTATTGTTGTAGTTTAAATAAATAGTATATTGATTAATAAAATAAAAATAAATTAAAAAAGTAATAAATGATAGTAAATAAAAATTACAAGTTTATTTCAAGAAGTTTGCTGTATATTTTGGCTGTTGGTATTTTTGCCTTGGTCTTAGAATACTAACGACACGAAAAAAAAAAGAGGATATTCTATAAAGTTTTATTTTTTTCATGTGGCTGTTGGACCGATCGCCTTGGTCTTCGACGACGATTTTACTTTATGCTCTAGAGTAGCGTTTCTTAACCTTTTTTGTCCACGGGCCCCTTAGGACATCAAGCATACTTTTAAGGACCCCCTAGATAAAAAATGCAGAAATAAATAGCACGGCGTGCGTAGCGATTACGAGACTTTTGGGGGCATTTATTTATAAATAAATAAATAATAAATAAATATCAGACAACCTCACACAAATCGATCTAGTCCCAAATTAAGCTCAAGAAGGCTTGTGTTATGGGTACTAGACGACGATATACATACTTAAATAGATAAATGTATACTTAAATACATAGGAACAACCATGACCCTGACCCTAGCACAAATATTCGAGTTCATCACACAAATATTTGCCCTGGCCGGGCCCGGACCCGGGACCGCCGCTCAGTAGGCACTAGGCAGGTGCTTGCAAACTGAGCCAACCGCGTCGTCAATTTATGATTGTTAAATAGTCCATAGATAAGGCTGCGGACCCCCATACATATGCTCGCGGACCCCAGGGGTCCGCGGACCACAGGTTAAGAAACACTGCTCTAGAGCATAAAAAGCGACTTTATGTCGCCTACGCACAGCACAAAGTCGAACTTTTAGAGCATGAGAAGTGAAAAATAGTAGATTGTACGACAAGTGGATAAAACGCATCATTTTACACGAGACGAGATGAATATAAAGTCGAGTGTAAAATGCGTTTTATGGACGAGTTGCACACTCTACTTTTCACTTCGATTGCGAGGAAATGAAACTGTATCATGTAAATAACATATATACACATATCATGTATACTTAAAAACAAATTTAATTAAAATTCAATGAGAAATATTTAAAGTAATAGTTTAAAAAGTAATAAATGATAGTAAATAAAAGTTACAAGTTTATTTCAAGAAGTTTTATTGTGTACTTTGGCTGTTGGTATCTTTGCCTTGGTCTTAGAACACTAACAAAACTAAATAAAATAAAGAGTTAAAAACCTGTTCCAGACCTTCCGATCCGAGCCGATTTATCGGAAGAAATCGGATAGTGTAGTGCAATTGTTAGGATCTTATACACTATCCGATTTCTTCCGATAAATCGGATCGGATCGGAAGGTCTGGAACGGGTTTTATGGTATGAAGTTTTATGTTTGTTTTTTTTAACTGTTTATTAACGACCTTTTTCGTGTGGCTGTTGGACCGATCGCCTTGGTCTTCGACGACGGTTTTACTTTATGCTCTAGAGCATAAAAAGCGATTTTATGTCGCCTACGCACAGCATAAAGTCGAACTTTTAGAGCATGAGAAGTGGAAAATACATTGTAACCGCGAATTATATATGGGGCCTTGTTATCTCTGCATGAAGCATGGTCGCTTAATGGTATGTGATGTTCCAGTGAAATTCCCAGGCGGTGGCGGCGAAGCCGACGAGGAACCGCTGGCGCTGGGCGAGCTCGCGCAGCTGACCGTCAGCAACGAGCCCGAGGCGTACGACGTGCAGGGAGCCAACAAGGAGTCCTTCCGCAAGACATGGAACGCCAAGTACACGCTGCGCTCGCACTTCGATGGGGTTAGTTCGCTAATTTGTTACCGGGAGTGATCGTCTGCGAGGAACTCAAGGCGTACGACGTGTATACACGTTACCTTCATCACATTACATTGTTACCTTCTTCTGCGGCAGTTAACCGGAGGTCAACATGAAAATAGGCATCAGGCTACAATTCTCAATGAATATGTTACAATTCATGGAAAGTACTGCATGTCTGTTTGTACTCGGGGTAGTCGCCCCTGGATTTTGTATGCCCGGTATAGGGCAAAACCAGCAGGGACAGGCTCAGTCTAAATAATAATTTATCATCCTAATCATCAGTCAGTTTTTTCCTCTAAAATCCAATCTATAGGGTCTGTGGTCCCCATTTGTGGACCCACATCATTTAAATAGCGAAGGGTCTGTGGCCCCCATGTGTGGACCACAATATTGAAATTGAAACTTTGCTCTGTAAATAGGCGACAAAGGTACTGTTACATTTCTGAGTCTACAGGCATATTTTCACAAAAGGAGACCACTGTTGAGAGAATCGCTAACAGGATGTACACTTACTTACGTACTTACTTTTACGAAAATAGGTTAATGATTAGATAAATGTACCTAATATTAATTTGTATGTAAAAACTAGCCAAGTCAAGTCTTGATATTGAATTACACCCCAAGCAAAATAAACGCATTGAGTACGTTGCATGTCCTTGTATCTAAAAAATATAGGGCAAAGAACTTGGCGCCCATTTAGATCTCAATGCTTTTGTCGGTGAAGTCGACAATGTTGCACGCGATATTGAACTTGGCTCGCATTTAACATTTATGTTTTTGATGGAATATCATTACTTTTTGTACAGAAATTAAAGTAAATTACTTAATTGTTAATTACTTGTGTGTGTGCTATTCTAGTACATCTTTTAAACAAACAAGAATTTTCCAAATCGGTTAGTACGTATTGGATTATTGTGTGTGTGTTGGAAGTGTGTGTGTGTATGAGACAGAGAAAGTGTGTGCTATGCTAGTACATCTTTAAAACAAAGAAGATTTTTCCAAATCGGTTAATAAATGACGGAGTTCTGAGGCAAGAAGCATAAATAAATAATAATAATTATAAAAGTAAAAAAATCACTGTTTTAGATTTTTTTATGTGTTACACACAATTACCAAGGTGAATGCCAAATTTCACCTTTCTAGGTCACCTGGAAGTGGGTTAGGTTTTTGATTACTAGTCGATAAAAATGCCGTTTTTTGGACTTTAATATCTCAATAACTATTTCACCTATATTTATGAAATTTGGGGTTTTAGTTGTTCTAAAGGATCTTAATACATAAGCCAAATTTCATGTTTTTATGTTAAATACATTGGAGTTATTGAGGGGTCAAAAGTGGCTCCAAGCGGTTCGTGTAATATAACACACGGCTGCTGCTCGCCAGTTCCTGGGGTGAACATGGCTGGATACGCTGCCGCGTGTCTAGATATAACTTAATATTTAAATTGTACCTTCTTAAGAAGTTTGGCTTATACGTAGTTCTCGAAGATTTGTTGCGCCATGAATGGCTGCTAAATTGTTTTTAAACCGACATTGGCGTTCATATGCGGACGCCCGTATGTAATGACTGAATGTAACATATATACAATTGTACCCCAAAATTAGACAAATCCTAGGTATAAACATCGTGTTGCAGGTGCGAGCGCTGGCGTTCCACCCGACGGAGGCGGCTCTGGTGACCGCGTCCGAGGACCACACCCTGAAGCTGTGGAACCTCCAGCGCACTGTGCCCGCCAAGAAGTCGGCGGGCCTCGACGTGGAGCCGCTGTACACGTTCCGCGCGCACACGGCCCCCGTGCTGTGCCTGGCCATGGGCGCGCCCCGCACCGAGGAGTGCTTCTCGGGCGGCCTCGACGGCACCATCCGCGTCTGGAACCTGCCGCCGCCCACCGCCGACCCCTACGACCCGTATGATCCCGCGGTTCAGGTACCTATCGTCTTTGACAAATATCGGTAGCTGTTCTTAATTGGCTAGTTGACCCAGTTTTGAAAAATATTTCAAATGGTGAATAATGATCTTACTAGCTCTAAAAAAAATATCTTGTATTTTTGTGAAAGCTTGAAAGCTAAATTTTATCAATTGAATATTAGAAATTTCATTAACAGTCAAAAACGCCGTCCGCCATTTTTGCCTTTTGCTAATCTGTGGCGTGTCGTAGAATTACCTGTAAATATTCGAAATTCTACCGTCTTATAGTGCCATTCCGCTCACTCCAATATACTTTGACAGGAGATCGAGAGGGACGGCACTATTCGAAGTCGTCAAAGTAGACTTTCAGTTTTGTTTACATGATCAATGACGTCACTATCATAAGCGAAAATGGCGGACAGCGTTTTAATCATTTCAAAATACAGATTAAAAACCATATTTTCAAATTTATATTTTTTCGGCCATCTTTCACTTTTATGAATTGAAAAATATATATTTAGGTTTCCTTTGCTAAATATTATACGGAATAAACATTACTTTATTACAATTTGACATGAGTCAACTAGCCTATTGGCAGCATGCCATTAGTTTACATATGGCGGTTTGTTATTTCATTATTAAACTTCGGTTACTATCGAGTAGGACGCGCGAAGATTGAGGAGCCAGTTGGACATCTGTACTGTACAATTACTGCCTGTGAATAAGTAATAGGTACAGTCGGAATCAAATAGTTAAGAGCGATCAAATTAGCCAAATCTATCGGAACAAGTGTTTATTTGCATACCAGTAAGGATGCGTTGACGATATATTTTGGGCGACTGTGATTGCTACTACCTATATGACCCTGAGTATACATTATAAGGACTTCCAAATACGTCTCTAGACCCTGCGACCGACTGCACGATGGTCATCTATGCTTCGTGATTATTCTTAAAGCGAGACTCGTCGTATTTCGTTTATTTAAGGCAGGATTGATCGACTTAGAGTAAACGATTAAGTGTAAGGCCTGAGTGGACGCTCGGAGCGGAGCGTTCGGCGGGGCGTGCAGCGGGGCGGGCGAGCGTGAGATGGAGCGTCCAGCAAGTGGCCTCAGTGCACGCTCACCGCTCGTATGAATCGGTAGCATTTACCATGGCATTGACGTCAGATGACATCATTGATTTCTTTTTAAAAGATAATTTATGGCTGAAAATGTATTGTTTTTCTGCAAAAGAAGGCCCTAGTGTCATATTGAAGCAAAGAAGACGGTTTGGAGATTTTTCCACTTTATGCGAATCCTTAAAAGATGCAATGAAGATAAATTCCGTGAATACACAAGAATGACTGTGGCCACATTTGACTATATATGGGAGAAAATTGGGCCAATATTAACTACAAAACGTATGGCACGCTCTTCTCGCCGCTGCAAAACTCAAACAGGTTTGAACCCGCCCGCGACGCTCCGCTCGACGCTGCATTGGCCGCAAACTTGCCCGCTCGTCATTCGTTCTGTGGAGCGTCTACTCAGGCCACCCGTATGAGTTTCCTTTGTTTAACATGCACGCTGCACGCCCCGCCCCGCTGCACGCCGAACTCGAGCGTCCACTCAGGCCGTACACTAAGGCAGATTAGTAATAGTACATTACTGCAGAGGCCGCGAAATAGGGGATTATTGGCCGAGTAGTAATAGATGGCCGAGTGATAACGAGGCCATCTAGAGATACGAGGCCGACAATCCCTGTTCGCGCCGAGGCTTGTATAGTGCTTTTCTCAAATAAATCCAAGGAAATAATACAAATGTTCAACTTATATATTCATATAAAAACAAATTTATTTCAAACTTAATAAATAAAAACAAATTTATTTTTTTAAGCTGTTCGGGTCAATGTTTTTGCCACCAAATGTTAAGATGATTCTATTTATTAAAAAATGACAACACCTTATTAATTAGATATTGTTATATTTTTTAACAATAAACGTGATTCCTTGTTTATTTTATTGAATATCTGATTTAATCTAATTGAATAAACTAGTTAAATATAAGAAATAAAACGTAAATATACATGCACAAACTAAGTTTTTTTTTATTGGCAGTATGCCATAGATTATCAATAAAAGAAATAAACCCCACTGAAACAAAAGACAATCTCTTTGTTGGCTACGGCCAATAATGTTGTATGAAATTCCTTTATATCGTTCTAATTTGAAATTAGAACGAATCTTCAACAATTGCTATACAAAGACGTATTTCGCGTTCTAATACCACGATCATAAGAACGACATTTCCTTGGATGTTTGAGAAAGATATGATATCTCTTATGTCAGGGGCCGATCCTGCGCGAGCACACGGACGCGGTGTGGTCGCTGTCGGCGGCGCACGGGCGCCTGCTGTCGGCGTCGGCGGACGGCACGGCGCGGCTGTGGGCGCCGCGCGCGGCCCGCCCGCTGCTGCTGACGCTGCGGCCCGACGACGCGCCCGCGCCCGCGCCCGCCGCCGCCGCCGACTTCGCCGAGGCGGGCGCGCGCGCCGCCGTCGTCTACCGGGACGGCGCCATGCTGCTCTACGATCTGGAGACCGGACAGGTCGATACGGGAACCATGCTTTTTTATTATCGTGCTAGTCTGACCGTCGAGTGCTCCTGCTGTCACGGGAATTTTAATATAATCATAACCACAGATTTAACTTGTCCGGGCGGGCAGGCACATTTACTATATTTAGTTGCGTTTTTTTTGTGCATTGTCTTTCAACAAGAATAATGGGTGCTATGAATTGTAATATTATCATCGCCGTTATATAGTTCTCCAGACGAAAGTTAACAATCGGAAGATCTGCTCAGCCGCGTTAAGGTGAAATAACTCATCTTTTTGTACGGATTTGCTAGTAAGATGTGGCTATGTGCTGTATAATCCATCATTATAATAATCGAAGCCGAGTTATATTTGTATGAGATTGTAGAACCAGTCGATTGATGTAACGCTATGTGTGTCACCAGCCGGTGCTGCGCGTGGCGTGCGACAGCGCGGCGACGCGCGTGCGCGCGCACCCGACGCTGCCGCTGCTGGTGTCGGCGCACGAGGACCGGCACATCCGCTTCTGGGACTGCGTGTCGGGGCGCTGCGCACACGCCATGGTGGCGCACCTGGACGCCGTCACGGGCCTGGCGCTGGATCCCAACGGGCTCTTCCTCCTCTCCGGCTCGCACGACTGCTCCGTGCGTCTCTGGAACCTCGACACCAAGACCTGCGTCCAGGAGATCACCGCGCACCGCAAGAAGTTCGACGAGAGCATCCTCGACGTCGCCTTCCACCCGCTCCGGCCCTACATAGCCAGCGCCGGCGCCGACGGCCTCGCCAAAGTCTTCGTTTGAGCGGGTCGACTATATATACTATATATATTACATGTAATTTTCCTTTCGATACGACCGGGTTCGCCCGCCAGCACGTAAGTCGGGGCGAGCCGTGTCGCGTCTCGTAGTCGAGCGGGCGTCCGGACGCGGTCCGGGCCGCCGGTCGCTCTAGCGTATTTAAATTGTAACGTAATGAACGCGCTCGACGCTCGTTATAAGCGCGTAGTGAACACTCATCTATGTATAGACATTTGAAATCTATTATAATATATTTTTAGACTTTCAGTATGTGGATTTTAGGTTTTTATTGCGACTTTTTCACCGATTTTATGATACGCAGTGAGAATATTGTTCGTTTCTATGCATCTGTAAGCGAGACCTTGTAATAATAACGTGGATACCGCCGTTTCCTTGGTACGTTTATGTTGTGTCTGTACAGTTAGATGTTACGCACTATTTGCTGATCGTTTGCAGAGAACGAATGGTGTTTCTTTAGGCTAGCATATTTTATTTAAATCGATTGGATATCAATAGAGAAATATTTCTTTTTGTTTTGTGACATGTATCGAGTAAAGTGCTCTCATTGTAACTCATGAGCAATCGAACAAAAATTGAGTAGAATTACTGTATCGGAAGTAACATAAGTAATGTTTGTTCATAACGAGTACTGCGATGTAGAATATATTATAATAAAACATAATATTTCCTTTATTTTCCTCGAATTCATACTTGTACACATACATCCAAAATTGATAGTAAAAAGCAACATAACCGACAGTATTCGTTGTTTTTTTACCTTTATTTCTGTCGATCCTCTTCTTCCGTCTACATACATTTATTGAGGGCTTAGTCATTGACCGAGCGAGGAGTCTTCATTTCAGTTTGGCCCAAAATTGTTTCGTATATCCGGATCTTTTCTTGCTGTCCTCACAAAAATTCACGAGAATCGGTTGAAAATGCGACCTATAGGCGAGAACAGTAGAACATCCGCAATTCGGACGTACGAAATAATTTTTGGCCAAGCTGAAATGTTGACGCTTCGTTCGCTCGGTTAATAAAACAATCTTTGTGCCTACCCATGATTGAAATTGATGATAAATCAAATATGTCACCTTTGAATATATCATCAACAACAACAGCTAGAATTTCTTCAACTAGATAATCTACAACTAAGCTTAATTTAAATTTGCATTCAAATGTAGACTTAGAAAAGTAAATGACTTTGTTTTTTTAAGCATGTTTCGTAATCTGGTTCTATTTTTTCTTTCCTCCTTTTGGTCTCCCTCTACATCTCTGCAATCCTGGTAACTTGGCACATGCGATGGTACCTGGAATTCATAATTAGATTCGTCCTCACATTTTTGTTTGATGTCATTAATGGCTCAGTTTCATAGGGACAAAGTAATTAATTCTAATCGAAAATATGCTATGATTTTACATAGGATTCGTTAATTAATCAATAGAACCTACGTAAAAAAGAAGATTCCAACCTTTTTCTTTATTTTATAGCTGTTATTTCTGCAATTTTTCACTGAACATTTAGTCATTTTTGAGACCCGTCACGTGTCATTGTGTAAACGAGACTGTTCGCCCAAGTAATGCGATTTGTGATTTTGCATTACTTGGGAGGGTGCCATTTTTTAATTATTACGTCAATGTTTGATGTGTATCTTTTTTTATTTGTGCTAGTTTTAACTAAACTTGGTTCTCCAATTAAATTGTCTAGGTATAGTACCCGTAATATGTAATATCCTATACTTGTGTTGTATTGTAGATACTTCTCCAGAACTCGATTCGGTCCCGGTTGGGCAGGGAATCCATGGTTAAATCCTTGTCTATTGTGAGATATCTCAAATATGTATCATCGCTAGCGTACCAATCTATGTTCAGCGCTGGAGACTTCAACGATGTAGGATTACTGAAAGATTACAATGAAGTATGAAACAAAATCTAATTTAACGTAACAGGTAATGACGATTGATGATCGATGTCAATAAAGGTTCCACATCGTTTGCCCTTATTTCATAGGTCATAATGTATCACTTACCATAATATTAATTTTCCATAAATCTATTTTTCTCTAAGCTGAAACTTTTCGGTATTGTTATGAAACAAAACAAACCTAACTAACCTAGTGACTTCTACACGAATAGTATTAAAAATCCCGAAGAGTTACGTTTTATTACATACCTACATAAAATGTTTATGGCAAATGAAAATTATGGTAAGTGATACATTTATTATAACGATTCCTTAGAACTCAATTGTACTAACTTTTCGGAAGAAGTAGTTGCAATTAGGACGTGAGTGCACAACTATGTGATTGAAATTGAATTGGCAAAATAATTGTAATTAGTACGAGTGTGAACTAAGGTACCCATAAATGAAATTCGGGTAAGTGAAGGTATCCGGTCGATAAATGGTATGAGGAAGTTTTTTTAGGGAACAAGTTTTCTAAGGATCTTTAAAATATAGGTATGTATATACATGTAATTCACTAGTTTCATTCCTTTAAACTTGGCTTTGGTACTTACCCGAACTTTGCAAAATTAGTCCACATACTGGTCATCCTTTCAACGACTTTGGCATCATTTCCTATCAATGGTAAAGGCCAATAGATGACAGGATCGAACAAATAGAACAGTTCATCACCGTGGGCGGCCCCTTTTTGTCCCTTCAACCCTAATAAGATTTTTGCCAAGTTTCTATAAGAGTCATACCTGAAATAGTAATTATAAATGGGCAATTGATTGTGATTTAGAAAGTATTCGCTTATGGCCACTGATGGATAATGGAACATGACATCTGATATGAGATCTATCAAGTCCTCGATCGAGTCTTCGTTTATTTCATCGTTTCCAAAATAAAAGGACTTGATTCTATTTGCTGTCTCGTTTCTCTCCTTAATGCTCGAGAAATAGAGGTTGTCAGGCAGTAGAGTAGCGAAGTTATCATTCAAGTTTTTATATAGTTCTTTATTTAATCCGGGTACATACAATATGCCTTCTTTATCGTTGTAGCCAATGATCATAGATACTTTATTGTACTTGCCGGATTCTAGCATTTCTTGAGGGTTCATTGTCAAAAATGGTTTATTGCTCACCCCCTGTTTCTCGACGCACGGTCTAAAAATATATTTGGATAATAAATTGACAGAGGTATCAGCTGCACTTGCGATTAAAATATCGTTTTTAGTTGCATTTTTGAAAATCTTTAACAGGTCATATGGGTTTTTTGTGTTATAACCCATCTTGGATGCGACTAAAGCTGCTCTTTCAATTGGGTCATTAGGGAGAGCGAAAGGCGAGAGAGCTGAGGCGCTCTGCATGATGGCCCTTCGGAAGAGTCCTTTAGCGGCTGGCGACGATATTAAATAGCTGACCGACGAGGATCCCGCGCTCTCGCCGAAAATGGTCACCGAATCTGGGTTGCCGCCAAAATATTTGATGTTATTGTTGACCCATTTAAGTGCAGCTACTTGATCTTTCAAGCCTGCGTTCCCTGGTGCGCCTTTGATTCTGAGGCACAGGAAACCAAAAGGGCCTAACCGATAGTTGACAGTTACAACGATAACGCCTTTTTTGACGAGCAGTCGAGGGTTATAGATATAGGCGCTGCTGCTTCCCGTCTTGTAGCCTCCGCCGTGAATGAATACCATGACGGGGTACAGCCGCTTGGAGTTGCCTTGGCCGGGGGTGTAAACGTTGAGGATCAGGCAGTCTTCTACACCCATGGGCAGCTGCAGGCGCTCGTGGTACTGCGCGCAGATGACACTGGTGTCGGAGGCGTTGAACACGCCCAGCCAGCGCGGTGGCGGGCCTGCTTCCTGTGAGAATCACATTTATATTTTTATTTTTATTTAGCAGAAAAGATAAATGAATGGGAATTTAAAGTCAAAATAGACCGAAAAATCACTATCGCCTATAGAACCGGATTCCCACCGCCTTGCCCATTTTAGAGCGTTTTAGCACTAATCTCTATTGTTCAAATTGAAGAGAAAAACTTAGGTAAGCCAATTCTGCTCCGCATTGCTCAAAAAGTTATTGACGCCACGCCACAGATCCATTTTGAGTAAAGGTCGTTCATGTGTGCCACAAATTGACAAACGAACGGACATTTTGCCGAATGAAATACGGAACTCCAAAAAGTAATTATGTACGTAGGCCCATATTTGCGGTTTCTTGAATTGAATACAAGGTTTTTTTCTACGTAAAAACACACCTTCTATTTAGTAGGTACTTTACTTTTAACTTTTGAGATTTCCAACTGTCGAACTAGCGACCTTCACCAAAGAAGAGTTTTGGGCGAATGGTGATCATCGTAAACATATCGCAGTATAATAATGTGACCCACTTAGTTGGTAAGTTTATTTTGTTGTTGTATTTAATATGTACATACATATAGTTAAGTTTTTTTTTATTCAGATAAAGTTCAAATTGCACAAAACATTAGATATTATATATACATGATCAAAAATACATAATAATATTTAATATGTATGTTAGATTATAAGGTATTATCTATGGGCCTTTGATGCCTGCAATAAATAAATAGAATTGAATGTAACTTCAAATAGTGACCAAAACAAAATCAAAGATAGATTCCTGAGCGTAGCGAGGCTTTCAAGACACGAGAAGCTAAATAATTTTGCAGCCATGCGGAACACACAACTTTTCACCTCACTACAGCGAGGAAAATGCGAGATTCCAGAAAAACAATTAAAACATAAAAATAATCATATTTAATTTTGCCTTCTATTTAACACATCAAATTTAAAACATAACACACTCAAATCCAAACCAAAAAAATACGAGAGAAGCACACATATTAAAAATTAAAAGTAATATGGCCGTAATTTGTATTATCGTCGTGTATATTTTATCGTTGAGTTTTTCTTAAGCACTGCTATATTATATCTGTATTTGAAACTACTTGACACATTATTCGTTGTGAATGTGGGAGAATGGCATTCTGGGAAGGATTAGTTGGCCACTCGGAAGTATTTTCCATAACACTTGCTCTGTAAGTTATTGGACGATGGGATCCGAACAAGTTTATTTCGGCTTTATCTTCTTTAAAAACGCCAATAGTTTCGGTAAATTACTTATCGTCTCCAAATATTTATAACAAATCCTTTTTCGTTTAATGCATGCTTTTAGCATTGAATAAATACTCCAAATTGGGCTTAACTATCTTGTTTTCGATATTTGTATAAAGTAAGACAACAGTATGTATTCTCCACAGAACAAATTTACGCTGTTTAGTGTTTACGTAAATTATGCCAACTTTTTAATTATTATTTTTTTCTCGGGTGCGTTCAGAAATTACACTCTGTTCCAACTTTTATAACAAATAAATATTAAAATTTGTGTTGTATTTAATATATTTACTAGTCAAAATATGTAAATAAAACAGAAAAATTCTTACTATTAATATATATATATATATATAAACATATTCAACATAAAATAAAGTGTCGAAAAAATAAAAACTTAAAAATCTGTAACCACAAACCAGGTATCTGTACGTGATATTGTAGGTGTATTTTTTTATAAAGAAGTATTCAAACGTACATAGGATTTTAGCCGGCCTGACCAGATCGCCCTTTATTAGCGTGCGTTGATTGGTTATTCGAAGATTTATCGACTGATGAAATCAGTCACGCGTTGAAGTAGTCTTAAATATAAAAAAGTTACATGCACCACAGATAATCAAAATCGTCGTGTTCGAAATTCAAATGACTTTTGCACGCTAGCGGATAAAATAGACTTTTGCACGCAGATTTCGCCCTATAAATGGAGGTTTTCCGAGCGAGTGAGGTGAAAAAATAATTGCCCTAATTTTTGCAATTTAGGTAGTCGTTTGCTTTTCATATTATAGTAGAGTTATTAGTCCGCTGTTTTCTAACATAATTGTGCGCATCGGGTTACAAGCATGAAATTTCTACCACAGATAGAGTGTTTTCCGGTGATTATTTTCAGATGTGGAGAGAAATCAGATTCGTCCCCTGTGAGGCGGCAGAGCGGAGTGAAGAGGACCAAGTTTAGTTTACCTCTTTTCTTTCTCTATTGCTGGTCAGTTAAGCCTACTAGGACTTGTCTGGTATCGTTTTCGTGTAAAACAGATATCAGAAATTCATTTTTTATGTTATTTTTGTACAGTTCTATATAAAAATATGAGCGTATGGCCGAAAAGTTAAAAATCGCAAGGTAAATTAGTTAAATTTCGTTAGCATTTTCAAATTATTATTAAAGACTTCCCTCCACATCTGAAAATAATCAACGCAGAGGACGCTATCTGTGGTAGAAATTTCGTGGTTGTATCCCGATGCACACAATTTTGTGACTTAGCAAAATGTACTGAGCACGCGGGCTAAGCTTAACATCAACATTTTTTTCAAGGTACTTTTTGTATCAGATGTGTCCAATATGTATACATTTTTAAAAACAAGATTAAATTTTTATTTAGTAATATTTTTCAAATCTGGGGGTCTGGGGGCACGGCAGTGCCCCCGCCAAGTCGAGCAAACGCGCTTGCCGGCACGCCGTAACATCCTTTTCTCGAAGCCATTCAGACCATTTTCAAACTCCCAGTATTAAATTACGGACAAAGCTAGAAGCCTGAATTTTTAATGACCAGGAGAGCATGATATAACCTAGGCATATTCCAAATTGCATTCAATTTGAACCAGTAGTTTAGAAATTATTGCCAGTCAAAATTCCTTAATTTTGTCACTCACTGATTCACTGACTCACTCATGATCATACGAATTCTAAGTTACTTCTAGCAGACACACAAGCTTGAAATTTCGTGCTCTATTACGGTTTGGTGTACAAATCATTAAAAAACCTAAACATTACAAAATTTCCGTGTACTTTTCCAGTTATGCGAGCTGCATAGATAAATTTGTATTTCCTTATGAACCCTATAAAAAATACACGATTACAAAGTTAACTTTGCGGTTCATATAACCTTCGGTTTAGATACTAAGACCTCAGGCACAGAATACTTATTCCCTAATACATACAGAATGGACACGCTCATCGCCGTACCGAATTGAGTTACCTCACCCCGCAGGGGCAGTGAGTTGGAATCGTGATGGTAGCGATGATGATGATGATGATGGTAACTGGTGGCGGTGATGGGGGTGCTGGTGATGATGATGATGATGATGAAGCTGGGGACTGGTGTTGGTAATGAGGGTGTTGGATTGTTCAGATGATGATGGTGACTGGTGGTGGCGATGGGCGTGTTGGTGATGATAATTATGATGGTGGTGGTGGTGACTGATTCTGATGAAGGTGGTATTGGTGATGATGATGATTATGATGACGACGATGGTGGTGACTGTTGGTGATGATGATGATGGTGGAGTGGAGGTAACCGGTGGTGATGATGGGGGTATTGATGGTAATGAAGATGGTGGTGACTGGTGGTGGTGAGGGAGGTGTTGGTAATGATGATGATGATGATGGTGGTGATTGGTGATGATGATAATTATGATGACGACGATGGTGGTGACTGTTGGTGATGATGGTGGAGTGGAGGTGACCGGTGGTGATGATGGGGGTATTGATGATAATGATGATGGTGGTGACTGGTGGTGGTGAGGGAGGTGTTGGTAATGATGATGATGATGATGATGATGGTGGTGATTGGTGATGATGATGATGGTGTTGTTGTAGATGATTAATGATGATAATGATGATGACGATGACGATAACGATGATGATGCCGAGGATGGTGATTAGGTATGATGATGGGGGTGTTGATTCAGATGGTGATGGTCATAGTGGTGATGGATGATGACGATTGTGATGGTAATGCTTGTGGTGATGGTGATGACGATGGTTATAAAATCAACATCCTCACCACATTACCACCACGACCATTACCACAACCACATCCCCAACACAATAACCACTACCATTACCACTACCACCATCATCGCCGCCATCATCACCACCCTCATCATCACCATCGTCATGAGAGGAATCATGAGAAGGATCATTATGTATAATGAGAGGGGTCATTATGGATCATGAGAGGGTGACAAGTCTGTGTGGTTTACATTTAGTTAATGTCAACTTCGGTAGTGTTAAAGTGCAAAACTCCGCAATTTTGGAGTATAATAGACTAAGAAGTAATTACCGTCCTGGCTTGTCAAAAATCGCTTCATCAAAACTTTCGAGAAAAGCCCACAGAGACAGAGAGTAGGCTTTAAGAAAGACAGTTGCGGATACACAGCTAGTAGTCCTTAAAGGAAAAATAAGGAGGAGCACTTACAAAAAGAAATGAGATCCCATCAAAAACATTACATGTAAAAAAATTGCAAGTCTCGCAACCTTCTACCGAAAAAAGTTGTGAGATACAATATAAAACCAAGTGGGTTAATTTATTCAGTACCTATCAAAGTGACCCTTCGCCTATATGACAACTTTGACATACATTTTCACCGGATTACATATCTAAAAACATATTACCATGACCGTGTTAGTACCCGCATTAATATTAAACATATTTATCTTTATCATAAATGTAATGACTTGGCCATCGCACAACATAATACATTCTACATTATAATGATAATAAAATCTACCAAATTTTATTAACGCTTTGAATGTCACGCAATACAAACATAAATTCCTACTCATTGTTTCATCTTGGCCGTCCTTAAATAAAAGATGGATCTGGCCCGACCGGCAAAAGAGGACGGCAGAAGAAAATATAGGCAGACGAGATAGTAAAAACAGCTGAAAAGAACTGGATACGCACCGCTCCATAGTCTCCATACCGATCTATTGGTATGGATAAATAAAGCAAAAAATATAATAATCACTTCAATAAAAGGAGATTTATTCGTATTCTTCATATAAGAGGTCACGATCCTCAGCAATGAGGAACACGACACAAGGAGGGGATTACTGAGCCAGTACCAGAGTTGTGGTTGTCATGTGAACACGTGCCGATCCTGTCAAAAAGTCAGTTCTATGGTAAATCGTTATTTCCTTGTAAATCTGTGTTATACTTGAATTTGTACACAGTCAACTTTGTACTGTTAAAATGTAGCTAGTTGGTATTCAAAAATATCAAAATAAATGTTGATTCTAAAGATAACCTCAAATTCATTTCTTTTTCATCAGTCCATTGGCGTCAGTCCTTTGTGTGATATTGCGCCAAAAGGACTGACGGGTTTCCAGGGTACTAACATTTTTAGCGTGTTGAAGCTGTATTTTTTTACTTCTTCCAGTTTAAGCCTTCGTTCCGCCTCTTAAAAAAAAGAAGGAATAGGGGCAAAGACATTTGTTAAGGAAATAACACCTTGGGAGCAACGATTAGCCACAAAAAACCGGCCAAGAGCATGTCGGGCCACGCTCAGTGTAGGGTTCCGTAGTGGCTCATCCTTCGAAATAAACTGCTGTTTTAAGCCCGAGGTTTACGTTAAGAAAGATTTTAAGCTCTACAAAAAGGTCGTAAACGCCCTAGAAACTGTAATCACTTATTACCTTCTGGAAGTCAACTTACGACCTTTTAAAGAAAAAATATGAAATTTGGCGATAACTCAAAAACGGCTCGACCGATTTTGTTCAATATAAGTAGGACACTATTTTTTATTGTTTTTGGAGCGAATATTTACAAAACTGCTGACTTTACCAAAAAATAATCTTAGAAGACCCCTATTATTTTTACAAGACCTATTCAACGACACCCCACACACCAGTGTTGAAAAGAAAAAAAAAAAACACCCCCACTTAGGGTGTTCGAGAGGTACTCGAAAGAAAAAAAAAAAAATATTTTACCGTTCTGTCGGCGTTTTACATACACATACTCATACCAAATTTCAGCTTTCTAGTACTAATGATCACGGATCTAAGCCGCGGACGGACGGACGGACGGACGGACGGACGGACAGACGGACATGGCGAAACTAGTTCCTAGTTGACTACGGAACCCTAAAAAAAGAAAAAAACCATCTGAGTACACGCAAAAAAAAAAAACAACTTCTGAATCATACTACTTTTTATAGATCATAATAAGTAGTATGATTCAGAAGTTATTATTTATCTATGGTACGGAACGGTTCCGTCGGAACCCTTCATGCGCATGTCGGACTCGCACTTGCGTTAGGTTTAGGTACCTACCTGAAATCGTTCATCCACCGTGCCATACGGTATTCCCAAGTATTGTCTGTAATAGCCCCGTTTCGTCTCCAACCCCATTAACTTCCCTTGTGGAAGTTGTAGTACCGGAGTGTTGTTCGAAGCACCGTGGAGCACTAGCACTTTCACTGTATACAAAATTAGGACAAGGAATCGAGCCATTGTTGACTTGTAAGCGTCTTGCGTGCGTTTGTGTCTTTAGGAGTATGATCAGGCATTTCAACATGCCTTCTTTTTATAAGGTTTGGTTCGTTTCAATAATTGATTCGAGTATCTAGGCAGCTACGCTGGTACAGTCGCGAGCGTTGAGATGGTAATTGTTAGGATAGGAACGTTAAGGTCAGTCGGGCCAAGAGCGACAGCGGGACAGGCTCATCTACCATGTCGAAAAGTACAGACTATACTTAGACCACGCAAGAAGAATAATCTGTACCTTTACCATGAGTGACGGCACCCGCTAACGACTGCGTAAAGGATTTCTATATTGTAGTTCTACAAAGTAACCGCTAGCGGCGCTCCATACAAATTGTTTACTTTGTCGCTAGCGTGTGCGGTCACTAAAAACTAAACTCATGGTACAGGTACTGTAATACTTTTACTAAAAAAATATTTTGCATTTTCACACGCTTCATTTCTCAACTTGAATGAATGGTCATATCAAAATATAGTTGTAATTTTCGCTCATTTTCACCAGTGTTCGCGACGATATTGTTGCCAGTTTTATTGACGGAGGCTCATTGATGTGTTTGCCATTAAACAATGTGTAGTTTTCTATTGTTTGTCGTATTGTGACAATTAAGTAAATCTATCTATATATATAAAAGAACAAGTCCTGACTGACTCATCAACGCACAGCCGAAACTACTAATGTTAGAGAGTTGATTTTTGCACAATAGGTTACTTTTATAACGTGGGCTAGAGATAAGAAGGGATTTTTGGAAATACCACCCCTAAGAGGGTTAAATAGGGGTGCAAAGTTTGTATGGGGGAAACTTTTTTTTTAGAGCTAGAGACTTGAAACTCTGTAGAAAGATTAATTATTCAAAAACACAAAAAGTACTTTCAGCGTTTTGGAAAATTTCACCTCTAAGGGGGTTAAAAAGGGGTGCAAAGTTTGTATGGGGCCGCTAATGTTGTTTATAAAGAAGTGTTACGCTAAGGTTATCAGTTTATATTTTTTTTATTTCCTGTCTTCTACCCAGTGACTACGTCCTTTTTTTAAAACGAACTTGCACCCCCTTTTCTATGGTTGACTGTCAACAATATTTTCTTAGTGCTGTCTCTTATTAATTGTGTTCCAAACTTTATGTGTTCCTATATTTAGTGAGTTGTCTATCAGCACATGAATAATCTATCCATACTATCTGTCTGTCTGTCTGTCTGTTACCTCTTCACGCTTAAACCGCTGAACCGATTTAGATGAAATTCGGTATGGAGGTAGTTTGAGACCCGGGAAAGGACATAGGATACTTTTCATCCCGAAAAATTTAGTGTTCCCGTGGGATGAGCGGGTAACACCGCGGGGCACAGCTAGTACTTTATATACCTATTCTTACTTTATTTAGCTTCTTGAGAAATATAGAGAACTGTAACCAGAATATATTGAATCACTCTTCAAACAATCTACTAGCCTGTAGACCAAAATAGTAATCGCATCATTAAATTCACTTATGTGCATTTAGTTTTTAATGGTCACATTTCAGCACTTTCTTTGAACACTAGCCTTTTTAATAACTGGGGTACCTGCTAGACCATTTAGAAACATTTTGGCCAGCCTCGGGAACTCCGCCACACAACTCTTTTCGTTTAATAGCCAGGCCGGCGTGTACAAATACCAGTGCTGCCTTCTTATGAAAAGAGGTCATTATTTATTATTGTTTTGAAATAAAGTTTATTATTTATTATTGTTGAAAGAGATACTCTTCATTAAACTGCCTCCATCTCTCGATTTCCAGTGCTGAGTTTAAGATTGTTTTAACAGCCTTACGATATTTAACATTTTTTTTAAATCTCACTCATAATAACTAAGATCCCCATTTTCTAACTCCAAATCCATGCGTCGCTCTATATCTTGCAGAGTCATTTTTGCCAAAGATTAAAAGCATCAGGTAACTGACGGAATAAATATTAAGCATCCTGCAAACAATTCCCGTAATCTAATTGGAAAATCTTCTAAAATTCTTTAACAATTGCATATCAGTGTCTGTCACTGTTTGAAATGTAATATGTCTAGACCATTTTAACAAAGAATAAAATTCACTTACCTATTTTAATATCTTTGTCATCATCAAAAATCTACGCGGACGAAGTCGCGGGCGACCGGTACGCACGTAAACGATGGATAGAACATGAAATTAAATCCAGCAAACTCAACACTACGATTATTAATGAGTAGGTAGTCAGATTGTTGAGTGCAGATGCCATTCTGTTATACATATTTGCTGAACATTAAATTTACAGAATATCTTACATTTATTGATAACCTCTGCCTTAAACATGTAAATAAAAAATTATGAGTTTACCTGAGATCAGTTCGAGTAAGTGACACTCTTTTATTGTAAATCTTATGATTCTCAGGTAACTATTGTTTATTGTTCTCAGTTCAATTCCTATTTAGGGTTTCGTAATCGAATTGGGAATCAAATAGCTTCGTTGGCTTTTAAGGATTTATTTAGTTAAATATAACGATTTTCTTTTGGCTTTTAACAATTTTATGCTTAGGTTACTTGCTCATCCATGTTGACAACAGAGAGTTTCCAAAAAAACGGAGAATATTTCCGGATATTTCTTGAAACTTTCACAAGAATTATAAATAATATTTCAAATGGGAAATTTCCAAGAAATATCGACGTGGAAAGTTTCGCAATTTTGGAAACGTTCCGACGGTACGTCATTTTAAATGCTGTCCTTTCGCATAATTAAAAAAAAAGCATAATACGACACATATTATTATATTATATTTATTGTCGACACCTAGTAGGTACGACAATATTTAGAACCCTTCACTCTGCGTGGTCTCTCTCAACGACACCTATTCACCTATGCCATCAGGCACACAACAATGACGATTACATCATCAGATGTAATCGTCATTGATGTAAAGTCTACTAAAGGAATCCCTAAGCGCAATATACGTTATTTGGTAAAAATAAGTCCGATCCGATCTTAGGATGATGGAGTAAGTGTCAATATTTTGTTATATTAATTAGGCCTTAGACCATTCTTCAAGCAGTTTATACAAATCGAGGTTTCGTTCTCGTCTGTTTCTTCCTCCAAAACTTAACCAATCTTTACGACATTTCAAGAACTGAATGGGGAGGAAATGTTCTGTGTCAGCGCGTTTCGTTTTTTGCACAAATGCTCATGGAGTTTGTGTCCGAGGCGCCCGATATTTGATTATTTAAGTTTCGAACGGACGAGAACGAAACTTCGATTTGTATTGAAAAGTAAGAAAGAAAGAAAGAAAGAAAGCTTTATTTCGCCGCAATTAGGATTACATATTATAACATAAAAATTATAAGTATTGTGCGAAAAAGGAGTCCACTCAGCACATTGCCAAACCACGGGGGTGACTTGACGGCTGGTATTATGTGGATCTACAAGTTGAGCGAAACAGGACTGCACGTTATACACTCATATTCCCATTGATCCAAAACTAAGTGAACAAACAGATTAAAATACATTTATATAATTACTATAAGTAGGCAATTTATTTTCATCTCACAAAACCGTGACTAAAACTAACACATTTTTTAACTTTACAAAATGGCAATAAAACTTTGACAGAATATAATCCGACCTGGAACACGAAAGCCTTACTGTGCTGGGCCAAGCTGTTGGTCTAACAAACATAATTTTAAAAGTTTCTTGAAAATAAATATAGAAGACGAGTCCGACCAAAAAGATTAGAAATTAAAAAGTGGCAATACTGTATTGTCCTCCCTTTCTAATCAATATAAGAAAACGGGGACGACACTACAGCAATTGCCACTTTTAATTTCTACTCTTTTTGGTCGGACTCGTCTTCTCCGACTGTAACTTAGAAATAAAATTGTCCTAAAGTGTGTTGTGTAAATGGCTGAATTTACGACCTTCACATCATTCGTTTCGTTTACGCGCTACGATACTACAAACTGAATAACAGAAACACGTTTAACCCCCTTGTTTAACTGACTTTACATGTTTTGTTTCCGAAGTTATAGTTACACCTGGCCATGATAGATGTCACGACATGTCTCAGTTTTATCCTAAATTTGATTACATATATTGATATTGATACTAGCTGTGTTGCCCGCGACTTCATCCGCGTGGAATCTTATCTTGAACATTTTACACCTTTATTATGTATATTATTTGCAGGTCTAAGCAATGTTGAAATTACTTTTCTTTTTTTGCAAGTTGTATGAGATTGAACTCAAGTGGATTTTGATGACTGTACATCAACAAATAATAAATAGGTAATAATAAATATTAAGAGGCCTTGTTCCTTTTAAAATGCTGATTGTTTAGACATTTTTCTCTATGATCAAACATGTTTCTTAACATATTATTGATGTTACTACCTAGAACAGGGCTATTGGGATTTATTGGCATATATTTGTAACCTACAGTTTTTTCAACTTATTTTCGATTCTACGCAATGAAAGCATGAAATAGCTATATTAATACCTAGAACGCGGGGAAAAGTATTATTCACTTCAAAAAGTTGGTTAAAATTATCTATATATGTGTCATTATATGAAAATAATAATTTTAAAAGGAATAAGTCCTCTTAAAGTGCTGCTCCCATACAACAAACGTGTTTTTTTGGCCATTTTATACGTAATGGTACAGAACTTCGTACGCGAGTTCGACTCGCTCTTGGCCTCCTTTTAGTTTGTTTTTCGGCTAAATTGTTCTAATTACGCGGAATCATTATGAAATCAGTGTTCAAGTTCCACACTCAAAAAAATTGTTGATCTTCAAACAAATTTTCAACCCCTTTTTCACCACCTTTTGGGTTGAAATTTCAAAAACGCTGAAATTACTTTCTTGTATTCTAATAATATGCCCTTATACAAAGTTTCAAGTCCCGCGCTCAAAAAAATGTTTGATCTCGATACAAACTATTAACCCCCTTTTTACCGCTTTAGGGGTTGAATTTTCCAAAACACTGAAATTACTTTTCTTGAATTATAATTATATGCCTTTATACAAAGTTTCAAGTCCGGCGCTCAAAAAAAGGTTTGATCTCCATATATACTTTCAACCCTTTTTTCACCACCTTCAGGGCTGAATTTTCAAAAACGCTAAAATAACTTTATCGTATTCTAATTATATGTACTAATACAAAGTTTAAAGTCCCGCGCTCAGAAAAAGGTTTGATCTCCATACAACCTTTCAACCCCTTTTTTATCAGTTTCAGGGATGAATTTTCAAAAACACAGAAATTACTTTTCTTACATTTTATTTGCATAACTTTTTACGAAGTTTGAAGTTCCTAGCTTAAAATTAAATTAGTACCCCAGGACGAACTTTCATCCCCCTTTTAACCCCTTTAGAGGTTGAATTTTTAATAACGTTAAATAAATGTTATTTTGTTATTATATATATGCCTTAGTAAGAAGTTTCAAGGAATTTGTAATGGATTCAAACTTTCAACCCCTTTTTAACCCTTTTAGGGAACGATTTTTTTAAAAGGCTGAAATTATTTTTCTTGTATTCTAATAGTATGCCTTTACACAAAGATTCAAGTCCCGCGCTCAAAAAAAATGCTTGATCTCAGAAAAAAATACTTATTTTCATATCTTTTTACAAAGTTTCAAGTTCCTAGCTTTAAAAAAAACTTGTATCCCATACAACCTTTCATGCCCTTCTTAACCCTCTTAGGGGTTGAATTTTTCAAAATCGCTTCTTATCCCTAGCCCACGTTATAAAAGTAACCTACTGTGCAAAAATGAACTCTCTAACATTAGTAGTTTCGACTGTGCGTTGATAAGTCCTCAGAACTTCTTCTTTTATATTATATATGTCGGCGGCCGATCGTAAAATCCGGCAGATCACGAAATTCCTAGGCATATCGTGAAACGCCGCCATTTCATGATTTGGCTAAATGACATCCGTCATATCGTTCAAGACATAACGTTTAACGATTTGCCCAATGACGTTTAGGCAGATCATGAAATTCCTAGGCATATCATGAAAGGCCGCCATTTCATGATCTGCCTCAACACCCACCAGTGACGTTTAGGCAGATCGTGAAATTCCTATGCATACTCTGGGAATAGTTTCAGTACTCTGGAAGCAGTTTTGTTTTACGGGTCACGAAAAAAAAAATACCCTAATCTAACCTATCTCTGGGAGCAGTTTAGTACATCGGAGATTTTTGGTACAAAATTTGGTATTGTAAATGTAACATTGTCCATTTAGTGCAAGCCAAGAAACAAACTCAGATGTCATTTAAATGTTGTCAATTTTGACAGTGACGTATCTGTCGTAGTTTTTTGGTCTTGAATTAGAAATCCGAGTTTATATGTTGTGATTACCTAAACATGATGGATGTCTGCATTATTTTAGATATGTGGCTGCGCTGTTTGTGTTGTACGGACTTCTGTGGCTGGCTCGCGAGTTGGATTTAAGCTTGGAGGACATCCCGGTGAACAAGACACTCGTACTAGACCCGAGCCCCAAATAATGAGCTGGCAACGTAATGATGTGTAGTATGTATAATTTTAACTTTAAAGGGCTAGCAGCTTCTTCGCTAAGTTTCAGTATCGCAATACAGCGAGGTAATGCTGCAAAGCGTCTTAAATACGGTGCCCATTTATGTATATAGTTTAGTTTTTGATTTATTTTATAATATTATATATATATTTAGTTAGAAGCGATGGTTAAATGCAATTTAGTTCCATCACACGAATCACACTTGGTCGTAAATCAAGGGTTTACATGCTAGAAAGGCGTGCGGTAAATCGTATATTACGCCCTAAGGTGGTAAGTATTTTTTTTTTAAATTGAAAATTTTGACGTTTAGTTGTATGATATTAGACCAAAACGTTTTTATTAAAAAGTTATTAGTAGTAATATGCCTATTTAAAGAGCAGAGTAGATAATAATTATCATAAAAGTTTATTAACACGTTGAAATACGTTGATATTAGGTAATTAATATAAATAACATAGATCTTTAACGTATCCATGACCTTAATTTAATTAATTAACTTAAATTCAGGCTTTATTAACTTTCTAACAAAAATTTAATTGCCAGTAATGTACAGCACAGTAAATTGACAAGTTAGTGTTAAATTAAAATTAATTGACAGCGTGATATGAGTAACGAGTCGACAATAGGCTAGTTGACTCATGTCAAATTGTCATAAACTAATGTTTATTCCGTATAGTATTTAGCAAAGGAAACCTAAATATATATTTTACAATTCATAAAAGTGAAAGATGGCTGATAAAATTGAATTTGAAAATATGGTTTTTAATCTTTATTTTGAAATGCTTAAAACGCTGTCCGCCATTTTCGCTTATGATTGTGACGTCATTGGTCCTGTAAAGAAAACTGAAAGTCTACTTTGACGACTTCGAATAGTGCCGTCCCTCTCGATCTATATTGGAGTGAGCGGAATGGCACTATACGACGGTCGAATTTCGAATATTTACAGGTATATCTACGTCACGCCATAGATTAGCAAAAGGCAAAAATGGCGGACGGCGTTTTTGACTGTTCATGAAATTTCGAACTTTCAATTGATACAATTTAGCTTTCTAGCATTCACAAAAATATAAGACATTTTTTTTTAGAGCTAGTAAGATCATTATTAACCATTTCAAATATATTTCAAAACTGGGTCAACTAGCCTATTACGGTGTAGGTACACCCACTACATTGAATGTGCGGATTTAAGAAATTTGATTGTGCAGTTAATTCACATAATTATGATTAGCTAATACTTGCAAACAATTACTAATGGATCATTATTATTATCAGTTTTAATAAATGCCCGCATGCCGGTAACAGGGTGTATACTTATTTGTTTTATAGTACATTGTACATTTCTATTTTAATAATTATTGTTCGTATTTGTTTTGTCAATCATTATACAATATCCAAACCACATCCAAACGCAATATTAACATTATCTGTTGGGTCATGGATGTTATCTATATATGTATTTATATATTATGTATATCGTCGTCTAGTACCCATAGTACAAGCTTTGCTTAGTTTGGGACTAGGTCGATTTGTGTATGATTATCCCTTAATTTTTATTTATTTATTTATCTGTGGACAGTCTACAGGAACGGCCTCTGATTGGTCGGCGGTCTGACATGCCAACGTGGCGGCAGAAATTAGAAAAACATATGTTCTACACGTTATAGTGATTTGTTTAGTACAAGGTTATACCTAAGCCCTATTTGGAAAATAATTTATTAGTACAAAATAAAGTTCAAGGAATACAACTATTAAAATACTTACCTACAATAAAACTACACCCAAAAATTAAACTAAACTCGAATATAATAAAGTTTGTTTTGATTTATGGTAAATTTAATCGCGTTGTGTATCTTTTCGTCGTTGTATTTCTGTAAAAATTGAATGCATTGACTGTGTAATCAATACTATGAAATCAAATAAAAGAATCTCTATGGAAAGGATTCCGCTCGAAATTATTATCAATGCGGCAACAAGGCGGCAACAGACAATCTCAAAAATGCAGTCTTAAATAACTGGATTTTATCGCGGATGAATATTTAACAACGAAGATAAGTCGGAAATACTCAGCTACATACGTATACATAGGTAAGTAAATTACAGCTTATATTTTCCTTTTGATTGTACAGGATGTAACAACAAAAAATAGAAAACTTTGTACTTATTAAATAATTAAATGAAATTAAATTATGTTTCTGTCGCAATGTATAAGTTAAGCATGTACATAAATATGTGCGAAGATTAATTTAGTTATTAATTTGGTTTCAGGTCGCCCTTATAATTAGAGTAAATTTTGTTTTCTGAAATATCTATCTCCATGTCTTCTCAATTTAATCAGCAAAGCATTTATAATATTAGTATGGACTAGTATGGATTGTACTAAATATTGTAGTTACATAGTTTTGTTTTGTAAATGTTTGGTATTGACTGCTATTTATTACTTTGTTTTATTTCCTCCCAAGTGTGATGAAAAACCTCGT
Source organism: Apotomis turbidana (assembly GCA_905147355.2). Lineage (NCBI taxonomy): Eukaryota > Metazoa > Arthropoda > Insecta > Lepidoptera > Tortricidae > Apotomis > Apotomis turbidana. The sequence continues at coordinate 13,148,668 of LR990281.1, forward strand.
AAGTGACTCTGGTGTAAAGGAATTCCAAACTCGTGTCCTTAAATCCCTCGCCTTCGGCTTCGGGCTTCTAATAGACACTCGTTTGTAATTCCTCGTTTACGTAATGTAACGTTGTTACGTAATGTACTATTAAGATTATTTTTATCGTATTTTTAATTTTTATATATTTGCTACTAAATACCTACATATTCTGACTGTGAAGTTTTTATCAACGAACGAATATACTATTTAAAAAATAGTGTTGTTTATATAAAAGTGGAGGTAGGTCTGCAATAAAACACGTGCTATGCGATTGTCGCGAGTAGATAGAGATCCTATGATTGTACCTAGTAGACAAAAGTTTCCCTATTCAACTGTTCATTGACCGTGGTGGCTTGTCAGTCCCCTGCTAAGTCATACCTTCAAGCGATTTTGTGGATGTTATGTCATGACATGAAGCAGCAGTTTGGTACGACGGGTCTCGAAACCGCTTGGCATTAAGCATTGCTGTTGCCAGATTTAAAATTTCTTAAGTACACTTTGTGCCACATTTATTCTCTCTTGTAGGTACCTGCAAGGTACTTAATGCTCTATGAAGTATGCTGTTCTCAAACCATGGCCTAAAGGGTCCATTGACAAATTCGATGTTGAGTATTGCGGTTATTCAACGACCATTTTCCAACGTCAGGTAATACACCAAACACGATTTTTTTTTAATTTTACAGTAAAGTATGAGCAGTGGGGCAAAAATGCCATATCGATATTATATAGAGGAAGATTCTTAGAAACCTGGTAAGATATATGAGCTGCGCGAGGCGCGGAAGCGAGATTGTGAAAACGGAACCCTTATAGGATTGACCGTCTGTCTGTGTGCCAAGATCCTTTTTCTCGGGAACGCGTGGAGGTATCAAGCTGTTATTCATATCAAATACTTAGGTCTACTGTTCCTTGGAGCTGTGGAAAAATCAAACTGCTAACCCAACGCAATCAAAAGATACAGCCGTCTATGCTGCAAATTTTCGACACTCGCAAGGGAATCAAAACCCACAGTACCCTGTGTGTAATGCCGTGAACTCAGAATCTTGAAATTTGGTACGACGCAACGCATTATAGCACAGATAAAGGAAAAATTGCGAAAAGCTGATTTTTTGTTACATTGTACGGAACCCTCGGTGCGCGAGTCCGACTCGCACTTGACCGGTTTTTTTCTTGATAATATCTTGTCTTGGCTGTTTGAGTTAACGTTCGTGCCAGCCAATTTTAGATGATTACATTTCCTCCTACAGGTCCACTTCGCTTACATTCGTCTTTTCGTCTTCGTCTGTATTTCTCATTTACAACTACACTTTGGTGGCGTGGCGGCAAAGAAACAGTTGGTCAAGCCGGAGCAGGATTGGCTTACGTCTTGTCTAAGAGTAATGAAGAATAGACATGCCAATGGGAATCGAGTTCTTTGGACGCCACGCCACTGCCACTGCTGTACATACAAGTGAATAATATTTACAAAAGAATTTACAGTATAATTGGTACAGTAATAACTATGACCAGCATCTATTGTTTATTGTTCTCGAATTCATTCCAATTTAGGGTTTCATAATGGAATATACCTATTGGTTCAATCTCTATGAAAGTATAATCGATGCTGATTTAATTAGGAATTTTACTTAAAAAAAATATCATTATTTCGTAGGCACTTCGTTTTATAAGCGTATAGTGCAAAGAAAATAATATGTGGTTGATAATCAATAAGAAAATTAGTACAGCCCGTGCGTTGTAAGAATGAGATTCGGGCTTAGGAAGATAATTCGCGTAATGGTGAGTTTGTAGCACGCAAATGAGATATTACTGTTAAGGTTTCCTAACAATAACTCACAAAACATTTTAAACTTACCATAAAAAGAAATAAAAGCTTTTTATGTAAAATAAATATAATGGAATTGATAAATTTATTGAAATTTACTTTTGGCGCCAATATAATTGTTTCTAACAGAAGCAGTAAATGTGGATATGACTTTATCTATTTAAATGATCGGCGGAGGAATAAAAAAATCGGATTTTATTTTGTTTAGATTATTTTAATGTTACAATTTTCCGAAAATAAGAGGCTTTCAGCGCTACTTTCGTGGATGTTACTTATGGAAACATAGGATTCGTTTGAAAACTTTTACGACACTTACCTACCTATTTAATTAGTATTTATCTATCGACAACGGAACCCTTCAGAGTGCGTGTTCCTAACGTTACTTAATATTCACCTTACGTAATGATGTAATGTTCATTGTTTGGCATCCTACTTAAACAATCTCTAATAGCACAATATATAATTCGTTATCATTTGGTGAAAATACTTTCGACAAACGTGTAGTGATGGGTGCTATTGAGTAAGTAACAATATTATTAGTTAAAACGCTCTTAAGCGGGATTAATGGGTAGAGGAACCAAAGAAAAGGCCTAAAAAGATAAACATTAAACTGGGCTATAGCCAGTAGAATATAATTTGGCTCTGTAAGCTGTAGACCTCGCGAGTAAGGTTTAAAAAAAAATTACAAAATTAAAATTTATATACTTATCGAACCCACACTAAATTTTATGAGAATCGGGTTGAGAAACAAGACCTGTAAGAGAGAACCTCCGAACATCCGGAAATATGAAACAAGTTTTGTCTAAGCTGAAACCCCAGATCTGTTTTCATTTATCTGTTAGATAATAGGTCTGTGGCTGAAACGGGACACTTCGCTAGCTCGGTCAATTTTACTAATATTTTCAAATTAAATTTGTTTTAGATATGTCTTGGCAATGGCAGTAACGTACGGATTGCTGTGGACCTATATGGAGTTGGATAAAGTATTGCCGGGCCCGAAATCGAATGAAACAACCGTAACGCCTGCGTCGTACCCCAGAATGGGATGATGATTTTTTATGAACATGGCATATTGATAATCGATCTCATTTTTTGTGAGGGACAAATGCTAATATTGGACTTACTATATATTACATAATTCATGCGGTTATTGGAGCGCTGAAAATGCTGAAAGGACTTCATATCTACTACTAATGTGAGATACGGAAGTGAGAGAGAAGATTTGTGCATCTAGTTCCGTGCTACTACAAACAATATGCGTATTGACATTATATTTATAGTTTCTCAATACAGGAAAATATAAGACTGTAAATTTTACATATTTTGTACTAGTAAATTTCATTATTTGAGAATTATTCGTATACATTTGATGTTATCATTATGGCGTATTAATAGTGAATTCGTAAATGTCTCAGATCGCAGGTGTTTGTGGCCCGAACCGAAGGTGAGATGGGACATTCACCAATTCACCGTCCGAGCTTTGTCTAAAGTTTTATGTTGCCTTGGCCAGAAAGTAAGATTTTTCCCCTCGTATTTATTGATATGATTACTTACTCGTGACGTCCGCCCACGATACTAGGTATCAAGTTTTTAGGTGAGCTATCTATAGAATATTTGTGCTTGGGTCATGGTCATGGTTGTTCTATGGATTTAAGTATATATTTGTCTATATAAGTATGTATATCGTCGTCTAGTACCCATAACACAAGCCTTCTTGAGCTTAATTTGGGACTAGATCGATTTCTGTGAGGTAGCTGATATTTATTTATAATTTATTTATAAAAAAGAAAACGTTGGGTACGTTTTTCAGTACCATTAGTCCATCCTAAGTAAATAGGAGAAAATAGTTATTGGTGCAACAAGAGAGCAAAGTTGTTTTTTGTTACGAGTGCTGATTTTGAGTCCCGAGCAAGTGAAGGGTTCTATGTTTGAATCACTCGCAGAATCCTGAGTGTAGCGAGGGACCAACAGCATGAGATGCAAAAAAAAAAAAATTGCTCTCGTGTAGCACACACAACTTTTCACCTCAACAGCGAGAACATATTCAACTTTTTGTACTTTTTCTTCCAACCATTCAGGAGTGGAGTAGGTATGTTTATAGTCTTTGTTGCTGATTTCAATGATATTATTAATTAGAAAACAGATAGGTACCTGCTGCTTGAAACGGAACAAAAATATAATTTAATTGAAATAATAAGTTCCAACACTGTACCAGTCCCTCACAACCACCATGGTTGTCATGATTTGATCAAATTGGAAGATTGAGGAGATCCATTACGTGTATATTTATTAGTACGAGATATTGTTTCTAGTTTAATTAATATTTTGACTTGTAAAGCACAAAACAAAATAAATATAAAAGAATAACAATTTGAACTTGATATTTTTTAAAGTACGTTTCGAAACTGCGGCCACGATAAATTGGTGAAGTCATAAATTATTAATACAGGTATTTACAGTACCTATAAAGTTGAAAAATCTTATCTTATTTGAACAATAATCTATTTGATCTACATATATAAAAGACACAATTATTGAATATTCAGCTGTTAAAAACAATATGTAGTACCTAATTAAAACTTCTTCGAGTATTTTTTTTTATTTTATGTTATATCGGAACGTGTCAAGGTCGGATTCAAAAATCGAATTTTGAATCGATATATTTTTATCACTCTCTTTTTCATATAGATATAAAAGAGACAGAGTGCATCGAAATTCGAATGATTCCAATTTTATGATTAACCTGTGGCTGAGAAATGACAATTCGTAGTCAAAAATTAAAAAAATTAAAAAGCTAGTTTCTACTCTCGCTCGAAACAAAATCGCATTTTATTCACTGTTATCTAGCAGCAAAATCGCTATATTTGAGCTGGTGAGGTGAAAAAAACTTTGTTTTTAATAGTACAGTGGATGGCCTGACTACCGCTACTGACTGACCGCACAAAAATTTGCACTAGAGCTTGGGTTAGATCCTCGATCAACATATATATCTTTTTATTTTAGTGTTTAATTAAGTATTTTTGTTACTTTCATGTATGACAAAAATATAATATGATTATTGATTACAAAGATCTTTTTGTTAAACTAGTAAATTATAAACTGTTCAATTAATAAACTAAAATCAATTTAAACCGGTGCTTCGTGTTTTTGTTGTCGGCGCATATCAAAATCATCTAAGTTTACGTAAATTAGTAAGAGACTGTAAGTTTTTAAGAAAGAGGCCTTATACCTTTTAAAATGCTGATTGTTTTAGACATTTTTCTTAACATATTACTTAATTTTACTACCTAGAACAGGGCTATTAAGATTTATTGGTATATATTTGACCCCAGAATTTGAATTCTTGATTGATAACTTTTGTTTCAAAAACTACTCGAAATTGACAAAATTCACGCGGAAAATTAGTTTTTTCAACTTATTTTCGACTGCACGCAATGTAAGCATGAAATAGCTATGTTACTACCTAGAATTCGGGGAAAACTATTATTCACTTCAAAAAGTTGTTGGAAATTATCAATATATTTGTTAAATATTAAAAAAAAAAATTTTAAAGGAATAAGGCCTTAAATTGCCTGACCTTTTTAATTTTTGATTAATAGGTCAGGATTTAGTTGAACGAAAAAGCTTACATCAAAAATAAAAATCCATAGTGGGGAATGACGATTAAATTAAAAACCGGCCAAGTGCGAGTCGGACTCGCGCACCGAGGGTTCCGTACAAACACTCCATCCCTAAGTGGTTAAGTTAAGTTTGCACCTGGTATGTATAGCGCCCCATATAAATTAGGTGCAAAGTTAGGTATTAAAAAAACTACTTACTAGATCTCGTTCAAAACAATTTTCGTTGGTAGTTTTTATAGTAATGTACATCATGTTTTTTTTAGATTTTTCATTTTCTTATTTTAGAAGTTAGAGGGGGCCCAACCAACTTTTTTCCACTTTGGAAGCGTCTGTCACGCAGACTATTCGGTTTAGAAAAAAAAAAATTTAGAAACGACATCATTTTTGAAGACCTATCCATAGATACCCCACACGTATGTGTTTGATGAAAAAAAAAATTTTTGAGTTTCAGTTCTAAGTATGGGGAGCCCCCAATATTTATTATTATTTTTTTATTGTTGCATCAAAATCTTAATGCGGTTCACAGAAAACATCTACCTACCAAGTTTCAACAGTATAGCTCTTATAGTTTCGGAAAAAAATGGCTGTGACATACGGACGGACAGACGGACAGACAGACGGACAGACGGACAGACAGACATGACGAATCTATAAGGGTTCCGTTTTTTGCCATTTGGCTACGGAACCCTAAAAATGTTTTTCTGTGTTTTGCTCGTATAAAAAGTATTGTATGCAATAGTTACCTACACAATTAGGTCTTAAAATCTCGTACCTTACTTAGGCCACTCGGCAAGCCTCGTGACTTAAACGCGGTACTCGATTTTAAGAACCTCCATTGTGCAACGATTGCATAAAATACTATCATGGTCATTGTCAGTTCTAAAAAAAATCGTACCTTCGGTGGTCAAAAGTTAAGAGCTTGTATGAATCTAGGTTATGTTGCTTTTACGTCGGATTATAGTAGAGGGAATGTTCTATATTCTCACAGGCATTTAATCAAAAATCAAGGCCCTGGTATCCTTAATTTCGCAAATGTCCACCGGAAAGACACGATGAAATGAAATGAAATAAAATGAAATGAAATGAAATAATTTTATTCCAGAATTCGAGATTCCATAATAATAATAATTACAATTACATAAATTAAAATTAAAACACAAAAACATAAACACAAAATACAATTTACAAATACACATTGACAATTACCTACACATAATTAGCCACAGGTAACCCCGGCCCCGTGACCACAGGCTTATGGTAGCCTCTCCAGCGCTCGTGGAGCGGACTGGCATCCCACTCTCTCGCCACCGCGAGTAGGGTGTTGGAGGAGGCGTAGATGGCCTTTCTGGCGTTCGCACTCGTGCGTAGCAGCGCGGCCCATAGTCTTACTTGTTATGGACGGTTTTGGCCCGGAAGCTGCACTTTGTGATGGAAGCAAGCCGTTTTGCACAGTGATAATATAGACCAAAATAAACGATTTCACTCGAGGAGAAATTAGTTTCACCCCTTAGGAACAAAGATGGCGCCACTTATTCAAAAAAAGTTCAAAAAATTCTAAATCCTGAACGAATACTCCGATTTTGACGAGAGGTGCCAAACGGCAGATAATTGCCAAAAATAAAAAAATTAAAAGAAGGTAAAAAATCATTTTAGATACCCAAAAATTATAATTACTGAAAAAACTATTTAAAATTTGTGATTTTTTGGAATTTTACTCGTAAAAATTCATGTACATGGTACTTTTTTCTTTATTTATATTAATATACAACTAATTTTACATTTACGACAAAACACCGCATATCATTAGCTTGTATAGTTCCAAAGTTATTGAAGAATACAGACATGGCGCCGCTGGGTCAAAAAATCTTACAAAAAATCTTAAACCTCAACGGATATTCCGATTTTGATAATTAAGGTGCCAAACGACAGATAATAACTTACATTAGTTTAAAAAGATATAATAAAAATTAAAATAGGCAAAAAGTAATAAAAAAACAAAATCAATTTTTTTATGTTAAATTTGGGGTTGGTAATTATCTGCCGTTTGGCACCTCTTTCGTCAAAATCGGAGTATTCGTTCAGGATTTAGAATTTTTTGAACTTTTTTTTTATAAGTGGCGCCATCTCTGTTCCTAAGGGGTGAAACTAATTTCTCCTCGAGTGAAATCGTTTATTTTGGTCTATATTATCACTGTGCAAAACGGCTTGCTTTCATCACAAAGTGCAGCTTTTTGTCATAATAAATAGGACTACCAGCCCGGCGCGCGCCCCTCGGCGAACATGGCGCTGGCGCTGCACCAGCGCGGCAGCCGGAACATTGCGCGCCACGCGTTATTGTACTGCACTCGCATGTCGCTCAGCGCGGCGCAGGTGTACCTAGACCACAGTTCTACTGTGTAGACGCTAGTGCAATAAGAGAGGAAGAGTTGCCTGTTGACGCCCTCACTGCATTTGGCGAACCTCCTGGCTAGCATATTGGCTCGCACCGCTATGGCTCGTCTTTGCCTCCCAATGTCCTTATCGTCCTTCATACTGGACAGTAGAATGTGGCCTAAGTATTTTACTTCCTCTACTCGACGCAACTGCTTTCCGTTCAGCAGCAGTGGAGGTATTGCGGACGGTTTGTTGGCAGCTTCCATGAGCATATACTCCGACTTGTCAGGGTTGTATGCCATGTTGTGCTGATGGGCGTACTTCTCGCATTCGGCCAGTAGTTACCGCATAGCTGCTATGGATGGTGCGAGCAACACCATGTCGTCGGCATACGACAAGTGGTTTGTCATGGTGCCATTAATGGAACAGCCAACTTCGGTCCGGGTCAGGGCCTCTGACAGTCCATCCATGTAAACATTGAACAGCGCCGGCACAATGCTGCTTCCCTGTCTTACCCCGCAATTCAAGCCGGAAGCCGGCAGCTGCAGACAATGTTCCCTTCCATCGCACGAAGTTTCTTTGCTGAGAATACCACTTATCGAGCAGATTAACAACAGGTGTGGGGGTTTCTCTTGCTCGCAACTTTGCCCATAGAAGTTGGTGATCCACTCTGTCGAAGGCCTTGCTCAAGTCCAGGAAACAGGCGTATACGGACGTTTTCCTGGATTTATAGTACCCCACAATCTGCTTGAATGCGTAGATAGCCGAGGTTGTTGAGACATTACTCTTGAAACCGAACTGGTTATCAGCACTGCTAAGAGATGGCCCCGCTAGCTGGTGAAGCACCCTCTCCAGTAATCTCGCGATTATGTTCGCAAGAGCCATAGGGCGGTAATTGCTTGCACTCGCCACATTTTTCCTCCTATTTTTAGAAATAGGTACGATTACAGTGTCCGTTAGCTCCCGCGGTAAATGGCCCGTCTTGAGCATTGCTGTAAACAGAGGAGCTAACATGTACAGTACAGCAACGCTGCCATATTTTACATGTTCGATCGTCAGTCCATCTAATCCAGGAGATTTTCCGCCCGACGTTTGATTGACAATTTTAGCAAGCTCTGTTATTGTTCATGTCAATGTTTCCGAAGGACAATCATCAGACTCGACGCGACTCGGTTGGACGATGCTAGGTTTCGGTTGTGAAAATAGTTTGCTAAACGTATCGGCAATCTCGGCGTCTTCCGTCTGTCCGCGAAGGGAAACTTGCGGCGGGTTTTAAGATTTTATTGACACGTTGCCAGAATTTTCCGAAATTTTCATGCTTCATGTCATTCGCAATTTTGTCCATGATCACCTGTTCCTGCTTATTTTGTCAATATCGCAGCGCTTGTTTAAACTGCGCTCGGCATACGATGTTCAGCCGCTTCGCCTATAGTGGGGCAACCGGCTTCGTGCCATAGACATAACGCGCGTCTCGAAGCGGCATATTTTTCTGCGGCATATTTATTCCACCCGGGTATTGAGTAACTCTTTTTTCGTGTATTATCGCGTTTTCTTAATATTCGAGCGGTGTCCTGCATAATCGATACTGCACTTTGGTAATAGTAATCAATATTACATGGTATATCTAGATCGATTTTTTCCGCCATCAGTTTATCAACACGTTTTTTGACTAAATTGGTGTATTTTTCGATTTGTGATATCGTACACGCCTTCCAGTCCACTCTAGGCGATCCTTTATTGTTTACGTTGCTACACAAAAAATAAGTAAGTGGCGCCACCCACTTAATGCCTTTTAATCATTGACGTAATAATTACATGGACACACAATCAGACGGAAAAAATGGCACTCTCCCAACTAATGCAAAATCACAAATCGCATTAGTTGGGCGATCAGTCTCGTTTAGACCATGACACGTGACGGGTCTCAAAAGTGACTTAATTTTCAGTGAAAAATTACAGAAATAATAACTATAAAATAAAGGAACAGGACGGAATATTCTTTTTTACTTAGGTAAGTTCTATTGATTAATTAACGAATCCTATGTAAAATCATAGCAATTTTTGTATTAGAATTATTAACTTTGTCCCTACAAAATGCACCTCATCACAGAACAAAAATCCAAGGAGTCGCTATAGTTTTATATTTTATTAATAAATTAAGGAGTGCAATAAATAATTATCCTATTTTTTTTTATTCAAGATTCCCATTCTCAACAACGTAAAAATGGAGATCACATTTAGCAAGAGACAAACGCGAAGAATAATTGAAGCCAAATAATTCGTCTCTCGTGTGTTCGGCATAATCATGTTTTTTTTTTATGTTAATCAACAGATGCGTAAAATGGTGACATTCATAAATTACAAAAAAATAGCTCTGTTGTTATTGTTTTATTTTGTCACAGAGTCTAGACACTGTCAGTTTAAACCTTTGAACGCCAAGAACACATAAAGGCGACGGCGACGTGTGCTGCCGTGCATACCACGCCACCGACAAATAAGATCAAACTTTAAAGGGTTAATAATGTCAATATTTTGCACTTGTCTTACTCTCATTTCACATACTGGAACAAGGAGAAATAATGTCATTATTACTGATCCCTTCTATCGGAAACTTTTTATGCAGTTGTTAAATAAAAACGTAACAAATTTGTTATTAACAATTTACAATAAAAACTTAACTAAATTGGTTATTAACAATTTACGAGTTTATTTACTTCAAATATAAAATATATTTTAATACCTAAATAAAATAATAGTGAAAATATTTTAAGTATGTAAAAATATTAAAATCTGATCCATTCGTGCCATGTTCCAAGTTTGACAAGAGACTTCAGTCAGAATATGCTAAAAAAGTTAATTTACACGTAAAATATTTGTGGTAATAAGTAATTAAGTCAATTTGACACTTAAACGTTTAAGCAAAGAGTTCTTTTGTACGAAGTCAATATGTTGCTGCAAATTATAAATAAGCGTTATTGGCATCTACTTGAACATGACAACGGTGCCACTTTATTTGACACTTTTGTTCGGGTCTGTGGCTCTATAATAAATAATACCTCAATGCTTTTAATAGACACTTTTGGGTATGTAAACATAGATCTCCTATTTCTAGACCCCATACTCTAAGGACTGATAGAAAAAAAACGCACGCACACAAACAAAACAGTTTATTTAATTAACAATAAAATAAATTTAGTGATCCTTTGGGGCAGGCGCGGTGACGATGTCTTCAGGCGCAGGGAGGTCTCCCATATAAAGATCGAGGGATCGTTGTAAGCGAAATATCCAGCGCATGACCGCTCCCGCGATTACATAGTAGCTGTACATAGATAAATAATAATCACTTAAAAATATATTACTTCAACGAAAACATTAAATATAATATATGTATGTAAGTATATCATATAAAGTATTCGTGTACGTTTATGGTAATTATATATAAATTCCTAGTTATATATCTTATATTATTGATGTGTTTTAATTGTTTTCTTTCTCTGTAACTTTGATCCTGCACCGACTACATATTTCTGTTTAACCCAGTGGTTGAGTGGTAGAGAATGCCTAAAGGCATTAAGTCCGCCATTTGTACTTTATTAATGTTTTGTGCAATAAAGTTTACATAAATAAATAATAAATTATCATATTTTTCCGGGAGCCTTCTGTCCTCGTCTATCATCGAATTTTATGTGCATACCCGATAGGTGTGCCTATTCGTGTTCTTTCGATTTTCCCAGGATCCTTCATAATCAGATTTTGACATGACGTGTCATTAACACTAATTAGATTAGATTAAATTAGATTAGATTATTTATTTCACGATAATAAAGTTATTACAAAAATTATACGAATTAATATCATGATCGTCAAAAATAAGACAAAATGATTAATAAGAGATAATATTGTTTACAATGTCAAAATAAGTTTAAAATAAAAGGGGAAGTCAACAGGTAAATAAAATATAAATAAATCCAGTATCTCTCAATAAGGATCGTCATCACAAGCTTAAAATAATATGAAATCAAATTAATACTAGCATAAATTAAAAATAGAACAAAAATATTAGTTAACTTTCAAAAAAATAAAAATTGCCCGGCGCAAGAGCTAAGGGATGGGGAAGTTCTTTCGCTTTGGTGGTTACGTCGTATTGACAGTGGACGTCTCTTGTCTGAACATGATGATGATGAGCCGTCAGCCTGATCAGTTTGGCGGCTGCATTTTTGTGTAAGGGAGCGTCTTCACCGCCAGAATTCGCGTGTAATATTGTCATTTTCATATGATTATTTGTTTGCATTACAGGCAGTGAGGGCTCTCCGTAACGCATTGTAATGTCTTATTAAAAAACAAATGTAAAACTTACATTAGCATTTTGTTTAGTATATAGTAGTCCGTATGATCAAAAGGTTGGTCGAATTATGCGATTAAGAAATATTTGCAACTCTTTTTATAGTCCTGTTAACAATAGATGTGAAATCATCCAAGCAACTGTGTTTATTTATTGCTTCACAAACTACATCACAACATTGTCATTGTAATCGTGAAAATAAAAATAAGGGGTATCAGCCAGCGCTTTGCTTTGGAATCAGAACTATGCAAAATTCCAGTTACGACGATCGTGAAACTATTTAACTCCAGTTTTGTAATAAAAGTAGTACCGCTTTTATTCTTTAAATAAGTATGGATTTAACACATTCGCATTCCAAATGTGCGCTGTCATATCTGTTGGAGGTCTCGCAGAGGTTGCACCGGCACTCCCGGAGCGCCCGGCCGAGGCGGAAGCAGATGGACTGCTCGGACCCCGACTGTTCTAGGGACTCCTTGGACCAATTGTAGCCACACTGAGGAAGAGAAAATTTACAAAAGTTTTTATCTCTCTCTATTCGGTTGTTAATGTTCATCGAATTCATTAAATTATACTATGTTGTATACAGGGTCGGTCAGATAAACTGTCCTAGTTTGAAATGGCTATAAAACTTGAATATAAGTTGTCAATTTTCAATAATAAAATAACTTAATTTACTCGTTGCGCGTCAATAAAAATAATGCAAGAATGCGGGGAGTCGCGAAGGTGAGTGGCGTTGGCACTCAAATTTTCTACATTAGCTATGTGTTGTAAGACTGTTAGCTCTAAAATTGCCCATAATTGTATGTACCCTTACATACAATTATTGCAAATTTCGTCTTCACCAGACATTTTACCTTACACGACCGATCGCAATGTATGGGCGGTTTCAAAATGAAGTAACAAAATGTATACTCCCTTAGAAGAATGAGCTGCTTCTTCATGAAACGTTAATCCATTAAATGTTTAAATGTGATAATTAAATTGAATACTATTTTAGGAGTCGGTATTATGTCTAAATTTGACTTCAATCTCATGCCGGTTGGTCAAGATTTGGGACGAAATACCGTACGAGGTCGTGCGTGCCGCGTAAAAGGCAGTATGTAGCTAAATGCGTGATTTTTTTTTAAGACGATGGTGAGCGACTAGGGTAAGTAGTATAAATATGGACTACTATGCTGAATATAAATATATACTTTGTAATAAGCACGCGTTTTATTCGTGTTGCTTATACTTACCTATACAAACCGAAAAATTTAAGCAATATTTTTGAACACGTAGTAGCTAGTAAAAATATCGATTAAAAGAATTTATAACTGTAAAATACCTTCCGGTAAAATTAAAGAAAGGCAATGAAAAACTAGGACATTTTAATCTGCCCAACCTTATAAATGAGGGAAGGGAGTGAAGGCTCATTTAAACAATCAGCTAAACGGATGGAGCTGCGGAATATACGGATAAGCTACACGTCGCTACTAGCCGTGTCTTTTCATTGGGCTCTGTAGGTTTTGGGGTTATATCACTTTCTTGACTGATAACACCAGATTAGGAAAATAATTTCTTACATATTACCTATTCTTGCAGTGCACTCTGCGGGCCTTCGTCTGGACTGGATGAGCGTTACCCCAGGCGTGCGCGCAGCAGCGGTCCTACTTGAGAGCCTATTCAGCACGCGCAAAAATCGCCACCTCACTTTAATCAAGTGACATCAGTATAGGAACACAATTACTAACAGCGCTAGCCATATCCTTGCAGTAGACTCTGCGGGCATTAGGCTGAACGTGTTGCGCGAGCAGGGCCCACGCACGGGCAAAGCGGCGATCCAACTTGAGGGCCTGTTCAGCGCACGCCACCGCACACGTCGTCATCGCCACCTCGGTGTCCGCGTCGCCGGCGCCGCTGGGGTGTGCTGCCGCCGCCATCCGCTGACATACAATATGAACAACAGCAGAATATTGCTTAGTTAACAACTATGGCAGCTACGTATCAGCCTTAAAATGCATTGCCAATACGAAAACCAAAGTTATGCCAAATTCTGATATACAGCAGGTTTGTAGAACCGATGGCTGTTGGTTTGGAAAAGTTTTAAAAGACGATCACGTACAGAAAGTGCAGCGTGCGTATGTCCCAAGCAATAATACACCTAAGTTCTAGTCAGCATCACAGGGAACCGTTGGCATCGTGCGTATGTCCCAAGCAATAATACACCTAAGTTCTAGTCAGCATCACAGGGAACCGTTGGCATCGTGCAATAAGTCGTTATGGAGAAACTTGAGGGAGGTAGGGGACACATTTCAAATAATACTTGTATAAAGATCATTTATTGTACCAAGAGCCAGTCGTACGCGAGGGCCATCCACGCGTAGGCGCTGGGTTGTCTGCCCAGCAGGTCGACGACCACGCCGCGCGTGCGTTGTGGGTCCCGGCATGGCAACAGGCTCAATATACTGCAAATAAGTAGTAATTTTTGTTGTGTTGCTGTGAATGTTGACGGTTTTTTATTTTTAGCTGCTTCGCTAAAATACGCGGGAAAGGAAACACATTTTCTTAAAACAACGTTCGTCTTTTTTTCATTTTGAATTTTATGACAGCATTATCAACTGATAATTAATTCCTTAAAAAAAGGGCTTCTAAAACTAAAGAAATATAATAGTTCTCATTGACGTTTACCTGTGCGAATTTACACAGTTCCCTGCCTTCTCGAAGGAAGCCAAGGCAGCATCGCGACCTTTCAGTTTGTTCAGACACTCCGCTTCTAAACTACGCAAATAGTTCACCTGTAATACAATAAATAGTTTAAAAAAAATATTCCTGTTTATATCCATTATATTATAATTCCTCCTAGTTCAGGCACCAGTATTAGTATTAAGAATGCTCTGTTTAGATGTAACACTTTTTATACATAAATATATATTTAATTAGGTACATAACTTACTTGGTTTATGTTATGGCGTACGCTATACGCAGCTTGTTGCAGCTTTAATAATAAAAAAAAATGACCTCTCCAAAAGACTCCAACGCCCCTTTCAGATGACAGAGGGCGTTCTCGACATCTCCCCGCAGGCGACAAGCCAATGCCACAAGGTGTGAGTAAGCTGGAACCTCGCCGCGCTCCGAGAGAGCCCGTCCCAGGCATACTTCAGCTAGCTGTTCATCGAAGACAGATAGGATTCAGTCAAACATTTGCTTATTGTAAGAAAAAACTTAATAGGCAATACCACAGACAAGATACCCCTAGACCGCTATTCTCATACAAGAAAACGTAACTCTGAAAAAGCTCAAAATTCGGTATAAAAACTAGATGGCGCTGCTTCGTAGCCTGGAAGTGACAAAAATTGTATTTTTCACCAATATTTGAAAGTGATTTTTGATTTTTGAAGATCAAACGCGTTACTGCTTCATTTTAATACGATAATATAACTTAAATACACAATTTTTAAGGATTATATTTTTTAGTCTTCAACAACGTGGTTTGATCGTATTAAAATAGATGGCACTACCTCTGGATAGCTCAAGGTTGCTTGCGGGCTCGCCAATTTTTGCTACACAAAATAGCTAGATGGTGTTGGTGAACTGGTGTAATGTGGACAAAATAAATTACGCCCGAATTGACAAGCGACGTTTCCCACTAACAAACAGTAACGTAATATTTGTTAGATAAGTTTTGTACAGTCAAGGAATTTCATTTCCTACACATTTCGTTAAAATGTCGTTAGACATTCGCAATGCATTAAGGCCGAAAATTATATTTCAATAATAGTATTGAAATGTCAATATTATTATTTGTCACTTAATTTTACAAAAAACCTCCTCGCGAAAGGTTATCATTTGCTTTTAATTTCTAATTAGGAACATATGTCAGTGTCAATCGAGAAAATCGTAAAATAATTTTCAGCAACGTTATTAATTTGAAAAATAAAATGCTTGCCGCTAACCGTGAACTATTAAAAGATAATGATAATGACTGAAAACAATGAAGAGCTCAAAGAGTGGAGTAACACCAGGAAGGAATACGGATTTATGAGATCACACGTCGGTTAAATGCTAGCAGGGACACAGTTTGACGTTGGGTACGGCGATATAATGCTGAAGGAAACCTTATTGATCTACTGCAAAGCAAAGTAACCATTGCATCGTCCGCTTGCCATGGCCCAAGACCAACGCCGACTACAAAATGGCTTTACGCCAACGGGACGATTTGCGGAAATGTTTGACATTTACCCTAGAACAATTAGGAATTGCCTACATGCAGGCGGCCTGCGAATATATATTCGTTCGTTTTGTTTTTGTTAAAAGTAATATAAAGAAAACGTTTATAAAATTGTGGTTTTATTGAATGATCACTGTCGTTAGTTCTGTTAGTTTTTGTATAGATAAATTTCGGGTGCCTGTCGTATCGCATAACGTTTTTTGTCCTAAAAATGTTTGGCATACTGTTGAATGGCATACTACTCGTTTGACCTAATAATTTCTGCGCATACTCTCTTAAAGTCCTAAATCAAGTTTGTCCTAATATTGATAACTCTAAAATCTAATTACCTAAAGCATAATATTCCTAACATGAATTGCCCTAAGAATTATTTTGCCTATTATCAAATTGGCTAAAATTACAGCACCTAAAATAAACTATGGTAGGCGTGAAGTCAGAAACTTTACGTATTCTACCTTCAGGCAGGTCAGATTTTGGTTAGGATAGGTACGACGACGAGCGAAGCGAGGAGGAGTGTTAGGTAGAACTGTGACCCTTTGAAAACTCTGCTTGCTAAAAATCATCAAGATGTTTGCTTAATGACATGTAGTCAAAACACATAACAGACTATCCTAATATTGTAAGACCGAAAACTGTAGGTTAGGTTAGGTTTGTTTTATGACCATTGATAGCGGAGCGCGCGAAGCGAGCGGAACGTCAGAATGCTTGCTTAAAAATCTTCGAGATTTAGGTATAATGAAATGTAGTCAAAAGATTTTTAGCACATTAAATAAATAAATAAAATAAATTCCTTGACTGTACCTACGTAGGAAATTTGTTAATCGTAAAATATATTTGTAATAATATAAATAATGAGCCTTAGATATTGCAATTTATAATAGACATAAAAAGACATTTATTTATAAGTAGTTAGGAATTAAAAAAAAACGAAGCGAAGTATAGAAAACAAATACCTACTGAATAATGATCATTAGTACGAGTATACTTACTTACTTATTCCCCCGTTTTCCGATGCTGCAAATATGGGTAATTTCAATTGCTTTTTTTAGGATCCCGTAGGACTACTAGAAACTCTTACAGTTTCGCCATGTCCGTCGTCCACGGCTTAGGTTAGAGACTTCTCGTACTATGAAGCTGTAATTTTGCGTCGGCCCTTAGGTATACAGTACGACGTTTAGACGAGAGATAAGGTTAGGGTAATAAGCTTTTTGAAATACAGACTCTTTATAATAATAATAAAAAACAGCGTGTTGCAACACCGCGTATAACTCGATAAAACAATATTTATATTTTACTAGCATTGGGCTGCAGTAGCCATTTTTTAAAGTATTTCTCAAGACATTCCAGATCGCGAGTAAGGGCTTCCTTCGAGCGGTTAATTTGCAATTCTGGTTTATGATGGCGATTTCATCAACATACATAAATTTCCGACTCTCTGTTTCCGAAATCGGTCCTAACCCCACTCCTGTTCAACCTATACATACACGATATAGGTTAAACAGGAGCGGGGCCAGGACCGATCCCAGCGGTAGTCCATTGTTCAGCTTCTTGACTTTGCTTGGAGTGCTTCCGAGGTGGACGATAATTCCCTATTGCTGAGCATAGAGTTGATTAGTCCACGGTCATGAGCTTATAGATAATTACCTGTCTTATAGGCCTCGTATCTTAAAAACTATACACGTTTTATAAAAAAAAAAGACGTAAACATGAGAAGCTTTATATCATGTCGAGTAAAAAAACCAAAGGAGCTCAAGGAGTAAGCCCCTTTTTACTACCTCGCACTACGCTGCCAAAACTTTAACAAGCGATTTCTCGATGTATAGCAGGCAGGGGGCGAAATAGTAGAATAGAATGTGATACTTAGAAGATAAATCCTATGGATTTAACTAATGCGAAAAGTGCAAGTTGCATTAGATAATCCTTCACATTTATTTGTGAACTTTGTAAGGGTACCTAAAGAGGGAAGAAATAAAACTCATTGATTTCATTTTACTTTTTACTTAAAAATAATAATTAAAATCAATCTACGAAAACACAACTTCCATTATTCGGTATAATTGGAATACGTGGTGTAAGTACACTTTGTTCCTTGGCTTCTCCCGTTAAAATGGTTAAAATCGTGCCCTTTACGATGTGCCTATTTCCCGAATTAGGTGCATAATTGACAGACAATTCGGGCATTGTCGTGTATCCGAGTCTAAGATCCGAGTAATACAAAAACTTTATGCTCTAATACTGTACTCGGCGGTAAATAATTATTGCCCATCGGTCTTTAGAAAGAGACAATTCAACAATTGGCTGTTTACGACGATTTCCTAACACTGGTGACCGTCCATCAATCATCGTTTAAAATTAAGAGGAACGAACGTATTTCACGTTTATAATATTATTAGGATTATTTATATAATGTTGATTATACTATCTTTGCATACTCAGTTATTACTTTATTTTTATTCACTTACCAAGCGGGGGTACATAGTTCAAGCTCGTACTATTTTCAGATGATGTGCGTATCGAAACGTGATACCTACCTGAAGGGCTACTCCGATGTTGGAAATTTTACTGTCGTATAGTGCTATTCCATTCACTAAAATATTCTTTGACAGATGATCGAGAAGGATGGCGCTATTCGACAGTCAAATTTTGAACATCGGGGTAGCCCTACTGGCATCACTGGTTTGACATGTCTTGCCAGATGGGTGTGTGATGTCGTCAAATCAAATATCATTGTTTCAAATTTGTAAAATTGTATGTATTTTATTCTTGAAATTACGCGATTAATCGAATTTTGCGGTTACGTGTTTCCATATCAGAATTTATTGTTTTTTTACAAAGAATAGTTTGGTATGCGTTTCGTGAAGGTCTATCGTAGGCCCAGACAAAAATATTATTATATTGATTAGTTTACGTCAAAACGATGACATGTAGGGAATTGTTGCAACTACAATGATTTGCTCTCCATACAAATTTTAATCCCGTTTTTCGTCCCTAAAAGGGATAAAACTTGATATAAATGATAGCCTATGTCCTATTCTGATATATGTATAAGGTAAATAAGGAAAGTTTCATCATAATACGTCCAGTAGTTTTTGAGATTAAGTGAAACGTACATACATACATCCATCCAAACTTTCACGTTTATAATATTATTAGGATTAGGATTAGGATGTAAGTAATTTTTATGTTTAAATAAAACATACACAAATAGTGAAATGAGACGAAACGGAACGTAGTAAACAAACATCGCACCTAACGTCATCTATTCACTTTTTACTGTATCACTTGGAAGTTGGAATGTCGTTGAACGCTTGACGACTGTGTTACTTCACGCTTGCGCGTACCGTACGGTAGGGATTGAAAAATGACGACTTTTGAATGAATTGAGACCCTTAGCGGCATCTAGCGACGTAGAACGATAGTAACTAACGGAGTACGGTGCGTAGTATGAAGAATAGCGGTCTAGGGGTATCTTGTCTGTGGCAATACGAAACAGGAAATTAAATTAATTCTAGTATGCGAAATTAAATAAACTAACCGGCATTCCACGTAATCTCAGTAAGAGGTCAGCGGCGTCAAGGAACAGACTCGTTCCTGGCAGAAGAGGTGTCTGGTACCACCAATCGCCAAGCTCTTTCTCCCAGCCGCGTTCACGCGCCAAGGCTTGTGATAAGCCTTTAGTTCGAGTGCTTTAACAAATAAGCCATAAGTCAAATCTGTAGTGTTATATGTGGATTTATCGCTTATTGTCATCAATTTTAACCGTTTTCCGCCATCAGTCAAATTGAATTCCTCAATATAAATTTAATACAGTTACTTTAATGGTCACGATTGTCAGGAGTGAATAGGGAAATGTGTTCGTTGGTTTGTCCGATATAATGTAGTAAGTAAGAAGTTGGTAAGAAGTGACGACACGCGAAATTTTAATCTAATAATTCTGTTGCCAAATCGTATGTGTACGATACGTAAAACTCACTGATTAATCAACTTTTTGATTTGTTCAGCCACCAGGAACTGCTGGCGCTCGACGTAGAAGGCTTCCGCTATAACCCACCCGTTGGTCCAGAATGGATACAATGCCAAAATTGTCGCGAAAAAGAGCTCTGCCGAGTCCGGGTCCTTTTCATACAACATGCTGGCTTTGGAAAGAAGCCTGTAAATTGATCATACAAAATATATTTCCACAGATTGTGTGAAAGAGGTGAAAATTAAACATTTTATAGATAAAAAGCATGCCTCAAATACATATGATCATGTTCTATGGAGCGTAATACTTATTTCCATAAAATAATGATATGGATAGACTTGAAATTTCGATCTTTGTTTGTGTTTTTAGGGTTCCGTACCTCAATCGGAAAAAACGGAACCCTTATAGGATCACTTTGTTGTCCGTCCGTCCGTCTGTCTGTCAAGACCCTTTATCTCGAGAACGCGTGGATCGAGTTGAAATTTAAACCATATACGTCCCCTCTACGGTCCCTTGAAGCTGTGAAAAAGTCAAACATCTACGTAAATGTGAAAAAAAGATACGGCCGTTTATGTTGCAAAAAACGTACATTTCGACACTCTCAAGGGAATCAAAATGATAGGGTACTTCCCGATGACCTAGAACTAAGAAATTTGGCAAGTAGCATCGTCCCATACTACAAATACTTATAAAAATCTGATACATTTGTAATAAAATCATAAAAAATATAGTCCTTTTCAAACATCATATTTGGAGAACTCGGTTGCGTTAATTTTGAGCCCGGTTTGTATCCGGTGCCATACATTTCAGGTGCAAACTGGGATGGAATAAGTGAAAGTTTGTAGGGAACCCTCGGTGCGCGAGTCAGACTCGCATTTGGCCGGTTTTTTTTATTTAAACTTTGTTGAACATTAAGGACTAATGACAAACATGATAACATAAGCCCTTCTCTTTCAGTCAAATATAGCCCTTGACGATGAAACATTAAGTTTATTTTACGTAGGGATTCATACAGAAACCCCTGTTTTAAAGGAAAGTGACCTACAAATCTTACGTAAGAGGGTTTCTCGGATCTAGCAGCAGAGCCTCGTTGATGCACACTGTAGCGAGGTCGGCATCCTCGTCCATCAAACAAGTTGCCAGCTCCCGCCAGTTATTTGCATTGTTCTGATTTTCTGTCACCAACTGTTTATAGAAAAGTCATCATTTCATATATCTTTATGTACCTACATACTTAACTAAGTAAGCATGTCAGGTAGCTAAGTAAGTATATTCAGTTTCCTTTTTAATGAGTTTTTTTTAATAATAGTCGGTAAAAACCCATTAACATTCCTGAATTAACACAAATTATAAGGGGTCTAACGCGATATTTCTTATTAGTGTCCGACCGAAACACGTTTTTCTGCCGAAACCGAAACCGAAACCGAAAGTTCGGTTCTGATTACAGTTTCGGCCGAAACCGAAACCGAACCTTTTATAAACGTGATTAAAACGTTGTATAAAATGTCAGCGAGCCGTTCTTTCTAGATCTAATATGAATATTACAATGAAAAATTTCGCTTACATAATTGACCGATGGAGCAGAGCGTTTCAGTTTCAGCTTGGCCCAAAATTCTTTCATATGTGCGGATGATTGGATGCTTTTCGGCTGTTCTCGCCTGGAGGTCGTATTTCTTAACCGATTCTCATGAAGTTTTGTGAGTAGGTTTGATAAGTAAATATATGCTTGGATTATTTTTGTCGATTAGAGAAATTCCTAGAAAGTGGAGATGGATATAGAGTGAAGTGAGGGTGGAAAAGGTAAAAAATTGCAAATTTCAGCAATTACACAACAAACTCACGTTTCACTTTTGTTCAATTCAAATTTTAACATTGACATTTGGTCTAAATTAAATTACCATTAAAATGAAAAGTAGCCTTAACAGCTGCCTGGCAGCGATCTTTTAATTGTAGATGCTATAAAAAGAAACAAGTTTAAAACATGGCAACAAAATAATTGATTGAGTTTTAATTTTTATAATTGCAATCAGGTGGTCTCGTAACGCTAATTCAAACAAGTTGTTTTATGAAATATGTAAACCTCATTTTTATCCTAAATAACCAATATCGCCGTCAATTTGTTTGTAAATTAAGAGAATTTGCGATAAGAATTACACTATGAGATGATAAATTCATAACAAAAACTAAATTGAGTAGTGATATTTTTAACCCTCCTATCTCCGCTATTTTGAAAATTTCGAAAATTTGGGTATACGAAATCGAAGAAAAAATACTACGTATGTATTTATCGAACATACTCACAAAATTTCATGAGAATCGGTTGAGAAATGCGACATTAAGGCAATAACAGCCGGTAAGCGCATGGACATCCAAACATCAGGGCATACGAAAGAATTTGTGGGCCAATGCTGAAACGGAAATGCGTTGCTCGCTCGGTCAATTACTTAACATTATTCGGGGAACAAACACAAACGTCACCTGATTCCGGCAGAGTCAGGCGAGCGACGCCATATTGCCAACCGTGCCGACTGCCGAGCGCACCCGACGTTAGCGGAACGCGACCCGAAAGTACGATGTTGGAAGTTTCGGCGCGGCCGAAAGGTTCAGCTGTTTTTTGGCCGAAACCGAACCTTTGGCCGAAACATGATTTTTAGGCCGAAACTGGCCGAAACCGAAACCTAAACTTCGGTCGGTCACTATTTCTTATTTACCTTCATAATCTAACGTTTCGGCGGGGTTGCACACGCCGTGGTCTCAGATGTATGTACCCAAATAAGAAACATCGCGTTAGACCCGTTATAATTTGTGTTAATTGTGTGTAAAAACCGCAAGAGTATAAAGTGTAACATTCCTGAAGTATATAATATTTCGAAGAGATCTTCCAGTCGGTTCACTATTGTCTTGCAGAAACTTTTTTGACATATATTTGTTTTGCATAGTGATACTTGGCAAAAGTAACGTTTGGCAGAAACGTCTTACGCAGAGTATGCTTTGGCATAAATAATTTCGCAGATTTTTATAATACCGAATCTTATATTGGCATAATGTTGATGAGCATAACAGTCTTCTAAACGAATAGTACTATCGCAGATAATTTTTTGCTTAATATCTAGGCGGCATAAAGTTGACAAGCCCATTTCGTACATGGAGTGGTATGGTAGCCGTCCGTTGCCGCGCGGCTCGCTCGCTTCGCTCGCTCGTTAGGGTCTCAGTTCAATCTAACACTCCTCCTCGCTTCGCTCGTCTTCGTACCTAACCTAATCCAAGTTGAACCTGCCCTAAGGTGGAATCAGGACCTGTTTTATGCATTACAATTGTTGTGATTAAAAATTTAGTGGCTGTTGCCCCGCGGCGGCAAGATACCTAACACTGGTCCTCGATTCGCTCTTCGTCGTACCTAACGGTGACTCTGGGACTATTATATTTCCTTTTTGATAGCGAGTCGGGTGTGATGGGGACGTAAGGTACCTAACTATATTATGCCATAGAACCTAAGAATACCTAATCCACTTTTCTGCTAATAGAAAATAATTATGCTATTGTAATCGTATGCTTTAGGATTATTATGATACATAAAATTATGCTAAACCAATGTTTGCCAAAGAAATATTCTACAAAACAATGTGCTGCACAATGTGTCGTATGCGAGGTAGTAATAATGCCAACTATACCTTTATGCCATCTTACCATTCGACCGAAAGTGTTTCTGCGAAACGTTTTATGCGAAGTGTATTTCTGACCAATATTATTCTGCCAGATGAGGGTAACCCCTTCCAGTCACATACGAGAAATTTTTGGAATTATGATAGGTAACCCAGTCTAGTCTGTCATCTGCATAAAGTGAAGTTTTTTATTCATAAATAAAACTCACCTCACCTATTTGCGGGTATTAGTTTTTAAATAGTAGCAGTGAATCTATTAACTTTTGATAACATTTAATGGAGATTCCTTGCGTAAACGAATCAGAAATTAAGAAATCCACAGGAGATCGAAGGTCTTCGATAGCTCAGAGACTTGCCAGATTGCTCTGAGAGCGGCTAGTTGGCGACCGCGTACAGCGGACGAAGGCTCCCAAACGTGGACACGGTCATGGTCGCGGGAAGCTGTTGGATGAGGTTGGATCACGACCGGTCTTTAACGAGACATTTGAGGAGAGGCCTTTGTCCAGTGGGTAGTGAATATCCTTCGCCTGATATGATGATGATTGAACTCGCGCTGACACCAAAAAAATTTTTTATGCTGCCTGTAACTAATTGCACTAATAGTCCGATATCTAATTATTAGCAAATCATCATCAACAACCAGCAATGTGGTAACATAATGCCCGGTAATATTTTGTCACCTGCAAATACAGATTTTTGGCATGCGAAATATCCTGGAGATGGCGAGCATGCCTCGCAGCTCGTAGGGTGAGTTTCTGGCTTTCCTCTTCGGTGGTCAGGCTTTGGAGGGCGTCGCGCATGAGGCATGGGTGAGCCATCGTTATCAGCTGCTGTAGAACCATTCATATACATTTAGTTACAATTGAAATCATTTTATATGATTGTGTATCTATTTACTCGTAACCCGACGTCTCCAAGGTCTATTTGTGCTATAGACAGAGCGATTTTTTTTTTATCAGAGATTAGCCGCGTCTGTATTGACGTGCCTCGGGGTGGTTCGGGCGTATGTTGCCACGCCCAGTGGGACAGGATGCTACTGAACGCTGATTCCGAATATTCATGTAAGATTAAGTAGGTTGGGGAAGACTGTAGTGCTGAGTCAAGCTTCAACTCGTTTCGATTTTATGTTAGAAATCAGCTCACAATTTCCCATACCATTGATCATAGTCGTTCCGGTCTAATGGTCAGGTTGAAACTATCTCCGCAGTGCTTGTGCTTTGCACTCAGCGTCGTCCTCTTTTTTATGTGGATGGCACTTTTTACGTTTTTCCACTTAGTTAAATACTAGTAAGGACTTAAGGAAACCGAAGCTAGCACTAGAAAAGCCTCAGTGTCAGTGCGCAATATATCAAGCCAAGCGTTTGCTTAGTCTGTGCTGAAATAAGAACAGTGGAATATACATTTTTTACAGTATCAATCAAGTGACAAATACTTCGAAGGCGTCGTCCGACTCCACGAAGGCCTGCACAATGAAGTTGTTGTTGACGTAGACGGAGGCGTCCTGCCAGAACGACGTGACCAGCTCAAGGCGCACGCGTGACACACTCAGTTGGCGGCTAAACGTGTTAAATTCTGTCGTACCTGAAATTCAAAATATATTTACGAAATAATAGGCGATGTATAACCATAAAGGTTTTTATCTACGCACATATCATTAGTGCTCTAAAATGCGTTCAGAAATCGTAGGAAATGACCAGCATTATTACAACCAATTTTACTATGAGATTTTTTTGTCTGTGGTATAGTAGGTAAAATCTGTACTGTAATGTTATTACAGTACCGATTTTTGTTAGGTTAGGAGTTTAAATTCTGTCAAAACCCAAATTGGTCTCTATTCTAGTATCCATAGATATTAATATTGTTATCGATACGAAACGTCAATTCAGTATGTTTTTTTTTATAAAAACCGCACGACATTTGATCTCGAGTGACATGAGAATATGGATACATTCGTTTGTATATGAATTAGAAAAAAAAACATTCGTCTTGACGGAGGTTCGAATTGCCGCCATTATTGTGGTCTTTTGGTTGTTGGTTCTTTGCTGTTACGAAAGTAGAATTGTGAAGTTTATTGTAATTCACATTTTAGTAGAAAATATTGTTTCAATGTAAATGTAAATTACAACTATTACAATAAATAATCTGTTAATGTATTTGTTCAGATTTATTTCTTACTGCATGAGTATATGTCGTTTTTAGATATTTTACAGGTAGCACTAGTGGTGCCGGTCATTTCGTTATGGCTTCTGAACCCATCTTAGAGTACTTATGATATGTGTGTAGATAAAGTAGTGTATACAACTGTACATAATTAGGCCTTAAACACTCGTGTGATCCTATTATGAAACTCGCTGACGCTCGTTTTATAAAATCACACTCGTGTTTTAAGGCCTCTCATTATGCATCAGTTGCATAAACTACTATTACATATAGAGCTTGAGCATCTTTTATTCCGAACTTGAGGATGGTAAGCGGAAACAAGGCGGACAGCTCCTCGGGTACAAAGATGTGCTACAGTCTGTTTGATATTATAACAAACATTTGTCACATCACAGGACCCATACAACGTAAATCTGCGCGACACATAGAATTTCATAAAAAAAACAAGGAATGACATAGTGGTTTTTCAAGTATTTATAAACGTTTTTCACTTTCTATTTGATACTATTGAGTTCATGTTATATTTTTTCTTATCACGGTGTTGAAGTATTTAACGATAATAAATCATTACTCAAACAGTTACGTACTACGTCTTATTTTTTTTAAAAGTTGTGTTGTGACTAAATCTTGCGTTTCGATTCAAGTGTTATTTCTGTAAATTGGTAAAAATCGATTAAATCGATAAGTTTATAACCTAAAGAAAGAACAATAAAACCAACTATTACTTTACATAGAAAGCTCTAGTGAGTCCGGCGGCTCGTAGCTCAAAAAAATATTGATTTACACAAAATAAACAAAAATATATTCAGGTTTGAAAAAAGTTCGTTGATAAAATCGATTTGATCAACCATTCATAATCGTTAGGTTTGGCAAACAATATGGTTTTGCTACATCACTACAAACATCAACAGAGAACTGTCAAATGTTTGTTAACATATCAAACACACTGTAAAGAGGCACTTAAAGAAGTGCGGCATACATCCGTCGAGGTGCGAGCAGCAGGCGGCCATGCGGCCAGAATAGAGACCTGTCGTAAATTATAAAGTCTATGACTTTGAGAACCAACGGCGCATTGAACTGGACACTAAACGTGATCACGTAAAAGCCCGACCACCGGTGGCAGAATTATATAATTATGTTAATAGTGTGCTCACATGTCCGCAGTGTTCGCGTAGCTTCATCAATAAGGTAGGCTACGTGAGCCACATGCGTTCTCACCAGCGACAAAATCGGAGTTAACAGCAGTCATCGTGGCCGAAAGCGGCCGTGAAGAATAGTAGTATAGAACTTGAGATGGTGATGATCAGCCTTCGTCCCTACTCCTCAACCCTCGAAGGGTTGGACGTTGCGTGTGGTGTACGTCTCGCTTCTTAAAGTTCTTAATCAGTCACTACTGGAGTTTGACATTGCGCTGCTTCTCAAATTCAAACCAGCCGAGTGAAATTTGTCGATCGCCTTTTTCTCGGCGTTGGTCACAGTTTGTACCTAGGTATCTATCATATAGGAACAGATGTATTGTAGATTTATTGCTTAGTCTTCTAAGGTATCGGTAAGTAAGTAAGTAAACACTTTATTGTACACAAAAACAGGTAAAAATACATCTATTACAAATAACATATAGGTACAAAGGCGAACTTATCCCTATAAGGGATCTCTTCCAGTAAACCTTTGAGCAATTGAGTGAGTACGAGAAGAAGATAGACAAACTAACACCGTGTACAAAAAGGTATTAAAAATAATAAAACTCATAAGTAGGTACCTACCTACCTAGGTAGGTAGTAAAGGTATCAAGGAGTATTTTCTTCCGATTTTTCTCAATCATAGCTTCATTTCGCTTAAATTAGGTAAGAACGAAGGAACAGGGAATCTGGGTAATTTTGCGAGTATAAAAAATCTTAATTAAGTGTGTAGGTTATGTATGTACTTTATCGACATCACGTGCTTAGCTCGATCAAAAAACTGTTAAAAAAACAACTCACCAAAATACGGCACCTTGCGCAGCGAGGTGGCGGCGCTTCTTATCGTGTTGTGCCACTCTTCGTTCCGTTGGCCTCGCCCGGTACACAACGAATCGTACGCATAGTTTTTGGCGTCTTCCTTTTCTTCCAGCATATTTTTGATTTCAGATCTGAAATTCCATGAAATATTAATCTACCTAAAGTGAAGACAGAGAAAAGAAGTTGTGGCCGGTGCTATCTTAAATAGACGGCATTTGATGAAAGGAAGTTCTCCTCTTTGGCAGGATGGACTTCTGAACCCTCAGAACATTTTATCTTGATTGTGCAGGAGGGACTTATGACATCAAAAATGTTGTGTATGGGATTTAGATTTTGTTCTAAATCCTATCATTTATGTCGAGAACATCGTCCGCCGTCCGCTATTAGGTAAGTTTGGGATCCAAAATTGTATCGAAATGTAGATTCCAACCTATTCTGCTCCACCTTGCCCCAAATGAGATTTGTTTACTGAAACAGTTGCTACTGCAAAATTTGCAAATCCTCGTTATTTTACAAATACATTTCTGCGCTTCTGAATTTTCGCTCCGTGGGGTAGTTGCCTTCGTTTTGTACGAGTAAAAGAGTGACACACTCAGGAATAAACGGGGCTATGGTTACTTTTACCAAAGGTTCGACTAACTGGACTTTAACGATAAGGAACGTGTTGCTCTCCGTGGCGCCTATCGACAGTAGTGCCAACTCTGTAACAGCCCTTCCGGTGTAGATGCATGTTCTCTGGAAATATTCTAGTACTCACTCTGAAATAGACAGTGGTATCGTTGCTTTCACCAAAGGATTAGCTAGCCGAACTTCCACGATTAGAAACGCATTGTCCTCGTCGGCTCCTGTCGGCATCGGCGTTGGCTCTTGTTCCGTTGGAGATGCCCCTGCGTCTCTGCAGATATTGTTATCTGTATTAAAGCATTCAACTAAAGGCAATTAAAAAAACGTAACTATGTGATTATAGATAATACTATGTAGAAGTTGTATAATATAATTCAGTTAACTTTTTAATACATGTTTGTATAGAATCTTTTTTATCGATTTATATTTTTTATGTGGTAATACCACATTTTTTTATTTTTATAAATAATGACACAAAGGTAAATTAAGAAAGAAAAATTGAATGCGATCCACTACAATCCAAGCAGGATTTGAACCCGCGACCTCTGCGTTTCCGGCGCGTTGCTCTTCCAACTGAGCTATTTGATCGCTACTTCAATCACACCAAATCTTTCATCCCTTAATTCTTTACGCTACTGGAGCGCCCTCTGCGTCACATATGTTTTTGAAATGCTTATGCGCATTAGCCATACCCTAGGATGTGCGCTTTACACGCACGATCCCCAATCCCCATTGCTTTACAGCAAGTGTGAAGACTGCGAGAGAGATGGCGCTGTTCTAAATATTTGTATAGAATCTTTTTTATCTATTCATATTTTTTATGTGGTAATACCACATTTTTTTTATTTTTATACATAATGACACAAAGGTAAATTAAGAAAGAAAAATTGAATGCGATCCACTACAATCCAAGCAGGATTTGAACCCGCGACCTCTGCGTTTCCGGCGCATTGCTCTTCCAACTGACTTTTTAATACATGGTTATATATACATATATATATAACCTATTCGAGCAGTAAAATATGTTTTTTGAGGTCTATTGATTTAGCATTGTACTAGTACATAATATAGTACAATCCAATTTAAAGTCGATATTTGAAGGAGAAATATAGCAGAAATAGTGTTTATGGAACTGATACGTTAAATATTAGAAACATTGTATGAACAAAGTATGTTTTCATCTCACCGGTTTGGAAAGTGTAATTTTCATGAGTAGATAGCCGGGTGGAAAATAGCTTTTCCATCCCTAGGGTGGAAATTACCTACCTAAACCTAAATTAGGTACAATCTAGTCGGCCGTGGTAAGTGGCCATTGAAAAAAGGTGTCCAAAGGTTAGATATAGGCAAGCTATCTCGAGTGCAATGGGTCACTTTCCACCCTTGGTTAACAATCTACTATTTCATTAAAATATATCCCTATGAAAATTCTTAGATAGTTCCATACCTCGATAAGTGATTGCAAAACTTACCTAACTGGAGTATGGCTCGTGGTTGGCACCGGAACATCATTCCCTGTCAGCAGTGGCTCGCAACCGCACTTCTCCATCATAATCGCAGCATCTATCCATTTCATGGGCACTGCCAGCCTAACAGTGGTTTCTTGTAATAAACAGATATCCATTTGTTAGAGTTAACTGGGTTTTTAGACTCTTATAATAAGTAACATAGGTACTTAACCTCTAAGATTCTAGGTTTAACAAAAAAAAATTGAAGTATTAATTACTCGACTACCGCTTGTGCTATTTAATGTTAAAGCAAAGTGATTAAATTGTATAACTATATTCATTAAATTTTCGTTCATATTATATAAAAATAACCAAAGAATATAAAGGGTAGCAATGAGATTAATAATGATAAAATTAAGGATGGCCGATTTACCTCCCGGATATAGTAGCCTGAACAGATCCAGAAACCCCATGAAGCTGTAACCGCTGCTTTCACTGAACACGTGTAATTCTATGGGCCATTGGTACTGGCGTACTTGTTGACTGAACAGCTGTTCTTCGCTTTCCAGAAGAAGGGTGCGGTGGAAAGAACCCCAAGCCACAGTGTCTACAAGAAAGTTTTGTTGAAAACATGTCCTTTGAAATGGTTCTTATAGCTATATTATTACAGTTTTAACAGAAACAAGTGACAAGATTAGGGAATGCAACCCGGTTATAACCGAAACCGTAAAAACCGGTTTTAACCGGTTATGTTGTGTAACCGGGTTTTGGGAGTAACAGAACCGGTTACGGTTATTTTTCGGTTATTTCTTCTAATGCTAAATAAGCATACGCTTACTTAAAATTTTCAAAAACACGATCTCTTTATTTATCGTTCAGCGTATATTTAACTCTAAATGCTGTATTACATGCTAAAAAAAAAAGCGGTGGTAGCCTAGTGGTTAGGGCATGAATGGTATGGTATAGTGCCTCGTCAAGTAAAAATAATTACATTGTATGAACTTACGTAGCTAGTGACTAATAGTCATCACCATCAACACACGCAGAAATTACGTTAAAAGTATCGTCCTTTTTGTTCTCTTAGCATAAATAATAACAAAACAAGCCTTGAACATTTGTGATTGAGAATTTGAGATATTTTATCGTTGCTTGTAATGAGTATATGTTAATTTAGGTAATGATAGAAGCTTATTATCCTTTGTTAAAGATATTTAAAATATTAATGAGATGTACGTGTTTTATTTATACCGCTTTTTTCCCAATATTTACGTCATTATTTGTTATTTTAATATTTTTTCGGTTATAACCGGTTATAACAGGTAATCGGTTATTTTACGATCATAACCGATAGGAAACCCGGTTACGATATTTTTCCGGTTATTGCATTCCCTAGACAAGATCTCAGCCAAAATTGAAGCTAAGAAATGCAAATTTGTATTTATGTTCAGTTTTAGTAGCATTTCCTAGATCACTCAAAGAATGAAGGTCTCATGATGACCAGCTACTTGTATCAGGGGGTTTTAAAAGTTTAATTTAGGTTATTTATACTTAATTGAAATTTTATTAGGTACAGTCTGGCAAAAAAGAGTAGAAATTAAAAAGTGGCAATACTGTAGTGCCATCCCCTTTTCCTTAGATGGATTAGAAAGGGACGTCACTACGGTATTGCCACTTTTTAATTTCTACTCTTTTTTGCCAGACTATACTTATGTTATGACTTACTTTGTTGGTCTTTGTTTGTTAAATAGTGGCTTAAATCAATATTGTCATTATTCTGGATATGGTCAATCCTGAAAGAGAGCTTTTCTTCACACTTCCTGAACACATCCTCCCATGTAATGCTTTCCCATTTCGGGTAAATTCCTTCTATAGAAAATCGTTTCGAATATGGAAAGGCCTGCTTGTATGTAACAATTCCCGAGTTCTGTAATTGAAGAGCTGTTATAATTATAAGGGTGGGGAGGAGCAGACATGTCAAAAAAAGTTTCTTAGAGTGGCAATGGAAAAATTGTATCGTTAAGGTTTCATCGTGTACATTTACTACGAAAATGAGCCGACTAAAAACTCATTAAATATTATCTTCCAATTTTTAAACGTCGTATAATACGCAACTATAAAAACATTCAGTTTTGAAATATGCATAAATAATAATACGAATGAAGACCACTGAAAACCGGGCTACATTATAAATAGTCGTATTTCACTTACTTCTACATCACTTAATCTCATTTTAGATGCAATAACATATGTGGATGTTTCATCATAGGGCACAATAAGATTATATGCTCCTATGACTGTCATTCTCATGAAATTTGCTGCGTCTAAGATTTTGTGGTGGACCGTGTTCTCAGGGTTCCTGGTCAATTGAAGCTCCATTGTGATCAAAGGCAGGGTGTCCCAACTTTTGATCTGAAGGGCTGTTGGAGGGATCAAGGGCTCCATGCGTCTTGAAATACACATTTTTGTTTCGCCTGGATAGTATGGATTTCATGATGTATTGTCATTTTTAAGTAAACGGGACACGCTAGTTAATTTAGGTACTATTTTAAGTCATATTAAATAGTCTTCGAGTCTAAGATGATTTATAAACAGGGACAAAGCATCCCACGTAGGGCTGTGTAAAGTATGTAAGGCCTGTATACGCTTCGTATACGATGTGCTACTTGGGATGTTTTTCACAACAAACGGATGAAATGAAAATGAAATGATGATAAAGGGATGGAAACTTTCTGTATTACGATAAACGTGACCTCAGGACCCACCTACCTTGGAGCAGGGGTAAGATATCTATATTGCAGCAACTTTTATACCGCATGGAGTCTAGATGATCCACGGGCTGAATTCGGACTGCGAATTACAACGGGTTTAAAATACGTTTCAGTTCAAGACTCTAAGATACGTATATGGGTGATTCCACAGGCGATTCATCCGCCGTCAGTTCACTGTCGTAAATATTGAAACAATGTGCTGCAAAATGTATGATATACTGTAATCCTACTTCTTATCATATTTGATTGAACTTTGAGTAGGAATAATATGGCCCATTTCTTTAATACTTATGACAGCGGACTGACGCCGGTTGGAACGCCTGTTCAAACACGCAAATGTAATCTTATCACACAATATGACAAGATGCAATAGGTGCAAGATCGCGCCTTGTGGTGAGCTATGGGGGAGGCCTATGTTCAGCAGTGGACATCTGGGGTTATATTATAGATAATTATAGTTTATCTCTCTATTAATTACGACGCTGGCTTACTTCTGATTTAAGAGGATCAGATCTTGGCTTGTGACACAAGAGACCCGCATTCTCTGTTTGGGACTCGTGTCGTCAATTAGGTATTTCGAGGCCGCAGCCGCACTGAACTTTCTGCACCTCGTTAATTCAGCGGCATCGGGGGCGGCCAACCGGATGGTTTTCCATTCGGCCGTTTCTTATGCGCTTTCCTACGGCACGGTCGTCTTCCACCCTCCCCGGGTGATACTTTACTTTATGTTAATTAATATTAATTTCAAATATTGAAAACAACTATCTTACCGATTAACGGACAATCAGCAAAAAGACACATTTTTATGTAATCCGAAGGGTCGAATGAAAAGGTCCCTCCTATGATATAGCTACAGAACGATTCGTCATCTTCACCAACTTTCATTCCTATAGGCGTAATTGTATCATTCAACAACAGCTGGTCAAAAAATGTGACCGTGATAAAATGAGGCCGCTGATCCTCGTCGGCGAACCGAAGGTTCCTAATGTTGACTCTAAGTTCATCTAGAGGAGGAAGTATTATTTCCTCTTTCTCGTGTATTTGAGACTGCGATTTGAGAGTGGATTGTGAACGACTCTGTAACAAACAGATAATGTGTTTGTATTAAAAATTACAAGGTTTATTACGTCTTTATTCATCAGTACTTACTTTTCCCCTTTTCATTTTGTTTTATTTATTATTACAATTTATTTTAATCTGTCACCAGTTGTTATTCGATTTGACATTGTATGCATTTATGCCATAATGACATTATAAAGGAAACGTGAAAATAAATGTCGATTATTAATTTATTATCTATGTTATTCAGTGTGTTCTGATAATTATTACATAAAAAAAAGTTGTAAAGTATATTTATCAAAGAATACATTCTAGCACAGATTCTAGGGCCAGGGCCACTAGAGTTTGTGCGGAAAGGGATTAGAGAATAGTCCTTGCAGCACCTCTAGCACGACTGTGACACGCGACTCTTTCTCGCGCGAGAAATATTACCTTTCTCTTTCTTCGCTGTACTGTGAGAGAGTGACGGACGATGCTATGGCGCACGACAAGAGTCGCGAAGCGTACCTAGTTGCGCTAGACGGAACACGGTGCAGAAACGGGAACTTAATAGCCCTGCAAGGGATTTTACAACCCACGCCATACGGGTTGCGGATTTTCAGTGGTACTAAATTATTTTACTGGCAACGACAAATTTTTGGAAACTGACGTTGAAAGTCGGTGATTGTCAGTGATGTAGGTAAACAAAGAGGAAACGGGACTAAATATTCCGCAAATTTCAATTATTTTTTGAATAATAAAGCCAAAACTATTACAGTGATGAGTCAAGTTTTTTGGAGTTTACTCCTTAAGAATCGATTTTCATATATAAGCCCGGGGTATGAAAATTATGGGGTATAAAATCGAACGTATCTGCCGTGCTAATTTAAAAAGTCGTATCTCAGTATACGATCGGGGTAAAAATACGACTTCTTAATTTAGCAGGTTATGCGTTACGTTAAGCGTTATAGACTAAGATCCCTATATAAAATGACCTTCACCGAGATGTTTATTTCATGAAATGTATTTTAAATGTACTTAGCAACGGGAAAACATGGCTCCCGTTAGATAAAATTAATATTAATTGTTCTCTGCCATTTATTTATTTTAAATTACCACAAGAGGCTTAACAAATAACATAGACAAGAAACATATTCATAATTTCTCCGCGGAGACTGCGGCGGTGGCCGGCGGCCTACACGGCGGCGCGTTGCTGCGCAAGTGCGCATCGGGCAGCTTGACTGACAGTTGTCAATCTACAACAGCTGAGAAATGTGTTTTTGTTTTCAAGTTTTTGCTAATATTTTGCGTGAATCTCTATCAAATTACGAGTGTGATTGCTATCAGTGCATGAGTACTATCTAGTTATATGTGCAATTATAAACCACCGCTTCCCCCAGGAACTTTATGGGGCAATTTGTATGCCGAAACTTGGAGCGGTTTTTTTAAATACTTTATTTGTTATCGTAGCCGTAAGTTTTTATCTATTGCGTTTTTTAATAGTTTACTTGATGAATCCTAATAGCACGGGCTCCTCTCAGAATGTCGCTTCCAGGTCTGTGTCGCTGTCGCTGGAGAATTCCGTACAGTGCCCACATTGCTCCCAGATTGGTTTCTTTAAAGGTCAGAAAGGACTTAATATACACATCAGTAGAACCCATGGCATTCGTGCTGGCGCAATTACGTCGCCACCAGGCAAACAATTCACAACCAAGTCAGATCAGCCCTTTTTCTGAAAAAATCAGTGAGCTTAAACATTCAATTCCAGTGGTCAAACGAATTCCTCGCAGCGCTCGAATTCAGGTTGCACAAAAAGTGTGCCTACCTTTTCGTTCTTGTTTGCAGCGCCCAACAGGGTACATAATGTGATACTTAAACTATTTAGTTTCACCTGTATAATCATTATGTGCAATAAACGTATTCAGTATATATTTTATAAACGTTCTTAAGGCCACGCGCGCACCAAGATTTTAGTCGCACGATAATTTTGTCGCATAAATGCAAGATATGGGTTTATATGAGAGTGCGCGCACCACGATTTTCATAAACCCATAAGTACGCTTATTTCTGCGACAAAAAAGTGGTGCGCGCCTGGCCTGAAGAGTAAACTCCAGTCGTGCGTCGGAGCTGACACACACACTTTTTTCAATAGGATTCAGTATTAGTTTCGCAAGAAAAACGAAGGATTGACCAGCATTCCGGTAAACAATGTTCCAAGCGCACATAGTTCCACAAGGGAAATTATCATGTCTAAGCCAGAGTTTCGTATGATGAGCCTGCCATTTGCTTGAGCATGAATGTAATTATTGTATCGTTTTTTAGAAACTTACCGCCGAGATATACGAAATGTATTTTTTATTCTCGCACTTTAATCTGTCAATTAAAATTTCACCATGTATATGCTAGATACTAGCGTATATAGTACTAATTATCTAAGCTAAGCTAATCCACTTACCTGCATTCACAATAGCATTGTGTCTAATACAATCCTATCTGCTTTTGTTCTCTTAAGCGCCAACCTGGCGCCAACCAGTTACTTACAAAAGAAGGTTAGAACTACATTGCGTGGATATTGAATTTTCAACCTTATTCCTTGTTGAATAGGTTTAAAATGTTTGTTGACGAGAGATCATAGTCCTTTTTCAAGAGAATACGTTCTTGTGGAGGGTCGGACGGTTGTAAAATTCCAAAAAGTTATGATCACCATTATTCTGTTAGTGCATTTTGTAGTCTAATGTCCAAGGAAATAGAGTCGATAATCTATATTAACCTTCCAAAGTGGTTACAATCTGCTTTTACTACGAGCTCGTTATCTTAATTTGTGGTTTACCAGTTGTGGTTTGTTCAATGGTATTCAGTTCTTAAGTGGATTAGCTTAGCTTAGATAATTAGTACTATACCTGGACTACTCATTACTTCGTTCGAACGATCCAAGTGAGAAAGTCACCAAGGGGGCAGTTTGTCACACTCTGCTGGGGTAACCAAATATTTAGCAATAAAGAGGGACTCATCCTTACTCCGTTTTATTATAAGTCTAAAAATGTGTATTGGCTGGCACTGTAGCTAGATTTAATTTTATATACCCATGGTTATACTCATAAATAAATATAGTGAATTTGGCTACTATGCCAGCAAAAACACTCTTTTGGCCCCCGTTATTTTAACAGAACGCAGCAAACCCGTAATTGTTAATTTGATTTGATAAATGACAAACTTCGTTAAGACTAGGTAACTTAATATTTTTCATACTTAAAAACAAAAAACATATTCTGATACTAATGTACGTGGACCTGAACACATTTATAAGGATATTAAAAAATAAATAAAAATAAGTGGTCATGTAGGTTACCATAAATTAATTAGGTGGGTAAGTGTTTTACCAAAGTATGAAGTCTATTGCGGAATAAAAAGAAAAAAAATTACAAAAAAAGAACCGAGTTCAAAAAACTAAAAAGCCAAAAATAACCCGTTTAAGTATAGATTACATTTTAATCATATTTAAAGTCGGTGCCATACCACTCAGTTATTATATTTTTATATTAAATGTATATATTTTTTTTGCTTTTTAGTGATTCATATAAAATACTTATGGCAGGCTGATCTGAGAGGTCTTGAAGGCATGCATCTCGTTTGAGTTATCCCCTAACTCCTAACCGTTAAGGAGTTATAACTTCCATCATTAGCTCAGCATAGGAAGTCATCATGACTATCAGACGCAAAGTAAAACGTTGTTAATTCAAGATTAGGTTGTGCAAGATTATAAAGTTTTTCGTGAACAACTTCATAATTGCGGACAGACATACATATATATATGCAGGTCAAACTGAGAACCTCCTTTTTTGAACACGGTTAAAAACGGGACGAAACAGCAAAACAAATGAGTTGAGAACGTTAATGAAATTATCAACCTATACCTACTTTCTGTACTTGTTATGAATGTTACAATACTGATAAAAAAATACTATATAAAAATGAAAATAGGTATTACATTTTGTTACTTATGCGAAAGTCAGTTATTTTCTGCTTTGCCTTACTTAAATATTAACGGTAAATTCATTGTCACTCTATTAGTTTTCTGCTTTGCCTTAATGTTGACTGGTAAAAAATAACTCTAGGCATTAAAAAAAAAACGCCTTTTGTACGATTAAAGTAATTTTGCTTTTGTGCAATAAAGGCCAAATAAATAAAATAAGTCTAAAACACTCCAGTTACATAATTGTGTATTGTTGATTGTTGGTACTATCGAAGATACTGATACTTAATTGTACATTTGTAAACGAATTTAAACCTTATTGCAACGGTTAAGGCCTGTGGGTAGGGCTGCCATCTGTAAATTTGCCGAATCTTGACAAAGACTTAAAAAACTCGGACATTTGGTGTTAATCGCATTTCTCCCCGGGCGTGTCCGAAAATAATATTATTAATAAAAAAGGACGGGTTGCACTCCGGGAGTGCCGACAGAAGTGAAAACCTAAACATCAACGTTGTGCATTTTTCAATATTTTGGAATGTTTAGGGAATAATCTCGCACAAATTGTAAGTAAATAAGTAAGTAAGTAAGTAAACACTTTATTGTACACAAAAACAGTTAAAAATACATCTATAATAAATAACATATAGGTACAAAGGCGAACTTGTAAGTAAGTAAGTAAGTAAACACTTTATTGTACACAAAAACAGTTAAAAAATATATCTATTACAAATAACATGGTACAAACTCTCACCACCTACTATTTTCTGTTTAAATTTGTTTTCTCCGCTACCCAAAGGTTGTCTGGAAGAGATCGCTCTTTAGCGATAAGACCGCCTATTGTCTACCATTGTTTAATTTAAGATTTCTTATGTAATATTTTTCTTGTTGGTGTGCAATAAAGTATTGTTGTATTGTATTGTACAAAGGCGAACTTATCCCTATAAGGGATCTCTTCCAGTTAACCTTTGAGCAGAGTGAGTACGAGAAGAAGATAGACAAACTAACACCGTGTACAAAAAGGTATTAAAAAAATAATAAGACTACTAATAATTACATATATAAAATATTAATACATGTTATAATGTGGATGTATCACAATTGATACTCCTAATATCAAGAACCAATGAGTCACGCGCGCATTGCTTTAATGTATTATTGAAAAATAAACGATTTCCCTCGAATATGTCGCACTCATGCTGCACCTACTCTGTATTAGGTAAGTTAAAATTTTCATCAATTTCACTACCCAAAGGTTGTCTGGAAGAGATCGCTTTTCAGCGATAAGACCGCCTGTTGTCTACCGTTATTTATAAATTGTATTTGTCTTGTTTCCTTTTGTAAACTTTTATTGGTGTGCAATAAAGTATTGTTGTATGGTATTGTATGTCGCTAAAATTTGTCGCGCGTATATATAGATTAACGCTATAAAGTATGAAACATATTACAAGTGCTAGCTCCATACCGCATTTCATGAAAATTGGTCCAGCCGTTTGAGAGCGAAGAAATAACAAACATACACTCACACACACCCACACACACTCACAAACTTTCGTCTATACAATATTAGTGAGATAATTAAAACCTGTTTTTTCACCGCCTACAACTTATCTGCTTTGCTCAAAGGTTGACTGGTATTGATGCCCAATGGCATTAAGTCCGCCTTGTGTGCGTTTGAACTATCCGATTTTATTCTATCTCACTGACACTTGATTTCTATTTTAATCTGTATTTCTTACTAATGTAAGTTTATGATTACGCTTCACCATCTGTCACTTACAACATTTTGTTGTTCGAAGGCCCCCTTTCTTTGAAACAGACACGGTTGCTAGGTTACCAATTGTTTATACATTATTTAGAAATTAAAATGTCACAATGAATAAAAAGTGGTGTTTTGTATGGTTTTCCATTTATTGTTAAATAAACCCTTTTATGAATGAATGCCCTCAAAATTTGTAGCCTATGTCCTATTCGGATATCTAAGCTACATTACTGCAGAATTTTACGCAAATCTTTTGTGTAGTTTTTGCGCAATAGTGGAACGTAAAGTCACCGTCAGTTGAAATTGCAAATGTAGCGACTTTACATACAAACATTCACGTATTGTAATATATTTGTATTACATCTATTATGTGTAGGTACATATGTATATTTTTATAAATTACTCACTTATTTTCTTCCGCTACTTATTCGTTAATAAATGGACTTTCTTCCATTTCCATCTTTGAATTCTTCGTCCCTTTTTTCCATAATAAATACACTTTCTTCCATTTTCATCTTTGAAGCACTTTATTTATATACACGAATTTCTCAAGTATACAAACGATTGACACATGAGCAGTGAACACACACGCGCACACGGTCTTTTCACTTTCATACAAAGAATCGGCTTCAAGATTTTATATACGGCTAACAATATTTTTATTGCTCGATGAAAAAAAGATTTATTTCTTATTCTGGCAATGCCAGGCTGGACGGTCAGATGGCAATAAAAGCCGTAACAGACGATCGAACAATCCGGCGGACCGATAGGGACGCTGCTATCTGTCGGAATGAGATAGTAATATACGT
This sequence comes from Apotomis turbidana, assembly GCA_905147355.2. NCBI lineage: Eukaryota > Metazoa > Arthropoda > Insecta > Lepidoptera > Tortricidae > Apotomis > Apotomis turbidana. The sequence continues at coordinate 13,189,249 of LR990281.1, forward strand.
CTCACAGATAGCAGCGTCTCTATGGTCCGCCGGATTGTTCATTCGTCTGTTACGGGTTTAGGCCATAAAGTCCCAAAAAAAAAACTGATGGTTGTCAGCAGTTATCAGCGTGTTATTTTAATTTACGTCAAAGAACGGCCAATTTCAAATTGTTTCGCAATTAATTTCGAAAATATCATCATGTCTTCAAATGCATAAATAGAAAATGTGATTTGTTATATTCCTTGAATGTGCTTAACGCGGCGCAACTTCTACTAAAGACGATTCAGTTCAATTTCACCGTTTCCCCAAAGCTGGAATAACCAATATTTAACGGTAAGAATATTTTAATTCAGGTCTTTTATATGTCTCGGAACATTACTGTATGTTTTAATAAACATGAAGTAGGACTACCAGCTGTTTGTTTTAGCCGTGTTTTAGTTAAAATGTAATTTCCTATTTCAGGGCTACATTTTGGGCCACATATTGTTGGCCAAAGCACAAAAGGAATAAGGTTTTATGTGGACGACATTTCCAAGATTCCCATTAAACTGACAGTTGCAAAAACCGCCTGAGCAAGTATTCTGTTCCAGGAACAACAGAATATATTATTAAAAACAATGCAATAATAGTGCCTATATATACCTATGTAGTAAACTTTTTAAAGACATTTTGTAAAAGTTCTTGCTTAGGATATTAAATGAATAAAGGCTACCATTTAAAAGTAATTCATTGTTTTGTATTTTTTTATAAAACTATTAAATTTCAGCTCAATCTCATATATTGAGAAGTGGTTGACAAATGAGTTGCAGGATTAAACCTGAATATGCATGCATGTAAAATAGAAAAGTTTGAAAAACGAACTTTCAATATGGCATATTTGAAAACACCGCCAAAAAATCCCGCTGTCACTTAGTTCATAGGCTCTACTACGGTGGCGCTAGTAGTATTAAATAAAAAAAAAGATAGGCAACTTTTTTGTACGTAGTTACCGTTCTTCTCCTTGTGAGTATTATATTCTTTGCACGCGCAGGCGCTAAGTATATTACCCCATCTCTATCCGTCAAATCCGTCCTACGAGCTAAGCTTTTCGATCAGCACGTCTATCACAACTTTGACATGCGACTCTTTTTCGCCCGACATATACTATACCTGTCACTTTCCTGTCAATACTGTGTAAAAAAGACAGGCGACGCTAAGTCGCGCGACATGCAAAGTCGCGCCATGTTGTACTAGCCCCGGATCTGACGATTGACATTGTCTGACGCGAGTTTAACATTTTTTACCCATCTAAAAAAGTGCCAAGCGCCGCTAAAGAAGTTTTCACTTCAAAAATTGGGCAAATGCGAGTCCGACTCGCGCATGAAGGGTTCCGTACCATAATCTATAACAAGTTTTTTGTATGGGAGCCCCCTTTAAATATTTATTTTATTTTATCTTTAGTATTTGTTGTTATAGCGGCAATAGAATTTATAGATCATCTGTAAAAATTTCAACTGTCTAGCTATCACCGTTCTTGAGATACACCCTGGTGCCAGACGGACGGACGGACGGACGGACGGAAAGCGAAGTCTCAGTAATAGGGTCCCGTTTTTACCCTTTGGGTACGGAACCCTAAAAAACAATCGCTTTATTTTTCATTCACATAAAAAGTGTCCGGGGTAAATCTGTTCGAAAACCCCCCGGACGGCCCCCGAACGGCCTCCAAACTAGGACAAATCCGGGGAAACCCGGACGGATGGCAGCCCTACCTGTGGGTGTATAGAACCAAGGTAACCGACATAGTGCACAGGATTGCCCGTTTGAAGTGGCAATGGGCAGGCCATGTAGCCCGGAGAACGGACGGCCGTTGGGGCAGTAAAGTCCTAGAGTAGCGACCACGTATAGGAAAGCGCAGCGTGGGTCGGCCCCCGACTAGATGGACGGATGACCTTGTGAGGGTAGCGGGGAATCATTGGATGCGGTCTGCACAGGATCGCACTTTGTGGCGAGTCATGGGGGAGGCCTATGTTCAGCAGTGGACGTCTGTGGCTGATAGATAGATTATAAATGTATACAATTATTTAATTTAAAGTAAAGTTAGTAAAATTATGCGATTTTATTTTGTACATTTTCAAGTAGATTAATCCGAATGTCAAATTCCCTCCTTTCTTTATAATTCGTGTAAAGTAACTCTTATCCAAATTGAATTTGTTAAAAAAATGTACGAAAAAATAATGACCTAATTATCAATCAAATTGTATTTAATATCTTCCTCGGAGGTGCCAAACACCCATTTAATAATTAACAAACTAGTAGCTTTATGACTTTTTTGTTAAAAATGACACCTCCTTGAAGATAAGTTATTATGTGAATTTCAATTGACACCTGTATCCTGCAATTTATGAATAAAAAATATGTTCAATACAGCTTTCGTTAGCAGGAAAATGCGGCGGGGAAACTCAAATAGACTTTAGTAAATGCTATTAAAGTTTAAAAAGAAATAACCAAGGCCTTGACATGACATCATTACAAAATGCAAAACCGATTGCCATCTCCTAAGACGTTTATGTTTTTCTGCTACCCGAGCAATAATAAGTGTTACATAATGTGTTTACATAATTTATCAATCATGCGATAAAAACTACCAATAAGTATGATTTCTTTCAGACCACTCAGACACTGCTCGAAACTGTGTATAGTTGTACATTTGAAAACTGTCCATCTATGAGCCTAGTAAGCACGACAACAATGTACCGAGCTTCGACCAATGAGAATGCGTCATTTAAAAATTCAAACGCGTTTTGAATAAGTATGAAAAAAAAGCCTCAATAACTTTTTAGGTCACCCGTGCACTAGCTGCTCATCCAGTCTGCCTAGTGCGCGAGCTCCCATAGTGCGTATTCATAATGTTTAACTGGTTGATGTAACCAAGCTGCCAAGTGCGCGGAAGCTTTATTTTTGGGGTTCCGTACCTTAAAAGGAAAACAACGTGACCCTTATAATATCACTGTTGTCCGTTCGTCCGTTTGTCCGTCCGTCCGTCTTTGTGTCAAGCCCCTTTATTTCGGGAACGCGTGGAGGTATCGAGATCAAATTAAAACCATATACATACTCAGGTCTACAGTCTCTGCTGTAAAATAATCAAACTTCTAAGTTAACTAAAAAAAAACAGCTAAGAGCATGTCGGGTCACGCTCAGTGTAAGGTTCCGTAGTTGCCCATCCTTCACAATAGACGGGCTTAAAACAGCGGTTTTAAGCCCAAGGTTTAAATTACGAGAAAGATTTCAAGCTTTATAAAAAGGTCGTAAACGCAAAAGTAACCAACTGTAATTACTTATTACCTTCTGGAAGTTATCGATTATACGCGCCAGATTGAGCGAAATGTTTTAATACAGTATGGCACAACTAATATGTGTGACGTTCGGAGTATAAGGACACCTCGCGGCACGTACGTCATTTTAAAGAAAATTATGAATTTTTGCGATAACTCAAAAACGGCTCGACCGTTTTATTCAAAGGCCTCAGTTTTATGAATTTTTCTATAATTTTTTGGACGCTATTGTTTGGATTTCGCTACTCGCTATTGGAGTGAATATTTACAAAACTGCTGAGTTTATCAAAAAATTATGTTTGAAGACCCCTATTACTTTTATTTTCAGCTTTCTAGTAGGTACTAATGATCACGGAGCTAAGCCACGGACGGACAGACAGACAGACGGACGGACAGACGGACATGGCGAAACTATACTTAAGTGTTTCTAGTTGACTACGGAACCCTAAAAAGGTTACGGCTGGTTATGCCGCAAAAAACGTAACGTTCCTTATTTCGACACTCAAGGGAATCAAAATTTATAGTAGGTACTTCCCGTTGACCTTAGAGCTATGATATTAGGCAAGTAATTCTAATAATACTATATTTACTACAAGTACAGGGAAAATCTGAAAACAATACATTCATTTGTTTAATCGTATGGCGTTTACCAAAATAAATGCAATTAGTTAAAATTGCAATGTCACAAAATTAAATTTAAAATTAAGTTTCTTTAACTTCTGAGCGATTAAGCACCATTTTTGCTACTGAAGAAAAGTAAGCGAAATCTGGGTCGATTGCTTAAAAATTGTACATAGTAAAGGGCTTTAATTAAAACAAAACAAAATTGTAAAAGCCAAATGTAAATGGTATGGGTTATGCCCGATTACACCTTAGGGGCGATTCCACATATCTTTAAAAAAAAAAAGTCTTAGGTAAAAGAAAGTTTTGAGGTAAGATGAGCCAGAACTCCCAGTCCGTCACTACCAACTCAAGTTACCACAATACTCTCAAGACATTAGCTAGCTACAGAAATGTTATTAAATTGAGAAAGAAATTACTCAGGGTCGAAGTACGGCCAGGCCAGAGCAGAAATAAAGCAATAAATTTATATTTTTAATTAAGAAAGTCAATAAATTAAAATTAAGTAAGTTTGAAAACCTTGAGCGCCAATTGCCTTATCTCCGTCAAACGTGACGAAACGTGACCCATACATTTTGTATGACTAACTTTCGTCACACAAAGGAAGCGACCGCACACGAATCGATCTAGTCCCAAATTAAGCTCAAGAAGGCTTGTGTTATGGGCACTAGACGACGATATACATACTTATATAGATAAATATATACTTAAATACATAGAACAACCATGACCCAAGCACTGCAATGCTTCATTTCGTCGAATTTTCATTTCGTCGACAAATTTTTACTCGTAAGTCATAAATTTTTCAGACGTTTTGTAAATTATTACCTTTAGGTTAGGTTAGGTTTGTGTTATAACATTTAAAAATATTTTATGTTTTCAGAAAAAAAAATGCTTTCGATGAAATGAAAATTCCACGAAATGAAAATTCGATGAAACGTTTGTCGACATTTCAAGGGTAAACCCCCAAGCACAAAAATTCGAGTTCATCACACAAATATTTGCCCTGGCCGGGATTCAAACCCGGGACCGCCGGCTCAGTAGGCAGGTGTCTACAAACCGAGCCAATGTGTCGTCATATACATGTGTTTCCCCGTGCTGCACCTTTTTTAGAACACCGCACCAGCATCGCGTTGCAAGAATGAACTGTCAAATTCTATGAATATTTTGAAACTTGTCTTAATTTTTTCTAGGGGTATGATAGGCAAACTAAAAAGTGTACTTAAACCAAATTTGAAATTATCATCTTTTGGCCCATTTTTACAAGGATTTGTTTTCCTTAACGTTTGATTGCGCTGTCAATGTTGATCATTTGCCAAGCATAACTTAGCAAAGGCCTTATTCCTTTAACGCATTCACGACCGCGTAGCGCTACGGGCTACGCTCGTAGCCGATAACATGGGAAAAACCGTATGTAGCAAAAACTTACTACGGGCAGTTGTGTTAAAAAAAAAAACATGTGACAAATATGTTGATAATTTCAACCAACTTTTTGAAGTGAATTTTTGAAATACTTTTCCTTGAGTTCTAGGTAGTAACATAAGCTGTTTCATGCTTTCATTGCGTGCAGTCGAAAATAAGTTGAAAAAACTAATTTTCCGCGTGCATTTTGACAATTTCGAGTAGCATTTGAAAAAAAAAAAATTAAAAATTTTAGGTTTCAAATATATATCAGTAAATCCCAATAGCCCTGTTCTAGGTAGTAAAATCAATAATACGCAAAAAAACATGTATGATCATAGAAAAAAAAGTAAAAAAAAAGCATTTTAAAAGGAGTAATGCCTCTGCAATCGACCCATCTATCCTTGCTCTCTGCGTTTTTGTTTGACACCACGCCACTGTAACACACCTACATGCTAGCTTTGCGGTTCTTGTTTTATTTTTAACTAGCGACCTACCCCGGCTTCGCACGGGTGTAATGCTGATAAATTATGCATGTATTATACATATTAACGTTCCTCTTGAATCACTCTACCTATTAAAAAATCCGTTGCGTAGTTTTAAAGATCTAAGCATACATAGAGACAGACAGACAGAAGCGACTTCGTTTTATACTATGTAGTGATTAAACACAGGTTCTTGTTTTATTTTGAATTTTCTCGGTAGGATTATTAAATTTCTTCTTACCGTTGTCGACTAACTCGTACCTACATTGGAGAAGTCCATGGTATACGATCAACTTACATACTTATTTCGGTTTAGGCAGTTGTTTCTCTCATAGTAATTGATGGTAGTCGCAAACGTTTTTATTTATTTATGTATTTAAATGGTTCGAGTGCACGTGAACGACCACCCAATATTTATAGCTCAATTAAATAAAGTTATTTCCAGAGGCGTATTTATAGGGCTGGCCGAGTGGGCCGTGCCCACCCCAATATGGTCTAGTGCCCACCCCAGAATGTTGGGTTTCCGATAGAAATTCATGGCTTCATCTCATAGGCCATGGCCGGCCCCCCCACCCAGGCCCTGTCTGAAAAATAATCTTTAATACGCCAATGCCGTTTCTAATGTTCAGTCCCTGCTAATGACCATCGCGATCATGTTTTATTTAAAAATTCAGTTTGAGTAGAACGAAAAATGTTATAAAATACTACAATTTGTTCGTCGGCTCCATTCCATCCATAAAAAAATAAATGAACCGTATCAATAAAACTCACCTATTAGTACTTCATTAATACGTAGGTACAAATGGTACAATCTTCATGATCATGATGAACTTGCCCATGAAACTAATTTCGTATGATCAATGATCAACCATTAGACATTGTTTACCATTGGGAAATAATAAAAACAAGCAGTCTTCCAGCTCTATAAATATTAGGTACATTCTAAATGTATGTAGGTATCAAGTGGTTACTGGTTAGTATGAATCCATCAAGTTTCGATGAAATGTAATGTTTTTTATTTAACTCGTACTCCGCCGTACTGAAACATACCTATGCTTGGAGTTATCGAATTAGTATTATAAAGAAATCCGCAGGAGAGCCAAGATTCTTGACAACTCAGAGTAGTCAGCTCAAAAAGTGGCGATTACGATCTGAAAGACGCAGCATGCGAAGGCTGGAGGCCTGGGAAGCTATTGGACGAGGGTGGCGCGCGACCGGTCATGAAGGACACCGTTGCTGACACCGACCAAATTGAAGCTTTTATGCTGACTGTAACTAACTGCGATGTGGTGGTTAGAGAGATAATTGCAATATATTATCTATCCTCAAGAAATACATCTCTCGTAATATTCATCAAAACTGTCTCTAAGTATAAATCATCGGATTAATGTAAAATATGTACCTTGAATTATAATTTGAATTTTTTTTTCTATAGCCTGAATATGAGATCTGTCCTATTATGTGTACGATGTATTAGGCTACACATAATATATTTCTATAATTTCAAATGAAAGCTTTGTTTAGTTTAAGCACTTTGTTATTTAATTTTTTTTCTCAAACATGCAATGAAAATGTCGTCATAACGTGATAAAACATGCTTCGAACTATCACGTTTCGGGCGAAACAACTCGAGAGAGCTGTAAAGGAATTTTATACAAAATTGAAGGCCCAAGCCGGGAAGTTTTTTTTTAAACATGGCGTCTGTGTTCATCCTCCCTACGGTCGGCCGTCTATACCTATACCTACTCACCCAGCAAGCCCTTCTTTCCCGGCGTCTGCAGTAATGTACTATAAAATATATAGTTATTGCTAATTGAATAATTGTAAGGGATTTTATTTGGTACAATGATTTGCGCAATATAACACGCCGATAAATGATTTGATAAATCGTTTCTTGACAAACGATAATTTGCTAACATTTTTTTCGTTCAATATTAGTGAACCATTTTATCAGTAAAGCAAATAAAAAAAATAAAATAAAAAAGAACTGACTTCAAAATAAACTGAAAAGCCAAAAATAACCCAATCATGTACAGATTACATTTGAAGTCGATGTCAAATAGTAACGGTGTCGATGTAAATTAAGGTCTTCATAGAGGTAGAACCTACGGCATCTCAACCACAGCAAATGCTTCAAGACCCTAGCACGGCGAGCTTGGAATTTGGTCTCAATGAATAGAGCAAAGGGGTGAATCAACTTTTTTGTGTTGTTTACTTTGTCCCCGTTGTCCAAATGAAATCTTCATACTGTTTTATAGAAAAATGCTTAGGTTGTCCGAGGGACAAATTTAGCCATAGCAACAAGGTGCACTTAAAAGTTGATTCACCCAAAGACACAGTTGATGACCAACAGAGCAAAACGTAGGGTCGAGGTAGACGGTCAAGAAATACAATATGTCGATGAGTACGTCTACTTAGGCCAGATAGCTTCCTTGGAAAACAGGCAGTGCAAGGAAATCGATAGACGTATCGACCACGCCTGGACGAGCTTCTGGTCCATGAAAGCAGTAATGAAGGGCAACCGCTCCTCTCTCGCTAAAACGCAAACTCATCGATATGTGTATTCTTCCCGTTCTAACCTACAAGAGCACAAGTTTGGTCATTGACTGACAGCATATTGGGTGTTCGTAGACAAGACCGTATAAGAAACACCGAACTGCGTTCCAAAACACGCGTCGTAGACGTAGGTGCCAAGACTGCAAATGTCTGACATGTCTGCCGCATGCATCCGGAACGATGGGCCAGAATAATCACCGACTGGCATTTAGTAACGAGTGGAGGGAGCCAATAAAGACGAGTGGCGCAAGAGAGGGAAGGCCTTTGCCCAGCAGTGGGACACAATTATAGGCTAGTAAAAAAAATATTTTCCTTCTTCTATATTAGAAATTGTTTTACTTGTGACTGTCTCATCAATGCTTCCCCTGTTCACTTCGGTCATTGTCAATAATTATTTAACTGTTTCATATGAATAAAAAAATCCATTATGTTTATCATTTTGTATTCCAATATAATCATTGAAACATATGTATAACAACGAATTACTTAAATAACTAAAATAAACATAAATTAACCTTTACATAAACCCTTGTATATTTTAGTAGCATTATATTAAACTATTATCAGCTAAGCTGAAGTTATTATGGTTCAGCTTCTCATGCAGAGAACAGCAAACCAAGATCCTCTAATGCCAAATATAAGCAGGCCGGTGGAAATCTTGTCCCATAGAAATAGACATCTCGCCACTTTTGTAAATTATTTATATGATTTATCAAAAGTCATGGTCCTCTCCATCCATCCATGGTGGTGATCCTTGCGTAGGTCAAAGTAAAAAAAACCGGCCAAGAGCATGTCGGGCCACGCTCAGTGTAGGGTTCCGTAGTTGCTCATCCTTCACAATAAACTGCTGTTTTAAGCCCGAGGTTTACGTTAAGAAAGATTTTAAGCTCTATAAAAAGGTCGTAAACGCCCTAGAAACTGTAATCACTTATTACCTTCTGGAAGTCAACTTACGACCTTTTAAAGAAAAAATATGAAATTTGGCGATAACACAAAAACGGCTCGACTGATTTTGTTCAATATAGTTTTCATTGAAAGTACTTATAAGGCCTCATTAACATGATTTTTTCCGAATTTTTTTGACCCGTGGTTGAAAAGTTAGAGGGGGGGGACACTATTTTTTTTGTTTTTGGAGCGAATATTTACAAAACTGCTGGTTTTATCAAAAAATAATGTTAGAAGACCCCTATTATTTTTACAAGACCTATTCAACGACATCCCACACACCAGTGTTGAAAAGAAAAAAAAATATTACCCCTACTTTAAGTGTTCGAGAGGTACCCGAAAAAAATTTTTTTTAATTTATTTTATTTTACCGTTCTGTCGGCGTTATACATACACATACTCATACCAAATTTCAGCTTTCTAGTACTAATGATTACGGAGCTAAGCCGCGGACGGACGGACGGACGGACGGACGGACGGACAGACGGACATGGCGAAACTATAAGGGTTCCTAGTTGACTACGGAACCCTAAAAATACTTGTTTATTGCTTGCTACGTTTTTTTGTCTCCACACAGCTTGCGAAATTTGCTTTTTGTACCCATTGAAGTCCATTATGCACACCGCATAGTATTATACATACATAATGCTATTTAAATACTGTCGGGAATTATTTGTACTTCAGGAAGACACGCTATTAAGTATTTCCAGTAATATAGCTACCAACAATAGGCTAGTTGACTGTTAACGCGGCAAATACAGCCACATTTGAGAAAATAGAAACTCTCGGCAGTACAGCTACTAAAATACGAAAATTGAAGGGCTATAATAACTGGCTAAGTCACTGTTGCAGAATTGTATAGTCTACAGACAATTGAAGTTGTCAAATCACCTTATAGCTGTATGACGTACATAAAAATAGGCATGTATTTAAATCGATATCTGTATATTCCCTTTTTTCGATCAAAATATTTGAAAGTTTCATCAAAAATACTGACTTGCACACTAATTATGCTCACTAAATAATGCGCATTCAATATACTATTTAAAGGTATTTGCAAAACTGTTTTACTGGATATAAAAAAAAACTAACCTAACCCGGCCGAGTCGGATCTTAGTATGCAGTGCGAGGATTATTAGTGTGCAAGTCAGTATTTTTGGTGAAACTTTCAAATATCTGATGTACGAACCATATTTTTGGTGTGAATTCGGTTAAAAAGGTCATCTCGTTTTGTATGTTTAAGTATTTTTTGTAGGACATGTTCAGTTAATCAATTGTTTGTTTTGCACAGCATTCGTTTTTATGGCATGCATTCAGTTAATTAGTGGAGTTACTTAGTGTACTGATAAATTATACAGATGTGCATTTAAATATATCGCATAAAAATATAGTGGCACTGGCACTACACATGGCGTTGCGTGTATTCGCCGTGTTTGTCTAAATATTCGTATGAAATCCAAACATCACAAACATGACATCCACACTAAAGATGCCTCAACAGAAAATATTAAAATATACGAATATGTTTGCAGTTCAAAATCGATGTAAGACGAAAGTAAAATCTTTTGAATTCGGCGAAGGCACATGTATTTACCATATTGGTCATTTGATGAGTGATCAAAAACCGATAAGCAGGTGGATACGAATGTTTACCTGTTTGCGTGTTAAAAAGGCATACGTAGACGACTCAACCTTCCACACACGGTTGTTTTTGGACAAATAAGGCAAATACGTGAACAGCATTGCCTGTTCGCGTATTTGCCTTGTAGTGCCACTATTTCTCAAAATATCGGGACCCAGCGAGTTTTACCCTTGTTTTAGATATAGTCATATGATGAACTGGGTCATTTTGTATTCATAGCCTAAAAAAATGGATTTAGCCAATTTTTCCCCTTAGTACTTCAAATGTGTTTTTGTTGATATTCCGTAATGTAACCGAGTACATTTTCCTGCATGTCTACGACTGATAGTCACCTAGCCCATTACTATAAACTGACTTCACAGCAATTATTTGGTAGCCATAGCTACGAGGACTTTGTAGTTGCACTTGATGCTGGTGAACTCGTTGGCGTTGTTGTTGGCGACGTCCATCATGCGCATGTCACGCACCACCTGCAGGTAGTCGCTCAGGTACTCCGACCACTGCTCCTCGGGGATGTTGAACGGAGTCACCGCTTTTACTGCTTCTGCAAAAAATATCAATTGAATTTAGAATCACAATCAGTAGAAAGATCGAAATTCTAAATGACCCAGTTGTAGCTTTAGCTTTTGCAAAACGCCTACATCTGCGATTCTCGTTCAAAAATTCTCGTTACGATGGCTATTAGTGCCCACAACAACGTGTTGTGAAGAATGTTAAACGGATGCACCTAAACCATCCGTCTCTCTCGAAGTCACATACTTACCTCGCAAATATTCACGAACAATGATGTTTGGTAATTATACATCTTATATCTCCTGTAATTGACAACATTTCATATGTCTAGCAGGTGAACACCCTAAAAAAATAATTGAATTTATTTTTCTGTATTTTATTTTTTATTTACCGCCAGACTAAAGTTACCTTTCAATTATGTCATAGTTTTAGTTACTAAATTTTTAGAATGAGTTAATTTTCATAAATTAATAATGTTAGGAAAAATATAAAAACAGTGATGAGGTACGTCCTTTTTCTAAGCGGAATACAGAAAAGTAATAAAATTGTCGTTATAAAAATATGAAATCTTGTCAATTACGGTGCCGAAATATTGAAAATTTATTTATGTTTTGAAGGGGAGTATTTTCTAATGTCGCATGTAATCTGATTTGTGTCGACCGAAGAAGGTAGCAAATGTTTATCGCTACAAAAACACGTGAAAAATTACTAAAATGCTTACTTTTACAACTCTCCATGCTGTTGAATGAGAAAAACTTCTCTTGCTGCCTCACTTCTACGTTCCTGAACCCGATGCGCGTCATGAGAGCTTGGACTTCGTTTTCTGGATCCTGATGAATAATAATAATAATATTTCATTAACAAACTTACGATCTGGAGATCTTGCGCACACAAAATTGTGGATGAATTATGCAAGTATGCAAATACAAAGTAAATAGGTACCGTTCTATTCCAGAAAATCCCTGAACACTTTACCACACGGGCGATTACATAGTAACATCCTTCAAAAATCACAGAAGACGTTATCTACAAGATTTTTTACACTCGATTACTTCAGAATCACCTGAGACTCGTGGTACGGCGAGATGAATTTGTCGACGTCTTTCAGGTAGGCGCTCCACTTGCGGGTGCGAGCCAGCACTCGGAACACGTCGTAGATGGGCATGTGGCTCAGGAACAGAAGCAGGCAGCTGCCGCCCTCGTCCAGCAGCCGGTGGACATTGGCGAACGCAACCCTGGGTAAGATATGTGGCTATAAGGTACGTCAGTTTGTATCTCTGATATAGTAAAAGTCTGAGCACTCTGACCTATCTCAAGCGGCACACAAGCTGTAACGCTTATAAAGCCTATACAACTAATTTAAGCTGAATATAATGAATGAAGAATGCAGCCTCTGATGTGTTACTTAGAATGGACACTTGTAGAGTCACCGCTCGCCGATTCAGTTAGCCGCCGAGAGGTGCAGAGCCAGTTGACAGAGTTACAAAGGTCGCAGGGCTGCAGGAGCACTGCTGCACGTTAGGGCCCTTTAGAGCCCATTGGCGCCATAACATGCCAGCAAACGTACGTAGTGTCATTTGTACATACATAAACTGACACCTCTATCCCAATGGGCAAGGCATAGACCACCGAATGTGAGGTTCTATACTGTTCTTACACACTTCTTTTGTTTTGCTCACATCCATACACGCTCTCTGTTTGCGTTGCGGGTACTACTTACGCCAACTAACAGCATTTCACATTTTTAAGACTACAATTTTATTTATTTTATAGTCTTTTTTTATCGATTCTATTTTATGTGGAAATACCACATATTTATTTTTATAAATAATAACACAAAGGTAAATTAAGAAAGAAAAATTGAATGCGATCCACTACAATCTAAGCAGGGCTTGGTCCTGCGACCTCTGCGTTACAGGCGCATTGCTCTCCCAACTGAGCTATTAGATCGCTGCTTCAATCACACCAAATCTTTCATTCCATAATTCATAATGCTTTTGCGCATTAGCCCAGCACCATTTAGAACAGCGCCATCTCTTTCGCTGTCTTCACACTTGCTGTAAAGCAATGGGGACAGGGGATCGTGCGTGTAAAGCGCACATCCTAGGCCCTGTTTGTGTTGCTGTTTGCTAGGGAATGTTTATGCGCTTTAGCCATACCCTAGGACCTAGGGTATGGCTAAAGCGCATAAACATTTCAAACACACATAACGCAGAGGGCGCTCCAGTAGCGTATGAATTATGGAATGAAAGATTTGGTGTGATTGACGTAGCGATCTAATAGCTCAGTTGGGAGAGCAATGCGCCGGTAACGCAGAGGTCGCAGGTTCAAGCCCTGCTTAGATTGTATAATGCGCATAAGCATTTCAAACACATATGACGCAGAGGGCGCTCCGGTAGCGTATGAATTATGGAATGAAAGATTTAGTGTGATTGACGTAGCGATCTAATAGCTCAGTTCGGAGAGCAATGCGCCGGTAACGCAGAGGTCGCAGGTTCAAGCCCTGCTTCGATTGTAGTGGATCGCATTCAATTTTTCTTTCTTAATTTACAGTTGTGTCATTAATCATTATTTACAATTTTATTACTTATCTGTAATTCTGTATTCCACTTAGAAAAATGATGTAGGTAATCGCTGTTTTTATATTTTTCCTGAGATAACTAATTATTTTATTGTTTATTTATTGGGGTTTACTCATTCTAAAATGTAGTAACTCCAAAACTATGACACACTGATAAGGTAACTTTAGTCTAGGGTCTTATTAAAAAAAAAACGAATGACGTTGAGCTTGACGTTATTGACAGCTTCTTTTTTTTTCGCGGAGCGGTGGAAGACTACAACTCCATAAAGGCATAGTTGTCGTAGATTTCGGTTATTTTTAGAAAATAAATTCAAATAATTATTTTTTTAGGGTGTAGGTACACGACGCAAAGCTCTCTCGATCTCTATATTAATTTCCACCTGTTAGAAATATGAAATGTTGTCAATTGTAAGTCGCTAAAATTTAAAGGCTGCCATTATATATGTACTAACACCGGCCTATCAATGACCTTAGATAAATTGTTGATAAGTAGTCATATTACTACTTAGGTTCTTTTAAAGTTCTTTTACGCTAACCGCATGTTAGGTACCATTATCAAAAACACGGATCAATGATAGTCTACTCGAAGACTATAAGTTTTCTTGCTATAAAAATTACAATCTATCTAAGCTCTACCAGATGATGAGTAAACAATGGAGCATTTCTAAAAAACTTTTACAAAATTAAGACTTCAATAAAAGTTCAATAATTGATGATTAAGGTTTCTTAATCATTGTCTGTAAAATATAGTAAATGGAAAAAAATATAAAAAAACTAGCAAAATTAGAAAATATTGATGAATATAGACTTAAAATGTATAATATACAATATAGTCTTATAAACACAATATACTATAACTTTACTTATAAAAAGTTGCAAACAAAAACATCAAATTATAATAAATAATATAATAATAATATATATGTTATGATATGTTGTGATTATCAATCCATGACCGTTAGAATAGGTATTTTAAATAAAGACTTAGAACTTAAGTACTATGATTACAAAGACTAAGTACATTTAGTTTCTCATCCAAAAACATAACACTTCTGTTTGTAATTAGTAAATAATATCCATTAACCAAAAATATTATACGCGTGTTTTACAAGTAAGCTAACTCTGGGATCAAAAACGCTCTGTATTTAACAATAATTTATAAAATAAATTTTAAACTATTTATAGTTAGATAAAACTTACTTTTGTCGCTGGATCCAATGAAGAGTGAAAAAGGAGAAAACGTGATGAAAGCGTCCCCGTAGCTCGTCCGGCACCCGGCCCTGGATATCCAGCTGCATGAACAGCACCCGGCCGCTCCCATGGTTGTTGTTCGCAAAATTCACCATCCTCTCACTTAAATCTCCTCCAATCATCACATCAAAATTTTTCGGCAGATAAGCCTTCAAAATCTGGGTCGTGGTGCTCCCATCACCGCATCCTATATCCAGAATTCTGGCGCCGTATTTTTGCCATTTGATTTTAACGGCGAATTCCTCAAGGCACTCCACCGTGTCCCTTTTCTGCAACGCGTTGTTCTTCGTGTATAATTCGGCATCATTCATATTTTCCACTGTGTTTATTTGACGGTCTCGTATGGATGCGTATACGTACGTAAGCTAGGTGTGCTTCGTACGGTTTCGGAGCGAGCTGTGAAGCAGAGGTGCAGTACGTATGTATTTATGTATCACTGCTGTTTTCGAGAATCATCACGAGCGTCTCGCACGCGGATTTGACGATTTCCAACCCCACACACAAGCCGGTTTTCGCAACGCCTTCAGTATCATAGACCACATTTTGCTGTGCGCGCCGTGAAATTATGGAATAAGTTGTCTCCCGCCCTAAGGCAAACGCAGTCCGTAGCATCGCTCAAGGGGAAGTTGAAGGGATTGTGGCTGTCAAACGAATAATAAGTTGCTGTTTTTGTTGTAATTATGACTATATTTCTGTTGAATTTGTATATATATAAATCAAACCTATTACGTATTATGTATTATATTGACTGTTTTCCTATCTCTCTCTCTATTTTGGTTTTTTGCATTTTCATGTGTAAGTATTACCTATTGTTAAATTATTCTCCTTCGTATTGTAGCTAGATACATGTTGCTTTGGTTGTCTACCGTTTACATTTGTGTTTAGCACTCATTTACGCAAAGGTTAACTGGAAGAGATCCCTTAAAGGGATGAGTTCGCCTTTGTACATGTTTTTTTTGTTTTAATGTATTTTTGTTTTTGTGTACAATAAAGTGTTTACATACATACATACATACCACATTCATACTATGAGTATCCGGCAGGTTATACAGAAGACCGAAGATTATAAGTAGCCATTATGCTTAGCGTTTGTGGACTATGACTAGCTTCTGTGGCTTTCGATTCAAATTGACTACCGATATATCGAGGTACGTGAGGTTTTTGTATAAGAACTAATGGCCACAGATGAAACAGATGGCGGTTGGGGCAGACAGGTTCTTGAGTGGCGACCGCGTACTAGAAGATGCAGAGTGGAAAGCCCCTAACAAGGTGGACCGACCGCCTGTTTAGGATTGCCAAGAAGCAATTGGATGAGGGCGGCGCACATCCGATCGTTTTGGTGAACTTTGGGTGAGGCCTTTGTCCAGCAGTGGACGTTAGTTGGCTGATATGGTGCTGATGATGATAAATATATGGGTAAGGACGAAACAATTGAATTAAATTTAGGTAGTTAGCGGTAGATATATTTTATGTGATACAATGTGAATAAAGCTGTGTATTACTTCAGTTTTACTTTAACTTACTCGTACAGCCGAAATTATAGTACCTTGGTACTACGTATTATAATATATGTATTTTTATTAATCATATTCACTACAGCTCTGATAGGTACTGTTAGCGTATACCGGTGATCACTATATAATATTACCTAGTTTACCTACTATAAAAAACACCATATGAATATAGTACTGTTATTATAAATGTATACTAACTATTATTTAATTTAAAGTAAAGTTAGTAAAATTATGCGATTTTATTTTGTACATTTTGAAGTAGATTAATCCGAATGTCAAATTCCCCCCTTTCTTTATAATTCGTGTAAAGTTCCTCTTATCCAAATTGAATTTGTTAAAAAAATATACGAAGAATTAATGACCTTTATCATTCAAATTGTATTTAATTTCTTCCTCGGAGGTGCCAAACACCGATTCAATTATTAACAAACTAGTAGCTTTATGACTTTTTTGTAAAAAATGACACCTCCTTGAAGAAAAGTTAATATGTGAATTTAAATTGACACCTGTATCCTGCAATTTGTGCATAAAAAATATGTTCAGTACAGCTTCCGTGGAAAAGGAAGATGCGGCGGGGAAACTCAAATAGACTTTGGTAAATGCTATTAAAGTTTAAAAAGAAATAACCAAGGCCTTGACATGACATCATTACAAAATGCAAAACCGATTGCCATCTCCTAAGACGTTTATGTTTTTCTGCTACCGGAATAATAAGTGTTACTTGTGTTTACATAATTTATCAATCATGCGATAAAAACTATTAATAAGTATGATTTCTTTCAGACCACTCAGACACTGCTCGAAACTGTGTATAGAGTTGTACATTTGAAAACTGACCATCTATGAGCTTAGTAAGCACGACAACAATGTACCGCGCTTCGACCAATGAGAATGCGTCATTTAAAAATTCAAACGCGTTTTGAATAAGTATGAAAAAAAAGCCTCAATAACTTTTTAGGTCACCCGTGCACTAGCTGCTCATCCAGTCTGCCTAGTGCGTTTATTTTTATTGTTTATTGTTGTTTATTAATTAATTACCAACCACAAGTAACCTCACCTAATATGAAATATGTGAAAGCATTTACCACTGAAGTTGATACGGAATGCACCTACTGTAAAAAACACCACTACATCTGTCACTGCACTGAGTTCTCACAACTAGATATTGAACAACGCAAAGAGTTTGTGAAGAACAATAACTTATGCTTCAACTGCCTTGTCAAAGGACACTCGATTCGGAACTGCAGACAAACCACATCGTGTAAGACCTGTAATCGGAAACATCACACGCTTCTACACTATGAAAGCATAACAGCGAAGCCACTTATCGCAGAAAGCGCACTCACAGAACCTGATGACACACAAAATACGCAACTCACAAGTCTGAAGGTTTCGATAAGTGACAATCAAGTTATTCTGGCTACAGCTATTATTGGTGTGATGGATTGTACTGGTTCTCTCGTGTACCTAAGAGCCCTGGTTGATCAAGGTTCACAAGCGACCTTCATTACGGGGTCAGCAGTTCAGTTGCGACACGTCATTAACTTAGATCTATATTCACCGATTGACACTCACCACATAATGCAAGTTAACGCTCACATACTTTCGAAGTTGACACCATCGTTACCCACGAAAGAGTTTGACATCACACAATGGCCTGCCTTGTCACAGCTAAAGTTAGCAGATCCTCACATGCACCGTCCAGGACCCGTAGACGTCCTGCTGGGGGCCGATGTCTACGCATGTATTTTACTGCAAGGAATGCACAAATTTGACACTCTTCTGGCACAAAATTCCAGATTGGGATGGTTAGTGTCTGGAGCTACTAATCCATCGAGTGATCTACCACCTCACAATGTTAAAGTACACCACGCACACATAGAGGTAGATCAGCTCTTGCGCAAATTCTGGGAGACGGAAGAGTACACACCATACGAGAAACCGATGACGCTTCTTGATAAACAATGTGAAGAGCACTATAAAGAAACCCACCATAGACAAGAAGATGGTCGTTACGTCATACGATTGCCCTTCAAAGATGGACACGAGTTGGGTGATTCACGATCCATCACACTACAGAGACTTAAACACATAGAGAGTAGATTCGCACACACTCCGGAATTTCGAAAAGAGGATACCATAGATCAGGAGTTTGATCACATGGAAGATGTAGACCCACAAAATAAGCCATCTCACAAAGTGTACAATCTTCCACATCACGCGGTTATTCGAGAAGCTAGCACTACGACTAAATTACGAGTAGTCTTTGATGGAACTGCACGCCCGTCTGATGGCTCGTCACTCAATGATGAATTGCTTGTTGGCCCACCACTGTTGCAAGATCTGCGTGATCTTATTACTCGATGGCGTACACATAAGATATGTTTACTCGCTGACGTGAAACAGATGTATCGCCAAATACTCGTCGCCAAGGAAGACGTCGATTATCAGCGTATACTGTGGCGTTCTTCACCTCAAGACAACATCGTTGAGAAACGTTTATTGACTGTCACGTACGGTACTTCTTGCGCGCCATTCCTCGTCATTCGCACACTGAAGCAACTTGCACACGATGAGAAAAACGACTTCCCAGAACTAGTTAACATCGTGAGTAATGACTTCTACATGGATGATTGGCTCACAGGTGCGAATGAAGACGAAGAGGCTATGAAATTACAACAACGTGTAACACAAGTAATGTCTAAAGATAAATTCGAAATGCACAAATGGGCAACCAACAGTCCTGACGTTTCTAAGATCATTCATATCGCGGAAAGAACACAAAAAGAAGCTCTTGATGATACTATGTCGCCTTTAGAAATTAGATGGAGCTCATATCGTGATATCTTCAAAGTTAAGTTGGTAATCTCGGTACCCACAGAGCGCTCCACTAAAACGTCATCGTCAGTACTGTCGGATATTGTTAAAGTGTGTAATTATTCAGGTTTTGTAGAATCTGTGATTTTCACTGCGATGATACTTTTGCAAAAGCTGTGCTTGAGTTTTACGTATTGGTCTGATGAACTTCCGATTGAAATTCCGTTAAAATGGTCTAGTTATAGAGACCAACCAAACTTAAATCTGGAACTTTGGGTTCGTACAAAATTGAACGGCAATGAGAGGTTGGAAATTCATTGGTTCAGCTACACGCCTTCTTTATTGTATGCTGTTATGGTCTATTTACGAGTTGTCACATATCACGTGAGAATTCACTTATTTGTTGTTAACGTCAATGTAGTAACTTTAATAACTTTCACTCACTTTCATCTGACTAACCAGGCATACAATTTGAATCCAGAGGTAATTTACACAGGCACTGTACTAAATCAGCTGCATATCAAGCTGGTGTGTTAAACGAGAGTGATGTGAGATTCACTTATTTGTTCACGTTTTCTAGTTGCGTATATTAGTTTATGTTAGGTATAGCACATATGGTGAGATTAGTAAAGCTGTTTATAGCTCATTGATAAAGTTATTTCACTTGATAATGTTTGATGATGAAATAATTAATTAAATCCCTCGACTGTTGGTTTAAAAAGATAATTGCAAATGCTAAGAAAAGGTCACTCTTTTCTAAACTAGTATTTTAATATGTTTTGTCACCAAAACACCTAAAGCCCTTTGACATAAAGTCACGTGTAGCACGGTTTCACGCCGTCTGAATTACTAAAATTGCCCTGCTGCTGCTGTGTTGTTTACACGGTAGTACTGATGTTATAAATCTGAAAGTCGTTACCGTTCGTTTCTATGTATAAGCCACAACATCTTCATCGTCTTGTTAGTTATTTTAATTTGTTAATTGGCAGTTTATATTACACCACGTTAGTTAATTCACGAAGTATTAACGCGTTAAGATGTTTGAGAGTTTCATACATTGAATCGAAATTTATGAGCTCTAGTCCGGTATCCCACTTGTAGTTTTGTTTAGTATTTCTGGTTGTTAGCTGTTTGTAAAGGACAAGTCGTCCTTGGGGGCCGGTAATGTTTAACATAGAGATTTAGTTTAGTGTTCTTATGATCCGCTAGATGGCGGTGTTACATCGCTGAATCACGCTATCGTTGTTTTTACACAGAATATATATAAGGTCTGTCAATCTATTGATTAGACGAGTATAAGTTAAAGTGACAGTGCAGTTTCAATACAAAAGGTAACAAGTGACAAGTGTAGTGAGTGTGAACAATTAGTGTACAAAGATATTTCTGTTATATATTTTCCTGAGAGTATATATATGCTATTTGGACCCAAAATCTGCGTGTAGTTTATTTTTACGTCATATACTTTTCAAGATATAATTATTTTTTAACCTCAATGTGTAGTCCGAAGGCATACAACATCATTTTGGTCTATATATTAGTAAGGCAATTTTTTTTACTCTACGCACAGCTTCACGTCACACCGCGTGCCGGAACACGCAGCATGGAAAGCCAACCTGGCGGATCGACCTGGTTAGGTTTGCGGGAGCAATTGGATGAGGGCAGCGCATGACCAATCGTTGTGGAGAAATTTGTGGAGGCCTTTGTCCAGCAGTGGACGGCTGATATGATGAATATGACTTTATTCGTCTTTGGCCATATTTTTAAGAAGTGACGGCTTTTTTCTTGGTGTTACAAACTTATTTAGAATCACATTTGCTTGTAAAAGTTGTTATTACATGCAGGTGTACTGAAGGACAAAGGCCTTTATAGTTCCTGCGGGAGTTATGGATTGCTATAACTCCCCACTTGATTCATTACATTATTTCAGACTAACAAGGTTTCAATCCAGCCAAGTTTTTTGTATTCAGTATTTTATGCTTTCATAGCTGGTACCTTTGGAACCCTACGCGAATCGGAATCGCGCCGGTTTTTTTATTAAAATCAAAATAAACGTAACTTATGACACAATGGCTCTGGCAACACTGTCTTTTATTTTTCATTAATATGGCGGCGAGTTGCCTCGATTGAGTCTGCTTTAAGTGCAAATTTGCCTATAACTGTCGTATAACAACTCAACGAAGAGTAATTTAAAAACATGGCGAATGTTCATAATAATTGTTGAAATATTATGTCAACAATATTTATGATATGTGATGCTTTTCAAGGGGCATTGTGAAATTAAACTATTTTTGGTAGACATTTACAGTAAAAATGACTTCCCCGGCGAGTTCACACACAATACTTTATAATAAAACCAATATACGATTTTCGATTACGAAATAGTTTCATTAAAAGGAAATAGTAGGAATACTTAAGTGTAGATATTTTTTCATCACAATAAAACAAAACATACAATGAAGAGATATTTTTTTATAAAAAGTACTTATAACCAATAACTAAGAACATTAGTAGTGCGTTATAAACAATATTACTCTAGTAATATACTTATTTCAGATACTAATAAGATTATTTGTGTTTAAAAATGTGTAGTCTCAGAACATTATAGAAGCAATTGCGCTTCTGCAAGTGTATTATAGGGCTTTCTGACATTCTGTGAGTTGATTATAAGAGAATTATAAGCAAAAAATGCTCCTATAACTGCGCCCAAATCCCAGGCTTGTAGCAAACTACAAGTATCTTATAAAGTAGTCTTGAAGAATACAATAAGTACTGATTTTGCTAGTTGGGAGGTATCCTTATTTCGACACTCAAGGGAATCAAAATTTATAGGTAGGTACTTCCCGTTGACCTTAGAACTATGATATTAGGCAAGTAATTCTAATAATACTATCTACTACAAGTACAGGGAAAATCTGAAAACAATACATTTATTTGTTTAATCGTATGGCGTTTACCAAAATAAAGGCAATTAGTTAAAATTGCAATGTCACAAAATTAAATTTAAAACTAAGTTTTTTTAACTTCTGAGCGATTAAGCACCATTTTTGCTACTGAAGAAAAGTAAGCGAAATCTGGGTCAATTGCTTAAAAATTGTACATAGTAAAGGGCTTTAATTAAAACAAACAAAATTGTAAAAGGTATGGGTTATGCCCGATTACACCTTAGGGGTGTTTCCACATATCTTAAAAAAAAAAGAAGTCTTAGGTAAAAGAAAGTTTTGAGGTAAGGTGAGCCAGAACTCCCAATCCGTCACTACCAACTCAAGTTACCACAATACTCTCAAGACATTAGCTAGCTACAGAAATGTTATTAAATTGAGAAAGAAATTACTCAGGGTCGAAGTACGGCCAGGCCAGAGCAGAAATAAAGCAATAAATTTATATTTTTAATTAAGAAAGTCAATAAATTAAAATTAAGTAAGTTTGAAAACCTTGAGCGCCAATTGCCTTATCTCCGTCAAACGTGACGAAACGTGACCCATACATTTTGTATAACTAACTTTCGTCACACAAAGGAAGCGACCGTGATTTTTTGTTAACTAAGCTTTTAATTATGTAGATTTATTTTGCAATCGACCCATCTATCCTTGCTCTCTCTGCGCTTTTGTTTGGCACCACGCCACTGTAACACACCTACATGCTAGCTTTGCGGTTCTTGTTTTATTTTTAACTAGCGACCCACCCCGGCTTCGCACGGGTGTAATGCTGATAAATTATACATGTATTATACATGTAAACGCTCCTCTTGAATCACTCTATCTATTAAACAATCCGTTGCGTAGTTTTAAAGATCTAAGCATACATAGAGACAGACAGACAGAAGCGACTTAGTTTTATACTATGTAGTGATTAAACACAGGTTCTTGTTTTTTTTTAATTTTCTCGGTAGGATTATTAAATTTCTTCTTTCCGTTGTCGACTAACTCGTACCTACCATGGAGAAGTCCATGGTATACGAAAACATAGTGACCTCTCGATCAACTTACATACTTAATTCGGTTTAGGCCGTTGTTTCTCTCATAGTAATTGATGGTAGTCGCAAACGTTTTTATTGATTTATGTATATAAATGGTTCGAGTGAACGTGAACGACCACCCAATATTTATAGCTCAACTAAATAAAGTTATTTCAAGAGGCGTATTTATAGGGCTGGCCGAGTGGGCCGTGCCCAGTGTGCCCACCCCAATATGGTCTAGTGCCCACCCCAGAATGTTGGGTTTCCGATAGAAATTCATGGCTTCATCTCATAGGCCATGGCCGGCCCCCCCACCCAGGCCCTGTCTGAAAAATAATCTTTAATACGCCAATGCCGTTTCTAATGTTCAGTCTCTGCTAATGACCATCGCGATAATGTTTTATTTAAAAATTCAGTTTGAGTAGAACGAAAAATGTTATAAAATACTACAATTTGTTCGTCGGCTCCATTCCATCCATTAAAAAATTTATGAACCGTATCAATAAAACTCACCTATTAGTACTTCATTAATACGTAGGTACAATCTTCATGATCATGATGAACTTGCCCATGAAACTAATTTCGTATGATCAATGATCAACCATTAGACATTGTTTACCATTGGGAAATAATAAAAACAAGCAGTCTTCCAGCTCTATAAATATTAGGTACATTCTAAATGTATGTAGGTATCAAGTGGTTACTGGTTAGTATGAATCCATCAAGTTTCGATGAAATGTAATGTTTTTTATTTAACTCGTACTCCGCCGTACTGAAACATACCTATGCTTGGAGTTATCGAATTAGTATTATAAAGAAATCCGCAGGAGAGCCAAGATTTATTTATTTATTTAATCTTTATTGCACAAAAGAAAACTTATCGTACAAAAGGCGGACTTAATGCCATGAGGCATTCTCTACCAGTCAACCTTAGGGCAAAGGGGAAAAATTGTAGGCGGTGCAACTAACTTACACATAAGTAAAAAAACATAATTATAATACTTATACATAATTTTGCTATACATGTAAATATATACATACATCTAATATAATATATAGATAAGATTCTTGACAACTCAGAGTAGTCAGCTCAAAAAGTGGCGATTACGATCTGAAAGACGCAGCATGCGAAGGCTGGAGGCCTGGGAAGCTATTGGACGAGGGTGGCGCGCGACCGGTCATGAAGGACACCGTTGCTGACACCGACCAAATTGAAGCTTTTATGCTGACTGTAACTAACTGCGATGTGGTGGTTAGAGAGATAATTGCAATATATTATCTATCCTCAAGAAATACATCTCTCGTAATATTCATCAAAACTGTCTCTAAGTATAAATCATCGGATTAATGTAAAATATGTACCTTGAATTATAATTTGATATTTTTTTCTATAGCCTGAATACGAGATCTGTCCTATTATGTGTACGATTATATTAGGCTACACATAATATATTTCTATAATTTCAAATGAAAGCTTTGTTTAATTTAAGCACTTTGTTATTTATTTATTTTTTCTCAAACATGCATTGAAAATGTCGTCATAACGTGATATAACATGCTTCGAACTATCACGTTTCGGGCGAAACAACTCGAGAGAGCTGTAAAGGAATTTTATACAAAATTGAAGGCCCAAGCCGGGAAGTTTTTTTTTAAACATGGCGTCTGTGTTCATCCTCCCTACGGTCGGCCGTCTATACCTATACCTACTCACCCAGCAAGCCCTTCTTTCCCGGCGTCTGCAGTAATGTACTATAAAATATATAGTTATTGCTAATTGAATAATTGTAAGGGATTTTATTTGGTACAATGATTTGCGCAATATAACACGCCGATAAATGATTTGATAAATCGTTTCTTGACAAACGATAATTTGCTAACATTTTTTTCGTTCAATATTAGTGAACCATTTTATCAGTAAAGCAAATAAAAATAAATATATAAAAAAGAACTGACTTCAAAATAAACTGAAAAGCCAAAAATAACCCGTTCATGTACAGATTACATTTGAAGTCGATGGCAAATAGTATTAATTAAAGTCTTCATAGAGGTAGAACCTACGGCATCTCAACCACAGCAAATGCTTCAAGACCCTAGCACGGCGAGCTTGGAATTTGGTCTCACAATGAATAGAGCAAAGGGGTGAATCAACTTTTTTGTGTTGTTTGACTTTGTCCCCGTTGTCCAAGTGAAATTTTCATACTGTTTCATAGAAAAATGCTTAGGTTGTCCGAGGGAAAATTTTGCGTAACCATAGCAACAAGGTGCACTTAAAAGTTGATTCACCCATCAATCAACTCACTGTGTCTTTAGACACAGTTGATGACCAACAGAGCAAAACGTAGGTCGAGGTAGACGGTCAAGAAATACAATATGTCGACGAGTACGTCTACTTACGCCAGATAGCTTCCTTCGAAAACAGGCACTGCAAGGAAATCGATAGACGTATCGACCACGCCTGGACGAGTTTCTGGTCCATGAAAGCAGTAATGAAGGGCAACCGTCCTCTCTCGCTAAAACGCAAACTCATCGATATGTGTATTCTTCCTGTTCTAACCTACAAGAGCACAAGTTTGGTCATTGACTGACAGCATATTGGGTGTTCGTAGACAAGACCGTATAAGAAACACCGAACTGCGTTCCAAAACACATGCGTTGCAAATGTCTGACATGTCTGCCGCATGCATCCGGAACGATGGGCCAGAATAATCACCGACTGGCATTTAGTAACGAGTGGAGGGAGCCAATAAAGACGAGTGGCGCAAGAGAGGGAAGGCCTTTGCCCAGCAGTGGGACACAATTATAGGCTAGTAAAAAAAATATCTTCCTTCTTCTATATTAGAAATTGTTTTACTTGTGACTGTCTCATCAATGCTTCGCCTGTTCACTTCGGTCATTGTTCATAATTATTGAACTGTTTCATATGAATAAAAAAATCCATTATGTTTATCATTTTGTATTCCAATATAATAATTTAATCATAATATGTATAACAACGAATTACTTAAATAACTAAAATAAAAATAAATTAACCTTTACATAAACCCTTGTATATTTTAGTAGCATTATATTAAACTATTATCAGCTAAGCTGAAGTTATTATGGTTCAGCTTCTCATGCAGAGAACAGCGAAACAAGATCCTCTAATGCCAAATATAAGCAGGCCGGTGGAAATCTTGTTCCATAGAAATAGGCATCTCGCTACTTTTGTAAATTATTTATATGATTTTTCAAAAGTCATGGTCCCTTCCATCCATCCATGGTGGTGATCCTTGCGTAGGTCAAAGTAAAACAAATACTTGTTTATTGTATGCTACGTTTTTTTGTCTCCACACAGCTTGCGAAATTTGCTTTTTGTACCCATTGAAGTCCATTATGCACACCGCATAGTATTATACATACATAATGCTATTTAAATACTGTCGGGAATTATTTGTACTTCAGGAAGACACGCTATTAAGTATTTTCAGTAATATAGCTACCAGCAATAGGCTAGTTGACTGTTGACGCGGCAAATACAGCCACATTTGAGAAAATAGAAACTCTCGGCAGTACAGCTACTAAAATACGAAAATTGAAGGGCTATAATAACTGGCTAAGTCACTGTTGCAGAATTGTATAGTCTACAGACAATTGAAGTTGTCAAATCACCTTATAGCTGTATGACGTACATGAAAATAGGCATGTATTTAAATCGATATCTGTATATTCCCTTTTTTCGATCAAAATATTTGAAAGTTTCGGTTTACCCTTGTTTGGTCTAATAATTTTTTGCCTAATTTCATTTTGTCTAAAATTACTTTGCATATTTATTCAGTTTGCCTAATATTCGTTTAGTCTAAAATCATTTCGCTTAATGAATATTTTGCATAATCTTGTTTCGCCGAATTTTCATATTGCCTAATTTTTGTATATATAATTTCATTTTATCTATTATTCAACTAATATAATTACATTTCCTATAAACGCTATTTTGCCTACTACAATTTTTGTATAATTTCAGTTTGCCTAATTTGCACAGTATATTATTTTACGTTTTTTTTATTTCATCTTCAAGTTATGTTTTAACCTAACCTACTTTACTGGCAGCAGTTTGGTTCTGTTGTGGTCGCAGTTCTAACCTAACCTAACCCATTAAGTTCGGTTCTAACCTAACCTACTTTACTGGCAGCAGTTTGGTTCTGTTGTGGTCGCAGTTCTAACCTAACCTAACCCATTAAGTTCCGTTCTAACCTAACCTACTTTACTGGCAGCAGTTCAGTTCTGTCGTGGTCGCAGTTCTAACCTAACCCATTAAGTTCGGTTCTAATCTAACCTACTTTACTGGCAGCAGTTCGGTTCTGTTGTGGTCACAGTTCTAACCTAACCTAACCCATTAAGTTCTGTTTTAACCTAACCTACTTTACTGGCAGCAGTTTGGTTCTGTCGTGGTCGCAGTTCTAACCTAACCTAACCCATTAAGTTCGGTTCTAACCTAACCTACTTTACTGGCAGCAGTTCGGTTCTGTTGTGGTCACAGTTCTAACCTAACCTAACCCATTAAGTTCGGTTTTAACCTAACCTACTTTACTGGCAGCAGTTTGGTTCTGTTGTGGTCGCAGTTCTAACCTAACCTAACCCATTAAGTTCGGTTCTAAGCTAACCTACTTTACTGGCAGCATTTCGGTTCTGTTGTGGTCGCAGTTCTAACCTAACCTAACCCATTAAGTTCGGTTCTAACCTAACCTACTTTACTGGCAGCAGTTCGGTTCTGTTGTGGTCGCAGTTCTAACCTAACCTAACCCATTAAGTTCGGTTTTAACCTAACCTACTTTTCTGGCAGCATTTCGGTCCTGTTGTGGTCGCAGTTCTAACCTAATCTAACCTGGTCGTTAGTTAGAATAACATTCGGAAATATAATCATTAGTTAAAATAACATTCGGCAATATAATCATTAGTTAAAATAACATTCGGCAATATAATCATTAGTTAAAATAACTTTCGGCAATATAAGAATTAGTTAAACTAATATTAAACGAAACAAACTTTATTTGAAGTGATGATTAGACTAAACGAGTTTCGACAAAGTGATCATTTATTGAAACAATAATTATGAAAACTGAAATTAGGCATACCGTTGGTTATACTAAAAGTTGTTAGGCAAACTGAAATTAGGCAATAAATTTTTAGACAAAACAAGGGAATACCGAAAGTTTCACCAAAAATACTGACTTGCACACTAATTATGCACACTAAATAATGCGCATTCAATATACTATTTAAAGGTATTTGCAAAACTGTTTTACTGGACATAAAAAAAAACTAACCTAACCTAACCCGGCCGAGTCGGATCTTAGTGTGCAGTGCGAGGATAATTAGTGTGCAAGTCAGTATTTTTGGTGAAACTTTCAAATATATCTGATGTACGAACCATATTTTTGGTGTGAATTCGGTTAAAAAGGTCATCTCGTTTTGTATGATGTTTAAGTCTTTTTTGTAGGACATGTTCAGGTAATCAATTGTTTGTTTTGCACAGCATTCGTTTTTCGGGAATGCATTCAGTTAATTAGTGGAGTTACCTAGTGAACTGAAAAATTATACAGATGTGCATTTAAATATATCCCATAAAAATATAGTGGCACTGGCACTACACATGGCGTTGCGTGAATTCGCCGTGTTTGTCTAAATATTCGTATGAAATCCAAACATCACAAACATGACATCCACACTTGAGATGCCTCAACAGAAAATATTAAAATATACGAATATGTTTGCAGTTCAAAATCGATGTAAGACGAAAGTAAAATCTTTTGAATTCGGCGAAGGCACATGTATTTACCATATTGGTCATTTGATGAGTGATCAAAAACCGATAAGCAGGTGGATACGAATGTTTACCTGTTTGCGTGTTAAAAAGGCATACGTAGACGACTCAACCCTCCACAAACGGTTGTTTTTGGACAAATAAGGCAAATACGTGAACAGCATTGCGTGTTCGCGTATTTGCCTTGTAGTGCCACTATTTCACAAAATATCGGGATCCAGCGAGTTTTACCCTTGTTTTAGATATATGATGAACTGGGTCATTTTGTATTCATAGCCTAAAAAACAATACTAAAAAAAATGCATTTAGCCAATTTTCCCCTTAGTACTTCAAATGTGTTTTTGTTGATATTTAGTAGGTAATGTAACGGAGTACATTTTCCTGCATGTGTACGACTGATAGTCACCTAGCCCATTACTATAAACTGACTTCACAGCAATTATTTGGTAGCCATAGCTACGAGGACTTTGTAGTTGCACTTGATGCTGGTGGACTCGTTGGCGTTGTTG
Source organism: Apotomis turbidana (assembly GCA_905147355.2). Classification (NCBI taxonomy): domain Eukaryota; kingdom Metazoa; phylum Arthropoda; class Insecta; order Lepidoptera; family Tortricidae; genus Apotomis; species Apotomis turbidana. The sequence continues at coordinate 13,219,132 of LR990281.1, forward strand.
TTGGCGACGTCCATCATGCGCATGTCACGCACCACCTGCAGGTAGTCGCTCAGGTACTCCGACCACTGCTCCTCGGGGATATTGAACGGAGTCACCGCTTTTACTGCTTCTGCAAAAAATATCAATTGAATTTAGAATCACAATCAGTAGAAAGATCGAAATGCTAAATGACACAGTTGTAGCTTTAGCTTTTGCAAAACGCCTACATCTGCGATTCTCGTTCAAAAATTCTTGTTACGATGGCTATTAGTGCCCACAACAACGTGTTGTGAAAAATGTAAAACGGATGCACCTAAACCATCCGTCTCGCTCGAAGTCACATACCTACCTCGCAAATATTCACGAACACTGATGTTTGGTAATCTATATATATAAAAGAAGAAGTCCTGACTGACTCATCAACGCACAGCCGAAACTACCAATGTCAGAGAGTTGATTTTTGCACAGTAGGTTACTTTTATAACGTGGGCTAGGGATAAGAAGGGATTTTTGGAAATACCTCCCCTAAGAGGTTTAAATAGGGGTGCAAAGTTTGTATGGGGTACAAGTTTTTTTTTAATCTAGGAACTTGGAACTTTTTTAAAAGGTATTAAAATAAAATTGAAGAAAACTGATTTCAGCGTTTTTGAAAATTCATCCCCTAAGGTGGTAAAAAAGGGGTTAAAAGTTTGTATGGAAATTAAGTATTTTTTGAGCGCGGGACTTGAATTTTTGTGTAAAGGTACACTATTAGAATACAAAAAAGTAATTTCAGCGTTTTCAAAAATTCATCCCCTAAAAGGGTTAAAAAGGGGTTGAAAGTTCGAATCCATTAGAAATTCCTTGAAATTTCTTATCTATACATAAAAGAAGATGTCCTGACTGACTCATCAACGCACAGCCGAAACTACTAATGTTAGAGAGTTGATTTTTGCACAGTAGGCTACTTTTATAACGTGCGCTAGGGATAAGAAGGGATTTTTGGAAATACCTCCCCTAAGAGGTTTAAATGACGACGCGTTTGGCTCGGTTTGTAGACACCTGCCTACTGAGTCGGCGGTCCCGGGTTCGAATCCCGGCCGGGGCAAATATTTGTGCAAATATTTGTTCTTGGGTCATGGATGTTATCTATATATGTATTTATATATTATATATATCGTCGTCTAGTACCCATAGTACAAGCTTTGCTTAGTTTGGGACTAGGTCGATTTGTGTAAAAAAAAGGTATTAAAATAAAATGGAAGAAAACTAATTTCAGCGTTTTTGAAAATTCACCCCCAAGGTGGTAAAAAAGGGATTAAAAGTTTGTATGGAAATTAAGAATTTTTTTGAGCGCGGGACTTGAATTTTTGTGTAAAGGAATAGAATACAAGAAAAGTAATTTCAGCGTTTTTGAAAATTCTACCCCTAAGGGGGTTAAAAAGAGGATGAAAGGTTGTATGGGGTATAAGTTGTATTTTAAGTTACGAATTAGAAACTTTGTAAAAAGGTATTTTATTAAAAGATAAAGTTTTTTTTATTTTATTTTTTTAAACTCATCGAATTTAGTAAAGTTATTCGTTCGTAGATGTACCTGATTTTATAGTGATACCGCGTAATTAGAGCTAATTAGCTGAAAGTGTGATTTCAAACACAATGTAAATTGTTAAATGAATAAATACTTATGACTTATGAAAAAAAAATAAAAAAGGCCAAGAGCAAGTCCGACTCGCGTACGAAGGGTTCGTTACTATGTATTTCGTAAACAACTGCAAAAAAAGCACGTTAAGCAATTTCAACATTACTAATAGATCGGAACATGATAAAGATGTAAAATTTTCAAGATAAAGGTTCCACGCGGACGAAGTCGCGGGCAACAGCTAGTTATACATATTATATCTCCGTAATTGACAACATTTCATATTTCTAGCAGGTGAACACCCTAAAAAAATATTTGAATTTATTTTTCTGTATTTTATTTTTTATTTACCGCCAGACTAAAGTTACCTTTCAATTATGTCATAGTTTTAGTTACTAAATTTTTAGAATGAGTTAATTTTCATAAATTAATAATGTTAGGAAAAATATAAAAACAGTGATTAGGTACGTCCTTTTTCTAAGCGGAATACAGAAAAGTAATAAAATTGTCGTTATAAAAATATGAAATCTTGTCAATTACGGTGCCGAAATATTGAAAATTTATTTACGTTTTGAAGGGGAGTATTTTCTAATGTCGCATGTAATCTGATTTGTGTCGACCGAAGAAGGTAGCAAATGTTTATCGCTACAAAAACACGTGAAAAATTACTAAAATGCTTACTTTTACAACTCTCCATGCTGTTGAATGAGAAAAACTTCTCTTGCTGCCTCACTTCTACGTTCCTGAACCCGATGCGCGTCATGAGAGCTTGAACTTGGTTTTCTGGATCCTGATGAATAATAATAATATTTCATTAACAAACTTACGATCTGGAGATCTTGCGCACACAAAATTGTGGATGAATTATGCAAGTATGCAAATACAAAGTAAATAGGTACCGTTCTATTCCAGAAAATCCCTGAACACTTTACCACACGGGCGATTACATAGTAACATCCTTCAAAAATCACAGAAGACGTTATCTACAAGATTTTTTACACTCGGTTACTTCAGAATCACCTGAGAATCGTGGTACGGTGAGATGAATTTGTCGACGTCTTTCAGGTAGGCGCTCCACTTGCGGGTGCGAGCCAGTACTCGGAACACGTCGTAGATGGGCATGTGGCTCAGGAACAGAAGCAGGCAGCTGCCGCCCTCGTCCAGCAGCCGGTGGATATTGGCGAACGCAACCCTGGGTAAGATATGTGGCTATAAGGTACGTAAGTTTGTATCTCTGAAGTAGTAAAAGTCTGAGCACTCTGACCTATCTCAAGCAGCACACAAACTGTACCGCTTATAAAGCCTATACAACTCATTTAAGCTGATTATAATGAATGAAGAATGCAGCCTCTGATGTGTTACTTGGGATAGACACTATTGTAGAGTCACCGCACGCCGATTCAGTTAGCCGCCGAGAGGTGCAGAGCAAGTTGACAGAGTTACAAAAGTAGCAGGGCTGCAGGAGCACTGCTGCACGTTTCCCTTTAGAACCCTTTGGCGCCATACCATGCCAGAAAACTTACATAGTGTCATTTGTACATACATAAACTGACACCTCTTTCCCAATGGGCAGGGCATAAACCACTGAATGTGAGGTTCTACCGTCCTTACGCACTTCTTTCGCTTTGCTCATACACGCTCGCTGTTTGCGTTGCGGGTACTACTTACGCCAACTGACAGCATTTAATATTTTTAAGACTACAATTTGATTACTTATCTGTATTCCGCTTAGAAAAAGGACGTAATCACTGTTTATATTTTTCCTGAGATTACTAATTATTTTATTGTTTATTTATTGGAATTTACTCATTCTAAAATGCAGTAACTCCAAAACGATGACACGCTGATAAGGTTACTTTTGTCTTGGGTCTAATTAAAAAAAAAAGCAATGGACGTTGAGTTTGACATTATTGACAGCTTATTTTTTTTCGCGGAGCGGTGGAAGACTACAACTCCATACAGGCATAGTTTCGTAGATTTCGGTTATTTTCAGAAAATAAATTCAAATAAGTATTTTTTAGGGTGTACACGACGCAAAGCTCTTTCGATATCTATATTAATTTCCACTTGTTAGAAATATGAAACATTGTCAATTGTAAGTCGCTAAAATTTATAGGCTGCTATAATTTATGTACTGTACAAAGGCCTATCAAATGACCTTAGATAAATTGTTGATAAGTAGTCATATTACTACTTAGGTTCTTTTAAAGTTCTTTTACGCTAACCGCATGTTAGGTACCATTATCAAAAACACGGATCAATGATAGTCTACTCGAAGACTATAAGTTTTCTTGCTATAAAAATTATAATCTATTTAAGCTCTACCAGATGATGAGTAAACAATGGAGCATTTCTAAAAAACTTTTACAAAATTAAGACTTCAATAAAAGTTCAATAATTGATGATTAAGGTTTCTTAATCATTGTCTGTAAAATATAGTAAATGGAAAAAATATATAAAAAAAGCAAAATTAGAAAATATTGATGAATATATAGACTTAAAATATATAATATACAATATAGTCTTATAAACGCAATATACTATAAATTTACTTATTTATATAAAGTTGCAAACAAAAACACCACATTATAATAAATAAAATAATATAATATAAATATATATGTTATGATATGTTGTGATTATCAATCCATGACCGATAGAATAGGTATTGTAAATAAAGACTTAGAACTTAAGTACTATGATTACAAAGACTAAGTACATTTAGTTTCTCATCCAAAAACATAACACTTCTGTTTGTAATTAGTAAATAATAACCATTATCAAAAAATATTATAGGAGTGTTTTACAAGTAAGCTAACTCTGGGATCAAAAACGCTCTGTAGCTATTTAACAATAATTTATAAAATAAATTTAAAAACAATTTATAATTAGATAAAACTTACTTTTGTCGCTTGATCCAGTGAAGGGTGAAAAAGGAGAAGACGTGATGGAATCGTCCACAGAGTTCGTCCGGCACCCGGCCCTGGATGTCCAGCGGCATGAACAGCACCCGGCCGCTCCCATAGTTGTCGTTCGCAAAATTCACCATCCTCTCACTTAAATCTCCTCCTATCATCACATCAAAATTTTCCGGCAGATAAGCCTTCAAAATCTCAGTCGTGGTGCTCCCATCACCGCATCCTACATCCAGGATTCTGGCGCCGTATTTTTGCCATTTGATTTTAACGGCGAATTCCTCAAGGCACTCCACCGTGTCCCTTTTCTGCAATGCGTTGTTTTTCGTGTATAATTCAGCGTCGTTCATATTTTCACTGTATATTGCCGCTCTCGTTGGGACGCGTGTGTAGGCCGCCCGTGCTTCGTACGGTTTCGGCGAGAGTCTCGGCAGAGGCACGGTACGTATGTATTTATAGTGGTGCTCGTATATGCGCATGCAGCGCGCCTTCAACCACCTTACGAAATCCGCAAGGGTGCGTGAGCGCTCTTATCTAACCTAAAATTTGAAGGCAATTTGGTATTTGCACAAATCACATTTTCCTCTTGCAAAGCGATTCTGATCTGCCTCTAGAAAATTATTGCATTTATTCTAGCGTATTCGAAAGTTAATGTTTAAATTTTCTCATACAAATATTTGCATGTAGGTAGGTATAGTAAAGGATACTGAAACGCATATTTGTTTGACCCTTCTAGTAATCGTGATAAGAACGAAAAAGGTAGGTACGTGTTTCAAATGGTTCACTAATGTTTGACCAAAAAAATATTGACAAATTTGACAAACAACGTTTCAACAAATATTCATTAGGCAAACGAGGCATTTGACAAAAGTATCACCTTACAAAAACTCACTTAGCAAATGATTAATTTGCAAACACTACACTTGGTAAATGTGTTAAATAATAAAAAGTCAATTGACGTTTTTCCATTTCACCAAATAATACGTTTCGCAAATTGACAATTAGTCAAATTGTAATTTAACAAAATGTTGTTTCATAAAAAGTACTTCTTTTTCAAGCATTATGATTTAGTCTGTAATCTGTAGTTGGGTAATTTGTTCCGCTACTATCTTATTGTTGGTTTTTGTTGGGGGACGCAGTTTGAACCCTAACCTAACCTAACAACCAAATTTTTCTGCCAGCAATTCATTTTTGTTGGGGGACGTAGTCCAAACCCGAACCTAACCTAATAATATATAATTATTTTCCAAATAATGTGTATGTATCAATTTGACCCATACCATATCTATGATTAGATTTATTAACAAACGAAACACTTGTCAAATAATGCATTGTACCAAACGTTTTTAGACCAAGAGTAGTTTTGTCTGACAACTCAGTTGCTAAATGATCATTTTGTCAAATGATTATTTATAAAATGTAAATTTAACTTCTGATCATTTGGAGAAGTGAGTCATTTGTAAAATGACTTGTTGTAAAATAATCAATTGGCGAAACATTTTTTTGTAAAACGTTGTTTGTCAAGTGTAATTTTGCGAAATGACATTTGGTCAAACGACAGGACATCGTTTTAAATGCCTTTTTTAGCATACGGCTGGGTGTGCCTTGTGCTAAATTGACTTGATTTGATCTTAGGGATCGGACAGACTATATTACCTACCTATGCAATTTACACGTATGACACTATTATTAGTAAAACTATAATATACCTATATCAAAGTAATTTATATCTCTTATCACCATAGTTGTTTAAGTGCTTTGAAAATGGAAATATTACGTTAAACTGCTCGTAAAAAATCATTAATGGCGATTACTGAGAATATATAAATTGCCTACTGCAGTAACAAATAACGCAGACGTCATAGTCGCATCGATGTTATCGTACCTACGACGCATTGCAATCGGAATTAAACTAACTACAACTGCACCTAATTCTAACATTACGTGCATTATTGAAACCTTCATGCACATCAAATGGATTATTAGCAGCGTTCGTAAAACGCGAGCAAAATTCATTAAAGTGCTATGGCCGTCACTGGTTGTCATATCATAAGTAATTTCAATCCATTTTACGATCCCTGATTATTAGATTGCCTATTGCTTCACGACGGAGAAGTGCTTATTAACAAAGCGTGGATTTGAAAATTTTGAATTGATGGTGAAAATCTTCCTAAACGATGAAAATCTAATTATGAACAATTGCGTCATACCGAAGGGCAGGGTAATAAATAAAAATAAAACCGGCCAAGAGCATGTCGGGCCACGCTCAGTGTAGGGTTCCGTAGTTGCCCACCCTTCAGAACAAAACAGAAACAGCGGTTTTAAGCCCGAGGTTTAAATTACGAGAATATATACTAATATTTCAAGCTCTATAAAAAGGTCGTAAACGCTAAAGTAACTGTAATTACTTATTACCTTCTGGAAGTTATCGATTATATGCGCCAGATTGACCGGAATGTGTTAATGCAGTATGGCATTTAACTCATATGTGTAACGTTCAAAGTATAAGGACACCGCGCGGCACTTACGACATTTTAAAGAAAATTATGAATTTTTGCGATAACGCAAAAACGGCTCGATCGATTTTATTCAATATAGTTTTCATTGAAAGTACTTATAAGGGCTCATTTTCATGAATTTTTTCATAATTTTTTGACCAATGGTTGAAAAGTTGGAGGGGGGCGGGGACACTATATTTTGGATTTTCGAAGCGAATATTTACAAAAACTGCTGACTATCAAAAATTAATGTTTGGAGACCCCTATTATTTTTAAAAGACGTATTCAACGACACCCCACACACTAGTATTGGCGCAAAACGAAAGAAATATGCTAGAATAAACAAAAACAAAGAAAGGCAATAAAAGTAAAACCACCATTTAATAACACTATTATTTGAATTTAACTACATATAACCACCAGCTAGTTTTACTAGTTATAGAATTAAGGCGAGCGTGATGCTGAACATAACTACGACATTATACTAACTTTCGGGGCAAGAACGTTAAGAGTTAACTGAGATTAAAAATAATTTTATAAAAAATATATATTTATTTCATCAATCCCCACCGTCCGCGGCTGGGGTTTTGCAAAAAAACACTCTAGGGGTAGGACGGACACGTATCACGTAGAGTCGGGGTTCAGCCATTTAATTATGCATACTTTTGTTCTCTATGATACACTTGATGGCGTTAATAGTAACTAGCTCACTAATAGTAGTAATAAAACCTCCGAAAAATAAATAAAAAATGGGCTCGTTCAAAATATGATTTTTACTGCTTCTTTTACTAAACTTCCGAAAACTTATGTACGAATAAAAATATAGAAACGAACTGGTAGCAGTTCGGTTTTGGCGCTTCGCCGACCGCTGCCGCGGCACGCTCGCTTCGCTCGCTCGGCTCGCGCGCTGTTGTGGTCGCAGTTCTAACCTAACCTAACCCATTAAACTACATTTGTGGTAGCAATTCGGTTCTGGCGCTAGTATTTATTTCTGAACTTAAGTAATTTTTCGGAAGTTTAGTATATTTTTCGGAAGTTTAGTTTTTTTTTAGTAATTCATTTAAACGCAGCTTAGTTAGTATTACTTACACAATGTGCCACAGATCGCTGGACGTTCATTTATTTTTCGGAACCTTTATTGTTATCCGTGGTTTGGTAAAACAATGTTTGGCGTTTCAGCAATACAACATTAAGTAGAATATACACGTATACATCGCATAACAATCTGGTTTATGTATCTAATTGTTTTGGTACCTACTCATGTCACTAAATGTTGGATCTCATGTTTTAGTAATCCTTTAATCCTTTAATGAAGGTTATTCAGAATCAGATTATTTTATTTGGCATTTGTATTATCATCGTTATTCTGGCGTTAAGTCCCGGCCAGCGCCAGGGTCCGCCTTCCGTATATTTGCCTTCCACTTTGACCGGTATATTGCATCTTCAATAGTAAGATCATTGGCACTGATGTCTTCTTTCACGACAACATCTAGCCAGTGCTTTTCGACCTTCCGCGAGATCTTATTCCAGGAACTAATATGTTCGGTCTCTGGGTCTACGAGCGACATGGCCTAGTCAACGAACAACTTTCCTGCATTTTGTCTGCAATTTTACGAACACCGAGACTGCCGCGAATGTACTCATTTCGGGTCACATCTCGTCTCGTAACTCCGCACATCCATCTCAGCAACTTCATTTCGGTGACGTGGAGCTCTTGCGTGTGTCGCTTTAACGCCGGCCATGTTTCGCTGCCATAAAGAAGTACAGGCCGAATGCTCTTGTACACCTACCATAGGCTGGATTGACCTGAGCTTTAAGGCTCCTTATTCATTCAAAAATGCTGATTGTTTTAGAATTTTTTTCTATGATCAAACATGTTTCTTAACATAGGTAGGTATTATATCAATGGGATTGGGAGAACAGGGCTATTGCGATTTATATGGTATAATTATATTTGAAACCTAGGTATAGGTAGTTTGAATTTTTCATTGATAATTTTTGTTTCAAAAACTACCTACTCGAAATTTACAAAGTTCACGCAGAAAATTGGTTTTCAACTTATCTTCGACTGCACACGCAATAAAAGAATGAAATAGCTATGTTACTTTCTAGAACTCAGGGAAAAGTATAATTCACTTTAAAAAGTTGGTTAAAATTATCAATATATGACATATGAAAAAAACTTTTTTTAAAAGGAATAAGGCCTCTTAATGGTATCGTTCCGTCACAAAGGAACGGCACAAGTTCCCGCCATTTTGCCCACGCTGCAACTGCAATACGCCAGGCTTTGATATCGTGGTCGATGCCACCATATCAGACCCGTGTAGCACGGCACCGAGGTACTTGAACTTTTCCGTTTTCACGGCATCTTCGGTACCTATCTGGATCGTTCCACCGTCCGTACCTACTTCCGAGGACCATGTATTCAGTCTTCGCCACATTTAGCTTTAGACCGTCGTTCTTAACCGTCACCTTCTGCGTTTATATGTTAGGGTTTTATAATGTTATTGGTGAGCACTTAAAATATAACCATTAGGAATACTATCGATCATATGTACATATATTTTTAAAGCTTAAATAAATATCGGACAACCTCACACAAATCGATCTAGTCCCAAAATAAGCTCAAGAAGGCTTGTGTTATGGGTACTAGACGACGATATACTTACTTAAATATAGATAAATATATACTTAAATACATATAGAACAACCACGACCCAAGCACAAATATTTGAGTTAATCACACAAATAGCCTAGCCGGGATTCGAAACCGGGACCGCCGGCAGTAGGCAGGTGTCTACAAACCGAGCCAAACGCATCGTCAAGCTTGGCTTGATACTTACATCATCACATATATAAATAGCGAGCCTATGATGGTGGCTCTTATCGCGTGATAGATAAATTATGAAGCATCATATTTTCTCATAAAAAGCAAGATTGGAATGACAATATTCCAAAATACATCGTCGTTCCACCATGATATTATTAGACGAACCCTCGGCTGTGTTAACAAATACACAATTTGAGAAAAAAATAACGAAGCCAAGGGCGAGATTAGGGATCGGATACCGGTATTCGGCTCCATACAAAATACCGGTATTCGATTTCGGTATTTCGCATTTATTAAGTACATATTTCTATATTTCAGTTTATTTATTATTATTATGACATATTTCTATATATTATATCTATATTTCGTGTAGTAATTATTTCTCTTTTCTATATTTTTGTGAGCTAATTTCAAAGCTCTATATCAATACCTAAATTCAATTAAGTAGCGTTTGAATTAGAAAAATATTTGAATTTGAATGAATACTGGTAACGATATCCCTGGGAGAGATCGATGATTCCGTATATAATATATATATATATATATATATACTGCAACTTACTGGAACTTAGTCGTATACGGCAAATTAGTCCGCGTAAAACTTTTTTCTTTACCGTCCAGCCGTTTCGACATGATGAGCGAACAGATAAATTATTAGCAACAGATGGCTATACGATTTTTCCTGAAATAATGAGCACTCTCCATAGAAAATTGTTTTTTAATACAATATTCTATTTTTTATCGTACATTTAGGGTGTAATTAGGCCCGTATAATTTTACATGACTTAGGGAAGGGATAAATGTCGATAGTATCAAATGTTTATAATGCGAAAAAAAAAACATTTGGCTTACGTTAGCAGACGTGCTTTAATAAAAAAATGTCGATAACTCATCATTTCGATCATTGAAAATCAATATATATACTTATATATATTTATTTTGTTTATATTGCCTGAAATGACATAATTGACCAAGCGAGCGAAGCGAATCCGTTTCAGCGTAACCTAAAATTATTTCGTATGTCCTATGTCCAGATTTTTGGATGTTCGGATATCCGGATTTCCGACTGTTTTCGCCGAGAGGTCGTATCGTTTTCAACCAGCGGCAGCGGTGCGCGGTACGTGTGTCTCGCTCACTCGTATGGCCGCCGCGCTCGGATCTCTCGCTCAAACCCTCGCCGCGCCGCTGGTCGCGCAAAGACGCCGTACCTCCGTTAAATATAGCGTTTGGGTCACTGTCAGATTTAGGTTCGCGTCTTTTCGGTGGACACGTACGAAGTTAAGGACTTTAGGCCTAGTTTCCAATCAAAATTATATCAACATAAACGATGTTTCTCTTTCTATGGGCTTGCGTGTTAAAAACATAACTTCTATGCACATACGCTGTTAACTATTGGCCACCGAAGAGACAACTTTTGTTTTTTTAAGTGACAATGACCCGTTTGAGACATTGGGGAAAATAACTGCAAGAGCTGCATTTTAAAAAGTGAAAAAGTACTTTTTGAATCCTCCTGAATCAAAAAAATGTTTTATTTTTAATTGTTTGTAGGTATGTATGTTACATACAGTATATAAGCAGGTAGTAGCAGTTATAATGCCAATATATATTTTAACACTTCAGTATTGCTGTGTTACCTATATAGAGATCTGTTCCGACATATTTGGCTACTTTGGCTGCAGTTGCTGACTGTAGGTACATAATATGTGTCTTCAACATCACGCCGAAACGGGCCCAGAGTATGGACAGATGGGTTAAGGAAACTTTTATCTGACTACGGTAAAGAAAATGAGCATTACTTGTTTTTCCTTCCCCCCAGATAAAGTTGTTATTTATAAACAAAGACTGCATGAAAGATACACTGTTTTCAATTGACGTTGCAGAGAGTCCAAGACAGTCTGTCATAGAAACGTGACGCGTCTTTTGTGATACAGTTTCCTCATCAGTATTATGAATGGAGATTTTTTCATGTAATCTATTGGCATCTACCTAAGGCACAACAAACGTTTTGTAGCTCAGGAGCAGCCTCCTTGAAGTTGCCTTAATAATTATTTGTTAATTTATATTTGTGTCGGTCAACGGAGAACTTTATTGATACGAAAAAATTGGGTCATAGTTATTTTTTTTAAACCGGTTTGAATGTATTAAGATTATCGTAAAAAAATTTAAAACAAAAATTTTTGCTGCATACCTTTTGTAGACTGCGTGATTTTTTAATACCATCAATTTCGCCACAACGCGATACAGTGTTTATGTGACGTCACACTTCTATAAACGACTAATGCAGATAACCTGCATGCTGCTTAACCTCTTCTCGTGCCTCTTCTATTGAGTGTGAAAGGGGTGGAGCAGCATCTTCATATGTCCAAAAGTGTTCACTGCAAGGTGTTAAATTGGTGGTGCTAGTTTTGCAAAAGAGCTAGACTAGTTTCCTGTTCCTGACAGATCATACGTATCAGTTACTTTTTATGAAAGTCTAAACGCTGGAATAGTTAGCGCGATTTACAAAATTTTTCTTTTATTTCAAACTATTTCTAATAAATAATCACACAATAATCAATCACGAGCCTCCATTGGCTGCCGTTTTTACAACGCAAAGCAAAGAGTTGTAATACCTCTACCCTCCATAAGATGGGGTTTAATATCCTGCAGTTTATGGACGGTATAGAGAGTTTCACTTACTCTAGTTACTCCAGCTCCGCTAGTGGAGCCTTTTGGAACTAGTATTAAGAGCCGGCACAGACGTACATCATTTGAACTGCAACCTAGCTGCGAAATGGCAGTTTGAGTGAAGTTTTGCTGCATTTGGTGTAACTGCATCGAAACTGTAAACCGACTATGCAGTACGCTTACAGTTGCCGTGCAGTCCTGTCAACCGCACACCGGCTGCAAGCTGGCAGCACGGTCGTAATGCAGTCGTATTTCAGTTGCAGAAACTGCAATAGAACTGCTCATAATGTGTGCAGTATTTATGTTCCGCTCCGCCAGTTACTTATGGAAGTGAATAGAGTGCACACGTATTTGAGTATGAAATTTGATGAAATACTACTGTTGCTTTTTTTGCTTCGACGTCGTTACAATGCAGTTATACTGCAGTCGTTCCAACAGCAACACGTCTGCATTTATGCATTACGACAGCGTTCTAAAGAGATGACAAATTTCCGGAAAATGCGACTATTTACAATTTTTAAATATGCATATCTCCGTAACTAGCTGTCCTTGAATAAAAATGTGAAATGTAAATTATAGTAATTTTAGGTCCCTACAACATTGCCCAAACTTGTTTCTAGCTGAAATGCTCCTAGACGAAGATATAAGCAAAAATCTGAAGAAAGTACCGGTTTTTTTTTTCAATATGGCGGCGGGCGCGGAGTGGTAGAGGATTGTGCATTTTGCATTTTAAACACTCACTAACCATCCTAGACAACATATCAAACATTCAAAACTACCGGACCGTTTGTAAGGTCACCCTATTCACCGAACTATATTATACCAACTATAACTTTTCCAGTTTTTTAAATGAGCATATCTCCGTAATTATCTGTCCTAGAAACATTGACGTAATAATTACATGGACACACAATCAGACGGAAAAAATGGCACCCTCCCAACTAATGCAAAATCACAAATCGCATTAGTTGGGCGATCAGTCTCGTTTAGACCATGACACGTGACGGGTCTCAAAAATGACTTAATTTTCAGTGAAAAATTGCAGAAATAACAGCTATAAAATAAAGAAAAAGGTCGGAATATTCTTTTTTACGCAGATTCTATTGATTAATTAACGAATCCTATGTAAAAGCATAGCATATTTTAGATTAGAATTATTAACTTTGTCCCTACAAAATGCACCCCATCACAGAACAAAAATCTAAGGAGTCGCTATAGTTTTATATTTTATTAATTAATAAAGGAGTGCAATAAATAATTATCCTATTTTTTTTATTAAAGATTCCCACGCGATCCTAAACAACGTGAAAAATTTAGGTCACTTTTAGTAAGAGACAGACGTCAAGAATAATTTCAGCCAAATAATTCATCTCTCATGTGTTCGTTCGGCATAATCATATTATATGTTTTTTTTATGTTTAATCAAAAGAAGCGTTGAAGTCTTTCACTCAACACAGCTTTAATATCTCAATAAAAACGTAAAAAAATGACAATGTATACAAAAGAAGCGTTAAATGGTTATGTAGTGTTTGTGGTAGTAGGTATCTAAACATAAATAGATATACACTGTCTCGGGCGCACGTCACATGGGATGCTGCGTTTAGTTACACGCGAGCCGAGGGCGAGAGTGGACGCATGACATTGCTATGTTTGCGGTGGCGAGTGAGCTAGTGTTATGAACATATGCCTTTTACAAGCAGATCCTACAGGTTATAAATATTAATAAAAAAATTGCTCTATTATATTATTATTATGTTTTATTTTGTCTCAGAGTCTAGACACTGTCAGTTTAAACCTTTGAACGCCAAGAACACCTAAAGACAATGTGTGCTGCCGTGCATACTACGCCACCTACTTTCACGCCACGCCATCAAACTTTAAAGGGTTAAAAATGTTAATATTTTGCACTTGCCCTACTCTAATTTCACATACCTACTAGAACAAGATGAGTTGAGAAATCATAATGTCATTATTACTGATCCCTTCTATGCAGTGTCGGGACCCTTTTATGCAGTTGTTGAATAACAAAACGTAACTTAATTTGTTATTAACAATTTACGAGTTTATTTAGTTCAAACAACAAATATATTTTAATACCTAAATAAAATAATAATGAAAATATTTTTAGTATGTAAAACTATTAAAATCTGCTCCATTCGTGCCATGTTCCAAGTTTGACAAGAGACATGAGTCAGAATACGCTAAAAAAGTTAATTTACACGAAAAATATTTGTGGTAAAAAGTACGTAAGCCAATTTGACACTTAAACATTTGAGTAAAGAGTTATTTTGTACGAAGTAAATGTTGTTGTAAATTATAAATAAGCGTTATTGGCATCTACTTGAACATGACAGCAGTGCCACTTTTTTCGACAATTTTGTTCGGGTCTGTGGCTCTATTATAAATAATACCTCAATTCCTAGAAACAAAATTTGAAATGTAAATTATAGTAAATTTAATTTTCTACAATATTGCCCCCGCACTGTTCTAGCTAAAATGCTCCTAAACGAAGATATAATCCAGAGGTTTGTTTTTGAGTTGGAAATTGCTATTTTTTCGTTTTTTTAAAAGTGCATATCTCCGTAACTATCTGTCCTAAAAACAAAATATAAAATGGAGAATGTAGTAAATTTAACTCTCTATAACATTGTCGAAGCTTTTTTCTAGCTAAAATGCTCCTTAAGGAAGATATGAGCAAAAATATGAAGAAAGTGCCGGTTTTTTCAATATGGCGTCGGGTGCGGAGGGGGGAGAATTGTGCATTTTACATTTTAAACACTGACTAACTATCCTAGACAGCATATCAAAAATTCAAAACTACCGGACCGTTTGTAAGGTCAAACTCCTTTATTCATTGGATTAATAGGCGTGTAGACAACTTCTTTGAAGATGTCACTCGATCGTATTTTTTATTGAAGTCATATGTCTATATGGAACTAAATACATTTAGGATGCTCTAAAAGTCAGAAATTACTGTTAAAGTTCGACATTACTACGGAGCACTGAAAACGCTCCATACAAATAGCGAGCAAGCCGTTACGTCATCACGCCGGAAAGGTGAAACAAAACGTATTACGATACATTACAGTCTGTTTGATATTATAACAAACATTTGTCACATCACAGGACCCATACAACGTAAATCTGCGCGACGCATTGAATTTCATAAAAAAAACAAGGAATGACAAAGTGGTTTTTATAAACGTTTTTCACTTTCTATTTGATACTATTGAGTTCATGTTATATTTTTTCTTATCACGGTGTTGAAGTATTTAATAAATCATTACTCAAACAGTTACGTACTACGTCTTATTTTTTTTTAAAGTTGTGTTGTGACTAAATCTTGCGTTTCGATTCATGTGTTATTTCTGTAAATTGGTAAAAATCGATTAAATCGATAAGTTTATAACCTAAAGAAAGAACAATAAAACCAACTATTATTTTACATAGAAAGCTCTAGTGAGTCCGGCGGCTCGTAGCTCAAAAAAATATTGATTTACACAAAATAAAATAAAATATATTCAGGTTTGAAAAAAATTTCGTCGATTAAATCGATTTGATCAACCATTCATAATCGTTAGGTTTGGCAAACAATATGGTTTTGCTACATCACTACAAACATCAACAGAGAAATAATGTTATTAAAACTATCGTGAGACATCTTTACTAATTATAAAAACGGTATAAAGCGCAAGAGCCCTGCCCTCCCCGCGCCGCGCTATCTGCGCGTGCGCAGAGGGCGGCAAGAAGAGCGATTAAAAGTGCAGTGGGTCGCGAGTCGCGTAACGGCACGGATAGCTACCCCTGATGAAGAGCTCCAAATGAGTTCGAAACATGTCGGGCCGTTCCTGACAATTTTTACGTGAGTTTATACCGTTTTTATAATTAGTATCAACAGAGAACTGTCAAATGTTTGTTATAATATCAAACACACTGTATATCAAAGATAACTAAGTTGCCATTTTGACCGTGAAAAATACCGTTTAAGTATATGCTTGTTTTACATTTACTTATAGTTTTGTTTAATTGTGAGGTTTCTCATAACAGTTTCAAATTTGCGTACGTTAAAAGTCACATTCACATATTCCAAAGGGTTTTTTATTCCATGACATATTGAACTTTTAGTATTTATATAATTATAGTATGGTGTATAATTCAACATCAGTCTACACCCTCATTATCATTATATCAGATATATAAGTTAAGGCGGTTTTACGTGCGATGTTGTGAATACCACTCTAGCTCCAGGACTAACAATAATTTTCCTCTTCTTCAATTTGTAAATATCTAAGTAGCTAGGCAGTTTTCCTCGGCATTATTTAAAAATACATCGAATTATCACTGTCTTCGATCAACACCGTGCTCGTTTGCGCGTTCGTTCTTTTGTTAACAAAATAGTAAATCAGTGGCCTTCATCTTCGTTTCCAATTGTATCACAATAGTCTTAACGTGAGATCCCGCGTGTGCCCAACGAGATCTTTTTAAGTCAAAAGGTCTTATTGATGTTCGCTGTTCTAATATCCATATGCTTTTTTTACTTTGCGAATATTCCTGGTGCATGTTGCACAAGATCATGATGACAAGGTCAAGTTATGCTTATGAAACAGGACGTGACAATGTAAGTACTGTAATACAGGTACCCACCTAGTTCAGAGTCCAGTCTCTCACAAAGGACTACCTTATAATTTACTGGAATGTGAACAGTGTTATTACAATTTAAGTTTTTCCTTTGTGAGCTGATAAATAAATAAATAAAAAAAAAAAAAAAAAGTATCTAGACCGCTGTTATGTAAGCAATGTCATATGTACACCATAAATCGTCTGCAATAGACGCAAGGGCCTATATATATATGTGTATTTGCATCCAAAACATAAATGTGAAAAGAGGGACCAAATTAAGTATGCCACCAAAATTAGTGATACCTATCTCAAAAAAATCTTTATTATTAACATTATGGCATGGCTGTGGGTCAGCTGACAGTACATTCCGGAGTAGCAAATTACGTATCGTATCATAATTAGGTAAGTATTTAAATGTTCAAGCATCGCAAAGGAAACATTTTCAGCCTCTTTTTTGCGAAGAATTTTTCAATTTAAAAGAAATCCCGTAACTGAAAGTGGTTACACCTACTTCACTGGTGCCTTCGTTGTACCTACATGTTCAAAGCCGAGGAAGGTTATACTTTCCTCTACAGCTGGAGCGACTACTGTACCTATTTAACAGATAATAATATGAAACTTAATTTATACTCTCGCGGTTTGTACACAAATGATAAGTGGTCTATCGCGAATATCGCGATATTCTTTATTTACCCTCATAAGTCATAACCTAACGTTTTGGTGGGGTTGCACACGCCGTGGTCTCAGATGTACTTAGTCACATTCAATTATACTCTATCTATGGTACTAGTTAATCAGCGAGTCGTTACTGGAGCTGTCGGCCAAATGTAGCTCTACCCGACGAAATTGTCTAATAAAATGGATGGGTAGGAAGATGAATGTTCGTCTACTACCCATTTGTTGTTTACTTATTTTTGTCCGGTACGACCAGGTACGACATAGTATGTCATACATAATCCAAATGTTATTAAAAAGTGTTCAGCTATTGCAGATTTTTGTATTTGGCGATTTTTGAGTGCTATGTGTTCTTTTACTCTTTCCTGAACACTCCGTTTATTTGGCGAATACTGTATATGAACTTCCACAATTTAGAATCCACATCTATATTCTTTCCCGTACACGCCGGAATTTTTGAAAGGTATTACAACCTTTGAACTACGCAAGAAATTTTCTACTTACTTTAGATAACGGCATGTATGTATACAGTTTTAATGGAGAATTTCTTCAGTACCTTTCCAACTTTGACTCCGAATTTTATATTATGAGACCATGGTACAACCACGCCAAAACGTTAGATTATCAAGGTAAATAGGGAATATCGCGATAAATCCGTTATAATTCTTATTAACAGAGAAGAGTTCTGGATTTTCACAAAGTAATGGATTTCCATTGATGATACTTTTGGGTCATTGTCAGTTCAAAAAACAAAATTTGTCCCTTCGGTGGTCAAAAGTTAAGAGCTTGTATGAATCTATTAGGTTATGTTGCTATTACATCGGATTATAGAAGAGGGAACGTTATTTATTCTCACAGGCATTTAATCAGAAAATTTGGCCCTGGAATCCTTAATTTCGCAAATGTCCACCGGAAAGACGTGCACCTAAATCTGACAATGACCCTTTTCTTAATAAAGGCTCTTACACCGAAATAAATAATTAGATTGTGATCATATGACACCAGTGAAAAATTATTCATATGATTTTTTTTGACTTTCACGTATCCTTGCTGTTTTGCAGTACAGTCAGTCAATCGTGACGTCATCACAAAATACATACATACTAAGGAGAAAAATAATGAAACGTATCTCATTGGGGGGAGTTTTCTTAAATTGGCCTACTTTTTACGAGTTTAACAAAAACATGGGGTGACAAGACAGGACAGGATTACGTCTTGGTCACATCATAATATAACCAAGGCGTAATGCTTCAATAAATTACTTGTAGTTTTTCTAGTTACGAGCATATAATTGTATTGTTCATTTTATGGCATGACTGATAAATTATGTAAACACAAGTTACAATTGCTCAAGTCGCAGAAAAACAGAATCGCGCATGGTAATCGCAATCTTTTGCATCTTGTCTTATGTCAAGGCCTTGGTTATTTTTTTAAACTTGTTTACAATTTGCCAAAGTCTATTTGTTTTTGAACGACGTCAAAAACGGCGCAGGTTCTCAGTTCATTGGAATGTTCGTCTTATAACATAACTTTTTATTGTTTAAATCGGTATTTTTTAAAGCGATTATTTATTGGTAAATTGCAAGATACAGCTGGTGTTGATTGAAATCAATAAATCCGATCAAGTGCGAGTCGGACTCGCGCATCGAGGGTTCCGTACAAACTATGAAAGCAATTACTATTGCTCTGTCGAAAAACTAAACTAGTTTGAGGCGCAACCTTAACTTTGCCGTTGAAAATCTGTTGTAACCGGGACAGTACAGGTCGCGGTTATTTAACTAACTGCAAATTTACGGATAATATAAATTTAAGGATGGGTATAGGGCGCCTCTTCCACTGTGTTACGAATTATTTATAGTATTTGCAAATAAAAAAAACGAAGCCACATGACTCGCACTGTCAAAAAGTTATCAGATCTCATACTGTAGAGCCAAGCTTCTGACTACACGCCCTAACCTAACTCAACAGGCCCAACTTCACAAACTCTACTAATGGTGGGATGTCTCTTTTTGTAAGTTGCTTGTGACAATAGGTTTTTTTTTGTTTATGAAGTGATAATTTTTTTTATTCTTAATATTTTTTTCAAAATTTGTGTCAATGTTATTTGAGCAATTCTCAAAAAGTGTGTAGGTACATAATTAAGACGTCAATTATTAATGTTCCATTATATTTTTCCTATCTTGTTACCAATATTCTTTGTGATTTCCAATACATTGATTTCAGATTACATATATTTAATTAAAAAAGCATAATCAAAACAGAATCTTACCTATCAAACAGCCATAATATTTATATTAAATTACAAAAATAATCGGTAATAAAATTATTAAAATTATATTTAACTTTAATTTTGAGTTTTAATTTTGTACAAAGTTTTTGAGAGATGTTCTTTTAATTCAGTGCTTTGTTTTGTCCGTGCTTGCTTTCGAAATCTGTTTCGTTAACCATTAGTCATATTAACTATTATGCGTATTTTATTATAATTTGCAGTGAACATTTGGTGGATACCGGATTTACCTTAAAGAATAATTATTACACGGCCATAAAACTAGCGAACTCAAATGCTACGCTGAACACCTGTGAATATTTTTATAACCATTGTAAGTATGCCAATTGTCAGCGGATGACACAGCCAATCTTGACCTGTGTCACTGAGGTTTCGCTTCACCGCGCCATACGTTGATGTCCATGTTATTGTTCTCTCATACCTCAGAACACGTGCTTCCCTCAATATTGTAAAGCGTTGATTTAGTAAGCAAAATTACTAAAAGTAATTGCGGCACAAAGTCAATAATTTCGGCATCTGAAAACTTTTTTCTACCATACAAGTTATTCGCAATTCGGGGTTTTATGCATGAGCGTTCCCAGTTCTAAAAAGACGTTTAAAAGTTACGAGGGTTTGACGAAGTAGGTCTTATCACTATTGCGGCAGACTTTAGTTTCGGATGGTTGAGCGTATTAAAAATTGTAATGCAGCTCACAAAGATTGGGACCAGACGCATTCGACGATCTTCTTTGACCGACACCAAAAAGTGCATTGCCCCGCGTCGTGCGGAGTTTTTGGCTGTGTTGTGTTCTTTTTTTGCGTTGTCGGTATCTACTGAGCTGAGTTAGGTGTCTTGACCTAGCCTAATGTGATTTGTATTGTCGGTGGTCGCTTGTCATTGTGACGGACGGTTATGCCATCGTGAGGGTCATTTGCCTCCTACTTTATTTCCACTTTTGATGAACATGGCTTATATTGATATGTTAAAATGTCTAATAAGATCCTATTTTTATTTTTTCACTAATAATATGTTCATAAATTAAACATTATAGCTATCTTCAGAAACTGCTTTAAGGCTTCTGGGGAATTAAACATTACGATTAATATTAGCCATGTGTAAAAAGTATCTCAGTGAATAATACTTTTCCCCAAGCTCTCTAGATTAGTAACATAGCTATTTCATGCTTTCATTGCGTGCAGTCGAAAATAAGTTAAAAAAATTGGGCAAGTGCGAGCCCGACTCGCGCATGAAGGGTTCCGTACCTATACATATATATAATCTATAACAAGTTTGTTGTATGGGAGCCCCCCTTAAATATTTATTTTATTTTATTTTTAGTATTTGTTGTTATAGCAGCAATAGAAATACATCATCTGTGAAAATTTCAACTGTCTAGCTATCACCGTTGTTGAGATACAGCCTGGTGACGGACGGACGGACGGACGGACGGACGGACGGCGAAGTCTCAGTAATAGGGTCCCGTTTTTACCCTTTGGGTACGGAACCTTAAAAACCAGTTTTCTGCGTGAATTTTGTCAATTTCTAGTATTTATTTAAAAATTAAATTATAAATGTTAAATTCAAACTGTAGGTTTCAAATATATACCAATAAATCGCAATAGCCCTGTTCTAACTAGTAACAATGATAATATGTTAAGAAACATGTTCGTCGTAGAGAAAAATGTCTAAAACAATCAGCATTTTTGAACGGATAAGGAGCTAAAATTATGAATTTGAATGGTAGCGAAAATAATTGAGACTAAAATCATACTACCTGAACTGCTACACTGGCATATACCAACATGTGCAATTGTGCATAAACCGAAAGATGCAATTCAAGTTCCAGTGCACTTATTCCTACCTATACATTGAGTGCGGCTACAGGTTTGGGCAATGCACGACGTAATCTAAACTTGAAATTCAAGGACACACCCGAAACCGGCGAAAAAAATTTAGTCGGTGCATCCATATGCTATATGCAAGTGCATCGCATGTAATGCACGTACTCAAGCAGACTTGATACTTGCGCGCGATTTGGAATTTACTTCTACTGAAATAAATAAGTAGCTCAACTAGTTTAACTACTAAAGAAATAGCGAAATTGTGCTTAGGAGTAGTAAATAATGCTAATTTTACAAAAAAAAATACTAGAAGTTAGCTGCTAGATACATAAATCGGAGGAATCTTTTTTTTCAGTGTAATAGAGAATAACATGCACATAATTAATAATAGCCATTATAATGCCACCATAAACAGGCCTGGCACTAGGTACAATTACAATTATACACCGAAGCAGTAGTTTCTATTAGGTACTTTTATTTTTGAGTTACCATGTATAAATCCAGTCATGATGGATATCAAACTGGTCATAAATGCAAACAAATCAATCCACTTATTGGTCCGGCATGTACATATTATAAATTACGCCGCTCATGCTTGCGTCGCGCACTCGCATATCTGTCGGAAAGTGACGGAACGGATCATTATACGCTCACAGCATCTCTAACATAACCGTGATACACGAAAAATATTGCCCCTCTTTTCCTTGCTGCTACTGATGATGCTTTCAAACAAAAATAGGTAGATTTTGGTTGCTAAATATACGACATGCAAGCTGAAAGCCATTGTTTTTAGCAGCTCTAATTCACTCCCATAAACAGTCACGCAAAGAAAGATGGGGAATTCGATGCCTAACATTAAATTGCGTACCCACTTACTCGTACATTACTACTTAAGATCAGTAATCAAATCATAAGTCTTCCGGTTACGAAGTTGTTCATATTCATGCTAATTGGCAATTAAAAAAAGTTCATTTTGGAATCTTGTTCGAACTAAAAACGTGCTCAATGAGTGCATGCTATCGAAAGACAACGAGGCTGATCATTGGCAGCACAACAGTAGGTAAGTTAAATAAGTATGATGAATTTCTGATGATAATATTTCCGTGCCGTTCTCATGGTAATATAAGTCGATCCCAAGCGAAGATCACTATGGTTTGAAAAAGCTATAAGAAAGTCAACATAGTTTTTATTTCGTCAATGATACTTAACTATTACGGTAAAAATATTTGTATACGCGTAATTCTCCAAAAAAATTAACATTAATATTTGTATATATTTTACGTTAACACCAAATATGGCTCATTTGCACTACAGCAGCAGAAAGGACCAAATCCTATTCAATTGCATTTTCAAATATTATAGGCACAGCCTGATTTGAGTAGTTTTTATTAACTCGTGCAGTTGATGTTGGATATAGTTTTTGCTGATTTGGAACAGATTATGGAGTTTAAGATGAGGAGAGCCTGTGTTTCTGAAGTTATATCCAATAGTAGCACGGTAAAGGGTAAAGTTTTTTTTTATACAAGACTGCCCGGCGATTGATCTCGGTATCACCTTGGTAAATGGCTACGAAGTCGAAGATGTAGCTCGCTGATTCAGAAATACCCTAGTCACTCTTGCCTTGAAGAGACCCAAATTATAATTTTCAAGAAAATATATACGATATGGGAGCGAGTTCCATTCCTTAGCGGTTCGCACTAGAAATTGTGAAGCAAATCGCTGTGGAGGTGATCTGTGTGCGAATATAAGTGGGAAACTGACACCATAAGGATGAGATCGCTCCCCTTGTCTGGATGTCCGATGGTGTAACGGGGATGGCGGGTCTAAATCGTGCAATTCCTGCGCACACCCTCCAAAATATATATACCTACTCCAAAATATAAAAAAAAAACTGAGAAGCTGGCAACTTTGCGGAAACTGGAAGATGCCCCCAGCCGGCAAAAGCATCACTAATGAGTCTTAGGGCTCGATGATCTACTGAATTTAAACAAGGTAACTGGTACAGTCAACAGCAAAAGTAGCTAAGAATAATATCACACTCACTTTGATCTGTATAACCCTTATTCTTAAGTCAATAGAATCTGTGTGCATACCATTTTGAGCACCTTGCCTGCGTATTCACGTCTGCTGCTGACTAAAGATAAATCTTAAATAAAAACGAAACCATCGAAAAAAAGTACCTACGCTACGTCCCTCCGAAAAAAACTAAGAGAGTAAATTGTGTCAAACCAGCATTAGTGAACTAACTAGCTTTTCTTTATTAAAATGACGGACTTTATCACTTACATTACTTTGACTTAATTTAATATTTATTTCGAAATACAATTGTTATTGTTAATGTTCATCGATTTTTTTTGAATGTGGATAAACTAACACCAAACTTTTTTATTGCCTTAGAGATACAAAGATCAACACGCAAAGATTAATTAAATTACGTTCATACGTGGGCCACACCAGGACTCGAACTGGGTACCTTTAGAGTAGGTACTGGTCCAACGTCTTCATCTTTCGACTAGAGACGTACTATAGGTAAGTACATAATAGACTTTTAATTTCCCCATCCATTTTGATCCGTTTGACATAATTAGTTTTTAGAGTTTAGGACCAACTACATATGAATTAGTACAGTCAGCAAAAACATTTTAAAACACATATTGTGCCAAAACTTGTTCAATTTTTAATCCTAGAATTTAATTTAATCGATAGTCCAATTAAAAAAAAGTAAATTTGATAATAGTAACTACTAAGCCTGTTCGCAAGTGTCAAAACGTCATTGGGAATGAGAGCACGCAGTCACGTCCTCAATGTCACCCCGCCGGGTTCAAGCGCCGGGCCGGCGAGGAACACACCTCATGCTAATTTCGAATTATAAAAGTAATATGCTTAAAACGTTATAAGCCAGGAATGGTCAAGTCGAAATGAGAGCTCAGGATTCAGGACAGGCTTGCAGTCAGAGAACCCTTATGGGTTCACCATGTCAGTATCTGTAATAATTTTAAGTCCGAAATGAAATAGTTAAGACGAAATGTGTCTCTGTAGTCAGTTTAGGAGCCCTAATAGCTTCGTCAAGCCTGCCTAATCTGTTTGTATCCGACACCTATTATTTTTTAAAGTCAGAGGTGGAATAGTTACGTCAAAATTAGAGCTCGTATTTGTCAAGATTCTGAAGTTATACTATATCCGGATAGGTATAACTAAATGTAAACAGACCTTAGCTGTCAAAGTTGACATATTCAGGTGTACTCAACATTATCAATTGTTGAATTTTAATTCTTACCTGGTACGGGTTCGTTTATTTTCAGCAGAAAAACAAAAACTAACACAACAATAACAACTAATTGATAACACTAATAATGAACAGAACAAATGAAATAACAACATGATCAATAAAAAAACAAACTAACAAGAAAACTTATACAAGCGAAAATCCCGACTAGTATAGTATGCGAAAACGAATACACGAGAAGTGTCAAGGGTCATGTTATTTGGAAAAAAAGGTTGCAGATTCCTAGGTTCTTAGGTTCTATATTGTGCACAGATTGTAAAATGGCATATTGAAATTATTATTAAATTAATGTACTTAGGCAATAATTTCATAGTCTTGATTGGGTATCGTATGGTTTATTCTATAACCTGATATATTATAGGAAAATATATATTCTATTTTTTATTAAAGTAATATTATTATATACAAAATTTACCAACCAATATTAGCTTAATAAAGCACCTAATTTATGGTTTGTTTACATTTACTTAAATACCTATCCGGATAGAGTAAGTTAAGACAAATATAATTTATGTGTGTGACACTTATAATGTTGAGGACTTTCAAATATACAAAGTTGATTATTTAGATCTTAAATGAGAATGGGTTATGGATATGTGAACGGCTTTGTAGAATTCGCTTGAACAAATTGGCTTTGTGTCCTTATAGATAGTGGTGATAAGAACCCAATATTTTCAGCGATTATTGGATACCTAGTACGAATTAAAAACAATTACTGACGATTTTTCACAATTTTATGGTGACAAATATTGATCTGAATAATGGTAAAGTGAACATTTAATTAGAAACGTTGAATTTAGCCTACGATGTGTGACTTGTAGTAGTAGTCATAAGTATAGTCAATAGTCATGGTCATGGGTAACCGAGTGTCCGAGAGGTCTTTATTGTGGTTTCGCATCCGCGTCGCATGGGAGCATCTCTTAAACGCACTCTAACGGTGTCCAGTGTTAAAGAACTTTATGATTAGTCATCTTTGATCGGCCATTCCTCTCTGCATTACGAAATAAACCAGTGTGAGATGATCCCAAGCGTATTGTATGTTTAGTTTGGGCAAGTGGTCTGTGGAATAAATTTATCCAGTTTGCGGCCCACACTGTATTGCGGCATCACCGGACATACCCACTATTACGAAATTGACCACCCATAGAACCTTGATCATGAAAATGAGAGAAAGCATAGATGAACCGGTCGCATTTTATGCATTTGTACTCGTAGGTATTATTGTAATTGTTATTATAGGAGAAAGCCCTGCGTGCAATGGTCTAAATCTGGTTTTGATAAGCCCACGCATTCCGAGGTTTAAATGCGGCACTGATCTTCGGCAACCAAAAACTTAAAGATATAATAATCGACAACATTTGCTTTCAAATCACAGGCATTTAAACAGGCTTTTACACTATTGGAACGAAAACTACTCAAAACGATAATTTATATATTACGAGTAACTCTATGATCTAACATAGTCTGGCTAATGAATTATTACGTGAAGTTTTGGCGGGAAATTTAAAAAATCTGTGGCTGGTCACACTTTGTGTAGTAGGAATTTGAAGACGCGCGTCTCCAAGCGCTGGATATGAAACGTCAAGAGCGTAAGGCGCGACCGAAGCCTTTTCTTATGTCTACACTTACAATGTCCGTGGTGAGCTCCACTGCCCGAGCTGTGACCGGATTTTCACCAACAAGCTGGGTTTTGCGAGTCATATCCGCGCCCATCGTCGTAGGAGTCCTACGAGTCCTACAACTTGAAGTCGCTGTCATCGGACCCGATGAAGAGGACATCATCATCATCAGTAGGAATTATAGTTTTGATACTAGAAAATATTTTTGATTTTCTATGCACACGTAAGGCACCCAAGGAAATAAGTTAAATACAAATATGTTGATGTGTCTCATAGTCAGCTCGCATAATTTCTACCACTATGTACGGTACAGTCAACGACAATCACATATGTTTATACACTTTCTCACCATGTACCTACAAGGCGAACAATTAAATGTATTGGAAATAAGACCTCTCTATAAAACCATATATTAATCCATCACCAAAAAAAAAATACATAAGTAATATGCCAAATTCCAACTCAATCGGAATGTTAGAACTACATAGTACATAAAGTATCAAAATTATTTATAGAGGTCCGACTAAATTGTTTAAATCATAGACAATTGGTGATACTACAAGGAAATATCTGTCAACATTATTTGGCTAGCCAGACTCTATGCGTCTTGATATTTTATTATTTTTAAGTTCTTAAACAAGACAGTACGTCAAGTCAAGTAAGTTTTAGGTAATACTATTTACGTATTTGCACCTTTCATAAAGATATTTAATTAAACATACCATAACTATACAATTTATCTACTTTGCCCGAAGATTGACTCGTAGAGAATGCTTCATGACAAATACTCGGAATTCAAGACTATCAGATTTTTCGCGAAAACCCTGGAGAATATTTTCAATATCCAACGACATCCTTTCCATACATTTCTATTACCTCTTTATATTATGTCTCGTCTCGCTATAAACCAATTAGTAATATTAGCCATGCGTCTATAATATCGGTTCAAATACCTGCTTATCTTATGCATATAAAGATGCTTTAGATAAAAATGTGTAACAACTTGAGAATTTGCTTAATACGATAAGTAATACTGTTTCAATTTATACTGCAACAAGGTAATAACAGTCCAGATTTGGAACTGTATAAGTACGTAACTAGTTACAGGAACCCAACCATACGACATGCAATCATCTCAAACATAATGCACTTATTGCAAAAAATTCGTACTTTCGTCCTCTCCCAACCAGTTACTGGGTGCATTGCCCCTGGTAAATTACTACCGAATTTTAAATTGATTCCTTATCCCTTTCATACGCATGCTTTACTGCCGTAAGTAGACAAAGAAAGCGATATTGTTTAGGCGCAAGCGGATAACTTTTATATTGATGTCCCAATAGCTGGGACCTTAAGGCAGGTTATGAGTAAGACCACACAAGGGAATGGTGATGTAGGTTTAGAGACGTGCCAATATTGTTATTTGTTTATCCAATTCTAATGCTGATCTAAATTAACATTTTTCATTTGTGATTGACAAACAACGCATGCAGCCTAAATGAGTGCAACTTGAAAGGCGATATTTCGAGAAGGAGCTCCAAATTCATCCTTCACGGCGATGTAAACAGGTATAAGTACAACCAGCGAGAAGAAATGGTATTTCGGAAAAATTGAGATGATTAGGGTAAGTAAGTATTATACATGCACTGAAATCGGCATAGATGTGCATATAATATTTAAGAAATTCATTAGATACTTAACTCATGGATTTCGTTATCAGATCTTCATCAAAATGTTACGGAACGCCTTCACATGAACAAACAAATAAAATTTGCCAAATCGGTTTATAAATGACGAAGTTATGAAGTAACAGGCATTAAAAAAACCTTCTGAATTAAGACCTTCATCGCTATTGTAGTGGGTTCAAAATAACAAACTTCTTGAAAAAAAAAAACCAATCTAGTGCGAGTCGGACTTGCGCACCGAGGGTTCCGTACGAACTGCGAAAAGCACTGAATATTGAGATATGATGAGAGAATATAAAGATACGGCTGTTTATGTCGCAAAAAATAGTATTCTATGCAACCGTTGTATAAGAGGGGGCAAAAAACGCGAGTGGCATGGGTTACGATGTGAGCGTAGCGAACATCGTAAGAAAGATGCCACGAGCGTTTTTTGACCTACTTATACAACGTTGCATACAATACTTTTTCTACGACTCTACATTTCATAAATAAAATGCAAATAAACAACAAAGAAAATAATTACATGCTCGAAATCAACAAAATTAAAAAAAAAATAGTCTCTGATAAACTTTTTTTTATTGACGTCCATCTGTCAAAAAATTGAACTTATACATAAAGGTATACCTACGTTCACTATACTAAAGAAACATCCATGCACTGAAGATAAAACTTTTTTTTTAAGTTGGCAGCAATGCCTTAGTACAGTAAGTTTTTTTTAAATTGCAAATTGTGTGAATGCAGTTGTTTATCTTGTAATCTGTGGTATTAAGTGATGCTTTTTTGGCGACATTATAACATCGTTTAGCAGTGTTTTTTTGGGCAGTAGAGTATAGACTTTTACAGACTTTCATAATTTATGTCTTTATACTTGAGTTAGTAACTATATAAATGAAAGAAAAAGTACTGGAGTTGAAAAACGTATATTTCGACACTCTCAAGGAAACCATTTATAGGGTATTTTCCGTTGACCTAGAGACTTGGCAAAAGATTTCGTACCTATCTCAAAAGGAAAAAACGGGACCCTTATAGGATCATTTTGTCGTGCGTCCGTCCTTCCGTCTGTCTGTCAAGACCCTTTATCTCGGGAACGCGTGGAGATCATGCAGTTGAAATTAACCATATACCTACGCAAGTCCCTAGAAGCTGTGAATAAAACAATCATACTTACGGCCGTTTATTATTAATATTATGAGCCTATTATGTCCCACTGCTGGGCACAGGCCTCCCCCTCTTCTTACATCTGTCGCGGTTTTGAGCTGTATCTGGTCAGTCGTTCGAAAATGAGTCCAAGTCATCCCGCCATCGCCTACGGGGTCTGCCACGTCTCCGTTTCGAGTTGTGGGGCTCCCACTCTGTGGTTTGTTTGGCCCACAATTCGTCGGGCATTCGACAGACGTGACCAGCCCAGTCCCACTTCAACTTGGCCGCCTTCCAAGCTACATCAACTATCCTGGTTTGTGAGCGCAGCGTGGTGTTACGGCCGTTTATGCCGCAAAAAACGTATATTTGACCGTTGACCTAGCTAGAACAAATATGAACTTTGGTAAGTAATACCGTCTTATACTTACTACAAGTATAAGTAAAATTCAGATACCTATACACTTGTAAATTAAATCATAAAAATATGGTATTTTATTACGTAAAACAGTTTTCCCCTGGTAAAATTAAGTTTGTCGCTCAGTTTATCTTTTCGTTAGATGGGGAATGCACAAATAAAGCCAAGAAATAAGATTGTCTAGTAGTAATATCGTACTGGCAACTGTATGAGTTATAATATTTTCCTCAAGTGACCTTCTTAGACAGACAATGGCTTTGTGGGGTCATGTTTATAACATACTCGCAATAGCATAGAAAATTACAACTATACCGGCACAGAAAAGAATGGCAATTTACTAGCATCGTTTTTGTAATTTACTCGCAGTTTAATTTTGAATCATTCACCACAGTCGTGGTTATAGAAACGTGGGGTGATGTTGGTCCTTACATTTGTTACCTGTTTGTTTTGGCTGTCCATGGTGTGCATTGCGTAGCAATCTTCGCAAACATTACATCTCAATAGGGCATCAATAGGGTCGATTAGCAACATGCGGCTAATCATGCTCCATGTTTCGGCAACACCATACCTATACGATGTCGTATTTTTTAATTTTTTAAGTAGGTAGGTTAGACGTTGTCTATCAAAACTTAAGATACAGTAAATATATATATATATATATATATATTATATACACTACTAAGTAGTTTCCCATAAAATATACTGTAATCTAGCTAGAACGACACGTATGTACGTGATATATATAAGGTAATATGAACAACTTCAGTTGTTGTGGGGCTTTTTTTTATTAATTAAGTGTTTCGAATTATTGCCACTAAAAGATTTTTCTGTTCCAATTTCCAATGTTTAATAGAAATTGTTTGATTCATGCAAACCCCATCTATCTTTCAACACATGTACTTCAATATGCACTTCTTCGCTTGCTCGGTAACAGAGCGAGGGACGCAACGTTGAGCTGCATCACCAAAGTTTGATACGTATGCGGTAGATGGCAGTGTTTATACAAATGACGATTTCATCAAGTTGGTTACTTTTTATTTTTAACCGACTTCAAAAATGGAGGAGAATATCAATATAATGAAATCAGTTAACTGTTGGTGTGCGTGAGGATTGAGTGAGCACTTTCTGAACAAAAATGCTGTTCATTTAGTAAAAGTTCTAAAACAATTGTAAAACTAATCTATGATTTTGTAAAAAGATAAATCAAAATTACACATTCATTAACGTGTGCTCACTCTGTTCTCACAAGCTACCAACGAAATCTGTGAATGTCTTCATTTAACATATAATATGTAAGTAGTTATATACTATTTTTTACTATAATTTATTTTTAGTAAAACCTATGCTAACTTACCTTTATAATTTGTAGATCACCTAGTAACGTATTTAAGGTTTTACAAATAATTTCTTATGCTCACTCAATCCGCACACTTCAGAAAACCCGATTTCTGATGAAAAAACTGGAGATTTAAACGGCTATACAGTGTGTTACCGCCAAGTAGGCTTTTCTTAAAGTAAAGTAACATAGATCTTTAACGTATCCATGACCTTAATTGAATTAATTAACTTAAATTCAGGCTTTATTAACTTTCTAACAAAATTTAATTGCCAGTAATGTACAGTAAAGTAAATTGACAAGTGAGTGTTAAATGACAGCGTGATATGAGTAACGACCATTACGCTGTAGGTACACCGTACACCCACTTCATTGAATGTGCGGATTTAAGAAATTTCATTGTGCAGTTAATTTACATAATTATGATTAGCAAATACATGCAAACAATTACTAATGGATCATATTATTATCAGTTTTAATAAATGCCCGCATGCCGGTAACAGGCTGTATATGTGTAGATTAGTTTTACAGTTGTTTTAGAACTTTTACTAAATAAAGAACATTTTTTTTCAGAAGGGTGCTCACTCAATCCTCACACACACTAACTGTTGTACATCTATATTGAATGACACCTCAAGTGAAATAAATGCATTGAGTATGTCGCATGTCCGTGTATCTAAAAATTTTAGGGCTAAGAACTTGGCGCCCATATAGATCTCAATTTTTTTGTCCGCGAAGTCAACAACGTTGCACGCGATATTGAACTTGGCTCTCACTTAACATTTTGTGTTTTTGATGGGATATCATTTCTTTTTGTACAGAAATTATTATGATGTGGAAATTACTTAATTAGTAATGACTCGTGTGTGTGTGTGTGTGTGTGTGTGTGTGTGTGTGTGTGAGAGAGAGAGTGTGTGCTATGCTAGTACATCTTTAAAACAAAGAAACAATTTTCCAAATCGGTTAATAAATGACGGACTTCTGAGGCAAGGAGCATAAATAATAATTATTATTATAATAAAAAAAAACACTGTTTTCGATTATTTTATGGGTACACACACAATTACCAAGCTGAAAGCCAAATTTCACCTTTCTAGGTCACCTGGAAGTGGGTTAGGTTTTGATTACTAGTCAGTCAGTTAGTCAGTCAGTCAGTGATAAAAATACCGGTTTTGGACTTTAATATCTCAATAACTATTTCACCTATATTTATGAAATTTGGGGTTCGAGTTGTTCTAAAGGATCTAAACATAAGCCAAATTTCATGTTTTTAGGTTAAATTAAATAGATTTGGAGTTATTGAGAGGTCAAAAGTGGCTCCAACCGGTTCGTGTAATATAACACACGGCTGCTGCTCGCCAGTTCCTGGGGTGAACTTGGCTGGACACGCTGCCGCGTGTCTAGGTAGTCACGTATACTACGTGGACGAAACCATAGCAAAGTCATATACCAGGGTACAAGCGTCACTATCTGACAATATATTAACGTTATATAACCTAATACACGTTAAACGTTTACATAAATAAACTTTGTTTATCTGCTTTTATAACATTATCAGAGTGGCAAAAGGCTTGACCCTTAGATTATAATGAATTAATGACTTAGGATTTTCCGCGTCTTTGCCCGCGCACCATTTGTATTTTATTTATTCTTCGGTAACCGTTATTATTCTAGTATAAATTAGTCTAGTATAAATTATTTGCGTAATATTAATATACGATCGGTTTACCTCAGTCCATAAATAAATGCTGCATAAATATTTATTTATCACGTTGATTGTTGCGTGTCAAGGACGAATTAACAAACATAGTTGTTGCATTTTATAATTACGAACTAAGATATTTTATCAAACGGTTGTGTGATAACAGTCTGTGTATCGTTTCAGTCGTGGCTTTGCAGTATCGTGTTCTTATCCTACAAGCATGTACGTATCAATTTATTTTAATAAAAAAATTTGCATTACATTTTTTTTTAATAGCCTATTTGAGTGTCCCACTGCTGGGCAAAGGCCTCTCTCTCCTCTTGATTTCCACGACTCCCGATCAGAAGCCTCCTCCGGCCAAACAAAAAGTGTTGATATTATTTCTTTGATAGTAAAATATTGTGTGAATAAAAAAAACATTATTAGCTCAATGGTCGTTGGCAACGTCGTATTTTTCTTATCGTAAGAGATCTGAACAATATTTTCTTAATGTTAACGAAAATCAACCAGGTGTTTACCTGGTCTTAATTCAATGAATGTATATCAACGTAGAGTCCAGTTACTTCTAACTTGAAGTCAGCCTTTTGAGTGTGAAAAATTCTCTTTTCACCTCACTCGCTCGGAAAACCTCCATTTATAGGGCGAAATCTGCGTGCAAAAGTCTATTTTATCTACTAGCGTGCAAAAGTCATTTGAATTTCGAACACGACGATTTTGATTCTCTGTGGTGCATGTAACTTTTTTATATTTAAGACGCCTTCAACGCGTGACTGATTTCATCAGTCGATAAATCATCGAATAACCTATCAACGCACGCTAATAAAGTGCGATCTGGTCAGGCCAGCTAAAATCATATGTATGTTTGAATACTTCTTTAAAAAAAAATACACCTACAATATCACGTCCAGAAACCTGGTTTGTGGTTACAGATTTTTGAGTTTTTATTTTTTCCACACTTTATTTTATGAATATGTTTATATAAATTAATAGTAAGTATTTCAGTTTCATATACATATTTTGACTAGTAAATATATTAAATACAACACAAATTTTTATATTTATTTGTTATAAAAGTTGGAACATAAGAGTGTAATTTCTGAACGCACCCGAGACAAAAATAAATAACTAAAAAGTTGTAATTTTTCACAATTCACGTACGTAAACAACGTAAATTTGTTCTGTGGAGAATACATACTGTTGTCTTACTTTATAGCAATATTGAAAACAAGAAAGTTAAGCCCAATTTGGAGTATTTATTCAATGTTAAAAGCCTGCATTAAAACGAAAAAGAATTTGTTATAAATATTTGGAGACGATAAGTAATTTACCGAAACTATTGGCGTTTTTAAAGAAGATAAAGCCGAAATAATCTTGTTCGGATCCCATCGTCCAATCAATAACTTCCAAAGCAAGTGTTATGGAAAATACTTCCGAGTGGCCAACTAATCCTTCCCAGAATGCCATTCTCCCACATTCACAACGAATGTGTCAAGTAGTTTCAAATACAAATATAATATAACAGTGCTTAAGAACTGAAAAACTCAACGATAAAATATACACGACGATAATACAAATTACGGCCATATTACTTTTAATTTTTACTATGCAGTGTGCTCCTCTCGTATTTATTTGGTTTGGATTTGAGTGTGTTATGTTATAAATTTGATGTGTTAAATAGAAGGCAAAATTAAATATGATTATTTTTATTTTTTCATTGTTTTTCTTGAATCTTGCATTTCCTCGCTGTAGGTGATAAGTTGTGTGTTCCACATGGCTGCAAAATTATTTAGCTTCTCGTGTCTTGAAAGCCTTGCTACGCTCAGGAATCTATCTTTGAACCATTTGCCTTAGATTCCTTCGCTCGCTCAGCTTTCAATTTCAACACTCGCGCCAAATAACAACTTTGCAGCCTTGCATAACAAATAACTATTCTCAAGCCAATCAGACTCCTGAAATTTAAGAGTATATCGACGCTTAGGAATCAATATTGTCTAAGTAACAAAAAAAAATCAGATAACAACCTCAAAAATCAGATAAAAAATCAGAGAAAAGATTTAATCATAAGCGCAACTGATGACATAAAAAAATAAATATTAAATTGGTTCGAAACTCGCGCTCTGTTTAGTTTCTCATTCTCACATAGTTCGCTCTAATTTAATTTTGTTATATATATCGTTTGGTACAGAAGAAGCTAGGGTTTGTGCATTTTAATCCTATCCTATTATTCAAATAGATGAGTATTATAGACTCTCAGAAAACTACCGTGATTCTCAGACATATTATACGTAAACGGTATTACTCACGTCGTAGAAGTCGAATAACGCTCGACATGTTTCGAATCGGTACACGATTCATCATCAGGAGAGACGATCAGCCGCGGCGGTGGCCGTGGCGGCGGTTGTTCGGCTTGTACGACGTGAGTAAACCCGTTTACGTATTTTAATATAGACTCTACCCGCTTTATAAATTACTTGACCAAAATATGTGTATGTAAAGCCTGACCAGAAATATATGAGGATGCGCCATATTGCGGAATTTCACTGAAACTAATTTCTTACACTAGTAATGATTTTATGATGGTTTGTCAACAATGTCAATGTCATTCGTGGTGGTTTTAAACGACAAATATATAAGAATATCCAAAGAAAATGCCGAAAAACATTCACAGTCGCGAACGTAAGATTATAAATAAAGTGTACACGTGTTTACCACACGAAAAACAGTCAGGAAAGAGTGCATTGCATTAAATGATGTTACGAGGTTAACATAGTGGAACTGACAGTTATTTAAACTAATGAAATTATAGTGGGTTGCGATTGGTTGCAATATTGTTGCCATATAAATCTTAAAAATAGCGCCCTCTTGACAATCCTCATATATTTCTGGTCAGGCTTTACATTGAAAACGTCTAAGTTATTGATGAAGCTTAGTTTAGTAAATATTTCGAATGAAAAGTGCGCGAAAATAATTATCGGTCTAGGTCATGACGTGAATGACAAACAAATGTATTCCTGTTTAGATAAGTAAATAACAATTTAGATAAAAGATTACATATGTGTACAAATGATTGATAAACTATTTGTGTGATAAGAGTGTTTAACAACTTAGGCCTTATCTATAATATTATAAAATTCAGAAATTGTATTGAAATTTGGTTTCCCATGGAGAATAAAAAAAAATCTTAACACTGCGATGTATTTGTATGCCGTACAGCGCCATCTGTTAGTTAAACGTTATTTGTCCTCTCATCACGCAGAAACGACTGGACGGATTTTAACGAATTTTGGATACAGGGATGGCTGGAAAAAATGGCTATAGAATGCTTTGTATCCGAGTACGCAAGGAAAAAATTATTTACGCGAACGAAGATGCGACTCTAGTACCTATTACATTACCCATATTGTACTTATATACACTAGTGTTACTACTATAAAACAACAATAAAGCGATTAAATCTAACTCTATCGGAATCGGATGTGACGATGCCGCATACAGCAGTGATATGATAATCTGATAATATCCTGTCCTTGACATTTAGCTCGTCGCCATATCAATAATGACAACTAGATGTACCAAGTATTCGTAATCATAGATCTCTCCTCGGCCACCCCTTACAATTAATTGCAAACCGAGTACTAACTTTATTTTCATTGGAAAGTTTCTGTGTATGTTTATTAAAAGACAGGATTCCGTTGTCCATGTTAAGCAAACTCTCAAAACAGCCCGAACTCTGCTGATTTGATCAAGTTCTTTACTCACTATATCTAGTTAGGCTAGGTAATATTAGTAAAACTCTGAATTCCACTTCTGGCAGATCATGATCGGCGCTTTGCAACGATTGGCCGACGTTGGCCACGTCAGACACAATGCATGATATAAATAAACACGGACTATGGTACGACAATGACACGATCTCATATTGTATTCCAGAATCATGCAGGCTATCGTGTACGACGCCAAGAAGAAGGAGGTGAAGTATGTGAGCAACCATCCCGTGCCCAAAATAACCCGGGACAATGAAGTCATCGTCAAAGTGGCCTACTCCGGGGTCTGCGGCACTGATCTTCACATCATGCAGGTACAGTTGTTTTCTATAATGTTATATATTATTTTAAATTGAATGTCTGTTTAGTCAGCTGCAAAATATGGTACGTTCAAAAATAATTATAGTGAATTTAAACGAAAAATGTATTTTTGAAACTCGCATGTTTGTACGTTTTTTATGTGTTTCCATGCGGAAGTGTCAACGCCATTACTTAAAAACTTTATATTTACTATTTTGAGTAGGACTTTCGTAGGACTGACAGACCCGGATTTAGAGGGCCAGAGCCCCTAGGCACTTGGCATTTGTTTATCTCAAAATGCTTTACAGCAAATTAAATGGTAGATAGTAGTATTTTAAGTGATAAAAAAGGAGTATGTAAGTATATGGTGCAAGACCTACTTCTGGGTTGGGGCCTCTAGGCCCGGGCCTTGTGGGCCTAAGGGTAAAAACGGCACTGAGGACTGATGAACCATTCTTGAAACTTGTTTACACCAATTCCTTGTGCCGATTGCAGGGCGAATTCCCCGCGCGACAGGATGCTCCCCTAACCCTCGGCCACGAGTTCAGCGGGGTGGTGCATGAAGTAGGAAGGGCATCCATTTTCAAGAAGGGACAGCGAGTGGTTGTCGATCCTAACAGGTTTGCTACAATTGCATATTTCCGAATGTGTATTTAAAAGCTTCTATAGAAGAACGCATAATGTGTGGATCAAAACAAGTATTGGGCTCAAAATGCCATGTCTTAGTACATTTACTTAGCAAATGTTCGAAGGATGTGATGTGAAGCATCAAGAGTGTATACGTGCTTTGTTATAAACTATCCATAACCACCAATAGTTCTGAAATTACATCTGTCTAAAGAAACAGTACCTAAGTACTTTAATTAACTATTCTTCACAAGACTCTTTAGCGATAAAACCGCCTACTGCAACCCTTATTGAATTTTACATGTAATCTGTGTTTGTTTGTGTTCACGTCCCGTTGAGGTGAACTTCACAACAAATATTCTATTCTATTCTATTCCAAGGACGCTTGCCATTTTGGCCTTCAATGCGGTCGAGACTAGAACCTGTCCGATTTTACTCAAATCCGATGCTCATTCTACGAGCTCATAGACTGCACAAAAACGTTACCTAAGTATATCTTTTAAATCAAAGTACATACATACCCAGAAATAGATAGGCATGCGAGTCGCAAACTTGAGAACGGTTTTCATAATGTTTCGTATCCCTTAGTGCCGAATGAAACCAAGATGGAACCAAGATGGAACCAAGATGTTTTTATTTCAGCCAGTGCCTTCTCTGCGAGCACTGTCGTAAAGGGCGGTACCACTACTGCTCCGCAAAGAAGAATATCGGTGTGTTTGTGGACGGCGGCTGGGCCCAGTACATGGTGGTCCAGCAAGACTCCGTCTTCCCTATCCCCGACGACGTCACTTTAGAACAAGGTCAATAGTTTATGGCAAATGCAAAACTTTACTAATCGGCAATGGTCTAAGTTCAATTATAAAAGCCAATCACGTGCGTGTCGGAGTCGCGCACCGAAGGTTTCGTACAAACTATGAAAGCACTGTACCTAAGTATATTTCTCTAACAAAACGATAATCGGTACCTACTGAGGAACAAACATAACTTTGCCGTTGGACAACTGTTGTTCCCATACATCGACATAGTTAGTATCTACTTTATCAACTGTAAATAGGTTTGTAATCATGTAGCTACCAACTTACGGGTTTTGATAATTTTTATTTACTTGTAATATATATTGTATTGTGATGTCGCTTCTTGCCAAATTTCATGTTTCTGTATAATTTTGCTGCCGCTACTGTAACCATCTCGCTATAAACATGTTCACACAAAATGTATCTGTAAGATTTCGTATGTTTTCTAGCGTCTCTGTGTGAACCGTACTCCTGCGTGGCGCACGGGTTCGACCGCGTCTCTCCCATATCGGTGGCCGACAACGTGTTAGTGTTGGGCGCGGGTATCATTGGTGAGTTTCAGATACAAGCTTATTTAAAATTAGTATTGAAAATTAACCAAATTGTTTGCAGGGATGAGCGGTTGTTTCTTACTATAGCTGATATAGCCCAAATGGGATTTTACAATCCACGCCATATTGCGGATTTTTAGTGGTACTAATTCATTTTACTAACAATGACACATTTTGGTAACTGACGATGACGTTGAAAATCGGTGAATGTCACTGATGTAAACAAAGAGGAAACAGAATTAAATATTCCGCAAATTTCAAGTATTTTTTCCATAATAAAGCCAAAGCTATCCACAGCGATGAAAGTCAAGTTTTTTTCAATAGGATTTAGTACATATTTATATAGCAAGAAGAACGAAGGATTGAGCAATGAGCACGGAATGCTGCTTAATCGTTCGTAAACAATGTTTTGAATATGGCTAACGACAAATCCTTGACAAATTGCTATTGACATTTAATAAGGCAAATATATGACGTTATGCACATTATTGCCACATGAAGGTTGTTTGGAGCGCCACTTTCCCTGGGCCGGACCAACGTTTGTTAGGCTATAACAAGAACATATCGATACTATTCCTTGCTATGGTGAAAAATAGAAATAATGGCATGTATATATTCTTCTGCTTAAGGTAACCTGTGGCTGACCACGCTGCATCTCCACGGACATAGGAACGTGACAGTTTCAGAAATGAACAAAGCCAGGCTGGAGATTGTCAAGAATATGGGTGAGTACATATTTATCAGATTGTTTCCGCCATTATTGTTTTTAGCTTACAGAGTCGGATTGAGCCAGAAGGGCCCAGGCGGTTCAGCTGAGCGGGTACCGGAGATTGGATAATGGTGGATGGGATATTACCTGCATTGAGAGGTTACCCCAGCAAGCAAGTTCTGTGGGGAGGCGCGTGAGCTAAGGTTCGGCTAGCTAGTGCCAGCCTGATTATGTGGCCAATCCGATGGTCAATCCACATTACTTTGGGAATTACCGAAGTGTACTCGCACAATACGCAGTACTCGCAGATCAAATAAAGAGTGAGTGACATTCTGAAAATCCTCGTTAAATTGCAGTTAGCGTGTACCTGATTATAATTGATCCGTCCTCGTACCGTACATCCGGTATAATATACGTGAAGTTGTGGTGTTCTAGATCAGAAGTCAAAATATAATAGTAAAAAACTGAAGCTAAGAGCATTCATGATAACTATACTATTCGCAATACCAAGTGGCGAGTCAGGTCATAAATCGTCGGAATCATGCTATCTCTTTCGCACCTGCACTGTCTTATGAAGCGGGCCGTGCAACAATAGTGCAGGCAGCGCTAGGCATAAAAAGGGAATGTCGAGGAAATAAACAGCGTGGTATTTTTTTTATTGAAATATTAAATAAGTATATTGAATTATTAACATAAAATATTAAATCATCATATTCATAATTAGAGATGAGAGTACGTTTCCCGATTTGTATAGGAAATAATCTCGAGTCGAGAACGTTCTTTCCCCATACAAATCGGTAAACGTTCTTGAGAACGGCACATCTCTATTTATAATACTAATGTATATAATTAAAATAAATAGTATAACAAAAAAATTACTAAACAAGGAAAATGTTAGCTATTCATGTTCGTCTTCAGTGTCACTGTCGTCTTGTAGATTAATCAAATACAAGACAATTTATTGTGTCATTATCATTAAATAACTACTTATGCACCTAAAACAAATTAAATAATTATATAAGATTTCATTTAAAATAATAATAATTATATCGACGTTTACATGATACGTTATCGACATGTTACCACCCCTACGGTAACTGACGTTTATTGCCTGATTTGCCACTTAGTTTTGCGGATAGTATAATAACTAATTACGTGTCTAAAAATCTTATAGTGTAGTAGGTAGCGCTTGCGCAGTACAGAAACGTATTTTGTGAATACTATACCAGCAGCAACTTTTTAGTATGTATCAAAGTGCTTAACTTTACTGGTATTTGTGAAGGTTAATTGAAATTATTGTCGTCTAGTTACCACAACATAAGCGTACCTATTAGATTATTCAAAGGATCAGCGTCTATGACGTCTCTTAACTACTTACATATAAGTATACAGTTTTTGTATACTTAGAAACCGTGAGATGTACAAAAATATACTGGTAGAGTGAACCGTTTCATCGACTTCACTATATGTCCGTTTAGTATGATTATGTTTTCTAGATTTGGGATACAGACTTGTCACTCCTGATGTGCTGGAGAAGGAAAAACCAGAGTTTGATGTCATCATCGATTGTACCGGTAAATATACTAAAAATATATTTTCTGTATTTTATTTAAGATCACCAAGCATTTCAAGCTTCGAATGCATCTGAGGTTAAGTGACAATAATGCCTTAGATGGAAGATATATTTGTCTATAAAATGCCTATTCACTTTCGACTTGAAAAGATCCAAGTTACATTAGTTACGATTATTATAGTTTGTTACATTTTATTTCACAAATATATTGTCATAAATATTCCTAGCTAACCTAGGATAGAGGCGGCCATCACGATGGAAACATTGTTTTGCAGGATCACCGAAAGTGCTCGAGATCAGTTTCAGTTACCTGAAGTCCGGTGGCAAGTACGTGGTCTTCGGGTGCTCTCCTCAAGGACAGAAAGCCAGGTAGGTACTTAAATTCCATATTCTAACACGACGAATTAATAGTTTCTTTATCAAAATACTATCCTATGTTTTTGACCGAGCAAGCTAAGCGTCTCTGTAGTTTGGCCAAAAATTCTTTCGTATGTCCGGATTTTTGGATGTGTGGGTGCAAGAATTTTTAAATGCAGTTTACATACATTTGACGGCGAAAATCGGTGAACATACGTACAAAAAAAAATATGCAGATGAACATACAAGCTCCTTGTTTTTCGAAGTCAATTAAAAAATAATACATTATCGTATGTATTCCCTATACGTACTTCCACTCCCCTTTCCTCTTCTTTAAGAGGAAATACTCTTCTTAAATAGGCTGCTTATTTTTGCATACAAATAGAGGTTTCGTTCTCGTCTGTTTCCTTCTAAACCTAACCAATCTTCACGAAATTTTAGGAACTGAATGGAAATTTTCTATTTCATTGAAGATTACTTAATTGTTATGTTTCAGTATCACTCCCTTCGACATATTCGACAAGGAGATCACGGTGATCGGCGTGAAAGTAAATCCTTTCTCATTCCCCACCTCTATTGGCTGGCTCAAGTCTATGGGACAAAGGTAATTTTATTTTAGTATGTACCTATTCCTGTGGTACATTTTAAGTCTACTATAAATGATTTCATCCTATAAACTAAAGCTAAAAATTAAATATAGAACATAACAGGCCCAACAGCTGCTGCGAGGCGCGGATTTAAGTAGAGCATACCATACCGTCAAATTTTGTCATCGATTTCTGCGATTGTCACCCAGGAATATTCTTGGGTGACAATCGCATACACGCTATTATACAGCGGAGGAGATTGTCACACATTTATATAAAACAATTAAAACGGATTACGGGATTATATTGCGTGTACGTTTCAATAACTTTACAGTTACCGTCAGTTACCCATGTCAAAGGTTGACTGTGAAAAACATATTTTTCCCCTGTCAAAGTTACATTTGTGCAAAGTACCCATTTCAAAAATATGAATTACATACCACATGGGCCAAATGTGGGGAAATATCTTTTGTTCTTTGGCAAGGGTTGGAGTACTATCAAACTTAATGGAATGTTTGGGTTCGTCCACGATATGCACGCAGATTGCAATACCCGAATGTAAGCGACATAATCCGTTTAAATCGTTTTATTTAAACAATAATGTCTAAAGAATTTTCATATTGTTACTTGTTCTTGCGATTAGATTACGGAGTAGGTAGGCTTAGATATCAATATCTACAGATATGTACCAGGTTGTAAACTAGGAAACTACTTGAGAATGTTTACAAAATTTTTAAACGTCTCACACTTATTTACGATCTACGGCAAGTTTTTGAAGAACCTTGCTTCTTTTTAAAATGTGTAATTTAATTTAAAGAATTTACCGTAAGTAACAGTCACCTGAGCTTAATGTAACACTATATAAAGTGTTCTCTTTTTTATATTAATTGTGCTAAACTATGCAGTAAGGGTATGGGTTGTGATAAAATGTATCGATTCTATGATATCATCAAAAGACGCATTTGCTTCCAATAGAGGGAATTACCTCAAATGGCATTAAATTGAAAGTTCTATTATTTTGCAGATACCTCGACTACAAGAAGCTTGGTGTCAAGATTTATTCACTAGAGCAGTATAAAGATGCCATCGCCGATTTAAAGTCGGGATCCATTTCCAAGGCTATGTTTAAGATTGAATAATATTGTATCCATTAGAATCTGTAAACTTTTACACGTAACTGGCGTTTTTTTTCTTCATCTGCTATTTTTCAATTATGTATAGTATACACAAAGACATAGTAACACCATTAGACATGGTAAAATGTTTAACCGAATTTCATTACAGTTCCTAAACATAAGCCTATTTCATGAGAAAAACAGGCCCAAGAAATTCTGCATGAAAGTCAACGGCATCATACCGTAATCCTAAATAATGAAATTCAAAACTCGGAAGACTCTTACAACAAACGGAATATACATGGAAACGTCATTCGAATAAGCATTACGCGGCCACACTCACACACCGACTAAGGAATATCAGAAAATATACAAAAAACCTTTTCATAAGAATAAGCAGGACGGAGTACGGATCTTATTTTTCTCGCGGACGTTTCAGTCGCTCTCGGGCGGAGGGGGCGCTGGGCTCCAGGAGTGGGGGGCCCCACCACCCCCTGCAATAATACTGCGTCACTATTTTGCGCCATTACCTACACTCGCTTCCTATTCTATAAGTAGTCAACTTTAGGATGTAACTTGAGAAGGTTTAGGTATAAAATATTACATATTATAATTTCAGAGATTGATTGTCAATTTTAGTGAGGGTGAAGTTGGGAGGCACTGAACATTGATGAAATAATGTATTTAGATACCTACAATGTATTATCTTAGAAAGTCCCTATTTTTAATAAATCCATTATTATTATTATTTTTTGCGCTAACGCAACAATTTGCTCATTTGAAGATATCACCAGTCTGATGTGGAATCTGTATTCAAAATCCATTTAATGCATGCGTTTCATTTTTGACGGAGACACTGAATAGTACCTACATTACTGCAGAGGCCGGAAAAATGAAGTTCGTGGTTGAGTACAATTTTGTACTACATTAATGGGATCATTTCCAAGCTAGTTGGAGTAAAGGAGTATTTATTTACATATATTATGAGCGTTTCAAGCGCTGGATTTTCGCCGTTACATTGTCGTAAGAGTACTTGGATTACGATAGTAGTTAGACCATATTTTTTGGGTTATCATGTAAACGATCGTGACTTCTACCGAATACACTTCATATGTCTTTCTATTCTCGTGGGACACAGTAGGTCAGAGCGGTTGTAACACCCGCAATGCCCAGTGACGCTGATGACATAATGATTTCTCTAGAATTGACTCAATGAACTGCCGTCAATCACACGTGACTTGATTACGACGACAAGACCAATAGTATTCTAAGTGCAGTTTGTGATGTCCTGAGGTCTAATTACGTAACACGCTTTGACGTCTGCTTTGGTTTCAAATAGCGTCCTGACCTCAGACGTCGTTACGGAAT
Source organism: Apotomis turbidana (assembly GCA_905147355.2). Lineage (NCBI taxonomy): Eukaryota > Metazoa > Arthropoda > Insecta > Lepidoptera > Tortricidae > Apotomis > Apotomis turbidana. The sequence goes on from LR990281.1 coordinate 13,263,967, forward strand.
TTGCCTTCTTATTTAACAACTGTAATCAATTAAAAGAGTTTACTGCGTTTAATTTTCTTGAAAACTTTATGTTAATAAAGCCTTAAACATCCAAAACCAAATGTTCGATTTCAAAACCGATAAGGACTTTCAAAAAAACTATTTCACCTACTTATCTTTTTTGAAAAATATTTTTGACAGTTACATACAGTAGATTTTTTTATGATCCTATTTATCTAGACACGTGGCTGCGTGTCCAGCCAAGTTCATCCCAGGAACTAGCGAGCACCAGCCGTATGTTATATTACACGAACCGCTTGGAGCCACTTTTGACCCATCAATAACTCAAAATCTATTTAACATAAAAACATGAAATTTGGCTAATGTATTAAGATCCTTTAGAACAACTAGATTATCAAATTTCATAAATATAGGTGAAATAGTTATTGAGATATTAAAGTAAAAAAAACGGCATTTTTACCACTGACTGACTGACTTACCTACTTAGTGACTAGTAATCAAAAACCTAACCCACTTCCAAGTGACCTAGAAAGGTAAAATTTGGCATTCAGCTTGGTAATTGTGTCTGTACACATAAAAATATCGAAAACAGTGTTATTTTTAAATTATTATTATTATTTATGTGGGATATCGACAAAGAAGGGAAACACAGATTGCCACTTTTAAGTATTTTATTTAAATTAATCGTAACAACACACACAACACAGGTTCGTGGTTAACCGCCATTCTGTGCTGTGTGTGTTGTTACGATTAATATCCAACACGTACTACCCGATTTGGTAAATTCTTTGTTTGTTTAAAAGATGTACTAGAATAGCACACACACAAGTAGTTAACAATTAATAATTAAGTAATTTACACATCATAATAATTTCTGTACAAAAAGTAATGATATCCCATCAAAAACACAAATGTTAAATGAGAGCCAAGTTCAATATCGTGTGCTACTTGTCGACTTCACCGACAAAAGAATTGAGATCTATATGGGCGCCAAGTTCTTTGCCCTAAAATTTTTAAATACAAGGACATGCGACATACTCAATGCATTTATTTTAATTGGGGTGTAATTCAATATCAAGATTTGACTTGGCTAGTTTTCATAAACTAACTCAATTTTATAAAAGTAATATAGTATTATTATCAAGCTAACAGGACGTACACTAACTTGCGCACTTACCTTTACGAAAATAGGTTAATGATTAGCTAAATATAATATAAATTTATATGTAAACACGAAATTTATACGAAAATGTCTTGATATTGAATTACACCCCAAGTAAAATAAATGCATTGACTATGTCGTATGTCCTTGTATCTAAAAATTTTAGGGCAATTAACTTGGCGCCCATATAGATCTCAATTATTTTGTCGGCGAAGTCGACAACGTAGCACGCGATATTGAACTTGGCTCTCATTTAACATTTGTGTTTTTGATGGGATCTTAATTATACACTTCATTATTATTGTAATAGTTTAGCAAACGCATCTATCCTGTCATTACTCGAAGTCGAAAGCCGTCAATTCACTATTTGGCACCGCCGTATATTGTCATACTTCGACCACATTGCGAGACTCGGATATAACAACCTGGAGAAACTGGTTATAGTCGGAAACGTAGAATGATGAAAACCGCCGGACGGGAGGCATTACCCCGGAAGTCCTGTACACTCTTGGTGGCGCACAGTTGAGAGCGAGGTACTAGCCATCGGACTGAGCTGGAGCGAGGTCTAAGGATTGTTAGAGGATAGGAAGGCGTGGCGCGAGCTTATGAAGGGTCTGCGCCTCCTAAGTACAGTAAGTACTTTAGGACAACAACAATTTCATAGATGGATACTATTGAGACGTGCGCGTTTACGTTCTACGTCGCATGGATTTCGAGTGCTGGCGGTGGCTCCTTTATACGGAACGGAACGCTCCAACTCATACGTGGCTTGTTTAGCTTTGCACATTACTCCCTATATCCAATGAAATATAATACCTGCATTTACATGATAACGACTTTTACAATTTGCCCGCATCGGTAGCTAAATAGTTGGATAAACTGATTCCAATAGTTTAAATAAAACCCGGAAGGTTGTTAAAACGTTAGGGACACTGATGAATATACGCGATATAATACGTTTAAATTATTTTATTCAAATATATTTGTTTCATTACATTACCTTTCAATGATAGAATGATATTTGACGAGGTTTCGTTAAAATGTAATCGATTCGACCCTTATACCTTGCGGAGTTATTACGACTTCGTCGTAATAAATTGCGATTACAAAGCTACTAACTTGATTTGGGGGGACTCCTAGATACCCATTTACGTTGTATGTATCAATATTGTAAAGTTGACGAAAATATGCATCAGCTCTACTGGAGTTGGTATTCCCATTAAACGTGGTAACGATATACAGTAATTCCGCGTCGGTATTTACCTGTGCGGCACAATTCGCACGCCGCCAAATTAATGACAATCGATATTATCCATGCGCGCGAAGCTGCACATTAAATCTGCAGCCTTCTCCATTTAGACACTAATTACCGCTTAAATCGAACTATGCATAATTGAGCCGAATTTGCGGACTCGTATTTTATCAAATTTAAGAGCGGCTACCGCAAATTTTTCATTGTTAGAAAGTTCATGGGAATCAATGTTACTACGCTGAAATTATGAATTGTAGTAGGTAGCATAATGGAATTTTGTGTAGACTTCGTAATGAATTATTTTACAGGACCTACGAAATAAATAAAAAAATTTTTTTTTTTTTTACAACAATACAGATAGGTATCTTATTAATTCTCGATTATCGTTACATGTAACTTTAATTTATATCCAAGTTAATGAAGCTATAAGGGGTTACAAAAGTGTACAAAATGCTTGATAAAGAAATTGCAACTTTAGTTTGCTAATTTAAACTAGCAAACAACGTAAAGCCTTAATAAAACTCGAGTAAAGCTTATATATATACGGTACCAAACTGGAAATGCAACTATCTGGTCTGAGGACACCTAAACATACTTCTGCAGATATAGGCTTGGAGACATAGTTTTTACTACTTGATCTCTTCAAAACAAATCGACAGAAGAGCGCGCTTGCCATCGCTCCGTATCGTTATAAACTGTTCGCGCTGGTGGTTTCAGCGACGCAATGTATAGCTCTCATAGCGATGGACGATAGATTTGCATTGCTGGGGTGGTGTTTGGAGTACGTGGTTGGGTGTGAGGCGACAGTCCTTTGATTCTGGCGAGATTAAACGTGCGGCAGACGGTGGCGCCTCTATCGATTGTTGTTGTAATTACAACGCTATCCTCGCTCAGTCGCAAATGAAATTGTTCCGGACAGAGTAAGCCATGGATGCCAGCGTGTTATTACATTTGTCGGTCGGGATAGCTGTACTATTCTGTGCCTTGGTACTTTGAAGTAAGGGACACGGATTCCTGGCGACTGCGTTGCAGTTGCAGTTTGTAGCGTTATTGCATTCCGCGCAATAAGGAATATTTAGCAAACGGTCCAGGAAAGACATTTAGGTACGCGCAGATTACTCTGGCTGTCCTCGTTAGTGACAGTTTTGATATTGCTAGCGGATTTGTTTATGCACATCGTCGAACATAAATACTTAATTAATGTTTCAAACCACTGGCGTCACTTTGTTTCTTTGTAATCCGTGGGAGGACGTAGTTCGTTTTGTGACGTAGTGCATTAGTTTAGATTGTGCGTCTTTGTTTAAGAGCATTAAGTATGTGGCATTGCCTTATATATTTACTTTTCGTTTTTTGCGCATCTCTTGAATCATGCACCAAAGCATACAAAATATTGAACATGCTTTCCTTGTGAAACAATATCATATCACTGACTTATACAAAACTAATTAAAATAACGATTTGAAAAACTCTCTTACTTTTAATAATGCGAGTAATCTTTCTAAAAACAGTAAGAAACTGAGAAATGGTAATGTCAGGTAATAAAACAAAAGTACTGTATATTTAAATTAAATGTCTTGAAATAATATGTACCTACTCCTGAAACCGCCGATCCCCGTCCTATCACGAGAACCACAGCTGCGCACAGCGCCTCAGCCTACGAATCACATCTACATTCCAAATACGAATAGGAATGGAGAGAGACAATAAAACATTCGTAGCCCCCGAAACGTATCTACGTTCACGTGACGTACCCTCCCCGCGCAGGCGCCTTACAAATCTACAGCTAACGGACAGTTCAAATTTCAATTGTAGAAAAAAATACCCAATTCGAAATGGAGAAGGCTTCGCGGCGACCAATGGGAGCGCTTACAGTCGTAATGCCAACTGTGTGGGCGGGGCGAATGATATCTAGCATTGGAATGCGCGTTGTATTTGTTTTGCTGGATGGGAAGGCTTTATTGCTCGGTGTTTGAGGCTCTTTCCCCTTGAGGGTGGGCGGCAGGCTGGATGTACTTTTGGGATGTGCTTCACATTATATACCATTTTCCTTCAGAACCTACGGAGTGACCTATCTATATGTTACCTATCTATACTTGTAATTCCTCGAGATTGATCACTGTCATGCCAAATATATGTTCATCATGTATATTTTATTCATATGATGCGAGAAATATTAGCTATGTCCACATCATAAGTATTTCAATTGAGATTTTAGTAATCGATTCCCAATTTCAACAAGATCCGCACATAGCAGGATCTGTGCTATAAAGACCGCTACGAAATTAATAAGTGTCTTTTCCGACTTTATAAAACTGTGAGTGGATTCCCTATTGATTTTTCGATAGGGAAAAAACGAAGGCAACGATCTATGCAGATCTGGAGTGCTCTCGGCACATCAGATGGCACCGGCGGGCCTGCCTCCGCAGACAATCGAACGGGGGGCCTCCCACTGGAGGTCGGGGAGCCGCCATAGACTACGCGCGGCGTGAGGACGGGCCAGTCGGTTTGATGAGATCACCCAGTCCAGCCAGCGCTACGACAGGCACATATGAAAAATATTTATACACTGCTAAACACAATGACCACTTTACAATGTAACGTTGTTGTGATAAATTTGAAAAGTTTTCGTATACAATCTTCAAAATAACAGTGTAAGGGAACATCGTAATACCTAGTAGGTTAAAACTAGGATTAATTTCATACTCCAATATACAGTTTCCTTTTTTAAGGCCATTAGGTAATTCTTTTAGGTTAGGAGTTTAAGAGGAAACTGCTCATTTTTCCATACAAGTCAAGGTTTAATAGTTTTCCTCTGTTTCCTCCTTATCCTATAGGAACTAAATGGGAAAAAAATGTTCTGTATGGGATCGTTTCGATTTTTGCGCTTATTATTAAAAAAATGTGTACTAGGCGTCTGTGTTGGGTCTAAATTCAGCCGCAAACTGACGCCTAGTACACTAATTTTATTATTAGATTACCTAACCCTATAAACAAATTCCTAAAATTCATCGTTATCCTGAAATTGTGTGAAGGACCTCACAATTTATTGATTTAAACGTACATGATTTTCACACATTATTATAACAAAACGGGACTTAATCGCGTTCAAAAAGTGTTTATTTAATTACCTCGACGTATCGGACGTGATGTTACGTTCATGGTCTCGAAGGGACCCATAACACAATTACAATTGTAAATTAATAGCTTAGTTATAATTATCCAATGTTCACATTTATTTACTAACTATTTATTAGCAGAATATATTGATTGACGATATGCTAAAAATAAATACGCTATCTTCGCAAAAGAGTGATGGGTATGGAATATTATTTTGCAGCTCCTGATTAATTGATCACAAAAGTCTTAGGTACCTTAGTTATAAGATGATTATTTACCCAGAAAAAAAAACTACATATGTACCAATCAGCCATAAGTAGCCTACACTAGTACCTCTCTGCCCACCACCTCTGAATAAAAAAAAAAACCATACATTCTGATCCAAAACATTCATTCAGTTAATTTATCTTTGCCTCTATCGATCCGTCGGCGACGACTTCCCATTCTCAAAGTAAAACACGGCGGAGGAAACCACGGGATAACCCCCCTCCACCCCCACCCGATCTTTACGTTTCAGGAATAAATATTTCAGAGCGTGTGCTTCGGAACTTAGAGCTATGTATCGCGCGGTAACAATCTGAGAATGAGAAAACAGACTTTCTTTTGTGTGAGTTGCTTCGTTTTAGTTGGCGATGGAATAAGTACATAGGAATAAGGATATTGCTTGTGGTTGCTGTGTATTTGAAAGGGTGTAAGTATGGACTCGGTATTTAATTGGCATATTTTTGTTGGCTGACGTTTAAAGAACGCGTTTGTTTGGCTGTTACAAACGTAACGTAAACGCATATATATAACAATAACGTTGTGCCCGTTTTAATCAACCTAATTTTACACATATCTGAAATACGTTTGCAAAATTTCTTTAAATATATTTTTAGCGAAATATTTGTGTGAACATTTGTGTAGTAAGAATGAGGAAACATTTCATTATTATGTCTATTGCCGCATCATCATCCTAGCGTTTGTCAGGAGACGGGGTCCGCTTTCCTGCATTTTTGCTTTCACATCGACTTAGTTGGACATCGTCTTCGTCTAACCCGCAGCTGTTTAGGTCCTTCTTTATAATAATTAAGTTTATTAGTATTGCTGTATAAGTTGGCTATGAAATTACCGCTGACGACGACTTGCGGTTGTATGAGTGGCGGCTATGTGCAATATGAAGGTACAATGTGACGCATTTCAATTATTATGGGACAATAAAAATCATAATCCTTTCGTTATTTATCTTCTATAATATGTTTATGGAATGAGTATTATTTTATATTCTACGCGGAGTCTTAGGAAGTTAAATATATAAACGCCCCCAAGAAATAATAAAGGAAAACTAGTTATGTGTCTAAATCCTGGGATAGTATGAGATTTAGAAGAGAAAGGCGTCACTTAAAGTCCATCGACACAGACTCCAGAAAACAACCCTATCAAGCAGATCTGATGATTGCGACAGAACGATAGCAACTTATTTAATTTATCTTGACGAGCAATAAACTTTAACGTTTGTGCAAGAAAGTACAGTCGCAAATAAAAGCGTGTTTCAAAAAATGTTTTTTGATATAAACGTGTTACTTACTAATGTATTTCATGCCGTATTAAATGACTTTACACCGGCAAATTAACGTGACTTACCGGTGTAAGCGCGCGTAGTTTGCAATACATGTTGAAATAATGCGCTCAGTTAACATTGGGATGAATAACAAAAAAAAAGTATTTTAGTGATACATCTAAAATAATGATAAATCGGTATACTCGAGTTTTAAAACTGAACGAACTGCTCAAGTGAACACGACGGCACTATAGATAGGTACGTAGGTACATGAGTATGCCAGGTGACATGTGAATTACGAATTTAAAAATATTTGTTTGTTTTAAATAATGAGTATCAAAAAAGTTAGACAAAAATCTGCATTTTTTTTTGTTAATAAGCCCAGCTTAGAAGTTCTAGTCTCACCCAAATATTATTGATAAAGTAGGAAGTCAAACTTTTATCATTTCTTAAAACCCCCAGTTCGCAATTCCATTCATAAGTTACACACACAAGTCCGTATAAACGTACGACACTAAAACAATGCTTAACTAAAGGAAAACAAGTCTTGGCAAAATGCCTGCTTGCATGTCATTGCAACGTGATGCAAGCAACTATGTTATTATATACTACGTAGTCTAACGTACTAGAGTCTATTGCGCAGTTCTATACCAGTAGGTACCTAGAAATAAGTGGTAATCACTCATCACCTTATTAGGAAATACGAGTATATCGGATTTTATTTTCAAGAGAATTTTCAAGTGGGGCAAATGTCACAGAAATAAGTTTTTGTCAATAATTTATTTTTTGTGACAAGCTTTTATGCGGACTGTATTTTTTTTCGAATATCCGCCAACTGCTCACTGACGATTCTAAAAAGCCCAAGCTTGGTAGGATTGCATCGACTTATTACAGCGTTTCTATGACCAAATCTTACTTGCAAGATTTGATGACAGACACCGGGACAAGTGTAAGTAAATAAAAGCTTGTAAAATATTCCTAACGCAACTCACGCAGATCGTGATTCGGACTGCCATTATAGAAACGATGCTTAAATTACTATAAATTCACTTGAATATGACCGTTTTAATCTTATAACTATTTACTAGTTCAAGCGACGATTATCGTCATTTTATGATCGGTAGAGTACCGTGAAGTTTCACTCGATTACAGAAGGTTTCGTACAATTTACTTTGGCAATACAATGCGGGACGTTCGTTCTCTTAATTTATTACTGAAGAATAGTCAATCGTTATCCTCTATATGTATTTAGATATTACCTATACCCGGTGCTGCCAGTAACGGGAGCAATAAATTAAAACATATTTAACCCCTCAAATTGAGCAACATTTGATTAGCAATTTTCAAAGATAACTTGTATGAAATGTTTCTTTTTAAATAAGGTTTATTTATAGAAGCAATGTATTGCGAAATATTTGATATTAATTAATAGAACGACAGCTATGTCAATGGTAAGGTTGTAGGTATGTCAATGTTGTACGTCGTACATTGAAAAATTACATTTTATTTGTTTGGAATAATGAACTTCCGAAACAGTTTTTTTTTAAGTTTGAAGAGTTGAATCTATGTTTTAAAATATTTCTCCAACTATAGGAAACTGTCGGTATGTGTGTTGCCTAGACTCAGATAATAGGTCAGAGAATGACATATGAGTATAATTATGTGATCCTGAACGTCTGTATAGCCAAATAAACTGAATTAGTAGTTCCACGAGTGTTCCAACCTTCAACCTCCGCCTGACATATTCTCTTATTTTGTTTGGGGCAGGAACATTAATCACATGATCAAACATTTATTTCTAATTCCATCGGAGCGTAGCAGTTAATAAACTGAACTAGTGGTTCAACGAGTGTTCCAACCTTCAACCTTCGTCTGACATATTCTCTAATTTTCTATGCGGCAGGAACATTCTTCACAGGATCAAAAAAATATTTCGAACTGGCTGCTCCTCGCGGTGTTACCCGCTCATCCCGCGGGAACACTACATTTTTTCAGGATATAAAAGTAGCCTATGTGTTCCAATGTGTCAGCTACCTTCATACCAAAAAAATATCAAAATTGGTCCAGCTGTTTAAGCATGAAGAAGTGACAAACAAAGTCTCAAACTTTCACCTTTATAATAGTTATTAGTGTGATTTCATCGGAGCGTAGCAGTGATCATCAACACAACGGACCAATCACATTCCTCAGATTTGAATGAACTTATTTTGGGCCACAAAGGCGCAGCGTGATTGGTTCATTTTCTCCTCGCCGGGATTTTCTGGGAGCAAGTCTCATTTCCTAGGCAAGACAAGGTTTAAAATTTTCGACAAATCAATTCGTAAAGCCCCTAGATCGCATATTTATGGCCCTTTCCTTCGATTCGGGCCACAAAACCTGCGACCTGGGCCATTGACGAATTCACGAAAACAACCCTTCCCTGAAACCTCACATGTGACCTTGCTTTCCTTCTGGTGCCGTCTGGTTCTGCCCTCTGGTGTTGCAGGTATCCACTGTCCATGGGCGACCGTAGTCGCTTACCATGGGTCGATCCTTTTGCTCGTTTGCCTCGTACTACTCGTATGTCATATAGAAAACTTTATAAACGGTACTTCATCTGTACTTAGTCTTAGCATATTATTGTCTTACTGTTTTGAAGTGATCTAGTTACAAACGTATTCAAAAATCATACATTATTTTGAGAAGATTTTGTCCTATTATTATTACGGCATCTATAAGACTAAAACAAAAAAGAAATAAACATTTTAAAAGATATGTATGTGCAAGCAGTTCCATGACGCAAGCGGAATAGACACCGTAAAGAATGGTCTCCACATGAGACAGCAATTCGCGTAACGTCCCTCCGTGGCCAATTTAGGGTTGAATTGCATTTGTGTTTTATTTATTTGGCCATTTTCAGTTGCTTAGATGACTCTGACTTTTAATGTTCAGTCTACGGGAAAAAACATTCTAAGTTTTATTTTTTACTTATTATTTGGTTCTTTATTGCACACCTCATAAACCATACAGGAGAAATACAATGCAAGAAATTACAATTACCTACAGAGGTAATTATTATGTTATACACAGGCACTTATTCGGTTTTGTGCTGCTAAACAGAAGCTCTGTTGCGTAAGTATCTGTAATGTATGAAGAATTTAAAAAATATGCGCAAATTGTCATATAAAACTTCGGTAATAATAGAATGTCGGGAAGTAGTGTATTTAAATATACGTTATAGGTTAACTTCAGTTACCGGTATAGATTAATGCTGACGGTATCCATAATCATTGCCATTAACAATGCTCGCGTTTCAAATAAATTAATCCCCCTGTAAACACAGACGTGACATGCCGAAGAAAACGCCGTCACGACCGAGGGACCCGCAAAAATCAGCGGCAATGACTCGTCTGTTTCGCGCGTTCGAATACCGAACCCTTCCACGCAATATGATTTGCGTCAGTGGAGATGCGTTCACAACAGATCACCGGACGGTAACCGAGTGGAAAAACCGCGTCTCATCGCGTCCGATACCGGCTCGTTCTGATTCGAGTGGGGTTTCTGAACGACTACTTGGCTTAACAAAAACAATATGAAGGTTATAGGGATGTTATGAGATCCGCTACGCGCGGAGTTTTCCGAGCGATATATTACTTGTACGGCTATGACGTAGCTAGTGATCGTAGTCGAAGTATATATTTAGTGGATAGTATTCAGTATCCATTTATTTCACTACGAGTATTATGACGCACATGAATATGCACAGCGAGTCTTTAATAGCGTCAACACCTGGTTACGGCATCACCTACTAACTCTTAACCCAGATAAAACTCAGTATGTAAGATTTTACATGCGTAAACCTAGCGTAGACATAACCTACCGCAAGCTCTATGCCCACATATGTAATAACATATCAACTGACAAATGCAAAATTAAATATCTCGGAATTTTAATCAACGAAACCCTCTCGTTTAAATTCCATGTGGAAGCGCTGTGTAATAGAATCCGTAAGTTAATTTTTGTTTTCAAAAAACTGCGGTCAATTGCTGATGAGCAGCTCCTCAAGACGGTTTATTTTGCTCTTTGCCAATCAGTAATAACGTATTGCATAACGTCAGGGGAAGTTTGGCTCAAACCACAATACTAAAATTAGAAAGAGCCCAAAGAGCAATCATAAAGGTTCATACCTATCGTCCTTACCTCTACCCTACTAACCTTATATACAGTGAATGTAAAGTACTAACAGTTCGTCAGTTATTTATTCACGGCACAGTAGCACTGCACAAACTCCTTACAGCACCGAATATAAAAACAAGAGGCGTAAAGATATTGTTTGCTCCTATAACATGCAAGCAAAACACGCATTTTCTACACGATTTTTCATATTTCTGGGACCATTTCTTTACAATAGATTAAATGCGAAATTGGACCTATAACCACTTAGCTTCGCTCAATGTAAGAAAACGCTTCGTCAGTCACTACAAACTATGACGTACGAAGATACAGAGAGCTTACTGGCTGTCATTAAATAAATATTTGTTTAATTTAGTACTTTAGTGTAAATTGTAGTATTTAAGCTACAATAAGATTACTGTAATATAGATGAATATGTACTTAAATTAAATAATGTAAAGGCTTTCCCATTGCCTGAAACACAGGGGGAACCCTAGTTCAGGTTATGCAAATTGTGAATTTATTTGTTTTTTTAAGCATAGAATTTAACCGTTACCTCTCTGTACATTATGCTTATCAATAAATGTATTTGTATTTGTATTTGCGTTTGCATTTGCTGTTTAGCTGGATACGAAGGATTGTGATGTTGAAATGCCAGATTGGCATATTTCTGGATTCGACAAATAGATTTTTCAAATTTAACAGAAACACTTAGACGGATAAAAAAGGTTCATTCATCGTTTTACTAAAAAAGCTTTCCAGCTGATAATATAAAAACCACATTATCTTGGATTATACCAACATTTATTTTCATACGGAGGAATGGGAATGAAAATTTAGGCAAGGAGAGGTACTCATTTCGACGTTAATCATAATTTCGCATTCCAAATTAAAAATACTAGTACCAATAAATAAACACAATCGTAAGTAACCTTCACTTGCGCAGTTCCAAAGGCGTCGGACCGCAAGGTGGATAATGTTATCATTCCATTAATTACAACAACCACCCCCCGCTTTTTAAAAGTAAATTAATCCGATTAAGGGGGGGAATCGAAGAACCCGCTCCGGCCGAGTTTATTCACGTAACTTTCTTTGGAATAATTATTTTTTGTAATTAAATCCATCAACACGATTTTTTCCTAATGATTCTCCCGCGAGAGTGGGCCAGGGGGCACATTTTAGTAGTAACGTCCGCAGGCGGGAGAGATAAGCGAAATGTGGATAACGGTAGCATCTTGGGCATTTAACGTTTATTATTGCCGAGCGAGCGAAGCATCGTCGCTTCGATTTGGTCCTTTCTTTCGCATGTCCGAATTCCGGATGTCCGCTGTTCTCACCTACACGTCGCATTTCTCAACCGATTCTCGTGAAATTTTATAAGCAGATTCCATAATTTTATAGCATTTTTTTTTCGTTTCAGTATTTAATTTTTAAACATGGCGGAATTGGCGGAGATATAAGTAGTAGGGTAGTGAATTGGATGATAAAATAATATTTATTATGGTCAAGTAGTAGTAAGTTACAATGAATGATGACATTTTACTGTTCTTTCTGTTGTCTTCTTGAAATTGCTAATTATCCTAAAAAAAAACTCTCAAAACAAAAACACCTGTAGGTAGATGTTCTGATGATTTCAAAAACACATCTAAATTATTATAAAAGAAGTAACATATTTAATAATATGTGAGCAGAAATATATTTTTGTATGGGTGTCCATTATCCCCTGCCTCTAAGCTGTAGACGCCTCCCCTCCCGCTGTTAATGATATCTTGCTTTTAAAGGCACATCATTTACTTATTTCTCAGAAAATTAATTGAAATGAGTTTTGACGGTGAAAAGGTGCCTGCACAAAAGGCCGTTAGGTGTCGCGGCGAGATAACTTACTCATTTTTAATTAATTAATTTGTGGCAAAGAATTTCTGTGCTTTGAAACTGAGTCTATTCAATAACTGCGCAATACGAATTTCGATTAAGAAGCTAAGAGAATAAATTGCTATTTAAGATGTTTAATTAATAGTCTCTTATTTTAATAAGCTTTTTCTTATTACAAAAATGCCAATTCTTTTTAATGTAAGTCTCAAATAAAACTTTTGTTGCTGTGTACCCACGAAGAAAAGTGTCGTGTGTGTGTCACCTTAAAGGTCAAATTCAAGTAAATATATATAAAATTAATTATTTCTAGAATTTATCTTAGGTAAGTTTCAATCCATAACCTGATCTACATTTGTGCTATATTTTAATCTATGACCTGATATTTATAATAATTAAATACTTGAAATCGAATAACAAAAACATCGTCATAAGTCATTTAAGTATAATGTCCCGTGGTTTTCATGGGTTGGCAATTCCTGTTAATTATTATAACAAAACCATCATCATCATCATCATCATCATTTCAGCCACAGGACGTCCACTGCTGAACATAGGCCTCCCCCAGTGACTTCCAGATCGGCCGGTTGGAAGCGACCTGCATCCAGCGGCTTCCTGCAACCTTATAACAAAACCAATTCCTGTTAATTATTATAACAAAACGGGACTCAATCGCGTTCAAAAAGTGTTTATTCAATTACCTCGACGTTTCGAACGCGATGTTACTTTAATACGTTCATGGTCTTGAAGGTTACTGGTTAAGTTTCGTTTTGTCATAATGTGTGAAAATTTTCGAGAAATAATTTTTTTTTTCGGAATACAAAATAAAGAGTGATCTCAGTTGATCTCAGCAGAGTAAATGCTAAGACCGGCACGTATCCTTATCACTATCAGCCTTTGTCAAAGGGACTTTGCTGCGCACGCAAGTCCCGCAAGCGTGTGTCATCTCGTCGACGCATACATGCTGCAGACGTTCTGCACTTGCATCCGGTGTGAATCGGCCTTAAACCCACACACAAAGATAGACTAATCTAGTATCTCTTTTTCATATAAGTACTGAAATTTTTAACCTAGGAATTTGGATACATTTCTAAATCTACATAGGCCTAAACACACGGTCAATGAATAACATCTAAGATTTCAATACCGTAAAAAAGTATTGAGTCACCAACAGTTGTCAATTTTGTCGTGCCTAATAGTGCGTCGTTTAGTTGGTAGGTCACATCTGGTGGGAGCGTGCTCCTCGCATATATCGACAAGAAGGCTGCAGATTGATGAGCCCCCATACTGCCCCCTCTGGCCCTCTGTCCGTCCCGGAGGCCCTTCTATCGTGGATAGATTGAGCCGGTTTGTTTCTTACTTGCTAGTGATTTTATTACACTTCTGACTATCACATGTATTATAGCTGTTTTGAGGCTGAATGCTCACTAATTATAAGTAACAAATAGCTACTTACAAAGAAGCTCGTATCTCAGTATCAATCTACCAACTAGATACGTGGTTTTGAATAGTTAGTAATGACAGAAACTATAGTGAGTTTTGGTTGTCACCAAGCGACCTGATAGGTTTACGTTTAAACACATATATTTATTTATTTATTTTATTTAATCTTTATTGCACAAAAGAAAACTTATCGTACAAAAGGCGGACTTAATGCCATGAGGCATTCTCTACCAGTCAACCTTCGGGCAAAGCAGATAAATTGTGGGCGGTATACATATAGGTACATACCTACATTATTTAACTGAATGAGTAAACAACTATATTTTCTAATAGTCATTATAGGTAGGTATCTAGATCCTTCTTCGAAAATTTACTTTAAAATTGATGTCTTGTATTCTTGTGCCTATTAGGTATACATTTCATCTAAAATTTTAATGAAGTCCCGCTTTAATAGTTTTTCTTTGAGGGGTATATAGGTAGGTATACATATACTAAAATACTGCTGTTTGTTTGCGTTTGCTTTACAAATTCTCAAAAGTATTTTCAGTCATGAAAATGTAGGATTTAATTTGAAAGTAAATAAATCTCAATACGTAAGAAACTCTACAATAATAAAGCGCAATAGAAATTTGCTATTCTTAACTTAGTAGAGTATACTGAATGTTATTCTCCGTATTTTGTTTTATTACGTCCCCCGGGCCGCGGGTAATGCCTCCTTCCTTCATTTTTATTGTAAAAATGCGAGTTGGGAAGTGTGAAATGATGTTTTCTCCATATAGTCCCGTAGGGTAAACCACCATTAGACATAGAACCTTTATAGAGGTGATCTACATGGTACTACATTTTAAAACCAACTTTTCGTCAGATTCAAAGGCATATTTTAAATTGAGTTCAATCATAGATTTAATTAAGTAACTATTTGTTCGATCGATACTATAGTGTTTCTGCGATAATGTTAATATACATACTTAAGTATCGTATCGTAGGTTTTGACTTTTGATTACCGCAATCGCAAATCGTTTCTAGATTTTTTCAAGCGACTTCAAAAAGTAGGTTTCTAATTTGTTTGCATTATTTTCATATTTAATATTTGTTAGGTCAACCGATGTCGATTTTCTTTTCTATAGTAGGTATCTTAATTATTGGTCCCATAAAACCTGAGCCAACTCCTAAAAGATAATGGACACATCTGGACACATGAAGATTTCGTTCAGTTGTTCTCGAAAATACAATTGACAACATTTCATATTTATAACAGGTGGAAATTAATATAGAGATCGACAGGGC
Source organism: Apotomis turbidana (assembly GCA_905147355.2). Classification (NCBI taxonomy): domain Eukaryota; kingdom Metazoa; phylum Arthropoda; class Insecta; order Lepidoptera; family Tortricidae; genus Apotomis; species Apotomis turbidana. Next base: position 13,279,789 of record LR990281.1, read on the forward strand.
TTTATGTCGTGTACCTTAAAAAAAATCTTTGAATTTATTCTTCTGTATTTAAAGAAATATAAGAAAATATATCAAATAACTGCAATCTAAGACAATACGGGCTAAATAGGGTTGTTGTCTAAACCAAAGAGCGAAAATATATGTATTTTTTTTATTTGACGTTGACAAATGACAGATGCGTAACGAGTTTTATTAATTTTTTTTTAAATAAGAAAACCGACTAAAGTAACCATTCCATTAAGTTCTGATTTTGGTGTTGCCACATTTTAAAATGAATATGTTTTTATAAATTAATAATAAAATAAATAATCATCTCAGAAAATAAATAAAAACAGAGATTACTTCATCTTTTTAAGCAGAATTCAGAAAAGTAATAAAATGATAGCCTTAAAAATATGAAATGTTGTCAATTGCTTTTCGTTGATTTCGGTTAATTTTCGTGAAAAAAGTGATTATACTTTTCCCTAAACATTTATTTGGATATTTCTCCAAAAACTACGAAGGTATTATTATTTACAAAATTATCGTTCTTAAATAGAGTGAATATGTGTTCATGAATAGTGTTAAGTGTAAACACAAAATAGTGTAAACACGAAAAAATATACGCATAATTAATTCGAAACTTAAAAAGTCTTCCAATCATTTCCACCCTCTCTACGATCATTCATCAAAAGGAAAATATATATCGACTAAATTCGAAACAAAGAACTACCGTCCGAAAATATAGTTCAGTTTAAGATAGCATTCGGGGAAAGAAACGGCGAATGTATGAGATGGGATCGGTGAGAAAGCGCGCCGCGATCAAGGGTCAGCCTCCGCGCGATACATTCCGCTAACGCCCGCGCAACACAATCATAACTCACGAGGATTCGCCCTGCTACCCAGTACAATAATGATGTGGAAATATATATATATATTTTTTCATTCTAAATAGCCACAGTGGTATGTCGAAAGCATAAGGGTGGAATCCAAGTCCGCGCCGAGTGTTGAATTGTCTGAACGGAGATTTTTAATTCGTGCAGTCCTAGAGTGCACACTCACCAAAGTGTATCCGGTAGAAAACCGATAAACAGGCGAATTTCCTGCGGTGTTCGAGGTTTTGCAGCTTTTTCTGAACTTTCTAAGGCAGGGTCGCCAATAAGCTTCTTCGCACGTTTGTCAATTGAATCCAAGGCGGCCAGAAATATGTGTTAAAAGTAGAATTTTAACAGTAGATTTTTTGACGATGGGCTAAAATAAGCCACCATGACATGAAACACCAATCATGACGAGCGAACGAAGTGAGCAAGGACGAATAGGTCTATATCAGTAGTAATAGTAATAGCCTCACTTCACGAAGCTTAAATACCCTACTTTTTGAGCAGTAGACGTGAAAACCCTATTGGAGTGGCACACCAAACTCATTCCTTTAAAAACAAATGATATCATCGCCACAATGCTTCGTCAAGAAGTACTTAGTAGAAGATTTTAATTATAATTATTACCGAAAAAACAGAGTCACGCATGATAATTATGATCAAATTAAAGGTAATGTTCTTAAAAGTTCGATTCAGCAGGTTTCTTAAAAAGAGTTGGTTGTTTTAATTACATTTACTTACTCGTTATTTATGAACGAGTGTAATAAAATACTAAAATGTGCACCACCTTTCACCGCACTTCACCGGTGCATCATTTTTTCTCTAAGTAAACTCCATCCCGAGTTGAAACTTGACGCCTCACCCCAATGTCTAAAGGTGGCGAGTGTTCGATGCAATTATTATGCAAAATCATTAATACGAGTATCTTAACCGGCAAGTGGAGCCGGCGGAATCGCCTCCGAACCCGATCGATGCCGCCCCCGATATCTTGAAACGAGAGAGGTGAAAATTATAATTGTCTTGCACTGTTATTTTATGCAACTAAAGATAGCGTAGAAATTAATACTTAATGAAGCGCTCTTGTTATAAAGGATTGGAGTTGTAGCTTAGGAAATTGAAGTGCGTTCAGAAAAATTAATGAAGAAATAATTATAATTTTCAAAAACAGAAGAACAGTAGTAATTTTCCTAAACTGGTTGATCTAGTTTTAAGTATCTAAGTGACGCTATTTTTTAACTAAAAACAGTAGTATTCTAAATTACATCTATTTATTCATTTCCAAATTACACAGACGATACTTAGTTTTTCTATAGTAAGTTTACTTTTCCTCGTCAAAATAAATTATAGGGGTTAACAGCAACTTAAGAATATACATATTTATATTTTTCTTATTCCCGAGTATTAATTACTTACATCCGCATGTAATGCTTCCGTCGTAGTTTCGTTCTGTAAGTATCCAATTATGGATTAATTTCATATCCTTTGAATCTTGGCTAAAAAAAATAAATCATAAAATAAGGACCTACATGTTTTTTTTCATATTATGCTCTGAAAAAAAAATATGAACCTTATTATAATATGACCCATCATTCGTTTCTTCACACATGTATTCTAGAGGTACATTACAAATAATTACACCAAACAATGTATCCTTCCACCTTACAAGTAAATGACACAAGGCATATTGATTGATCTCACGAAGGCCCGGTGATCTATTCCGCGCATGTAAATGTGCCGCGTGTGTGTGTGTGTGAGCTCGTTAATCATAATTTCAGACGTTTGTTCGTGTGTATGTTCATATTATTATGTTTTGGGGATAAGAAATTAGTTAGTGGACATTAAACTTGGGTTAGTGGGATGGGGAAGACGTGATAGTTGGACATATATATTTGACACGTTAAATTTATGTGCTGCTGGATTCGGGTGTCGAAGATGAGGATGCTCTGGACTGCTTTTTGGACAATCACATCCTTACTCAAAATGTTTGGCCTCTAATACAATATCAACGTATCTTTATGCCTCTTTTTACTATTCAGTATCGATGTCAATATACTTGTACCATGGTAAATTTTACTGCTACTAAAAGTATTAGATGCTGACTGTACACACACCCACATAACTCAAACAAACACTATTACCTGTTAATGGCCTGAAAATATACTCATATTGGAAAATACCTAGAATGTCACACACATATCTCTCATTTGTTGTAGATACGCGCCAAATGCGACCACTGGGTATGCTTAATTGGTCTATATGCTCCTAGAATTATTTTTCGTCGAATATTTCAATTCACCGAAAAGTCGTTTCGTAGAAAGCATTTTTCTTTGTAACCTTATACTATTTGAAATTTATATCAAATAAACCTAACCTAACCTACTCAATAGGATGATGTTTGCAAGAATAATGAGAAATTTATAACTATCAGAGGAATAAAAATTCTGCGAAATATTTTTTCGGGAAAATGAAATAAGTTTTTAGGAGTCAAAAGGCTTCCTTTTCGCGTTTGCGTTTAGAATCTTATCCATAGATTCGGAAGTAGAAAAAAGTCACGATTTGTGTTTAATTTAATCGCACTTTCACAATCTTACAACATTGAGGTAATTATTACGTCAATGTCTTACAAGTATCAAGACTCCCCGTTCGTCGCGGGCGAAACTTGGCAAGAAGCATTAAGGGCTCGCACATCGTAGGGACTGACCCGTCATGAAATTTAAATCTAGATCAATAACCGCGCTTATATCATTGTCTTCATTAGCGGTAATTGGGTTCACTCCCCGTCGGCCGCAACTTTGTTTGCCAGCCGATAACTTGAGACGAATTACTTGGACATTATAAAGGACCAAGTTATGCGTGTGCGTGGGTCGTGCATGAACCCACTTTACTAGATTATGGCGGTGTTTATTTAGTATATAACGAGAATCGAGCTCCGGGAAGGTGATAAAAATTTAATCTGGGCCAATTGGTACAAGTGTTGATTTAAAAACGTGTAATTAATAAAATTGCCAGGAAACATTTGTACCTTGACTGAAAATTGGTATTTTAAGGATGTACGTAATTTTTGGGTTGCTAGAACATGAGGATGGAATCGCTTTGCTTTTACCTTTAAAAAAATTAGCAGTGGAGGTCTTATTCTCAAGACCTCCTCCTCCTTGAAGGAAAAAAATTGTTGGACGTCGGAATCCATTTACCACTTAGTAGTGGTTTTTACCTACGTATACCAACTTACATTCTGGAACTGGAACTAATTACCTGTGATGATCAGAATATAGAAACTCAATATTGTTATTTCTACCTTTTCCAGATATTATCTTCATTTTTGCTCGCGCGTAGAGCCCATGGGTACATATTTTAGTGTTAAACAATTGTGTTTAGTAAACTAAGCCGCGAAATTGTGCGCATCGGGTTACAAGCCTGATTTTTTTTTACCACACATAGAGAGTTCCACACTGATTATTTTCAGATGTGGAGGGAAGTCAGATTCGTCTCCTGTGTGGTGGGAGAGCGGGGTGAAGAGGACCAAGTACTGCTCTTTTTCTTTTTTTTATTACTGATCCGTAAAGGCTATTAGGGCTTGTGCGACATCGTTTTCGTGTAAAATAGATATCAGCTATTAATTTTTTATGTTATTTAAGAATAGTTTCATATTAAAATTTGGGATTATTGCCGAAAAGGTAAAAATCACAACAAGTTTTTTTTTATTCAGGACGATAAATTAGTTATCCTGAATATTTACAATTTAAAAAAATATCTCTAAACAGCAAATTTAATCTTGTGTACATAATGGGCACATCTAATACAAAAAATACCTTGAAAAAAAAAGTTGATGTTAAGCTTAGCCTGCTCGTTCTAGTACATTTTGCTAAGTCGCGAAATTGTGTACATCGGGATACAACCACGAAATTTCTACCACAGATAGAGTATTCTGCGGTGATTATTTTCAGATGTGGAGGGAAGTCAGATTCGTCCCCTGTGCGGCGGGAAAGCGGGGTGAATAGGACAAAGGAGTCCTCTTTTTCTTTTTATATTACTGATCAGATAACGCTACTAGGACTTGTGTGGTATCGTTTTCGTGTAAAACAGATATCAGCAATTCATTTTTCATGTTATTTATTCATAGTACTATATAAAAATATGGTTGTATTTCCGAAATTGTAAAAATCATAACAAGTTTTTTTATTCAGACTTAACTAATTTATCTTAGTTATATTTCCTGAATATTTACAACTAACAAAAATAATGCAAAATATCAAATTTAATCTAGTTTCTAAAAACATATACATATTTGGCACTCTTCATACAAACAGTAACTTAAATAAATTGTTGATGTTGAGATTAGCCCGTGTGCTCGTGATACATTAGCAAAAAAATATTTTGTTTTAATTACATTAATTTGTTTTTCTAGGACGTATATAGTAAATATTATATGTAAAAGCATGTTAATAAATAATCATTATTTAATGTATTTAATGAAGCGAAATAGGATGCGTTCGGAGATTTACGTTGGTTACGCCGACGTAAAGATATATTTTAAGCTACTGTTTGTATAAGAAGTGCCCAACATGCATATATTTTTAGAAACAAGACTAAATGAGCTTTTTAGATAATAATAATAATTATAAAATGTTCACGAAATTGAACTAATTTACTTCACTGAATAAAAAAACTTGTTGTGATTTTTACCTTTTCGGCCATACACCCATATTTTTATACAGAACTATACAAAAATAACATAAAAAATAATTTCTGATATTTGTTTTACACGGAAACGATACCAAACACGTCCGGGTAGACTTAACTGACCAGCAATAAAGAAAGAAAAGAGGGATACTTGGCCCTATTCACTCCACTCTCCCGCCTCACAGGGGACGAATCTGACTTCCCTCCACATCTGAAAATAATCACCGTGGAACACTCTATCTGTGGTAGAAATTTCATGCTTGTAACCCGATGCGCACAATTATGTTAGAAAACAGCAGACTAACAACTCTACTAGTTTGAAAGGTTCCTCAAGGAAACGAAAACTGACACCTCGAGACAATTGGCGATGAGATTCGACCGCCCTTTGTTTTATATGTTTAATTTTAATGACGTGCTTAAAGCAAAAGGGCATAAACCTGAAAAATTTATCATAAAGCTGTCTAGAGAGAACGCCTCGACGGTACGTGCCCATTAGCTTCATATGTTTGCCAGCCCCGCGCAAACACGATTACCGGGAATTAGGTTAGTACGGTTTATGTTATTTACCGGCCCACGGAGTTAATTAGTAAATAAGTTTTAATTCTTGGCCTAAGGATTTATAAAGGTTTACAGCAAATGATCAAACTTGGAACGACGTACATGTCGGATGACAACAATTTCACGTACACTGCCTAGCCTATATTGAAGTTTTATTCTGTGGAACTTTTGGAATCGTCGTGAAAATATAATTGTCGATGTGACCTGACATTTGTCACGGCTTGGATGCGTATTCTAATGATTGGCACGGTTAAGAGCAGGGTGGTACTCGTAGTACTCCATACGCCAACGACCGCATTAGATGAAAAATTCTAGTGCGTGTTCCAATATCGGTCAGTGTATTATGCAGGGTTTACACGAACTCAGTATTTTCGATTCATAGAGTAGAACTGTAATATTATCTTAAGAAATAAAACTTGAAAAACTTTAATCGCATTAAATTTTAGTAACTGGAACCTACGTTACTTTTCTTTAACTTAAGATTCACAAAAAAATTATTAGTATAATTGAAATGCATAAGAAATTATCGCACAGAGTTTAACTTCTTTACTTAGGAACTACTCGTAAGTGAAGGCCTACAATTTCCTTGTTTTTTTTCGATTTTCTATCAAATAAACGGTAAACGTTCAAACTGACGCGTTGTTTATAACAAAACCATCTAAAAGCAGATGTGCCCCTAAAAGTTGTGTAGTACTCGTCAGGTTCATCGCTTAAACAAAGAAAGTAAATCTCAAACCAATGTTTTGCGTGCGCAATCGGGCAAAACAAATGCCTGGTAGGAACGCGGGCAATATTTGCCAAGCCTCTCCGTTTTGATCGTGTTCTAATCCCCATTTTCGCGATGCCATTACGATTTTTCGAACGCTCACCTCACTCCATATTTCCGTACATATCTCGACGATTCGCAGATCCATTATTTTTTATGGCACGAATACACGGCGCTTAGTGGAAGTATCGGCGTATTCCGGAGAGGGTTACGCGTAAAAATATTGGTGTATTCCAAAATATTATATCGGGGATTGTCCTCTGTGTGCTTCTAAACCATTGATTCAATTGTAAAGAAACTGTGGCGACTGGTTACATTGGGCAAGTCAAGCCGCTGCGACTTGGGTTTTATGGACACCTCGGCGGTTATTAGTACAAATGATCCCAAAATATTCGAGGGTACGGTAAGGAAAGCTAATATGTGTGCCTTTAATCTTAATTGTGGTTATCACAAGAGTGAAAAAGGTGCTTACCATACCACCGCACCATCAACCTTTCTTTTTCTGTCGATGAGTTTTAAGGATAAATAAGCAGGCCTTGTCGGGAACACCCCCAAGTATCGCCCTCGCTCCCGTGAGTTAACGTCTTGGTATAGATATTCGAATAGGGGTGACAAAGATCCTTCGTTTTTGTAAGTAATAAGCAGTATTTTACAACGTTACGGGTTAAGGTGAATTAGATAAGTGCTTATTACAAAAGTATTTAAAATAGTAGCTAGGTTATAGGTTATAGGTTATCGCGGGCTAGTTTTCCGCAACTCGACGTCTTACAATGCGCCTATTTTGCGTAAAGGGTTGCTGGCACTACTCTTGCCAACCCAACTCTACCAGAAAGCCTAGCAGTCCCTTGATGTTGCCGACGACTTCTGGGAGTGACCTCGGAGACCCGAGGTGTTGTGCCCGGTATTTGGCCACACCAGGACATTCGAGAATGACGTGGGCGGCAGTCTCTTCGGCCTCCATGCAAGCTCTGCAAAGAGGACTGTCAGTAACACCTAGAGTAAATAAGTTCTTGTTTAGCAGGGCATGTCCAGTTATCGCTCCAGTTATGAGCCGGAGCTGCGGCCTCTTCAGCTGCCTTAGCTTGCGTGACAACCCGGAGTGGATTGTCGGAAGGGCCTCTTTGCTCTGCTTGCAGGTACCTAAGTTAGACCAGTATAGTTGCTGTTCTACCTTCGTGTTCATACGCACTGTGTTGCGCAGCCAGGCGAATGGTAGAGGTATGATTGGTTCGGGTCCCTCTGCTACCATCTCCGAACCTCCTCTTGCCAGTTCGTCAGCTGCGTCGTTCCCGCGCGAGTTGCTGTGTCCTTTGATCCACTGTAGGGTTATGCTATTATTATTACATACCTCTGACAATGCTTGGTGACATTCGTATATGAGTCCTGAGGTTACTGTGTAGCTCTGCAGGGCTTGTAACACTGATCTGCTATCGGAGAGTATGCGAATGGGGTAGTCCTTTACCTTCCTCGAGATAATTGCATGGGCTGCCATTATGATACCCATACATTCCGCCTGGAAGACTGTGTTATGGGTTCCTAGTGGTGTAGAGATGTGTATGTTTAGGTCCTCTGAGAATACCCCAGAGCCAGTGCCTGACCTTGTTTTGGACCCGTCAGTGAAGATTCTTAACTCCCTTGAGTTAAGACCTTCGCCAGGTTCCTCGTACAGTTGTATCTTATATTTTTTGTCGAAGATGAATTGCTTGGGTATCCTGTCGGTGGCCGCCTCTATAAGCGGTTCCTTACCTATTACCTCATAGAGGATTTCGGTGTGCGGCACCCTAGCTGATCTCCAGAGGTTTAGTTTCTTAAGACGTATCGCCGTAGCTGCCGCTTCTTGTTTGACGAAGAGATGCAGCGGCGGCAGCCCCAGTATAGCTTCCAGGGCTGCAGTAGGTGTAGTCCTCATGCATCCCGTAGCTGCCATACAAACTAACCTCTGAAGTCGTTGTAGTTTAGCTTCTACGGTGGTTAGCTTGGTTCGTGGCCACCATACTACTGCACCGTAGCTTAATATTGGTCTGATGACTGCCTGGTATAGCCATAGTGTGATCTTAGGATTAAGACCCCAAGTTCTACCTACCATTCTACGGCACTGCCAGAACGCGACTGTAGCTTTATCAATTTTGTTATTTAGATGGTTGCTCCAATTCAACTTACTATCAAGTATTACCCCTAGATACTTTACCTCGGTCGACAATTGGAGCTCTGTATTGAACAGTCTGGGTAGTCGGTAGGTGCCCAGATTGCGTTTGTTGGTGAACATTACCAGTTCTGTCTTTTTTGGATTAACCATCAGCTCGTTATTGTTGCACCAGCGTTCCACGATGGCCAGTGCAGAGCGGGTAACGTCACATACCGTACCTGTGTGATTGCCGCTCGTCAGTATCACTATGTCGTCAGCATAACCTATTGTGTAATAGTGATTGTCATTTAGTGTGGCGATGAGGTCGTTCACCACCATGTTCCAAAGGAGTGGTGAGAGTACGCCTCCTTGGGGGCAACCCTTTGCCACCAGTGCCTGTTTTGTCTCGCCAGTTCCGAGTCTGATGACCCTCTTGCTCAACATGTTGTTTATCCATTGTAACATAACATCATTGACTCCGTGCCTTACCAATGCTGCTGTTATGCTGGTGAAATTGGCCTTGTCGAAGGCTCCTTCGATATCTATGAAGGTGCCTAGGCACATATACTTGTTTATAATGGCCTCTTCTATTTTGACAACTACGGCATGAAGAGCTGATTCTGTAGATTTGCCTTGGCTGTAGGCATGTTGGTAAGGGTGTAGGGGTACACTAGTTAATGCCTTCTCCCTCAACTCCCTATCACATAACCTCTCAAGTGTTTTAAGCAAAAAAGAAGTTAAGCTGATTGGTCTGAATGATTTCGGATCTGAGTAGTCACTTTTACCAGGTTTGGGTATGAAGATGACTTTGACTTCTCTCCATCGTTTCGGTACGTACCTGTGAGCCAGACAGGCGGTCAGAACGATGGTCAGTAACTCCCCACCTCAGCAGGGCTGGGAAGACTCCATCTAACCCTGGTGATTTGTATAAGTCAAAGCTGTTTATAGCCCACTGTACTTTTTGTGGGCTGATTACCTCACATGCTTGTTGCCACTCCTCCTCCGTCGGAGTAGACTCCTCATTCGTCCAGTTCACTAGCGGCGTTATTTCGCAGCCCGGAAAATGCGTCTGTACTAAGGTACGTTCCGCCTCCTCCGGTGAGCTGGTGAGGGTGTTGTCTGGCTTACGTAGGGATCCTAAGGTTGTAGTTGCCTGGTTGGAGAGAACCTTTCTTACCCTGTTCACCTGCGTACATGTCTCAATGTTGGTACAAAAGTTCCGCCATGAGCACGACTTTCTGTACCGGAGCCGTTGTTTGTACCTGGACTTGGTGGTCTTATAATTATCCCAGTCTTGGCCTGTACCCGTGTTCATTGCCCTGTTCAGTTGTTGCCTCATCTTTTTCCTGAGCCTCTCCAACTCTGGCCCCCACCAGTTAGCTTTGTTCTCGCAGCTGGCTGAGGGGGTGGATAAGGGACATGCAAGGTGGTAACAGTCCATGATGGTATCTGTAAGGACGCCTACCTGTTTTTCTATCTGTTCAGCACCCTCTAGTTTGTTGGGAACCTCTCTCATCGACAAGGCTGAGCTTAGTCGGCGCGCAAACTCTGTGCGATTCGTTCTGCGTGGGTTCCGCCTAGGGATGGCTTCGAGTGTTTTTACCTGAATATTGAATCGAATCCATCTGTGGTCTGAGCAGGAAAGCTCCTTAGAGACCTGCCAGTTTGAGATGTTTTCCGATGCTATATCAGTTGCTAGTGTCAAGTCGATGATTGTTCTGCTCCGCCTTGTTACAAATGTTGGTTCCGATCCTTTGTTAAGTATGTTAAGATCTGTTGTAAATAGGTACTCGACAAGTTTCTTACCTCTCTCGTTACCTGTCCGCATGCCCCAGAGGGCGTGGTGTGCGTTCGAGTCGGTGGCCACGATGAGTTCAAGCCCCGCGTCTTCGCAGTAGTTGACCAGCCTTGTCATGTCGTGCGGTGGCGGGTCATGCAAGCCGAGGCTAAGACTACCTCCTGCAGGCTGGAGTATTGCGCCCCGTGCGCCTTGATAGCACACAGGTCTCTAGAACAGAAACTTGTTAAAGGTTGCGCATGTATGTTTCTAGTAATATAAATGCAGGTCCGGGGGTTATCCGGTCCCGTATATGCTGTGAGCTTACCTCCTAGATTGCGGAGTCCGCATACAGTGCCTTTCCTGATCCACGGCTCCTGGATCAGTACTATGGCCGTGTCGTTGACCTTCAACCACTTCCGGATCTGAGCCGTCGCGGTTTCACTGTGGTGGAGGTTGGCCTGTAGGATGTTACAGTTCAGAGAATGGGGTACCGCCATCGGAGTCACCCTCCTCCGCCGACATACCACACTCTCCCTCCTCACCAATGGCCAATCTGCCTAACCCCTCCATACATTCCACCCCGCTTTCCGAGTGGTCGCGAAGAAGATCTTCTTCGTCCTTCTCGGAGACGGGGTCAGTCTGTTCTGGGGTTTGGGACCCGGGCTTCTCCGCGACTAAGTCAGCGGATGCCTCGGTCACCGCGGCAGTATCCATGGGCTCGGATTCTGTCCCATCCTTGTCCTCTACAGAGACGGTGTTAGTGGTTGGCGGATGTTCCACAAACCTACCTCTTGGTCCCTGGAACTTCACGTACACCGAGCCCAGCATAAAGCCGAGCCGGCGCCTGCGGTCCACGAGGGGCTGCACTACCGTCTCTGGTATACTGACAACAGCAAACGTCTCCGTCTCCTGCTTGTCTACCTTATGGAGCAGCCAACGGTCGATTTCTGCCCACCCGTTCTGGTAGCGAAGCGTCCGCGCAATGGCACGGAAGTCTTCCCAGATGCCGGGGAGCAGAATACCGCAGCGTACTCTGCGTGGCACTTCACTCTGGCGCTGCACAACAACCTTCTCCCCCGTGGAGAGGGTGATAGCCGCTACGCTGCGCTTGAGCCATGTCAACGTGGCCTGGTCCTCGCACCACAGCCTCAGGACGCCGTTCGATGTTATCGGCTTCCCTCGGAACAGTGGACCCGAAGACTGGCTGTTGCCGGGCTGACAGGCCTCCTTCATGAGAAGAGCCTGTAGCTGTTGTTGGACCTCCTCGGACTGCTGTTGGCTAAGGTGTCCCGAGGTCACTGTGGTAACAGCAACCAGTAGGTCAGCCTTAAGAGCCTCGGCGTACGCCATCCTCGGGGCTTCTTCCGACGTCTGGATCCTCTGCCTTTTGGGCTCACCTCGAGGAGATATGGTCTCATCGAGTCGCGCCCTTTTGGCAGAGGCTCGAGATTCCGGATTACCACCCCTGGCAGTCCTGTTTTTAGCCCCTTTCCCTACAAGAGGGGCACGAGCAGCTACTGGGGCACCAGCGGCCTGCTGCGCCGCCCCCTGCCTGGGAGCACCTGGCTGTTGCTGAGGCACTGGAGCTGCTTGGTTTTCCAGCGCAGCTCTTCTCTGCCTGGACCTGCGACGCTGTTTTTTATTTTTGTGCGTCTTCCACGAGAAGCCGCCCTCAGGTCCGGGTTGCTCCCTCTGAGCGGGTTTCGCCCTTCCCTTTTTGGCCCTCTCGTGGAGTGTCCAGCCAGCATCGAGCTGTGCGGTTGCCATATCTGTAGGGAGTTCCTCCATTGGTGTCTGCTCCGGAGCAGCGGACTTCTCCGATGCTGAAACGACCCCCTTGGTATCACTCCCTAGTTTTTGTTTACTGGGCTTGGTACGGCCTTGTGCCTGCGCCGAGCCTGTCTGTTTCGTCGACGCGCCTGGTTTCGAAGCCACCGGTTTCCCAGCGGCCTTTCCACCATGCGCGGACTGCTTTTTCCGTGAGGGCACTGTGAAAACAGCACCGCCACGATGTGTGGGGTGTGGGGGCACTGTGGAAACAGCACCACCACGGGGTGTGGGGTGTGGGGGCACTGTAGGGACAGCACCGCCACGATGTGTGGGGTGTGGGGGCACTGTGGAAACAGCACCACCACGGGGTGTGGGGTGTGGGGGCACTGTAGGGACAGCGCCGCCACGGTGAGTTGATGTGTGGGGGGGCACTGTGGGTACAGAACCTCCGTGTGGTGTGGTGTTGCCTGTCTGGGCCGCTTTCGCGTCCCTGAGGGCACGTGAGTGGGAGGGCAGCACTGTGGAGACAGCACCATCCCTCCGGTGAGGTTGTGTGGAGGTGCCAGGCACAGCGTCTGCCGCACCGGCACCTGGTGTGGGGGCGCCTTCGGGTTTCCCCTCCGGCTCCCGTGGGGTTCGGGATCTGGGCGTGTCCATGATTCCATGTTAGTGTTTTCATCTCTTGAGCTTCCCACCCGCCTCGGAGCCCGCACCTTTGGGGATGTTCTCTGAACACCAGGACTACCCGAGAGATATAGATGCGGTTGGTTGGGTCTCATGCGCGACATCGGGTGCTGCAGACGGTGTGGCTGGGGAAAACGATCCAAGTTCCCCCAGTGGCTCCACACGTCCTTGCTCCGTCAGCATGGCCGAGCCCCCAGTGTCCTCCCGGAGGACCCCCCCACATCTCGCCTGCGGCCCGTACCCACCTCATCCATACGGTACGCGCGTCCGTTACCCTGCAGTGGCTAGCTGCAGGGCCACCGTTTGGCCTGAAATCCGGACCAAAGGGGGCGTGTTGTCTCACAATAGCATCGAACCCCGGCTACGCTCGACTCAACCCCCCAGGACTCCTTCATCCCTGCGTACGGCGCTCAACTGCGCAGGACAAACGCAGGTAGGCATATGTAGTCCACCGAGGCCGCCTACAGCCCTCGGTGGAACCAGAAGGTCTTCGCCAACATGGCTAGCAAACTGTTGGCAGAGCCGGCATTTTACTAGCCATGTCGCCCAGGGTGTTCCGTGGTAGTTGGTTTTAACCCATCCGGGTTTTTAGGTCCTCGGGGGTTATCCCCAGCTACCCACACTAGGAGGCGATCTCGCTCACACCCCAAAAATAGTAGCTAGCTGTTATGTTCTATATGATTATAAACTTATATTGTGTTTGTTTGTACATATGAAAAACGTTTGTAGGTACATTTTAATGCCAGGTTTGAATTTAATTGAGTAACTATAAAAAATATTTGCCCGGAGCCACCATTAGAAGTATTTTATAATTCATAAAAATATAGAAGCATTATACATAAGGACGTAAGTATTAAAACTTGCAAAACGTGGTGTTATTGAGAAGAGAGTATTGAAACACATGAGTTAAGAATACGTTACGAATACGTACGTTAAGAATTGACATATTATAAGGTTTTTGCCAAGCACTAGGACAGCACAGACAAAAAAATATCTTGTCTATAATAAAGCTACAGGGAACTTAGTTGAAACAAAATTCAATAGGTAGAAGTACAATGGTAGAGCTGAATGCAGATGCAGTTTAAAACATTCATGAAAATAATAAAGTCAAAACATGCAATTGAAATAAAAATTTTGGCCGTCTGTCAGTCACCCACTCGATATGTTTATCGGCAAACGTCACGACACTGCGTGACACTTATGTAAATATTTAAATACGATCGAATACAAGCTATGAATATTTTAAACTCTTAGTAAACCATTCGGCTTTGTCTCTCACAAACATAATAAAAATAAAAAGTTTGATTTTATTTCAACCTAATAAGGTTTGAAGTTGTTTGAAATGTCCGCGGTTGTGAGTGGCTTTTCGCTTTATTTCTATGCATAAAACGATTCGATAAGTGGTCGCGACTCAAATTGGGGATCGATGTGGAAGTGACGAGTTATGCTGATTGGGTTTTTTCGAGTGCCGAGGGGACGCTGAATAATTGAGTGCTGTTTAGTTTTATGAGTGTCAAACGAATTTTATACGGGGATTAGAGGTTGATAATGTTTCTGTTGATGTGATTCTGATTGACGATTCACGCTCATGCAAAAATACTTAGCCATATATTTTTTTTATTAATTTTATCTCCTAATTAGAGACTGCACGTGTACTAATATGGTAATGGTGTACTTAGTAACAGGAAAGGTTTTTACTTAAGCGAAAATTGAAAACTTTCAGACCTACTTTGAGCGGGTTCGATTCCATATATTTATATGAGCGCCCGAAACGGCTCTAAGTAAAATTTACCAATTAGCTGCTTCAATAAAAAATCATGTGTGATAATGATAAGTCAACATATTTGTGAATTCAGACAGTACAAAAATAAACAGTTTAAAAAAGAAATTAGGTATCTGAAGTACCTAACAAACGTAGACGTATTTAAAAACGGAACCTTTATAAGATCAGTTTGTTATCTGTATTATTTGTTTTTAATTCCTTCTGAGAGCTTGAGTTGAGAAATCGGCCGGCTTTAAGTGGATTTCCTAGTGGAATTATATCTTGCCGCGCTCTCAATGAGCATTGCTCTTATTATTCTACTAGGCGCTTAAAGTTTCTTAGTTTATTTGAAACTTGAGAATGAAGTCTGACAATCTATTCGAGAAAAGCAATAAGTTAGTTGCCTTTAAAAGTATATTTTCTACATACAGTTTTTTCGATACATTGTAATAAATTTTAATGAGCGATCTCTTCCAGACATTTTAGATGGTGAAGTTGATCAAAATGAACCAAATACTGATACGTAAATGTCAGTAAGCATTATATGCTTACTGAAATTACAAAACCATCACAAAATCGGTAACCACCATTACACGAGAGCTAGTCCGTGACTCCCTCAATTGATCAGCAGATACGCGATTGGGCCCACTCGTCCCGCTATCGACTTCGAGCACTCTCGCCTCGCTTTCCGGTTCTCATTCTTTGTTCCATTCTCCTTCGATACGACACTCGATACCGCTCTTTGTTACATTGTAGTCTTGCTGAGTACCCTGGGGTAGATGAGATGGCGTTAGATACCTAATTCTGATGAAAAGCAGTTTAAGGTTAGGGATATTTCTATTTGTTCGTTGTTTTTGTGACACTGTTAACGCCGAAACGCGAATTTTATAAATATCATGTTTGTTGAAAATCTATTTTTTTTTTAATAGATTTAAACTTCGGTCCAATTGATATAAACTTCGGTCGGTATCTTTCTTCTTTGTGTTATAATATGATTTGCTTTTACCTACCTACATGCCTACACGTAGGTACATAAAATTCATAATCATAACACAGGTTTCGGAATGGAGATATTTAACTCTATTTCTAGTCCGCATTTTCATAATCTTGATCTCTTAATCGGTCTATAAGTAAAAGAATAAATTAAGCCTTTCATTTGGTTATCAAACAGCTGACTCATGTAATATTTAGAAGAAGTTCAATTTATAACTACCAGAAAGCACGGATTGTATTAAAATTATAAGCATGTATTTTGTGAAAAAAACATTACTGTTCAGCAGTTTAAAATACCAAACGTTCAATAACTTAAAGGTAAATTTTAAAAAGCCACTGGCCCAGGTGGCGAGTGGCGACTGAAAGAATACAAAGTGAGCTGGGCGGCGACTCGACGGCGGGGCCCTAGTCCGTGTCGCGATTGACATCGTAATGCTCATGCAATGCACACAGTGGAATACTGATAGCTAGTGGCGACTGAAAAAATAGAAGTGAGCTGGGTGACTCGACCCCGGGGGCTTATTCTGTGTCGCGATCGACATATTAACATTACGCACTTCACGGCGTAGGTATACCTCCACCTCCTTAAGTGAGTCCCTCACGTGTTAAGAATCGTGAACCCGTCTATTACGTTTACCATAGCGAACAACTGTCCTGATACCCCATCCCCAAAATGATGGACCGAAGACCGGGTGCGTTGTCGCGCGCCCGCGACTCCGATACTGCATTCAAGGGCCTCATCGCCCGCCGCAATGCCCGCAAGTCTCCGGCGAAGCTATGACGGCTAGCCGGGGATCTTAGCTACTTCGACGAGACAACTGTCCTGCGTCAGCCTGAAGGCCTTATTGAATGGTATACGATAAGTGAGCGTAACGACTAAAAAATAAGTGGAAGAGGAAACATTGTAGTTATTGTCGATAAACTCGCTTGTTTTTGTCTAACCAAGTCTGGTGACTTACACCGCAAAAATATATGTTGGAATCAGGCCAGGCCAAAATTCGACGAAGCCTTGTAATAATCCAAAATTCGGAACATCTCGGTTTCAAAATTTAGTTCTGCCATTGCTGGTGTATACCTAGATAGAGTATATACCTAGCTGGAGTTTGGTAATACTAAGTCAGCATTCCTATTCGTACTCAACATACAAATAAAGCCAGGATTCAAATCCGGGATACCACTTCTCGGGCCGTTGTTGAAACGTTGGTGTTACAGAGCTTAGAACATAATGAATGTTACCTTATGGCCATTCCTATCACAGCTATGGCGACACGCAATAGAGCAGGCGAATGGCACTGATCATAATATCGACGGAGGCTTAGAGGGTGATAAATGGATCCCGCGTCACCGCCGGGATGACGCCGCCGCCATATTTAAATCGCTTCTGTCACATCCGCATACTGCATCTATAAACTGGCTGTTACTGAAATGTGCTGAAAACACTTTGAAACGGGGATAGAGTTAGAGAATTCGGAATAAGAATTCCGTCATTTAAATTTTATATAAATATTTTTTGCTTGATCGGTCATTTAAAACTTATTAAAACCGTCGAAAGTATCAACTATCATAAATAAATATATTAAGTATACTTAAAGATAGTTAAAATACTAACTACTGCTTACTTATTTCCAAATCTATAATTTTATTTGAAAACCGTAAATATGAAATGTGTACACACATTTGCGTTTGATATATTTAAAAAATTTGTTAAAAGCGTGAATGTAAGAATATACCAGGTGAGCCCTGTAACAGGAGCAATAAATTAAAACATAGATTCGTCCATTGAAACCTAAACACCATTTGTTAAGCAACTTCTGAAAATAACGTGTATTAAATGTCATTTTGTAGAATAAAGTTTAGACAAAGAAGCAATGTATTGCGAAATGTCCGATATTAGTAGATTGACAGCTATGTCAATGCACAGGGAATGTCAACGTTGGACGACATACATTGAAAATACTATTTAATTTGTTTCAAATAATAAAATTTGACTTTTTTTAAGTTTCTGAACAAGTTCAGTTTAACGAGTAAAATCTGTTTTAATTTTTTGCTTATGTTACAGGACCCACATTATATAAGTAGGTATGTGTCATAAGGGGCCACAAAACAGTGAACGAATTTCCATCATTTTTGGTTTATGGGTCCAGATTCCACAAACTCGCAAGATGGGTTATTTTTATCCGACTAGAGTAAAGCAAAATAGAGGGTTTTGGTTATGACGTCTCCGCGGGAGTGAAGTTCTTATATTACGAGTGCATATATTAACATTACGAAATGGAACCTGATTAATTCATGTTTGATGGAAAGTTCGGTTTCTTTTTACAAGTAATTGTAGCGTAATACCGCGTAAGGCGCCACAATTTCCATCCATATTCAATAAAGCACTTAAACGTTAAATTGCTAACTGAAAAACCGCTGGGTGCGTGTAAAACTAAATTGTTTTACCCACAACGTAAAGAAATAAGCGGATTGAATGGGAAATTAAAATCATCAATCAATGTAAAGGCACAAGAGCGTTTTTCAAAAAAAGTGTACATGGCAAAATTTGAATGTCCCACACGTTCAACGTGTTTTTTTTTTACTTTACCTTTAGTATTTGGGTATATGAGTGGTATCATTTGATTCTGTAGATGTGGGGCATTCATTTTATATTTCTAAAACGATTATATTATATTTATTACTAGATTTATTGCAAAATAAAGATATGAAAAGTGCTAAAATGGGTATGTCCCACGTCGACTCAGTCATGTTCAGAGGCTTGCAGAAACTCGAAATAAATTTGTATGAATATTGAATGTGGTCACACAGATAAAGTAATGAGTCTAGATTTTAGTCGTGTGCTTTATTTATAAACAAATACGGTTTATAATGCCGAAAAACTACTTTTTCCACTGTCCAAAGAAATCGACAGACCGGAACTTCCGGTTATAGTCACAAGCGATTTTAACATACTTGTGCAATCGATATTCCCCAAAAAGCGTTAATTTTTCAATCCTGGCAACATTTTAATGCTATAGGCATCGGATTTAATTGCAAATAAAACGTCAGTTCCGTGAAAACGGTGACGAAAGGTGGACGCTGTGTCAGTGCGCTAAAAATAGGATTTCGAGTTAGTAACAGTTTTTTCGGTAAGTAGATTATAATTAACTTTTTAAACACAATTAGACATAGAAGAAACTATCGTAGTATCCGAAACTAAACCAAAAACACATTGAATTGGTTCAGAACACGTTGAAATTTTGATTTTAAATTGTCGAGGTAGAATTCGTCACGTCCGGTTAGTGACGTGATATACTACCGGAACGATTTTGTGACGAATTGGAACTATAAAGCTTAGTACACAATCGAAATGTGACCGATGTTTTAACCGACTTCTAAAAAAGGAGTTACTTAGTTTGACCCATATGTTTGTTATACATGCATGTTTATCCGCCATTATCTCGCATTTGTCAGAACAGATTTTGATGCGGTTTTCAGAAAAGTATTTGTTATCTCCGGAAGAAATGACTAAAAAGCAAAATAACAATTAAAACATTTATAAAAACTGGCTAAGAGCATGTCGGGCCACGCTTACAGTCGAGTTTTTAATTAGGCGAACTAACTTGACAGCTGAAACTGTTGTCAGAAATGAAGAAAAAAAATTGTGATTGGTTTATGTCGATATAACCTTAAGTATACACCCATAAACCTTAACATATTGCATTAAGGTTTATATTCGTTTATAACTATCAAGAAAACAAGAGGCAGACAGCGTTCTAAGCGATGTCCTAAAATAAAGTTCGTTCGATGTAAGTATTTTAATTACAACCGATTTTAGGGTTCCGTACCCAAAGGGTAAAAACGGGACCCTATTACTGAGACTTCGCTGTCCGTCCGTCCGTCTGTCACCAGGCTGTATCTCAAGAACGGTGATAGCTAGGCAGTTGAAAGTTTCACAGATGATGTATTTCTATTGCCGCTAGAACAACAAATACTAAAAATAAAATAAAATAAATATTTAAGGGGGCTCCCATACAACAAACTTGTAGATTATGGTACGGAACCCTTCATGCGCGAGTCGGACTCGCACTTGCCCAATTTTTTATTAATGAGAATTAAGACTGTTATTCTATATTTTGAAATGTTCATGTTGCTATTACTTGTTAAAGGTAATAGTAACATTTTATGTTTTATTTAAAAAATAAAAAAAAACATTATTAATAATCTATAAAAATAGATAAATAAAACTAATAAAACTTTCAATATTAAGATTGTCATTTACTCATGAAAGATTTTTATGTAATTCATAATAATATACATGGTAAATATTTATTATTACTAGTTTAATACATGTTTTATTATTACATATATAAACTAGTAACAATATATATTATACCTACCATTTTGATTCCGTTGCAATAAATACGATTCATAACATAATATTTTTGTGATTTTATTTCAATATATTCAATCTATGTACACTATTCCTTACATTTTCCAGTTAGTCACATGAGATTCCGTTTAGTTACTGTCCCAAGATTTGGGATGTTGAAAATAATTATTTCTGGCTGCTGCAGTGCAACAATTCACATATTTAAGCGTTAACATTACTAAATGAATATTCCTTAATGTAATAAAAAATATTATTAGTTGATTTGTCGCATTTTAATGCAAAAAAATACATGTTTTAGCAGTCATTTGGTGGCGATTGTGACGAACTGGACCTTTATTTTATCCTCAAACCTTGCTCGTTCCATTAATTCTTTAAATTAAACCCGTTTTAAATAGTTTATTGTCTTTATTTTAAATGTGTAAACTAAAACGGGTCCAAAAAATACTACAATCAATTTATAATGAATTTTATATTTGTGACTATCCGGAACTAGTTTCACCACAATCTGAGTTTAAAATGTCGATATTTTCTATATTTTTTAATATTTTAATGCCATTTTCTCAAATAATACACTATAACTTATGGGGAATTGAATAAGCCAAGAAAATTTAAAATCGGTGTTATAAAAAAAAACGTTTTCCGGTTCGTCACGTGTACACTTTTTTTGAAAAACGCTCACAAAAGACCCGTTTCCATTGTCGCCGGTATGTTTGTGCAAAAACGACTTTGTCACATCACAGTCGAAGTAATAAAAAAGCGGCCAAGCGCGAGTCTTCTGGCTCGTTTCAAAAATATTATTTTTATTGCGATACCTTCCTACGATCCTTGCGAGGTGTAGGATATTTTCTTTATAAATACCTACCATTAATTGTACTCGTTAAGTATATATCAGTTTGTTAAGGAATTATCCTAACGTCTTTGTTTTATCTAATTATAAACAACTGTTAATACTTAATTCTGGTATTCTTGTATGAATGAGTTAAATATACGAAATATTAACTCATTTGAGTTCCCGACATTTCGGAAACCTTACGGCTTCCGCTTTACAGGATAGACTACGCAAACGCCTTGAGACATTAAGTCCGCATTTGTACTTATAATTTTTGTATGCATTGATATTTTAACAAGTTTAAATTACAAAAATATAATCAGTTTAAATTTGTTCATTTATAAAGTAACAATCGCGGTAACCGAAGCGAATTTACGCAATATTATATTTTCAGCCGTCATCTTTTCGTATTGAATAATCGTAAAAAGTGTCTCATCTCAATCCTCTATATATCTAGACGGGTGCGGGCCGATCCTTTGTGCGGTGCGTACAATCGGTTATTGCGCTGCAGTGACGGTGCGATTTGGCAGGTTGATGGCGGATCCGAGCGTTTACATTTTAACCGACCCTAGCGGAGGCGTAGATTTGATACCACCGAAAATTCTTGAAAATACACTATTAAGTCCGCTATGAGATTGGCATTGGATATGACAGTTTTCCATGTAGAATGGTCAAAATGGATGAGACATTACAGTAGCTTTAATATCTAACTTTTTAAGTGTCCACAGCGCACTTGCTCGTCTAGCACATCTGGACTTATTTATGCAAAAGGAACCAACACACATTTAACTTTTGTACTTTATGTTATAAATACTTGGTTTACACGGTATTATATGTAAGTTGGTTCCCTTTTGCATAAATACGTCCAAATATGCTTCGTGCCTCTTGTGACGTGGTATAGGCATCACCTCTCACTTTGTTAGATTCTTTGTCTATTTTGAAAATAAAATACCTACTTACATTATTTTCATAATAGATATATTTTTTTACAAGTAATTTACTTGAGTATCATCATCTTAAATATCATCAAGTAGATAAATAAATTACTAATTGACATAGACGAATTTATTACCTATCTATAGAATCACATAGCAGTATTTATATTTATATAGCAGCTCCGTCAGTTCTTTCAGTAAGGAAGGGTTGGCAATCCTCGATGACTGGGCACTTTCCATTCAAAAGTTTATTCCAAGATTACTCCGTCGTATAAATGTAATAAGCTTTGCAGTGACGAGATTAGGCCCCGAATTTCACTCAGGCATTAATGACATTTTCAGTTGCGCGGGCCCGTCCGTTGTTTATGGCGTAACAATGATTTTGAAAGTCATTTCGGTGGGTAAAAAAGGGCGGCGGGCGACGTATTGGGTACACCGGCCTCGCATTTGATATGCTATTTATTTTCCTTCTATTGGAGTGTATTTACTTACCTGAAATACTTATTTATTTTTGAAATGAAGTATTTTCTTTAGTTTTGTAGGACTGTTAGAACAAAGAAGTCATTCATTAATGACTTACAATGACCACAATGGGATTTAAAACTATTGTGAATTTAAATTATTTTTGCAAGTTGCATGGAGTTTTGTTAATGCATGCACGCGTGCCTTTTTTATTGCTTCATGACCTTATAAATATCAATTCCATCACCGATGTTATTTTTGTCATTGATATAAGATTAGTATGGTCCTGTCATTAAAGAAATAATTTTCAAGACAAATGATTTTCGTGACAGTGAAACAAACTGCAAAGTATTTTGCGCAGTAACGTGTGTACTTACGTTGCATCGTTTAAGGCATCATGCCCTTATTTTCTTCGCATACAAAAAGAAAGAAAAACTCGATTTATTGGAATCATCTTTAGTACGTAATCGAATTAACTCACCCACATTATACACAAGTAAAGTAATAATCGTAAAGCAGCACAAATTGGAAGATCTTTGCGATATATCGAAACTCATTTGCGTTGTTCATCGGTCGCCATGAAATTTACATGGAATTTCGTGCTTGTAATAAAGAATGATGAATTGGACCCGCATTGGTAATTATGGGCAACTGCGCGCACCAATATTAAATTGCAAAATTCAATAATATGTCTGCTTTTTATGATTAAAATACTTCTGCTCAAGAATTTGAATCAGATCAAAATTCAGCGTGTGGGTTGATTTCCTTGCATTGTCCTTATAGATAATATGCCATATACCTCAAGTAACTTACTGGAGTTACGTTTAAATTACGACTCATGTATGATTTGACTTCCGACTGTGAAACATATGAACACACACATGTGAAAGAAAAAATCCTTTGGAATTTCTGGATTCAATAGTTCTGTAGTCCATCAACTGATGCATCATGTTTGAAACCGAGGTACTGCAAAAAGCCTGAGACGCACCGTGGATACCCTCCGTTCCACCTTAGGACTTAGTCAAGTTTTAACCAATGCTCTCGACTCGACATATAAAATATTTCATACAATGTAAATATATAGAGAAAAATAGACGGATTTTGGCAGTGTGATGCCATTATTTTTCTAAAGAGGAGAACTGATACGTAATGTGTAACGTAATAGGTATCCATTTTGCTACATTCACTTGGAATAAATATTCTTCAGTATATGATAGCACAGAAATACGTCAATTCCAATATAAAAAACAGAGCATTCCTCATATAGAAGGTTCGGGTGCTAGCGGTGCGTACTTACCCCGTGGGTTAGACGGGCGTTTTTTGTTGTCATAATTGGTTTTCATTCCCGCCTGATTTACTGAGGTCGCTTGAGGCATGGATGTTTGTCACGATATCATTTTCCGAACACGATTTTCCGACCGACTTTTTCATCTTCTTTTCAGTTTTCATTGGGCGTGTACTGGTTTAATACGCGTATTGTTACTAAGTTAATGGAAGGTCGTTGACTGTGGCTTAAAACGCTTTCATAATGATAAACCGAACCATGTGCGAATCAAATTATAAGTCAAATAAATCTTCGTAGTATTATAAATCATATATATATTATGGTGAGTCATGGTTCCCTGACGTGAAGTGTTTCTACTCGTATTTTCAACAGACGAAAATACCATTTTCTGACTGAATGTATTGAAGGACGAGACGTCATACTTACCCCTTTAAAACTTTGATTTCAGTATAATACACCCTACTGCTTCTACTAACAAGGTATGGCACTCCGGAATGACAGGTGGACTTTCAACGTTATTACGATATGATTGGTTGGTTGTTTCTGTCAATCCGGTTCTGTGTTGCCAGTGATGTATCATAATGCTCCCCGATTCCCTTGTTACTTGTATGAATCTCATAAAATCGTGAGTGTTTTAAATCAATTATTACGACAAAATATAATTTAGTAACATAATTAAAGTAGTTTACATTTCGAAATGACAGATGAAATGTGGATTATTTCATTGACTTGCAAATACGGATAAACAGACAGTTTGGCATGAAAATGTAAGAAGCTATTACTTGAAAACGATGACAGATATTAACATGATTTGGAGATAATTATGTTACTAGTTCGCGTTCCGTTCCACCCTGTATAAATGATACCTTTTATAATTTAGGTACTCTTTCGTAGTAATCATAGTAGATTGTCAGGAATATAAAAACTGTTAGTGTTATTATAATCGGTGCATCGGTAAGGCATTAAAAGATCGAGATAGTAATCGTTTTCACGAAATTGTGGCTCGCGAAATAAGAATTTAATTGGTAAAGGACCGTTTATGGGAACATTTATTTTTTGTAGAATTTCGTCCTAATGCGATATCGGGCTGATATCAAAAACTGCTTAGGCTGTTTATGTGAAACAGATTTATCGTGTTTTTATTATTTGTGCTATTTGTTTGCATGGTTCAGTTGATGTGCTGTATTTTTGTTAAGGCGACGTAAATAAGTTTGATACGAATTATCTGCTTTTTAATCAAGTGTCTAAGGTAATAATATAAGTATCAGAAATCCTCACACAAATGGATCTAGTCCCGCAGTACCTAATCTCTAGTAGGTAAGCTTGTGTTATGGACAAGACGAAGATATGATGACAACGCGTTTGGCTCGGTTTGTAGACACCTGAGCCGGCGCGGCGGTCCCGGGTCCGAATCCTGGCCAGGGCAAATATTTGTGTGATGAACTCGAATATTTGTGCTTGGGTCATGGTTGTTCTATATATATTTAAGTATATATTTATCTATATAAGTACGTATATCGTCGTCTAGTACCCATAACACAAGCCTTCTTAAGCTTAATTTGGGACTAGATCGATTTGTGTGAGGTTGTCCGATATTTATTATTATTATTATCAATGTTAATCGTACTTGTATAAATATGTCATTGCTTAAACACCTAGAAAACATTCACGCCCTAGGAACTAATATTCAAGTTAATCACACAAGTATTTTCCCTTGCCGGGATTCGAACCCGCTAAACGCGTCGTTTTTTAAGGTAATAGGTAAGCATCTAAGCGTCTCCCGACTGATAACCTAATAGTGTACTGTCGTATATTTTTAATTAAATGGTTAGAAGTTTATTTGACGATAAAAAATAAAGGAAGGTTGTTATCTTGCTACTTAATAATATTTAAAAAGTTAAAGTAAATAACAACTAAACCTCGTCGTATATTATGTCATCATCATCTTTTTTGCTCTACCGTAATACAGGTAAAGAAAATACAATACCAATGTGTGTGGATGAATAAATAGTATACCAAAAATAATTCATTCAACCCGCATTCGAGCCGCAATGACAAATACATACAAAAAACGTCAATATTAGCTGAAATTTTCTTATAAAAAATATTAATGTTATAGAGGTAGATATCATTGCCTACTGCTTAATGGACACAATACACATTGGTAAACATTAAGTTAATATAAGAGGAGGGATTTCCGTGAAGTCAGAGATAATGCCACGCTCCGGGCAGATGATGATCATTAAAACCTATAACAATCATTATCCGTCATTTAAGAGACCGCACAAACCGCAGGATCATTCGCCGATTTGTGTTTAGAAATGATGTCACGGGGCTTCTGATTTTAATTTAATCTCATAGCAAATTAAGTGTATTTTGTTATTATATGACAATACTAGCTGCGCCGTACGATGTTACCCGCTCGTCCCACTGGAACACTAAATATTTTCGGGATAAAAAGTAGCATATGTGATCCAGGGTGTCAGCTACCTTCGTACCAAAATTTATCAAAATTGGTCCAGCCGTTTGAGCGTGAACAAGTAACAAATATACACATAAACACACTCACATACTTTCGCCTTTATTAGTGTGATTTGATTTGGCATTATTGCGTCAAGCATTGTAACTAATAATAATATAAATAATGTAACTTTTTTTCGCAGTAAGCCCTAATGGTTTCAATCTCAAACTTGTAATGGAAATACATCGATAATTTATGTTAGTTGAAAATTATTAAAAAAATCTACATAGCAAAAATTCTGTTTTTGTGAATATAGTCTATATAAAATGATTTGATTAACAAAGAAGACAACAAAAATAACATTTTAACTATATCTAAGACTCCCCCACAGCCACAGACATGTCGCAGTTCCGTCATCGATTTTCTATTTACTTCCTAGCCAACGCGAGCCCATCGAGAAACTTCATTAGAAAGGGTATCCCGATGCATGTTTTAAAATAATCAGTTTCCGTGTTAATTCTTAATTTACTGCCTGGCTGGTGATAATCGGATTGCGCCGAACGACGCCGCCGGCAAAAAGTAGCTGGACGACATACTTTCCTGTTAGTAAACTAATCAAGACGCAATATGTGATGCAGATTTTCTTGTCCCATACTGATTTCTAATAGTTTGAGCAGTTTTGTAAAGTATCGTGGCGAGTAAGAGAAAATTGCGCAGGTAACGGCAAAATCTGATTGAAAAGCGAGGTGTAGCTAAAGGTTTCACTCATTAAACTGAAGTCTAATTCACATAAAATAGTCATATAGCCGTTATTTATTAAATCTTTATTTCACAATAAATACTTAATATTTATCGTACAAAAGGCGGACTTGATGCCACTCTCTACCAATCAACCTTAGGGCAAGACAGGAAAACGTAAGGCCATTTTAGCCGTTTGAGCCAAGTATTGGACATATCAAGGAGATTGTCGCTATTCGAGATGTATTTTGATGTATGCAACTCAAATCGTCAAAGTTAAAGGTTATTAAAAACATCACTTAAGTAGTGGTGATGTGTCGGAGAAGGGTCATTAGAAACGTTGAATTTGGCCCCTGCTGCCTTGGAACGTTTGACAAACATAACACACATTTATATTCAGAAAGTAGAAGCGTCTGGATTTGAAACGATGAATATTTAAGTATTTAGTTAATTAAAATGAGTAAGTGAAAAGCGTTTCTACTATCGAATTTATCTAAGCATCCATAATTGGATTTAAGTACACCGGTGAACGTAGCAAATTAATATCAATAAAAAATGGTTTCGCCTGCAGTTTGATAAGACTGAAACGAAAGGGTTAATCAAACCGAAGCGAAGCTAATAGTGCACCTTCCTGAGATAGCGATCTTTAATATACTATGAGTGGGTGAAACATTAAAATCCGGGGAACGGAAGCCCGCGCCCGCCGGACTGACTCGGTAACTACAACTACCCTCAAATCACTCATTATTTACTTACATCCTTGAATGCTTTATTAATCGACTATTATCTATTGTTTAATTTATGGTATTTGTTTTTGGATAGATTTTTAGAATCAAGCTAAATCTATCATATAAAAGCTCTTAAGATGTGTTAACTTTACAGTGAGCACGAAGCCGCACTTTTCGTCCGTCCTTAGTGTCTCGTACCTACATGAAACAAGTTCAATAAAAACGTTCTGTGTATTACATACCCATAAAGACACAATTTTACATACAAATATGTTGTTATTGATTTGATATGTTATGTACTATTATAGCCATGAATCATTATGGACGCGGTTGAAAGGTATAATTTAAGTGAGGGCTTAAAGGATCAGTATATAGTTATGATCATGGATATTGGACTAGTTTTGTGAAGTAAAATCTGACAGTTTTACGGTCTCTTTACCTTTACTGTTGATTTCATGAATCAGCGTGTTTGTTTATCAAACCGCGAAACCGTATTTTGGCCGACCCTAAGATCTGAAAGACTTGACTCTGAGGCCTCTTAATAAACTAGTACTTAAATATCAGCTTTTTTTACATTATAAATAAAGTATTCTCGGGAAGCAACAGGATTTTTATTTAGACATCACCCGCTCGTTCCATTTACTGCCCTTGTATTTAAAGAACATCTATTAATAGCTCGTCGCTAGGTAATGTTCTCTTATTTGACTTTGTAAACCACCTACCTCGATTAATAATGTAGGTATATAAAGTTAAATAGTTATTGGTTTTTTTGTGCCTCCCTTGACCTATGCAGACTATGTATGCCACCTACTCCGTGTCCCTCCCATTATATAAAAACTTAAACAATTTGTTTCTAGATTCCTTATAAATGCCTCTTGATGAACGAGTAATGATGAAAAATATTAATGTTGTTGCTGTGTTCGTTATAATTGGGTTATTGATTCGTATTTAATTTTACGTCGTAAATAAGTTTTGTAAGTAAATAAGTTATGCGGCGTCGAAAATATCAAATCACCATAATGAACTAAAGTTAATAAAAAAAGGTTAGGTTTTCTAATTCAAAATAAGTAATTCAATTAAGGAATTTGTTGATAATTTAAGCTAAATCTTATCCAAATAATAAATTGAAATTATAATCAGGTTGTATCGGCCCGTCTAGCACAACTTTGCTTCGCGACCCTTTGTCACTCTCTCACATTTACTGTACAGAAAGAGACGGGTAATTATCTAGCGCGAGAAACAGTCGCATATATAACAGTTATGCTAGGTTAGGTATTATTCGGTGTTTAGACACCTATAAAGACTGTATCTAAGGCCTCGTTACTTTGGTGATTTATTCTATTTAAAGAATTTTTTTCTTAAAACTGACCATTTGTCAGAGTACCTTAATGCAGCTTGAATAGCAAAAATTCATTTTTTTTTTATTTATTTACAAAAAAATTATTTACACAGTAATACAGTAGACTAACCAATACACTGTGAAATTAGGGTAAGTTACAGACAATAAACATTAAGTACTAGAAATCCTATTATACATCATCTCGCAAAATCTCAAACATTCCTGACAAACAGTCGTCCATCTCCACGCAAGAAGGTCACACTCCGGTGCTGCTATCAGGAGCGCATTCAGAAGCGTAAGAGCACGAAGGAGCGGAGAGTTCCTGTGCGAAACAGTTCGCACTGGTGGTAATGCGAACAGTGGGCGCGAGCGCGACCGCAGATTGATCCTCGGGACTTGTGGAACAAATAACCTGACCAGCTACTCTACCAGTTCAGGGCATTCCGATTCCCCACGATATTATTCATACATACTGATAGTGATAAAGCCGAAATGTGGCTGGATACCGCGATTCCTCGTAGATTTGGCGCCTAGACCTACCATATAGATATAGGTACACATTATACAGTCCAGAGAGGACTGCCAAACTTTGGACGAGGCCTTTACCTGCAGAGATGTTTTATTTTATTGTTATTTGTTAGTTTTAAATAATCTACCTATACTGTGAACTGAAATAGTTCGAGAATTGAAGTTGTGTGTGTGTTGTTATTTTATTTTTATTCATTTATTTATGTAGTTATTCTCAAGGCGAATTGCATCGACCATATTTGACAAACCGGGTTAATTTTAAAAATGGCACATATACGTCTCGTATAGATAAGTGACGTCCAACTATTCAAAGCACGAAATTACTGGACGTTAGTAGGTAGTCACTCGTATTTGTACCACAAAGTAGGTTTGAGAGTAAGAAATCAAAGCTGTCCCTTGTTTTGAGTTATGCTTTGAGCATATCTTCCGTAAGATTGACCCTTCCAATTCTGCGGTGAGTCCCATAATGCGGGCAGAGAACTATGTTGTCTTTGTATTTTCCACCTAGAGCATGTTTAAAAAGACATAAAGCTTAAACTAACCATAATGTCTACAATCAGGTGAAACATCTAAAAAGTCTGGCTACCTATAATTTAGTTTAGAGTATCTAATATTCTACTATGATTTCTTCTGATGTCAGAATATTTGAGGTTATTACGCTTACCCCCTGTCTATTTGAGAATATTTTAATCAAAACTAAATATAATTTGGTATTATTTGTTATTCCAGTAAAATTTACTAAATGGTAGTGTAACTACAGAGCTAAAACCTGTAGAACAAACTTTTTGCCTGTAATAAATATAAAGTTAAGTTTCAGGAATAAGTATTTGTATTGTTTTGGTCTTTGGACGATGACGATAGGTACAAACTGTATCTGGTAAACTGGAAATGTTAGTAAAGTACTTTAAACTGTGTTGCTTATATTATCAGTATGATTTTATAATTGTGTAATATAGCCTTATCGTGTAAATAAAATAAGACACTTTACCTTTTGTGTCATTATTTATAAAAATAAATGCATTTAATATCGGTATAATTTGAATTAATATTCACATTTAAACGAAACTGTATCTAAAACTTATGAAACTATGCTAAAAGCTGAGCATCTCAATCAATTATAGACATGAAGCAAATTTTACACGTTCATTTAGCAGAAATGTGAAACCGTCAGCGTCCATACCTAAACAACATTCATATTAGGTTAGTTCGAAACTGTGAGTTCACGGGAGAATTCATGGCAGTTAAATTCTAGTCTGTGTCTCAATCAACGTTGTAAGTATCAGTGATTGTAGGAACACCGTCGAAACAATACCGCGTCCCTGGGGTTTCGGACCGGAACACGTACCCCGATCCCTTATAAATGAAACTTTGAATTTGTACGTCAAAATATCTTAGTTAATAATTCTAGAAACATCTTTAAACAGGATGCGGTGAGATCTTCCGTAGGGTTATTTAACTGGGAGTTATTTACCAGGGACCGCAGTGAATTTGGATTTCTGCATAGAATAAACTATAACAAATAAACTTGTAATATTTCGTAGGCTAATTTGTTTTTTTACATTTCAGCTATTTTCTTCTTTAACCTTAGTGCACCATAAAGTTTTGTAAACCCGGAAAAACTATTAAACATACGGGTAGTAGAATTGCTAGTCGCTTCATGCATTCTAAAGTTAAATTGGTCGTGTTCATGCCAAGCGAGTTTTATATGAAAACGAATAACTACGTCGTGCTCGGAGCAGATCTGGTAGGATTAATAAGAATGTATATTTTAGCGTTTCATATATTTTCGTGTGTATTTCTTATTAAGTTTGCTATTTATAGTTGATTTTTCTTGCAAAATATATTTGTTTTACTTCCTTATTTAAAGTATTTCTTCTTTGTTTTTGATTGTCAATGTTTGGGTATCGCAATACATAGATATGCAGCATCAATGCATAGTCTGGCAAAAAAGAGTAGAAATTAAAAAGTGGCAATACCGTAGTGACGTCCCTTTCTAATCCATCTAAGGAAAAGGGGACGGCACTACAGTATTGCCACTTTTTAATTTCTACTCTTTTTTGCCAGACTGTAAATTAAACTTGGCAATTATGCGTACTACGAATGGCAATTCAATAATATGGTATCAGTACCATGTGTGTTAGTTTTGTTTCAAATATTCTCAAATCGCCATAGACAGGGGGTAAGCGTAAGACATGAGATGAATATAACTCGATTACAAAGATGGAGCCAGGGGGCGCGAGGTGGGATTACTGGAACTTCGTTAGTCTTGAAGGTGTCTAACTCAGGTCTGAGATAGGGATTATCGCTTTTGCCTTTAGCGCGTTGTCGTTATTCGGAGTGATGCGATAAAGGTCTGAGACACGTGAATTATGAGGGGAATAGGTACGTACTATAACATACGAGCGGCATTTATTATACCGTTTTATTACGTAAGTTACCTCTACTGACGCATCTGAAACGCCTTGTAATTTATTGGGGCATTCGTCAATTTATTTTTGGATGTCAATAGATGCGAATCTCTTTTAGCTTTGGCTGATAAATTTTAACTCTACCTAGAGAGGCTAAAAGTACCTATTTTTTTTGTAAATTTTGATTCTTATGATAATGTGAAGATATTAATAAAAGAAATGATTTGATTTCACTGAACTAAAGATATTCGTAAATACTTACAAAATTCGCCACAAAAATGCGTAATTCCAAAATTGACTAAGGTAAATAATATACAAAGATACTTTATTATAAAGTACAGGTATAAAACAGTCCATATGTTTCTATACTTTAAAAAAACATAGGTACCGTTACAGTATTTCCAGAGCCAAACGCACTTTAAAAATATATTAATACCTACGGCTATCGAATAACGAATAGTGAAATATCAGGGCATTTTCACTAAAACCCATCATGTCGGGTAACGAAACTGAGTGCAGAGTAAACGCAGCTCACAAAGGCATCGCACACAAAAGGTATCAAGTGGGGCCGCCAAGTTGCGGGATGCAATCACAACTTGTGCAAGCGCATTAGGCATCTAACTTGGTGCTGACGCGTGATTATCGTTATGCTTTGACATTGGATAGTTGGTAAATACACGCCTGTCTCCAAGTGTTTGGCTGTTTTTAGTGAGGCGTTGTGCCTGTGTACACTAATTTGCTTTGGATAGTTGGTAAATAGGTACTTACATATTTTTTCCCTAACGTGTGCACTAATTTCCAGTGCTTTGATACAGTGATAATTTGTGGTAGGTGTTCGTTGTAGGTTAGCTAGTGTTGGTATTAGGCTTGCTTGGGTTTCACATAGGCATCAAACAAAAGGTATCAAGTGGGGCCACCAAGTTGCGGGATGCAATCACAACTTGTGCAAACGCATTAGGCGTTCTTTATGCTTTGATATTGCATTGTGGGTTAATATGTCCCATTTTCTAAGTGTTTGGCTGTTTTTAGTGTAGTGTACACTAATTTGCTTAATGTTTGGCGTAGCGTTAGTTTTTAAGATTTAAATGCATCATATTAATTGACATTGAGACATTGGATAAGTAGTAGTAGCAAGCGTTTTAAGTTTACTGTTTCTGAGGAATAGATTGTGCCAGTACAATTTACTCATTCTACTTTTCAAATTGATTCCTTAAATGAAAAAGAAAGTAAGTAGGTACTTAACCTTTTTTTTATATAGCTATTTCTTAAAAGGAGTTCTATGAAAACTAAGCGAAGTGCAGTCCAAAGAAAACCCAGTTTTACTTTAAATATAGTGCTTATAAAAATAATATATACATATACATTTTCTTTGTTAAGTACCTTTATCTTGGTTTCGCTTTTTAATCATTGCATTATTATAATAATTTCAAAGAGTTCCTTGAATCACCAGTATTAGAGTCGTAATAAAGCATAATCGTTCGGATTCCGAAAATAATAAATATAAAGTGCACGCCGGGGCATTCGTTGCTTATTTATGCGAATTTATACCTGGAACTTTGGTGGCGATCGGCGAGTAATTGCCGAAAAATTGCCAGTGCGCAATTGGCGAAGAATTTTGTACGCAGGGAGTAGTGAGGGAATATGATTTGTACGGTTCCCGACGACTTACACTGTCCTGGGAATCTGGGAATTGATTCGACGTCTGTGTATCGATTTGAGATTGGCGTCTATTTGAGATTCCGCTATATTTGTAATTTAGGATTTACCATTGCTTCGTTGAGAATCGTTTCGTCGATTATTTAATTTCGTCGAAAGCATTTTTTTCAGAAACCGTTAAAAATTTGGGGTTGTTATAAAAGAAACCTAGCCTAACCTAAAATAGGGTGATATTTTCAAGTACCTATTATGAAAAATTTATGACTTTATGACAAAAAAATCGACTAAACGAAAATTGTATGAAATAATCCAATCGATGTAACATCTCTCGGCGAAACAAGTGGATCCTATATTTTAGCGAATGATTCTTTGATGATTCTTTTTAGGGTTCCGTAGTCAACTAGGAACCCTTATAGTTTCGCCATGTCCGTCTGTCCGTCTGTCCGTCCGCGGCTCAGCTCCGTGATCATTAGTACTAGAAAGCTGAAATTTGGTATGAGTATGGGTATGTCTCACGCCGAAAAAACGGTACAAAAAAAACTAAAAAAAAATATTTTTTCGTGTAGGTACCTCTCGAACACCTAAAGTGGGGGTGAATTTTTTTTTTCGTTTCAATTCTAGTGTGTGGGGTGTCGTTGAATAGGTCTTTTGAAAATAATACATTTTTTGATAAAGTCAGCTGTTTTGTAAACATTCGCTCTGAAAATTAAAAAAATAGCGTCCCCCCCCCTCTAACTTTTCAACCACGGGTCAAAATATTATGGAAAAATTCGTGAACATGAGGCCTTATACGTACTTTCAATGAAAACTATATTGAATAAAATCTGTCGAGCCGTTTTTGAGTTATCGCAAAATTTCATAATTTTCTTAAAAGGGCGTAAGTTGACTTCCAGAAGGTAATAAGTAATTACAGTTACTTTGGCGTTTACGACCTTTTTATAGAGCTTGAAATCTTTCTCGTAACTTAAATCTATTGTGAAGGATGAGCAACTACGGAACCCTACACTGAGCGTGGCCCGACATGCTCTTGGCCGGTTTTTTCTCATTGAGATGAATATGATCTAGTAACAGGAGGAGGAGTGTTAAAAAACGAGCTCAGTGGCGTGGCATGGGAGATTCTAGCAGTTGACCGATACAGGCTGATGATGATTGATGTACCCAAGTAAAAAATTCGAACTTCATACCCTGCTCCTTCACTTCACTCCCTCATAGTGAAATTTTTGAGTGAGTGGAATGATATACTAATTGCGAACGAGCTTGAGAACAGAAACCAGTTCAATCAACTATAACTATACCTAACTAAGATACAGATACAATCAATTGGTGTATCGGATATTGCGCGCGATATTGATTATCTGAATATATTTTATGACTAATTTATTTGAAATTGAATATTTTTTCATGAAATAGTGTAAATAGCGCTTCCACCGTTAACAGATCGACACAAATTTGCTGTTATTAAACATTTGCCCTGGCCGGGATTCGAACCCAAGACCGTTGGCTCTTTAGGCAGGTGCACTACAAACTGCGCTACTACTATATTATGTTAATTTAGGTACAATCAATAAAAGTACATACAGTACAGTACTGAACGTTCAATAAGTTAAGAAAATAAAACATAACACGATAATTTAATAAATATTTCCAAGAATTAGATTTAATTCGAAGAAACGGTGGAGAAGCGGTGGTAGCCTAGTGGTTAGCGCATGCGACTTTCAATCCGGAGGTCGCGGGTTCGAACCCGGCCCGTACCAATGAGATTTTCGGAACTTATGTACGGAATGTCATTTGATATTTACCACTCGCTTTTCGGTGAAGGAAAACATCGTGAGGAAACCACCTAAGCCCAATAAGGCCTAGTTTCCCCTCTGGGTTGGAAGGTCAGATGGCAGTCGCTTTCGTAAAAACAAGTGCCTACGCCACATCTTGGGATTTAGGTAGCCGACCCCGATTGAGAATTCATTCTCAAAAAATGGGACAAAGGCTAGGAGGATGAGATTTAATTCCTCGGAAAACCTGATAAATTTTAAAATAGACTGTATGCACTTACGAAATATAGATAGAACTCCAGCGCCCCGCCTCCGCACAAACTGACTTTCCTTTTTTTAAGTCACTCAAGCCACTTTCCATCGCTTTATATACAAAAACTATGCATGTTAGTGTCATACTATTTTGTCCAGTTGCATAGTTGGTTAAATGCAAGAGTAATTTTGAATAAGTTTTTTATTCATCGTACTCCCCCTATCTTTAATGAAAATTGTTTATATAATAAATAGGTTTCTAGATAAGACGACAACATGTCGCCACCGTACGGGCTACTGTTGGGGTGGATTAGCTAGCGTTATTGCTATCCGAAGAGCTTGCTCAATCGTTATTGTTATGACATTTATGAAAGCGATTGTCTAAATTGTTTCCGCTTTTACATGTTCTTGGAACAGCTTAGAAAATAATATTTTTTTGTTTATTTTTATTATAGGTTGACAATTTTTGAACAATAATCTGCTTTCACCAAGGTCGTATTTAAATTACAAAATGATTACAGGTAGTAATGATGGCGTGGATGTAAAATTATTAAAACGTGTTTGCTTTTATATCAGAGAAAAGCGATAAAAATATACGCTCGAGAAATTTATATCTAACTATATTATAGGATAGGTCTCACTAGTGTAATCGTAATAATCGTATCCGAGGCGAGCTAAGAGGGAAAAACAATAACATTAAACCTTTGAAGCGTAATCCTAATAATCGTATCTTTTCAATGTAGTTATACTCCTAAATTACATTTTAAGTTTTTATTGGAAAATATACCGGTACTTAATGGTTTCATCGCAGCGCTCGCAACTCGCCATCAAATGCAATTGATTCTAGCTTTCCAGCCCATCTAGCACAACTAGGTTTCGTGACTCTTATCGCGCGACATAGCATCGCCCCTCACTCCGTATAACTCGCGCGAGAAAGAGTCGCGTGTCACAGCTGTGCTAGAGTTGCAGGACTGGGTCAAATTGTGACTAACTATTTATATGCTACCGGTGCATATGGTGATAGCAACAAGTAAACGTAATTCGGCCCCGGCAGCCCCGAAGGGCGGACTAATGTCGCAGCGCACGCGACTCGGCACACAAATGCAATTGGCTGTAGACTGTAGAGTGTTCATGTGTTTTGCTTTTTTTATTATTTCACTTCAAAATGTCATGGCGGCTTTCCAGGGCTGAGTAAAAATGTGACCATTCATTTGTAACTAAAACAAGAATTAGGGAATCTGAAAACGAAATTTGGGTTGAATGATATGAAAACAATTAAATATTACCCTTAATTGACTACGGTGATATATACATACATTATACCACAAGTATAATAATATAGTCTGTCCGATCTCTAAGATCAAATGAAGTCACTTTGGCATAAGGTACAAACGACCGTATACGTGTAAATTTAGGAAATTTTTCTCTTGTGCCGGATAGACTATACAACCACCAGTTCCTCCTTTACTTAAATATGTGAGTTAAAAACGTCAAATTTAATTGAAAAATGCATTTGAAAATACCTACGCCTAACGGCCTAACCAATTAATTCATCAACTGGGTACATTTCATGAAATTCGCAGTAAAATCTCCTCCGTTCACAAATGGTATCGACAAGTTATAAAACAAAACTAACACGGAATGGAAAATTCAAAACATTGCCCGAAGCATGCATTAGCATTGTAGTGCACCTCGAACATTAGCTTTCAAAATTCAGTTATATTAATTCAGTATTTCCGCGCTGCTAGCAACGACAAACAGGAAAGCCAAACAAGCCATTGTGTGGCCGAAGAGTGCGTGTAGCTATTGCTTAGGATATTTTATAATTCAATTCGGGCGAAGCAGCACATGGTCAATGACGGAAAGCGAGATTTTGTTACAGGATCTCGGTTCAGTTTTCAAGGGTTTCGGAAGAACCAGTTTTCGGTTACTGTGTAATAAGTGCGCTCCTTTCGATCAAAACAAATGACATACAGACAGCCGTAGTCTGATAGGCTTTGCTTTGATCCCAGAGCGTGACAAACAACCTATGAATGCCGCAAATTTTATGTGCGGAAATACTGAATTAATGAATTTCAAAAACGTATACATAATTTAGTATTCGGTGTTCATGCAGGTTGCCACAACGACAAACAGGAAAGCCAAACAAGCCATTGAGCGGTCGAAGAGTGATGCATGTAACTATTGCTTAGGATGTTTTTATAATTCAATTTGGGAGCAGCTGCATGGTCTATGGCATCAGAGCGCCTCAACGAGGAAATAATCAGTTCAAAAAACAAAAGTCGCCCCTCCGGTGGTCATAAGTTAAGAACTTGTATGAATCTAGATTATGTCGCTTATACATCGGATTGTAGAAGAGGAAACGTTCTTTATTCTCATAAGAGTTTTATTTGGAAATTAGGCCCTGGAATCCTTAATTTCACTTATGTCCACAGGAAAGACTCGAACTTAAATTTCATGACCCAAAAGTGAGATTTTTTTGTTTTCGTGTGTTACAGTTATCGGCTTGTGAACGTTCCCACACAGACCCTTCGATTGGATTTAATG
This sequence comes from Apotomis turbidana, assembly GCA_905147355.2. NCBI lineage: Eukaryota > Metazoa > Arthropoda > Insecta > Lepidoptera > Tortricidae > Apotomis > Apotomis turbidana. The sequence goes on from LR990281.1 coordinate 13,318,070, forward strand.
CCAGAGTTTTAGGACACTAGCGACCCGCCCGGCTTCGCCGTTAGGTACCTAGGTATATCAACATAAGACGATAGTGGCGGGGCTGGCTGCATCAATCGCATCGCGCTAGTTTCCAGCCCGCATGAGTTTATTCGCGCATATTTTTATAAATTGTATGGTGTAAAGCTCGATTATAAAATATATGAAATACTTAATGTAACTAACGTATTTAATTTGATAATGGTAAATACTATTCTCCGTCTAACTATAGCTTATGAAAATACCACATTTACTTATATGTGATTTTTTTTAAGTTAAAAATGGGCATACTTAAGTAAACTATGTATATTGTTTTTTTTTTTTATAAATAACCATGAACTGTCTTTAAAAAATAGACATATTATGCCATCGTATTTGTTTATACCTATAAAAGGGAAAAAATCCCACCATTATTTTGTTATATCACAAACGGATCAGGCGGCAATTTCGATGAAAGCTGCCAGACGGCATGTTTTTCCCGATTTACACAAATCCTTCAAAAGTTTACACCTGTAGCTTCCTCAAGAATTAGTGTACCGCATGGAAAACCGTTCAGTACCGAGTTTTTCAAATGATCGCGAACATACAGGCATACAGCCAGACACAGCGAGGGATTTTGTTTTTGTAGAGTGTAGCTGTTATGATAGTATGAAGTATTTTTCCAAATTTTCACCTCTGCAGCTTGATAGTGACAGTAACGCGGTTAGCCCTGTGGTAGTGCAACTGCCTACGAAGCTGGTGGGTGACGGTCCGGGGCTCAATTCCCGGCTAGGGCGTATAGGGATAGGTAATGGAATAGTTACCCTGTTTTTAAAATAATCCGAGCTTTATTTATAAATTAAAATGTTTGGATAAGAAATCTTATAATTATTAGAATACATAACATTACGCGATAAGTAGGAAACTCTTTGAAGCCTTTGTACTCAGAAGCGAACGCCACGTACACAAACGCCGATAATTAGCCTTTCCAATAACCGTGTTACACTTCCAGCATAAAAATAATCCAAATAATGCAGATACGTATTTAATTAATACTCTAATCATTAAATCTAATATTGAAAAAAAAAAAACAGAGAATGCTAGAAATTTCTACTAACCTTAAACAATTTTCAATCAAAAAAGAAGGTTGGAATAAGGCCTCTTTTACGCCTTTTGGCAGACCAAGAGGAGGAAGATTAGTTCCAGAAATCTAATGCTAAATAAATGAAAAAAATGGAGGAATGTTATAGGCAGATCTATAATAATTTGGTTCGTGCAGATGTTCTCAGAAAGCATCATTTGCTGTCGTGGAACTGGTAATGAAGACCATGGAAACGTGTTTTTTACAAGCTTTTATTTAACTTGCATTGTATGTATGTATGTAAGTATGTTTGTTCGGGTGGAATCTTGCAACTCAATTTTGAAGCAGATATCGTCATTCGATTGAGCTGAAATTTTGCATTACATAACTTTGATGACAATACAATAATATGGTACCATGGGGCAGATCTGATGATGGAACCGGAAGGTGGCCATAGGAATACTCTATGATAGAAAAAGCAATCCTACCGAGTTTGGGCTCTTTAGAATCGTCTCATGAGTGTTTGCTCGCTCGATGAGTGTCAGCTCAGTGAGTATTTGATGGATATCCAAAGAAAAGTACAGTCGGCTATAAAAGCTTGTCACTAAAATGACATTTTTGACAGAAACTTATTTTTGTTTTAATTTAATATTTGTCATGAACCTGTACTCACTTAGACAAGCTCAATATTTGGATCGCTATTATTGTAAGGATTACTCCAATGATCAAATTATTATTGTATTTAAAAACTATTAAAATTGGTAAAAAAAATTATAACACGTCGATATTGCCAATCAAATCTTTCAATAAAATAACAGAGTTCAGTGTAAACCATTAACATCCATAATAATCATTAATATGCAGGCATTTCCTTTTTGTTCTGGTTCTGCTCAGACCTTTCCGATTATGATCTTTGGGGATGGACGTCGTCATTATTTTAGGGATCCGTGGGCCATCAATACATCGTCAATGTTCATTTTAGATTTTTGGCTTGTTACTTCTTGAATAACTTGTCTAGGGAGAGAAGAGAACTAAACAATAGATCTAGGTAGTAATTAGCTGGCTGTGCCCGCGACTTCCCCCGCGTAAAATTTATATTGTGGCTCCAAGCTTACTTTCGTTCCCTATTTTGCCCTTTTGGAATTGGATTTATTAGAAACATCTATAACTACGACTAGACGCTACTTCTACCCACTTTTTGTAATATGTCTGAACACTGTATGCACGCTAGTTATTAATTTTTTACTAAATGTTGTAATTCTCTTATAAGTGAATTTTGTAAATTATTTCTGAGAATAAAGTTCTTAAACCATAACTATAACTATGATAATTCCTACTTTTAAAATAAGCAGATTCATGACCCAATCATCTGTATGTCACGTATATCTATATTTTCGTGATATAGCCAGTATATTTAGATTGTAGCTATTTGACAAGTTGTTATTTAAAGGTGAATAGAGTTCATTGCTACACATGCTCAGCCCTGAGTTGGTTTGACATTAAAGATGTAGCTTGTCAGCAACACTGTTAGTTAAGTTACTTTATTGGTAAACGACAGATTTCCCACTTTTGTACGTAAATAATTTACATACATTAAGCGTCTTGAAATACCCCTTGTTTTGGTGGTAGACGTTTTGTGAAACCGTTGTCCTTCTCTGAGCCCTGACTATAGTCAAGGCTCTATGAACAATAAAATTTGCCTCCAGTATGTTTTTTTCATGTACACACATGTACAGTACTAGTACACACCTAACTCGTTTCTCCAGTCAACTCGTTGGCATGGCAGAAATACAGAAGACTATCTATTTTTCAAAATGTCTGCATACCTATTATATCGGAACCTGCTAAACCGTCCCTAGGTGCGCCCGACAGAACACACTTGCCAGGTTATAAAAAAAACATACTTAAATGAATATTGGGGATTGGAATACTAACCCAAGTGAAGGTCTGTAACGTATAATTTTAGTAAATAGCTATTGGATACGTCCCAAATCTGGGAACAAAATATCGTTTTTAATAAATTACCATGGAAGTATTAAAATATATTTCGATCGTTGCTTTTCTCTTATAGAATTAGGTTTTTGGGACATGTTATTATATACTTAACTAAGAGTTCGGGGACGGCATTTATACGGTATCACTATTATTTCAAGTTGTACCTATAATAATGTTATTAACGTATGTTTCTCGTGAATTAGTAAAAATTTAAAGTTAGTTCTATTTCCGTCGTTCCGAGTTCCGTCTTTCTCTTGAGACAAACAATGTGAAATATTAAGGGTTTCATGGCCTAATTTAATTATTAGACTAGCGTTAAATTCTATATAACAGAAATAAACCCTAGATTAGGTTACTGACCCCATTAACTCTGGACCCTAGGCGAAACCACTGTTATTTATCGGCTGTATAAGACCCTACAACAATTAGGTATGCTTACATTGACCGAACCTAATGAGAATTCGTAACTTTATGGTACAAGCAATGCCTCCAGGTCCAGGATACTTCTCCTCGGTAGAAGGTGGTACGCAACAAAGTTATATGCAGTACTAACGTTCGAGTAATTACCTGCAAACGCAGCAAAAAGGGCACATATGGAGTCGAAGGTGGCAGCGGGGCGCAGGCCACACCCACGGCGACGCCCGCTCATTTTAAATTGTAATTACAATTTATTATTGTCTCTGCCTTCATCGGTCGCCGCCATTTTATTGATCACGAAACCTGGACTGGTGATGTTTCGATTTGAGAACGGGAATCAGTGACCGGCAGGATTTGAGCGCTCTGAGCGTAATACATGTAACTATTGATTACTCAGGTCATTTTCACAAGAAGTTTCATTTACGCGGGTCTCTATCTATTACAGCCATAAAATTGATAGTCGTAATCATGATACATATAGAAATAAATAGCTATGCAGGATTGTTACAAAAAAGAACTAACCGAACCTACGAGTTCTATTGGATGAGTCAAGGTAAAGGTTTTTTTTTTCAGAATTTAATGAGATTATGAAAAACGTTATATTATTACTTCCAATAATTACGGCTAACAAGGGATCTTTTTACTAAGTATTTATCTAAAAAATACATATTTTTCCGACTAGATATAGATTTCTAAGATAAGACGAGAATATAAATTAAGTAGCACTCACCGGTTTCACCCGCGTTACGCGTTTTTAAGTTTGAAACATCTTCATAATCTTTCTCATTTTGAACATTCGTAGGATTGAACGTATTTTGGAAATCCTTTTCTGATGTTATAATACAAATGTAGAAGAGATAGTGGTTTAAAACTAATATTTTATTCCTAGCAACCACGTGGGTAAATAAATACCGGTTCATATAGAATGATACCAATTTTATCATTGAAGTGGTTAGCACAGTATTTGAGCTCTGCTAACCGCTTCAATGATAAAACTGGATAATTAATGACTAAAAATAAATTAGAATATCATCAAGCAACAAAGGGAACGTTTGAAGCCACTATTTCAAGAAACCAGTATCAAATTGCAGTAGCCCTTTGTAATGACTTTCTACCACAAACTTGAGTGAGACCCGTAAATGTTAGATTCCATTTGGACATATTTCAACAACTAGAGAGTATTTCTTGTCTTCAGGACTAAGAAGGTAAGGAATAAAAAGCCACCACTATGGTAATCCATAGTCGGGTAAAAGGTTTCTTGTCATAATAACCATCCTTGGATGTTCTATGCCTCTACGAAAATTGGCTAAAATCCTGATCCTGGACCTGTACCAATCTCGTCGTGATGAGCGGACAACAATGTTTTTGCCAACAGATAGCGCTGTACGGTATGGGGCCGCCCCTAACTAAGCCCCTCTCCATATAAAACTGATTTTCAATACTATTTTAGAATCTTATAATAGAAGGTGAGATTATTTGTAACATTAGTGAGAAAAAATCAAATCATTAATACTGGGACTCATAATTTTACTATGTAACTAACTAACTTATTGTATCTAGAATTAGATACATAATATTCTAGTAATATAGTGGGCACTGTCTAAGATACATAGGAACATTTGGAAAACCTCTCATGCATTCGTTATATTATATTTAAAATGATCGATGATAAAAATAATCGAAGCGATCGAATATTAATACACTTATTCTCATAGACGTTATAGACTTAGATTTGTTTACTCTAAATTTTACCTCCATTATTCTCATTAACATTGAAATAAAATCTAAGCCTTACGTTTGTGATTAAAATGGCCAATACCGATCAAAAGTACTAAGGAATAGTCTCTAGTATAATAACTTTTTCACAAACAATAGGCGACTTCGATGAGCGAAATGAGTAAGTACATAATATATTTTGTTTTTCATTGATTTTCTCAAAAAAACGCTAAATTATAGATTTCGATTAAATATGCGACCTCCTCTAAAGTATGACTACCAAACAAAAAAGGAATCATCAAAATCGATTCATAATTGGCGGAATAAACGCGTAAGATACAAACAGCAAACATATAGTCAAATTAAGAATCTCCGCCTTTATTAAGTCGTTTGAAAAAAGTAAATGATAAATTCGTCTTTTCCTAAAGTGTCAATATTTATTTGGGCCAGCGTTGGCCGATACGGCAATAATGCTAAATAATCTAAACAAAAGTTCTCTTACTGCGTCTCATCTCAAAATCTAATTGGATTTGTTGAGCAAGAAGTCGGGCTTAAGGCTTAAAAGCGAAGTAAGTTTGTCTGGATGCTTTTCTTAATGCGTTTGAGACGGACCCGCTGTCTGGTGTCGTTAGTTCACTGTTTACTGATTTAGTTATTGTTCAACCAAGATCCCTTGACGGAAACTCGCAGGGAATAATCTTTCAACACAAACATTTAATGTATAATGAAATGCACAAGGTTCGTTAGTAAATGTATGTATGGCAGTTGTACCATTGATATAAAGCCAAGTTCATCTATACCGTTATAAAATTCTAGATTTGTAATATTGAAAATCAGTTTTCTATGGAGAGAGGTCATTATTTCAGGAAAAATCTTAACAGCGTGATGCAGGATCGTGTTTTGTTTTGTATGGGCGTGCGGCGTCATGGCAGTCTGGCGCCGTCTGGTGGATCACATATCACATTATATTACATTTTCCTTTCATAAATAACCTTTGTGTAGGTATAGGTCTGTGGCATTGTAGTTCTCAAACGGATGGTTCGATTTGAATGCGGATTTTTTTTTAAAAGAAAGCCCTATCGTCTGTTGAAATCTCTATTGAACGTCGAACCTTCAAGAAAAGAGCGTACTCCCACCTGAAAGGCCGGCAACGTACTTGTGACTCCGCTGGTGTTGCAGGTGTCTATCGGCGACGGCAATCGCTTTCCATCAGGCGATTCATTTGCTCGTTTGCCCCCTATGACATAAAAATGTCCTTCTGTTTAATAAAATGATACCTATTAAATGAAGGTAAACCTGCGGGCACGTTCCTTAATAATAGAGAATTAATTATTTTTGTGATTTTACCATCTAATTCGATGAATTTCGTGAATTGTTTTCATTAATCTCAATGCAAATTAGCTAGGTGCTCAGTCCCTTTTCGGAAAAGGGTTCAGTTGTTTTGGTAGCTGAGTGTCGCAACGATTGTCTCACAATCGCCTTTTGAACGACAAAGATTTACATCAGAAAATAAATGAAAATAAAAGGGATTTTACGCTACATTCGCTACCTAGTTCACTTTTGTTGTTACATGCTTTATTTAAATAAATATTTCTCTATGTAGACTACACATAAAAATTGTGAGTTCACTTTATACGGAATTATGGAGCAATTTGATTAAAAGTCAGTGCACTTTTTGTTACTTAGGTACCTACATATCATTTTACTGTTATTTTGAAAAGTATCCCAATGCCCAGGACAAAGTTATTTTTCCCACAAAACTGAAATGAGACACTTTTTGTGTAGGATACTCGTATGTATAAGATATAAGTAGGTATTAGTTAGTTATGCGTAGGTAGGTATTAGTTAGTATGCGAGGGGGTGTAGGGAGGGGTGAGTACGCTTAGGTATGCGACGCTAGGCTATTGGCACACCCCTCCAAGTGGTGTCTCATACACGTCCTCGTCGCCTCAGGATCTGCCGCCGAACGGAACTGGGGCGAACCCGCCTCATTTCGGGTCGTACACCCCGGAAATACCAAAGGTCGAATCGGGCGTCGCTCTATTTACCATCTACCCCGGACCTAAGGTAGCCAAGTATGAGAGGCCCAACCCCCCCAATCTAAGGTGTTAATCGTACCGTGCCGAGAGATGCATGGCTGAGGGGGAGCTCAGTCGTTAACGGTGTACCCTCGAAACCGGGCAAAATCGAGGGGTAGTCTTTGCCTTACTCCTGTAAGCGGGGCAATGCAGGAGTGGACCTAATGTTTCCCTAGCTTCTCGTGGGTTCAAAAACGGATTGTATTAAAAAAACCAACATTGAAGGTACCCTGGAAGACCTATGCCAGGAACTACTGCCCCTAACGGTAGGCGCGGAGCAATCTGCCCAGACGTTGGAGCAACCTATGGAGGTGGGAGGGAGCACCAGCATGGTGGAAAGGGCCGTCTGCGGACCAAACCCGCCAACCGGTGATCCCCCCACCACCCACCAGCGACCTGCCAAGAAATTGGGAGGCTCCGCCAAAGGCCGCTATAGGGCTCTTATAGGAATAGGTGTGCCGCACGCTGATGCGACGCAACTTTCCGCAAAGAGCTTTGCGGAACTAAAGGCCATGGGGTATAAGTTTGGGGCCTCACAATCCAAACCTGAGCAAAAGCCGGTAAAACGGCCACGCTCGGAGGAGGAATCGCCACAGGGGAATGCATCTAAAGCCCCAAGGGTGAGTGAGACCCCCCCAACTAAACCTCCGCCTACACAGGCTTATAGCGAGGTCCTTAGCCAGATCCGGGTCGGCATCAAGGACTCCAGTCCCATGACGGACGCACAACTGGAGTCCCTCTGCAACACCATCTTGCAGAGAATTGCGACCATGGAACCTGGAGAGGGACCTACTTTCAAGGGCTACTCTTACAAGCCCGGCTGGCTGCTCGTCACATGTAGCGACCAGCAGTCCAAGAGCTGGCTCGAGCAAACCACACCATCCCTAAAACCATGGCCAACAGCCAACCTCGGTATAATACCCGAAAATGAGCTCCCCAGGCCAAACATAGGGATGGTGTACATCCCAGAGATAGATGCGACGAAGGTCGGGCGGTCGCTATCTCTCCTCCGTGCGCAAAACAAGGGGCTGCACACGGAGTTCTGGAAGGTCATCCACACAAAGGTCGAAAAGGGCGGGGTTATGCTAACCGTGTCCCTAGACGACCAATCTGTGGATACCCTCAAGAAAAGGGAGCTAAAGGTTAGCCTTGGCTTCCGGGAAGTCCAGTTCCGACTAAAGGGCCCGGCTAGGGCCCAACAGTCGGTAACTGAGGCAACCCCAACCCCACCACCGCCAGCCTCAAACCCACCCCCCGCAGACCCACAGGTCCTTCCAGGACCATCAGGGCCTCCCACCCTCATCATTACCCAGCCGTCCCAGAGCACGACACCTGCGCGAAAGGTCCCTGGACCAAAACGGCAGTTCCCCTCCCAACACCCTCTCAACACGGGCACTTCAGGGCGGTTTCCCCCAGGCAGGGGAACGCATAGGGGTGCGAACCACCCCAGGGGAAGGGGCACGACCCACAATAGGGGAGGACGGCGAGGGCGCGGCAGTGCCCAACGGCCGTAATAACCAAGACGCAACACCCAGGGGAGCGAAGTTCCTACAGGCCAACCTGCACCACGCCATCGCGGCCTCAGCGGTCGTGGAAAAAATCTTTAGCGACAATGGCCGGGACATCGCCCTCATACAAGAACCATGGCTAAACCGCGACTCCAAGATTGCGGGACTGAGTAATGCAGGTAAAATTTTAGCTCACGAAAATGGAACCAAACCAAGGGCCTGCATCGTGTTTAACAAAAATATTAACTTTCTTCCTGTTTCAGAATTATGTAGCGACGATTTAGCCATCGCATACGTCGATCTCAAGGGGCGGGGCAATCAGAAGGTGTTAATCTGCTCTGCATATCTGCCCGGAGAGAAACTAGATCCCACTGAAGAACTGACTAAAGTTCTGGAATACGCCAAAGAACAAAAGTCGGAACTGATAGTGGGTTGTGATGCCAACGCTCACCACACCATTTGGGGGAGCACAGGAATCAATAATAGAGGTGAGTTACTCTCTAACTTTATCTTTACTAACTGTCTGCATCTGTTGAATAACGGCAACACGCCGACCTTCGTCACTAGGGCCAGGCAGGAAGTACTCGATATAACATTTGCAACTGAAAAGGTAGCCAACTGCCTCGCCGACTGGCACGTAAGTTGTGAAAACTCGATGTCGGACCATAAACATATTCTTTTTAGTGTGAAAGGATTAGAAATCGCCGAACGGGAAAAGCGCAGGAATCCAAAAGAGACCGCCTGGGACACATACAGTGCCCTGCTAAAAGAGTACCTAAAGGAAACCCCAAAACACATAAAAACACCAGATTCTCTCAACTCAGCCGTAGAGCTCATGACAGAAGGCATCAACAGGGCCTACGAAAGGAGCTGTCCACTGAGGGAACCGAACAACAAAAACAAGACGACGTGGTGGAACAAAAAGCTGGAAAGGCTCCGTGTCTCCACGCGACGCATATTCAATCACTCTACCAAACCTAGCGAATGGGAAAGGTACAAAAGAGCGCTAACAGAATATAATAAAGAGATCAGAAAAGCCAAGAGAGCGTCTTGGAAAAGATTCTGTGAAGAGATTGCCCAAACCCATAAAGGAGCGAGAATTCACAAAATACTAGCCAAGACACCAACAAATTATCTCGGACTCTTGAAGAAACCAGATAATACCTTTACGACCACAGAAGAGGAGACGCTAGAACTCCTCAGGGACACACACTTCCCCGGATCGTACTCCACCAGCGATACACGACGATGCGCCCACAAGAGCTACCAATCTCACAGGGCACACAATACTGACTGGAACTTGGCTGCAAATATTTTCAGACCAAACCAAATTAAATGGGCCTTGGAAAAATTCAAACCATTTAAATCTGCGGGAGATGATGGAATATTCCCTGCCTTACTACAGGAAGGCCGCGATATACTCCTCCCGCTTCTGGTAAAAATATTTAGGGCGAGCTTCGCCCTGAGCGTGATACCAGAGCAATGGACTAAGGTCAAGGTACGCTTCATACCAAAAGCAGGGAAAAAGGACTATTCACAACCTAAATCCTTCAGACCCATCAGTCTAACCTCCTTCCTACTAAAGACTATGGAAAGGGTAATTGACCAACACGTACGAGCTAAACATCTGGTAACAAGGCCACTCAGTCCCTGCCAGCATGCCTACCAAAAGGGGAAATCCACAGAAACTGCCCTGCTAGATCTGGTCGACAAGGTGCAGAAAACCCTAGAGGATAAGCAAACAGCTCTATGCGCGTTCTTAGATGTAGAAGGGGCCTTCGACAACACACCTACAGATACCATCATTAAAGGTATGGAATCAAAAGGTGTAGACGGCACCACAAAAAGATGGGTTCGGAGTATGCTCTCGAACAGAACAGTAATACTAACCCTAAATGCCACCACGCATGAATTTCACACCAAAAGAGGATGTCCACAGGGAGGGGTCTTATCACCACTTCTGTGGACTCTAGCGGTGGACCAACTCCTTGTTCGAATGGCGGCCAGGGATTATGACGTACAAGGATATGCCGACGATATCGTAGTCATAATCAAAGGACCCTGCCTTAACACAATCTCGAACATCATGCAAGGAGCTCTCAACACTATCTGTACATGGTGCAGAGAAAACGAATTGTCTATCAATGCAAACAAAACCATTATAGTGCCCTTCACAAATAAAAGGAAACTCGACAAGCTCAGCACTTTAAAGCTAAACGGACAAACTATACCATTTACAAATGAAGCCAAGTATCTAGGGGTCACCTTTGACCAAAGGCTAACTTGGAACACGCATTTGAACAATATAATCCAAAAAGCGAAAATGGCACTGTGGACATGCTGTCGAATGGCAGGAGCAAGATGGGGCGTAAGACCCAACATTGCTATGTGGCTATACACAGCAGTCGTGAGGCCTATAATAACCTATGCCTCCGCTGTCTGGTGCAATAAGGCCAACCAAAAGACAGCGATCCTAAAACTAAGCAGCCTACAACGCACTGCCTGCATTATTGCAACAGGAGCCCTGTCTTCGACGCCGGGTGCGGCCCTGGACGCACTGCTCGACCTAACACCTCTGCACCTACAGGTGCAGAAAGAGGCCGAGCAGTGCATCTACAGGCTCTGCACACTGTCCAAGACGAAATGGCGCTCACAAGCACTGAACAAACTAAAGGCTTCAGTGTTCGAAAACAAACTACTGTGCATGCCCTCTGACGACATGCTCACTGAATGTATCTTTACGCAATACTACTCAGTGGAACTACCCTCAAGAGACGAATGGCTAAACGACCAAATGTCTCTCAAAGAGGGTTGCCACATCTGGTATACGGATGGTTCCAAAAAAGGAAAAGATGTAGGATGTGGGGTCTATGGACAGAGACCAAAGCTCAATGCAAGCGTCAGCATGGGCACAGAGGCCTCAATCTTCCAAGCGGAGATCTTTGCCATAAACAAATGTGCAGAGATAAACCTTGACAAGAACATAAGACACTGCCACATATACATCAACTCGGACAGCCAAGCTGCCCTGTTGGCACTGGAATCACTAGAGGTTAAATCTAAACTAGTCCAACTATGCAAAAACAATTTAAATGCCCTAGGCGAAACCAACAAAGTCACTCTTAGATGGGTACCAGGTCACTCCGATATTGACGGAAATGAAAGAGCAGATAAACTCGCAAGATATGGCGCGGACAAGCCCCTTGTCGGCCCAGAACCGTTCTGTGGAATCACAAAACGCCAGGCTTATTCTCTGCTCAACGATTTACACAAATCTAAGGCGATCGAGATGTGGGTGGCTGTGAAAGGACAAAATCACTCGAAAACCCTTATAAAAGGCTTTGTTCAGAGGTTATCTAAAGAGTTACTACAGCTCAAAAGGTCAAAAGTCTGTGCGGTGACTAGAACTCTGACCGGTCACTGCAAGCTGAAAAAACACCTGTCCCTAATGGGTATGGAACAGGACGCAACGTGCAGGTTCTGCCAAGAGTCAGAGGAGACAGCTATGCATATCCTCTGCTCCTGTGGACCACTTATGCACAAAAGAAGTATCCACTTAGGGCAACACTTTGTGCCCCCAGAGGAGATACAACAACTCACGGCCCAAAGAATCTGGGAATTCCTGGACTCAACGGGCCTCAGCAGTGAGCTTTAAGACAGGGCTGCCACAATAGATCAATTTTGGTCGATGCGGCACACAAAAGGCCCAAGCGAAAATAATAATAAATAAAAAATAAAATAGTTATGCGTATACACATTGATTGCTTATTTTTTTATCTACATCTAGAGGTAAACAATTATGAAACTGTCATTAAAACATGTAATTATTTATATACTGGAACTGTACGTACACGTACGTTTTATAATTGTAACTATGAAAGTCCTAGTCTTATCAAAATGTAAAATGCCATATTTTTAGTTTGAGGACGGATGAAAAACTTAATAAGAAGTGTTTATAATACCACTTCAACCGTTCACATTGTAGTACTCTATGATACAAATAACTTGTACAATATATTACGATCCGACTGTACAAGACAATGAACACAACCGTACATCACACACGAACATAACTCAAAGTTATTTAATTACGGCGGAAAAACTAATCCGCGGGAGCAGAGAGCGAAAATTACGCGTCCTCGCAGGTGCGTGCGCGTGCCGTACAGGGTGCTCCTCCGCGGAGAAGGGCGGGGTTTATTTGTTTACCTACTGACCGAGCGAGCCTAAATTGTTTTCGTTCGTGCGGATGTTCTCGCCTGTAAGTCGCATTTCTCAACCGAGTCTCGTGAAATTTTGTAAGCTGTTTCGATAATTAGGTAAAATATGTACTTTTTGTTTCAAAACAGACTCGAAGCCGACTCGCGAGGTCTACAGAGCCACTAGTTTTTTAGTTATGTAGGTATGTAAATGGAGGTTTACTATTCTCATATGTGTGTGTTTTTGAAGGATCTCGGGCAGATCACTAAAGAGTAAAGAAACTTATGTTGGTTTACACGTATATTTAGTTATCAAATGTTGTATTTACAATCTTCTTTGGAAATCACAACGAAGCAGCCCTAGATAATTTACTATAGACTAACTATGCAATCATCGAGATGTACTCAGGGAATTGATATAAAAAATAGCAAATTTTATAAATTATGAATTACAAGTTATGAGAAAACAGATGAACATACATATATACATCATCATCATCATCATCATCATCAGCCAAAAGACGTCCACTGCTGGACATAGGCCTCCCCCAGAGAACGCCACCATGACCGGTCCTGCGCCTCCCGCATACATATATACATTACATACCGGTCAAAATCATAACATTTCCTTTTGCTTCGCCGTAGTCTGGTAATTAGAATGTCCCTCAAATTCATCCGCGTGAAAGAAAAGTCACACATTTTATGTTGCTTCTCCCTTGTCTTAGTAGTACCATGTAGTACCTGAAAAGCTTTGTTTAACCATCTGAGAATATCATACCAAAAAAAGCTGTGGCTATGGAGGTACTAAAGATAGTTTAAAATCGGTCCAGCATTTTGATATCATGATGATGCCGCAAAGAGAGTAAAGACATAGGTACAAACATCCAATAAATAATTTTCAATTCAATGATCTCCAATTTTTTATTAAATATCTTCATAATACAAACATATAATTATTAAAATTTTATAACAGTTTAGAAGTATCACACGTCGTATCTCTGTCGGAACACCCTGTACCTCGCAATACTTCAATAGAGACTAGAGGCGGCGGGCGCTGTCGCGCGACAATATTTATGCGCGCAATATTAACTCCACAACGTATTAACTACGAGACTCGGAAACGATACGGTAAATAGAATACACATTACGTAATTTATAGATTCATTACGATGCGTATTTGGGTTTCTTGAAGACGGGTCACAAATATGTAGGCATTGAGTTGAGAAAATGCGGCTTTGTTTTGTAGATTGGATTAGAGATGGAATTTATTTAGTTTATATATTTAAACGTTATTGCACAAAACAAAGTCATTACAAATGGAGGAATGGAGGCCAAATGGCATTCTCTACCTGATAACTGTAGAGCCAAACAAATATACTAGAATTGGCGCAGAGCAGAAATTTAGGGTATCTGAGATACAAGTATTTAATATACATATTAGGAATAATTACTGCATAATGTTCGTACAAATATACATATACTTACACTTTACCGATATAAACTATACCTAAAATATAAATAACTGGGTAAGCGACGCTAACACTGGTTACTCAAATTACCAGTACCTACCTACATAATTCCGATAATATTGCATGTCTTATTTTTTGACACAACTTCAATATAACCTATTTGTTTCCCCTTGGATTGATGTAAGATGATTGTGATTTTTATCAGTGAATATGACTAAAGGTACCTCTTAATAAATATACTAGAAGAACTTGTGATCTGATCTGGACTGTTAAAGTAAAATTTAACGAAGCAACCAAAAAATCTCGAAGGAGAATATAATCACCACGTTTTCGATCATGTAACAACAATAGTGGCTCAAGTGGTTACTTACGGAGTGCTAATGTATGGCCCAAAAATTGTTTTCCAAAGTATCACTTCCCAAACTGTTTCATTTCCCAACTCACGATTTTCTCTGAAACCATATTTTTTTCGGAACTTTCATAAAACAAAACAAACCTAACCTAACCTACTGTATTCTATAAGAGCATAAATAATACACTGAGATTTCTTTTTGCTTTAAGCATAGATCAAATAATTCCTTACTCTATGCTTTAAGAGAAAATCGTGAGTTGGGAAAAATGAAACAGTTTGGCAAATGAATCAGTTGGGAAAAATATTTCGGCGAAAAGGCAGGATACCAGTTACTTACCACATCCTATTAGGATAGTTTTATAATTTATATATACCTAAGTATGTAGGTATATAAAATTATGAACAACTTAACTTTACCATTAAAACGCTCGTCTCGTATCATTATGAATCCTCGCGTTTTATGGTCTATCGTTACGTTACGCACGTATTAAGTATATACAATTGAAGAACTATTTTCAATGAAGATGCGTAAAATTACCTATAACATTCATAGTGCTCTCATAACGGGTTAGTTGACTACTTTTAATAAAAACAGCAACGCACTACACACTAACTGAATAGGATAGGTGTCTATGTCTATACTATTAGTCTAAGATCCCGATATAGAACGACCTTCTCGCGGGTTCGTGGGTCCGCGGGTTCGTGGGTTTCTCCGCGGGTTCGTGGGTCTTCTACCCCCCCCGCAAGTAAGGACAAATGCAGTTGGAGGCAAAATTGTCTACTGCCCACTCAAGGGAGGAAAAAAAAAAAAAAAAGAACGACCTTCACCGAGATGTTTATTTGATGAAATGTATTTTATTATATTTAATTTAATATGTCAATAAATATATTGCATATGGGTTGCCTAACAAATTTTAGCCCAGGGTATGTTTAATTAATAATTAAAAAAAAAATTACAACATTTCACCTGTTTGATTATTATTTTAGATACATTCTATGCCAATCGAAAGTATGAAGCCCATAGAATATGCAAACGTTAGGTTGCCTATTCTTTTCCCGTCACAACTATCGGGTAGCCAGGTATAAACAGGTAAATCTATACCTACTACTACTAGCATTTTGCAACGGTCTGATTATTGAATTGAAATTAAATAAAATTAAGATTATTTTATTATGAATTTATCTAATAATCAAACCGGTGAAATATTTAAATTTATTTTTATTTAATTTTTAACAAAACATACCCTGAACTAAAATTTGTTAGGCAACCCATATGCAATATATTTATTGACATATTAAATTAAATATAAAATACATTTCGTCAAATAAACATCTCTGTTAAGGTCGTTCTATATCGGGATCCTCTACTATAATGAAACCCTAACATTTATTTATTGATGAATGTCGAGTGATCGAAACTTCGGTAAAATCCTAATCAATAAATTGGTGTGAATACGGACTAATTAAAATAATATAGTACCTACTCGTAGATTATACAATGTAGCATACTAATCTATTAAATTTTACAAATACCTGTAAACATCATGGCATCCGGATTGATTTCGACCTCAGCTTGTCGCTGCCTAGGCGTTATCTGGCTGATCTGGCTATTGAGGCGCCGTCACATGTACCATAGGGTAGCATCAGTTATTTCAAGATATAAACTTTTTTCACAATTTGATTTTTGTAATATATAATAGATTTATATTTCAAACGTGATCCTCTTTTTTTAATGGAGTTGAAGGAATATCGTCATCATTACCATTATACCAGCCTGTAGACGACATCCACTGCTGGACAAATGCCTCCCCAAAGTTCTCTACAGCGATCAGTCGTGTGCCGCCCGCATCCAATCCTTCCCACGTCCCGCGATCCTAACCAGGTTGTCGGTTCACTACTTTAGGACTTGCCCACACTGCGTATTCCCGTACACGGTTGCTACTCAAGAACCTGTCTGCCCTAACGGCCATCGGTTCTACGAGCAATTTGCCCCTCTCACTGCCACTTAAGTTCGGCGATTGTCTGATCTATATCTAAACCTTGGTTCTCTTGCGGATCTCCTCATTTTTGATCCGATCACGCAAGGTGACTCCGAGCATAGCGCTCTCCATTTCCCTTTGAGTAACTGAGCCTTCTTGTGAGTCCACCACGTCTCAGTTCCGTATGTCATCATTGGTAACACATACGTTGTTTAAAAACCTTCACTGTATTTGGGACGAGAAGATATTACGCAGCATCCCGAACGCTGACCATCCGAGTTGGATTCGACGAGTGACCTCTTTTTCCAAGTTCGACCTACCCAACTGGATTGTTTGACCCAGGTAGTCGTCTACAGCTACGACCCTAGAGTCTCCTACTTTAAGGTGAAGTGGCTGCCACATGGGAGTTACCTATTTGTTAAAAGGCTGCTGAGGAGTTGTTGAGCATTTTGCCTTCCTCTTCCAAAAGAAATATAAGCACTTTGGTTTACTAAGTTATAAGTTACTTCAGTGAAACATAGACCTGCAATGAAACATAGACCGTCTTCCTTTTTTTGAACTCTTAAGTTTTATTTTCGGCCAACTTCGTGGAGGTATATATCTACTCGTAACGCAACAATCGTTTTATTCTCGTTGATGATGGAATTATTAGTACACATACCTACTTACTGTATTTTGCATGTGCAAACCGCCTAAAAATTACAGACTGAATTTCAATAACTCATGATCAATTTGAAGCTTTCTTGTTCATTCATGAATTATGTAACATTTAACTGCTTATCTATTTATTGGAGTCTGACACGAAACTAGTATTTAACTCTTCTTATGTCTAAGCATTAGAGTTAAAGCCAATAGGCAGGTGGCGTGGCTGCAGTAAACTGTTATGTTGAAGGAGTTAATTATTTTAATTATACCCCCTTAGTTACCTTTAACAAGTATAACGTCTGTTTCTATTAGCTATAGCACTGTAACATGCATATGAAGTGAAAAAAGGACCACATTGCATTGTGCGTGTTTCTGATTGTCTGCGAGTAATTGTTTAAATTATCTTGTAATTAATTACAGGGCTTAATTATTTTATAAAATTGACGTCCAAAGACTCCAAAGAGATCGATTTACGAGAAACAATAGTTAGCCTTTTAGTCAGATTCTCTCTTTTTCTGTCCTTTGTGAACAGGTTGACCCGGTTCGATTTGTTTTCTGCACGTGTGCTTTTCTCGACTACTGTTGTGAATGACATTCCCTTTGATGATTTTGGACTTTAAATATAAACTGATAAATATTTCCCCCAGCAGCGGGGTTTCGCAAATCTACAGCGTAAACTAACTTAGATATCTAAACAATAGGAAATAGCAAGCTTCTCATTTCCAATGCTGGATCCTATTTAGTACCATATTGCCTCTTACCCATATTAAAAGTCGTGTAGGTACCTCTACCCATATTCATATTAGTTCAATAGTTTTTTATATTATACGGTAATTTACTCTGATCAAGCCGAGCCAATTATGTCACCCATAATAAACCTGATGGTTGATATCAGTAGTTTATGAAATCATTGGTGGATTAAGTGAGTTTCCACACATACATCTGTTTTTTGATGGATTATTATTGAATCGAAATGTATGAGTAGCAAAATACGAGTTCATATGTCTACTCATACGTAAGTCCCCAATTCGTATCTAAAAATTTTTTTTTATCAGCGAACCCCTTAAAATTCTGGACATCATAATTTTAATTGCGAACTTTCCATTTCCATCTTAAACTAACCGAAGAAGGCGATTTAATGATCATTTCCCCGCATACGCGCAATAAGCAGATACCAATAAGCCTAAAACATCAGAAATGTCGTTGAAATATCAATACGTTACGTCTTTTTGGTATTACAGTGGCAAAACGATTGCACGATGTCCGAAATCGGAAAGGGAGTAAGGGAGTGATCGCATCACCGACTCCGACCTGCCCCGGGGCCAAAATAAAAATCATTCATATGGACAAAATAAAATTGCATCCCAAATAACCTGGTGCTCATCGGGCGAAAATCTATTAGCAATAAATATGAACTTTTCCGATTTCACAGGATTTAAAATTGCGATAGAGCGAACTTCTGTATGAAATGGGGTGGACTTTACAGGTTTATGGTATGGTTGTTTTATTGGTTCTTTTGATTACATTGCTCTCAGTAATTTTATAAGGCGATTTTCAGTGTTTATTGGAAAACATTTTAGCCAGCCTTTAACCAAGATATCTAAAAATCTAAAAAATCCTAGGCAAATATTATTTTCATACCGATTGTTAGGTATATAACAAATATTTGATAAACTAATACCCAACTATTACCCCAGTAATAAATTAATGACCTGCACCAATAATTAATTTGTGCTATTTTGTAATTGTAAAATGTAGTCTCTTGTGTAAAAAATTATCTCATATGTCATGAATAGATATTTTTTGTAGCAATCATGTATGTTTAAAACTATCAACCGATTAGATTATCTTTGCCTCCCTTTACACTTTGTATTACCTTTAGCTTTCACAACGTTGAATTTGAGTGATTATAACAATAGATGCGAACGTAGATTTTCTCTTCTGAGAAAGTAAAAAAATGACACTAATAGACACTCTTTTTTGAATTTATAGGAATAATATCACTATAATATTGATTGCTATGGCTTAAAATTATGTAACGTGTAGGAAACTTAATGGGACGTTAAGGACAAAAACTGCCGAATTATATTTTTAGTTTTTAATCTTGATATTTTCATCTACGATACAAGGCACACACACAATTTTTAAGTAAAATAATTAAAATAGAAATAATAATAAATAACACTTGCTCTCAAAATTGCAAAAGACAACCGAAGTTTAATATTAAGGTACACCTTTATACGTAGAGCCTCGTCTGTTGGAATCAAAATATCATTGGACAATACTGGAATTGTAGACGGTTCAAGCAAATATACTATTAATTTGTTCTATGTTAGTATTGTCATCTCTACATTATGTCGTGGAAATGAAATGTAACTGATACAGAAGTACCACATTCACGCTCTCCATACAACCACACATGCTCAGCTAACATTTATAGTAACAACTAAGTTTTATTCTTTACCCATTACTGATGAAACGTCGCATCAGGCGTGCGCCTGCGTCGCGTCGGCGCCTGACTATTGCATTCCCAACTATCTCACATCACATGCCAGCTACCGGAGCTGCGGCTCTCACCAACGTAGAAATGTATACAATGGTTCCACCAGTACTGTCTAATAGCCAGGCGCCAATATCACGCCAGATACGATATCTAAATCTTATGTAAGTTACTTTAGACATTCAAAGTCCTTCCGTAGACTAAGCATATAAATAACACTATCATTTATACTTTATATATAATGTTAAATCTACCGCACTTACTGTAAGGATTGCTACCCATACATCGACTCTGCGTTATGGATATGAGATACAGCGATTATAATTATTTATACAGCGTCTACGTCACCAAACATTAAAGTAAACACTTAAAGGTTACATTGTACGCAAAACTGTCTCTTCTGTGTTCAGTCCTTGAAGTTCAATTGTATAAACGTGTAGTAAACCGCTAACGCAACAAATGTATGCAAATATATAGTTAAAATTACATCTAATCATTGCACTAAAATTGAATAAATTACATGATAGAAGATCACAATATAATCCTATTATTCTTTCAATATGGTGGATGAGTTCGTATTTACGAATTGTACAGGTACCTCTTAAAATACAATTTAGTTTCACTGAACATAAAATACTTTAGGAACTCAAATAATACACCTGATAAAAACCAGCTTGAGCCAACTTGTAGAACATGAAAAAAATGTCAAAAACCAGTCTTTGATCAATTCCTACCGTTTTCATGATCAATTTAGTAAGGAGCTCAATTTGATTTTTTAATGCCCAAAGCTTAGGATATGTATGATAGGTACGGAATCACTTTGGAAATATAAAACAATGACATGTACAGTGAAAACAAGACGTTCAAAGTCCGACAAAACTGATCCATTCTTAATTTATAAATATGGCATAGTTAAAAGGTACTTTCGTTAAAGATTAAATGTCTGACGAATAAATTACGTGAATCGTCGATAAACAGTAAGACTTATATATTTAAATATAAAGCGTTATTTACAAATTTTACTATGGAAGAAGAGTTCATGAGACTTCGCCACGAAATCTACGTACTTATCTTACTTCAATAACAATATTTACATTACTGTAGTGCTTTTAATCTCAAAACAGGGAAGTACAACTTACTTCATCGAGATCTTTATACGAAAAACTTGACTATAATAAACAATCGAATGAACATTTAATGTACATGAACAATCGTATTCGAAAGTTCGAGAACGTTCGCTTAATCAAGAGAATCACTAGGGACCGTCGAATTAAGTGTCCAATAATCTTTGGATATTATTTTTCCCTGAATTCGGGTTTGACGCTGATGATGGGTTTCCTGATCTCGTCAGGCTTTTCGTACTCCTGGGGGTGTTCGGCGGCCCCGGCGTCTGGTAGCTAAGTGGCCGAGCTGAAGAGAACTGAGTTCTTGTAGTAGCTGGCGCGCTCGGACAGCGGGCTCTTCACGTCACGCTCCAGGGCCTGCTGGCGGGACTTGCGCTCCATCTCCAGCTCCTGGGCGAGGGATTCTGTTGACAAGGACAAACTCTGTTTAAAAACTTTTCAATGCACGCGAAGCATTTCAAATGAAAGCGATTAGTATCCTACCCTACCATAAATAAACCATCCTATAATATTGCACCGACTACGTGTTTCAGTAATACTTTTTTGTATGCAAATCTTCATATATACTAGGTTTATCGTTTACCATCAAAAGCAAAATAACAAATCTCAGCTACATATTATTAAACGGGACGTACACGTACGACCACAATTCAAATTAAAGTTCATATTCGGGCTACAAGTGAGACGTCCCGGAAAATGTCATTAGTGTTCTGAGGAGGTTCAGATCAAACAGAGTTGTGGAAGTGTGGCACTTGCCAAATTAATATTCGACGTGCCTACTTCGCAGTAAAAACGTGTCTGCCACTCGCAATATTCGTCATTATTAAATCGCGTTTTAGAAGGGTTACACTGGGATTTGAAATATGTATTCCAACGAACCCGTCTAATAAGCAGGACAGCAAGTCACTTTTTAAACAGACAGACGGTACGAAATAATTTGAATAAAAACTTGAAACGCGTCTCAAGAACAGAAGACACAGTAATAAGATTTTAAGAAAATTGACAAAGTTCGTGAAGAGGCAAGAGTAGGTGAGGTAAGGCAATTGTCTCCGAAAACGTCGACGTTTTACGAAATATGCTTATTCAATTTCATGCAACGCTTGCCGCCTCCTGCAATTTACGAGATATAAAAGATATAAACGGAATCGCGTTTTTTGCTTACTTTGATGGAACATTTTCTCAACAGGGAATTCAATTTTTTATCCCGGCATTCGTTTACAATTTATGATTTGAGTGTCCAAATTTATGACCTATTTCTCTTCTCATTTCCTTTTTCCCTCCAATTCTGAATATGCTGAGTTATAAATGTTGTGTGTGATAAAAGTCATGCAGTATACTTAGTTCATACTTTCAATCATTAGAAAAATAATACGTAAATATTTATAAATAAACAAGTGAATGGGATGGGAGTAAAACACTCTGCTTTGAAAACAGTCGTCAGTTAAAAAAACTCAATTATAATCCGATTTGTCTCAGTGAAGACTGGCTGCGGGGCATCACACTCGCAAGTGTCGCGTCGGGGGTTGTCCCGAAACAGAAACCTATTATCCCGGGCGAGATTATACGCCTAGGGCGTCACAATTAAATATTATACACTTAAAAGCTTCGGCCTTTGCCGTTTCAGTTCGCTGCCACCCCTAAATGTCCCATTAGGTTTGTTTGAATACGTAATATTTTTGCATTTGCTGCTCTTAAAATAGAATTGCCGGTTCCTTTGACTGGTATAATCTGTTTGTTCTTTGAAATACCTGTAATGCTTGAGCGCTTTGCTTGATAATATTTCTACTTTAATGTCTTATTTTATGTCTGTAAAAATAAGTAATTCTAATTTTAAGAGTAGTCGTAATTGCTCGAGTGAAGTGACTAAGCTAGACATTTTTGTTATTCTCGCCGGTGGCAGTGGTTTAACTCGACGTATTTCAATACTTTTTTTTTTATAATCGATAAGAAAAACAGGTTGAATGGATCAAGCTGTCGATTAATTTTTAAAGAAACCAATCGATTTCATAACTAAATAGAGAGTCGAGCAAGAAATTACAATTTGGTGCCCGCCGAGGAGACGCGGCGACAGATTGTTTCTCTTATTTGGGTGACACAAAAACTTATCGTGGTGTTGGATTCGATGTTTCTTTAAGTTTTGTTATACAGAGCAGCATTGATTTTTCTATGTATTCTGGTTGAATTCCTTTTCATTCGATGTATAAACAAAATTGAGACCTGCTTACCGAAAACACGTCTGCATTTTTTACCAAAGTTTATACTCCGGAGAATCATTGACACCATGTATCTGTAGATTAATAATGTATGTATGTACCAGTGTACATGTACTCTTAATTGAAATGCGAATAAATCCTTATTTTTGAATAATGATTCGTGCTTTTGAAATTTGATATTGTATCAACATGAAATAAAAGTAATTGCTAAAACAAAATCCAAGTCCATTATAGGAGTTCGTCATTAAAAAATTTAATTTTACGCCGCAATCGACACCTTCGTTCATTGTTATCGCAATATTAATTATTGTTAAAAAATCTTGCAAAAAAACTTCATTAATTATTTTCGGAAATTTGAGAAGGTTGTGCACAAAGGGCTAGACGTTTTTAAGAGAAGAGGATTAAGATGCTTAACAATAATCGCTAACATTTTGACACACTTTTAGATACGAGTAATTCTAGTGGTTAATGTTCATCAATGGCTACAGCGTAGGTAGGTAAATTTCAACTGCCGAAGCGTAGCCAATCTCAAAGATGGGATTGATTTTCTATTAACAGAATTCTTTTTACTTTTTCTAAACACCGACTGGTTCGTGACTCCGACACAGGCTTTAAATCATTTACCGATCTTTGTGACGTCTTCCAATGACATGACAAAACTTCTGACTGGTAATCAGTCACCTATTACTTTTAGTTTAAAGTAATATATAGCTTCAGGTGACCAGAGGGCTGGCAGCTACTTTGGATAGCGACTGAGCCTCGCCATCCAAAGAGGAAACGCTGCCAGTCTTCTAGGTACAATATCCACTGAAGGCGACCTGGCGGGTATTTACAACCTTTAGTGTCTATTTTAATTATATTTATATTTTAGTTGTTTATTGCGTAAGTATTTAGTTTAAGTAATAAGTAAGTTTTTTAATAAGTATTTGTGTTACATTACAATAAATAACTATTTTAATGTATTGCAAGTAGTATTAGATAAAAAAAACAACAGTTTATATTCAAGATGTTATGTATATAAATCTGAAGGATAAACAAAAAGTTATTATCGTCAAAGGTTTCGGCCGCACCTGTGCGGTACAATTTTATTTCCATTCATTTTACAAGCTCACCTATAAAGTACTCGGGAAAAGTTCCGTCTTTATTAATTTTTCAACTTTATATTACTTACCATCAGTTGCTTATCAGTTTCAACGGCACCTTACAGATATATATGTTTTTATTAACTACATTTTCAATGGAAAATGTTTATTGAAAAAAAAAAAACAACAAAAAATTAATTAGAAATTTTTAATTAAAAACCTATCATTTGAATGAAAAGATTCTTATTTCGGCGTTATATTTTGACTCATCCCGTTCGTCAAAGAAAGGAGAGAAACTTTTCTAATTTACGAATTTTTTTACCGACGGCACTGCGAAAAGCGATGGAAAGATTCAAGTTTTAATTTTTGTTTTTCTGCTATCAACTTTTATATTTACAGTCCTCGTTTAGGATAGATAGTAGTTATAAAAAGTGAGTGATATGCAATACCAGGTTATGATTAAAGTTTAATACGAGGGAACTGTTCACTTCAATTTCAATTATACTTTTGTTTCGTGCCTACAATAATCACAACACTTCCTGATAGCTAGTTGTTGGGACCCTAGACCTTTTTGCCGTTTCCTATGGGATTGCGAGTGCCTAATTCGTTTCGCGTGTTTGCGTGCGTTTTGAATGATACTTGGGGTAAGGCAACACTTAAATTAGTTGCTTTCCACTTGAAATGCAATTCGTTTGGTTAAGTGCTCGCTTGGAAAGTACGCGAGATTATCGCTGCAGTTGAAGAATTAGGATACAAGGAAGTGGTTCGTTTGAGGTTATGACTGACTTGATATTTATTGCGTCTTGATATTTAGTTGACGTATTTTGATGATTTTTGGGATTTCCACAAAGTTACTATATACTACAAATTAAATAAAATACAAAATGGTTGTATCACTAGCATACAATTTTTTATCATGTTCATATGTATTTTATTTTTTAATATATATTTATAATATTTTTTTTTATTATATGTTCAACATAATAGAGGTTGTTCATATTAAAACTATATCTAATAATTTAAAATATTTTTTACGAGTATATGTTATAACATTCCGGTAGGTATAGGGGGTAGGTATACCCCTGATGTATTTTGAGCAAATTCAATAATTTAATATGAAGCAATGTTCACATTCATTCCAATCTTACCCCAACAGAATGCTAAGAAAACTGCTTGTACTTTTGAATTATTGGAATTCTGATCCGCATAGCATTTTCAACGCTTAATGCTTTTGAATTATTGTACTGAAACCCTTATGAATAAAAAACATGTCTCATATTGGTATATGGTTACGATAATTTAATATTAAATTTTTATGTTGTAGTGCTTTACATGTGATCCTCCTTCAGTGGAAGATGGGGCTAAGGTCATCGTACAACCACATTTGTTTGACTTAATTGGCATAAATTCATGTTTTACGACCTATGTTAACTTATAAGTCCATTTCTGGCATTAGGACTCTTATACCGCAATAAAAAAATAGATTAGGACAATATTAACACCCTTGAAAAGTCGTTCATATTACATTTTTGACTTTCAAGTGTGCTTTCCGTTTTGCAGTATAATTCAATAGTATAATAGTATCATCGCAAACAAGAAAAACTATTTAACGTATTTAACTGGGTAATGGATGTAATTCTCTTAAATTGGCCTATATTTTTCGATTCGAAATTAAAATTTGGTCTTTATTTTTTACTCCAATTCTTATAGTTTTGTTTTATATGCTTATTGGCGCCCAGTCAACCTTGGCACAACGTCCTGTTCTGGCGAAAGCTGTAGGTAGTCTACTGTGCTTAGAACTGATGTGTACAGTATGTGAATAAAATTGTAAATAAATGAAAAAGTCGGTTCACTAATGAAATTTTGCAATATAAAAATGTTGCCAAATGAGAAAACTGCGAAGTAAAGTTGTGCCAACGATTGGTTTGCCAAATGAAACATTGCTAAAAGTTGTTTGCAAAGTGAAATTTGGCCGAAAAGGCAGAACCCCGAAATAATCACTAACCGGAATAGTTTTGCCAGAAAGCAGCTCCGCCGGCCATGATATCGACGGGCGGCGGCGGGTAGTTCCACTGCGGCTTGTCCGGCGTGCGAGGCGGGTCGCGCTGGAAGGGTGGAGAGGAGGCCGGGGGCTCCGTGCTCGGGGGCTTGCTGTCGCCATTCTCGCGCTCTTGCCGCTCCGGCTGCTGCGTCGGTGATGCGAGGTTCTCTGTGAAGGCAGACAAGAATTAGAACTTCAACATCATAATGTGGGGACAGGGCAGGGAAAACGCACAAGATGTTGCTCACGCCTTTTATTTACATATTTACTCCATAAAATACAACTCTGTACAAATCTTCTCTTCGTCTTCCTCCTATAACGATCATTCTATCGTCTGACACTCTCCGTCATACGTCAATCTAACACGTTCCTTATTTCATTCTATTAACACTATCATTAATCGTCTATCAGTCAGCTCCTACTCTACCAGTATCAATCCCACAATCATATCAGCAGACATCAAGTCTGTAGAAAGGGTCTTCTTGTAAATCACTGGTCGTGCGCTCGTCTCCTCCTACGGTTATAGTGTCAGAATCGAACGGAAAGAAATGTATCTGGCTGCTAGACAACGTAAAGCTCGATCAGAGCTAGAAGTAAACTTATACACGAAAATGGTTTCAGAAGGATGCGCCTAAGAAGGACGCTATCGGACATCACGAATGTTAGATCTTAGTTCCGATGACTAAAACAACAGCAATTATATTGATAGTTTTCTTTCTAAATATCGCCTTGTGTTTAGTTAATCTCATTACAGTTGAGTAATAACTAGGTATGTGTATGTTGAAAAGCATTGAAAACATTCGCATGTTTAAACCGTATGCATAAGCTAGGCTAATAGGTAAATGGTACGAGTAATCTGCCTGATTGACAGCCAATAAATGCTGTAGCAAACAGCGATTATGCAAGAAATTGAACTTAAATGCGTGTGAGTTCAGTACCGAACCCTCGTTTGAAATGGCCTGCGAAACGATTTCCTGACACGGAGATTAGTACAAGCCTTCACCAGCGTTCGCCCGCCCTTCTTACGTCACGCACTTGACTCCCAATCAGTCAACAAGGTCACAACTCACCCCTATCTACTATTAAATACTAATCTTAAATCCAAGCTACTAGAACACAAATTACAACACAGCTTCACATCACTTATCACTCCCAGTTACAAACTTCGATAGATAGTTTGACAGACGGCAAGTTAACATGCCAGGGGCATATACGCACACATTATAACTTGTTGAATAAGTCTGATAGTGATAGCATTGACAATTTGACATGCCTGAGACGTTTTATATGATGATTAAGTTGCTAAAAGTAATCTTAGTTTGCAGAGTTCATTACCTACGCATATATCAATTACATACGCCTCCAAAGGGAATAGTGAACACAATTACAAATAACAGAGTCTACATGCGAGCTATATAACTAAGTATACCTGCTTGTTTTCATAAATAAAGTAGTACGAACCACAATTCTGTCGCTTATCAATGTACTTATTGCTCTTAAATATGATACTGGTCCGCTGATACTACCTGAGAATTTGGAGCATGCATTGCTACTTGAGCGTCCTTGCTTAACCTTGACCATCTGCGTCTACTTTAGCAACATCTTTAGCAGAATCCGCACCTATTCTACTGTTACCATTGCTTTTTAACTGAGATTACCAGTGCATCTCGATTGAAGTATCGCATTGCTTCAATCTCTTCTGCCTCCCTGATTAGCTGTAAGCAGGGCTAGAACCATTATTTGGTACTCTTTCTGTTTTTTCGTTTCTAAACTTACCAGTAACGATCCTCAAGATCTCAGCGGGTGCGCCGGACTGCTTAAGCGCCTCCTCGATCTTCTGCCGCCGCTTCAGCTCCATCTCTAGCTGGTCTTGAACCTGTTGCCGCTGTTTTCGCTCCTTCTTTAACCTCTTCTGGTACATTACTGTGAAAAAAAAAAAACAATTTATACGTATTTCCTTCGTAGTCAGAGGCCCTGCGGATGTTGGTATTAGAATTTGGATTTGTTGCATCACCTTTGGTGTGATAGATGCTATACAAGGAGTTTCAAGTCCTATAACAAGGGGCTCATCCCGATAGCACCTAAAAGTATTGTGTTGTTTATTTTACAGGCAAGATCAGAGCAGACTTTTTAAATATGTTACGATACGTAAAACATAAACGCCAACTTTAAGCAATTGAGTTACGGGGAGATTATAGCAATTGCTCACACTATATCCGGTAAAGCCCCGCAATGCCATTTAATTTAATGGTACATACAACGCTTGAACTGAACTCATAAAGGCGGCATTGCACTAACCGTGTTGACTCTATGGCTGTAAACGTTTCGTAAATATCATCAGGGCTTAGTCAAAGTCACCTTTAATCGCACCGCGCGCTCGCACCGTATCCAAATAACAATTACTACGAATACCGCACGCAGAACAACAAAACCCCGACTAAATAAACGGTTCCGCGCATACCCGTACGCCATAGTCCTCCGAGCCGAGCACATATGCATAACTTCACGTACCCAAACTTTGAGGCATGATGGCTATCTCTTTTCCTCGATCGACCTTTTCGATTTCAAATGCGAAGACTAAAATCATTGGATTCGTGGCTGTGTGTAATTTGTTTTGTTATTACCGTCGATAATCGGTGGTTTACAGTGAAGGCTTCCCTCTCTTGCGGTCGATGGTTCGCAGTGTCTATCTTTTTCTCTCGAATGCTCGATTGACGAATGATTGGGTCGTTGCGTGTTGATGGACGCCTCCTCCTTCAAGGGGCGGCATGGCGACAATAACATGTACTGAATTCTGAAAATTGTTCTATTCGAACGTTGTGAATAATTTTGTCGCTAATATTAAAATTTGACTCGAGCCAATAGGAGCAAAAGTTACTCAAGTTTTTTTGAAGGAATTGATTAGTCAAATAAGTACCGATCGAATAAGAGTTTGGTTACTTTTTTGCCATTTTCGTTTAATGACGATGGGCTGGATCTGTCATTAATGTTTTTATTAATGCAGCACCCGAACATCTGCGTCATAAACTAGTTTGTATATTTCAGAGATAGTTCGCAACACTGGAGCACTATGAATAATACAAAATGCAAGTTACAGCCTTCCGCTGCGCTCGGGGGCATGCCCGGAATGGAGAATTAAAAATATACGATAGAACAACTTTGATTGGACGCTGAAAAATGCTGTTGACGTTTGGTTTCAATGAATAACTCAAGCTGGAATCTTGTTAAGTCCTTCAATTTATTCCTTTTTTAGTTTTGAAGACGATGTAGGCGTTTATTATTATTACGATAGTATATTTAGTAATACTAAATATGCCAAATTTGTTCACTTGTTTTTTTTTATGCGCTAATGAGTCGATCAATGAACAGGATTTTTTAGAAATTATATAGAATAGGTAGAAACTGGTTATTAACATAGGCTACTTTGCATCTCGAAAAATGCAAGCGAAATGATGATCCTAGTATTTTTATTCCCTATCTAAGGTCACAACCTCTATCTTCGTTTCAAGTGAAGTTACTATGGAAAATTGTAAATAAAAGCAAAGTGCGTTTTCTCATTAAGCATTGGCTAGTAATTAATGTGGTTGCTAATGAAACCGCGATCGACTCGTACGCATCATTTGTCATCGCGCGACCTCCGACACGAGCCGGTAATAACTCACAAGAGCATTTTTAATGTTACTAAAAGGTTTGTGACAAAGTCGTAATTACAAGCATACACAACCCACTAGTAGGTAAGTAAGTGCGTATAAGAAACTATCTCTCTCTCTACATGTGCTTTCTCACACATTTAACAAAATGTGGTAGCGAAGCACTAAATTTTAAGTTTTAATTAAAATTTGTTCTAATTTAAATGTAGAGTCAACAAAAGGGTTATAATAAAATTCCATATAACATTTAATTTCTTGGCCGGAAATGTGAAAGTCTTTGGTTTCAGTGTTTTTTTCTCTTATTGAGTATTTTATATAGTTTTTATGTTCGACTCGTAGCTATTTTTTTTATCTTTTTCACTGACCTAGAAAAACCAATAGATATTTATTCACAGTCGCTCACTTTTTATCCATGATTAATTTATGTAACCGTGTATAATTACCGGCTCCGAGATACAAGGATCCTTTTTCAGTTAATTTCTCTCCAATACAAAGGTTGGCGTCCAGGGGTCCGTTCAGTGGAAAATTCGACGGGCCATCGAGTCCGAGCATCGATTCGCTCTAACACCTCTCAAAACAGTTTCGCACTCGACTGACGCTTATTTTCGGATCTTTTCATCTCACCTCTTTTGTTTACTAATGCGTAAATTAACAATACCAAAGCTGGACTCAATGCGTTAATTCCACGCAGATAAACGAAGTCAGTGAATTTTTAAATATATATGCGTGACATGATATATGGAGCTAATTTTAAATTTGGTTCAAAACTACAAAAATCCTATTCTAATATAGATTAATACATCAAATACAACGAGAGAAAAGTATTGAGAATTTTTAATTATTTGTCGAGTTTTTTAAATATACAATAGATGTAAGCTCAAACCCTCTTATTTTTTATTGTATAATATCAGTCTCAATGATTAGTCCTTTCGGATTAAAGGTGTCAATCAAGCTTCCTTCCTCTATTGAAAGCGGCCGGGCTACGGCACTCATTGTTTCAAGGAGTCAATATTTGTCTATGCATCGGCTCGGCGGCCTCCTTTATGCCATAATCCGGCCTATAGCTCTGGGAACCCAATGATGAGTCTGAATAATCCAATCGATTATTTCATTCGATTCGATGCGGATGCTGGCTACAAAAGTAGTTGTACCGACTTTACATCGGTAGTTCGATAAAGCGATTATAATTTCATGTTAATAATTTCATTGTTCTATGAGACGTTTCTTTAAGTTTCAATGGAACCTTTTACTTCAGTTACGAATGATGACTTGTCAATTCATTATTTAAATTTTCTTTGTTAGAGAGATTTTTTCGGAGTCGGTTGAAAGCGCTTTCGTTTTTATTATTGACTGAATGAAACTTATTTAAATATGTGTGCGAGAGTACCTACCTTTTTTTTCGTGAAGAAAATACATATAATAAACTCGATATTGTACTTCCTCATATGCGAAAAATTAAGTTACTTTATTGTGACTTTTTGTAGTAAGTATATCCGTTCGCATACATTCAATTCAATGCACATACCTACATTTAGAAGGATAAAAGTGATAGATTTACATCGGTAATAATCCTCGGGAAACATCACAAACGGAATTAGCAGAACGGAATGAAGCGTGCGAAATATGAAGCGAAACAATTCGATGACCGAACCGTATGAATAAAAACGAACCAACGAAATATTGAAGGAATCCGTTCAAAGGGGAAAAATGCAATAAAAGCCCTGCCCGATACAGAATGGGAGTGTGGTTAAAAAGCAACGAACGAATATGGTTGCGAACATCCGCTGCAGACAAAAGTTGGGCTATTTGACTATGCAAATTATATTTGCGGACCGCGCCGCGGTTGAGACCCGATCTCCGACGTTTCATTTCACTTCTTTCTACACGACGTGTATTCTTTTCATATTTTCATCCGATTTCCTTCCCCTCCTTCATTTTGTTCCGTTTTTAAAAGTCGGAACAATGCTTTCCGCGGCCCGTTCGCCGCGAGCCGTTTTCTTGCACGCGGCTTCTTTTTCTTGTTATTATACCTATACTATAGCTATCTCTTTGTATCTATCGAGTTTTCTTTTCTTTAATGCTTTCCACTCATAAATGGCTGATACGGGCCCCTAGGGTTTGTTGCTCGAATAACATGTAAATGAGACGCTGTATGACTGCAAATAAATTTCGAACTTACAATGTGTCTTTTTATTTAAATTATACCTACGGCATCTCCCCATACTTCCAAATAAATACATTTTCTCTGTGTGTTTTAGTGGTAAATACATTCATGAATACCTATTACTGTAGTATACGACTATATCTCAAAAATATAACTGTACGAAATGTTGATTGTATATACAAAACCCTACATATTATTTTTATATTCGTATTGTTTTTATCGATACGTATTATGCCCATCATGAGAAATGCCGATAAATGTCCCAAGATAACAGATTAAGCATTGAAATTACTGTTTTTAGTGCTAATAATTAGACGGACGCGCGAGGGCTGTGTATAATGTTACTCGGCCGAGCCTCGAGCGGTCCAATGCTTCCTTCGCTTCTCTATATCAATAATTTAACACTGCTCTTCATATTTTTATTCAACGTCTTATTTTTATTAATACTAAAACTAGAGAAATTCCAGGAATAAGAAATTGGTATGTGTGGAAAAGACAGGGCTTACATGAGAACGTACTGCCTTGGGCTCCATCCCAAGTGTCAATCTGGTTAAGTATGACATTTAAAAGGCCATAATAAAACCTTTATCCTAAGGGTCTCTACAAATAAAAATTAAGTCTCGTTGTACTTGTACACCATCCATGATTACCTGCATTTTTATTTTTCTTTGTGCTTACGGCGCATTTTAGCAGCGATTCAGTAGCGATGCATTTGCAAACAGATCGTGATACAGTCGCAATGCTGTCGCTGCTACCCTCGCACGCGTAAAAACTGTTCTGCAGCGATACAGTCGCGATTCAGCATCGATAGAGTCGCGATACAGAATTCAATCCAACTCGAACCCCTCTACTTTTCCTTTACCGATGCAGAAACGATGCTGGATCAAAACTGCATTGGGACAGTCGCGCGTTTGTATTACTACTGCATCGGTTCTGTCGCGCGTTGAAAATGCCACAGAAAGAGCCACATGTCACGATGCAGTCCCGCAACTGACTCGCTACAAAAATTCCCCGTATTCGACCTTCTTTAGGTTAACTGTGTCGAATTAGGAAGGTGGATATAAAGCCGATGTCGGTGGAGTTTTCTTAGGTTTGCCATCACTACTGGATACGGATGCATTTATTGCTTTATGGATAACATTCACCAAGGCAGACTTACTTAATGGTGCTGTTTAAATAGTGAACTTGAATGGGTACCTACACTAGATATTTTCAATATGGTCTGGTAATTTTTATTTGATTACATGTCAGAAATCAAACACAACTCTATCATAAAATTATGTGTTAGAAATATATGTAGTAAATGAGTAGAGGTATACAAAGACATAAAGAACAGTTTTTATGGTCCAATATTACAATGACTCAATATTTAACACTTTCGACACCAACAACCCGGTAGCCGGGCGCTCTGCTCGTAGTAAGTTTCGCTACATACGGTTTTTCCCATGTTATCGGCTACGAGCGTAGCGCTACGTGGTAGGGAATGTGTTAACTTCTACTGCGTATGTATTATATTAAGCTAGCCAGTGAGTATTTAAACATAACTACGTTGTTATAGTGTATTTTAAACCGAATTAATTCTTGAAATGCATGAGCATGGCATAAGAAAACAAGGTATGTCACTCCGGAACAACAGGTGGACTTCCGACGCCATCACGCTATGATTGGTCGGTTGTTTCTGTCAGTCCGTTTCTGTGTTGCCAGTGATGTATCATAATTCTCCCCGATTCCCTTGTTAAAGCCTGACCAGAAATATATGAGGATTGTCAAGAGGGCGCTATTTATAAGATTTATATGGCAACAATTTTGCAACCAATCGCAACCCACCATAATGACATTAGTTTAAATACCTGTCAGTTCTACTATGTTAACCTCGTAATATCATTTAATGGAACGCACTCTTTCCCTGACTTTTTTTCGTGTAGTAAACACGTGTACACTTTATTTATGCTCTTACGTTCACAACCGTAAATGGTTTTCGGCATTTTCTTTAGATAATTTTAAATATTTGTCTTTTAAATGGTTCCCACCACGAATGACATTGACGTTGTTGACACACCATCATAAAATCATTGCCAGTGTAAGAAATTAGTTCCAGTGAAATTCCGCAATATGGCGCATCCTCATATATTTCTGGTCAGGCTTTACCTGTATGAATCTCAAAAAATCGGGAGTGTTTTAAATCAATTGATGCGACAAAATAAAATTTTGACATGACAACTGTAATGCATAAATGCATTTTTTGTACGACTGGCAGCAAACATTTCTTTCCTTACTTATAATTATTTTGTTACCATAAATCGGCAACTACCTTATCAGTGACGTAGCCAGTCTCACTAGCCGGATTGTCATACCGTGGTTGCTTATACCTTGCGCATGAGAAATATAAAGGCACGTAAAGGTCCTTATGACTAGGATAGTTTTCGTTTCTCCGTCTGTGCACAAGACGTAAATATGAATCGGTTTTATGACAGCCACTCCCCTCAGTCGCTCCCGAGCAATTTAGATAAGTCTTTTTTATAGTTCTTTATTGAAAATAAATTGCCTAGAATAAAATCAGACACTGTTCGAATGGCTTTCCGATAGATGTGTATGAAATAGTGTTCGATAGATAAGCGGAATGGGCACAGACATCTTGTTTTTGAGTTAGGGTAGATATAATAAACTAATGCCTCTTATACTTTCGTAACGCATAATGCTGTTAAAATATTCATACGTACTCGACTTGTTTAGTAAAGAAAATTGTATCTACATGTTTTTGTATAAAACGCCAATTTACAAAAAAACTGAATTGATTTATCTAAAATTTTCAAATTTACAGGTAAATTGTTGCTGTTGGCAAATGTGCGTTTTGAGTTTACTAATTACCTACTACAAGTTTATTAATTAGGTATTATTAGGTAAGACAATTGGGAAATGTCTAATAAGCCTATACTTCGTAAAAACATTTAGTAAATACAGATAAGGATATAAGATTGTCTGTTTTTAATTATTATATTTACTTTAATTAGTTTTCTGAATAAGTTATGTGATTGTCTAAAGAAACAAAATGAACAATAATAGCAACAACAAAAAGTAATCATTTCACCCTACTAAGAAGCTCTAAAGTTACAAAAAGAAAACACGAATAATCTGGCGTGTAGGTATACGCTTAAAAAATCTATTCCAAAAATATATACAAAAAATTCAGCTGGACACTTTTATCAGCACATTTGTCATTGCGATCTGTCCGCGCCACTGTCCCGCGGCGGACAGCGTTTAGCTTTTTATCTACTTATTTCCTTGTTTTATTTCGGCAAGCACAATATTTATGAGCGGGTGGCACAGGCGATAACAATTTTCCTCAAAATTGTGCGAATTATTGTCTTGAGGGGACTTAGTCATTTACCGGAAAACATTTCCAATTAACGCTCATGTGATTTTGTTTATTAACAACCATATATATTTTATAATATTTTACGTACCATTTGATGCTGTTTTCCTTTTAATATCCTTCTCAGACATCCCTCAAAACATTCCATCATACATTTCAAACCAATATCAATAACGGCGCCACAGAATTTTTTATCAACAAAAAAAGGGAAGAAAAAATCGCGAGCACTTATCAAAACGATCAAAGGGCCGGTCGGACATTCCGACTTCTTACGACGCTAGTAAAAAATACAATCTCTCTTTATAGTTACCATTCCACTGGTTATTATACCCGTATCGATACGGTTCGGACTTACGGACCGTGAAACGTTCGATTCTCGATATTGAGGCCCCCGGCACTATTCAGATAATTTTGGACAAAACTTGAGAATCCGTTGTAAAAAGTTTTGTTTATATTTTAAAAGTTCTCGCCTAGTGGGCTTGAACGGCCTTGAAACTTATTTTTTAATGACTGTTTACGAATATCGCAATGTTTTACTGCCGAGAAAGAAATCATGAAAAAAAAACCTTTTTGTCCTTCTCTTTGTATTTGTAATTATTTATGACTGAGCGAGTAACGCGAGCGAATCATCCCGGCTTCAGCTTTGCCAAAATTTATTTCACATGTCCGGATGTTTGGATATTAGGCTTTCCGGTTGTTCTCGCCTACAGGCCACATTCCTCAATCGATTCTCATAAAACTTTGTAAGTTCGATAAGTACATAGATTTTTCTGTCGAACCAGTTTTCCAAACTTTTTACAAAATGACGGAGGTATGGAGGTTGAAAATCTAAAAAAATACTAATTTCAGCAATTATGAAACAAACTCGCGAAGTCTATAGCTCACCAAATCACTAGTTTAATGCTTTGTAAAATGATTTGGTAAGCAATAGATAGGTACAAAAGATTTTCGTGGGTGCCAAGTACCTCGTTTCGCTTCAGAGTACACACGCGAGGTAACAAATGACAAAAAAAAATTATAAGTGCCATACTACCACCTAACTGTTATTGTAACTGTGTATTGTAGTGAGTATTTCGATCATTTTAAAATTACAACCAAATCAATTAAATAAAAATAAATAAAGTGCAAATCTAGAATACAAAACTCGTTAATCTGTAAAGGTACAGTCGTATGGGATTAACGATGATTGAGTCTGAAGTCAGCTGTCACATTAGCCGTTTGAGCGGCACTCATACTTTTACTGCTCAAGTATAAAAAATTCATATCCGACTTAACGTGTTTTTTTATGTTTGCGTTATCCACGTGCGAAAATTCTGAACAGTCATTAGATTTATTTTTTACATTATTTGTTTACTTTAGTAACTTTAGACCACCGGAGACTATCGTTATACAACTGAGTAAGGTCAAAATATTGACATCAGTCGTTTTTTCACGTTCGATAGGGCGTGTTAAAATCACTCTGACAATGGGAGTTCAACTCATTGGGAACATTTTATGTAAAAAACGTTGCAGTTTAGTATCTTTGTATTATTTTGGTCGGGATCGTGCACCGGGCCATGCTTCCTGCGAAGTCGGTGTGGTCGTAACACGACACCTTTTATTAATATGCTTGAATTAATAATATTGTAGATATCTGTTGGCGAGGGCCGAGGACTCGCGTGCGAATGTATCGTAAGGCTTCGGGTGCATCGATTTGAAAATGAAATATCGATTTTCATTCCACGTTGTGAACACAGCTTTAGAGCAAAGTTTAGGATTAAGAAATACTCTGTGTGTGGTATTTGCTACCGTGGATATTAAAATTGAGAAGACACATTCTGTGAGAAATAAACATAAAGTTAATAAACTATAGCAGTTATCTGTTAAACTATGAAATCGAAATATTTAAGCCTAGCCTTAAACATAAAACGAATCTTCTTCTAAGTATCAAACGCAATGAAATATCTGCACAATGAATACTAATTGAAAAGACACGAAGCAATTGATTATCGTATACATTATAAAAAACCAATCAACTGTCCGACTTAATTATTTACAAACAAACCATCAAGCCGATCATTGGAATATTTATGTCAAACTTTTATTATTATAACGGTCCAATAATACTCTAGTCAATGAAGAGTAGAAATATATAATTGAGCCGGTAAACTATATGACAAAGTGCGATAATACGAAATAATCTACTCATGTAATGAGATGCGGTGAAGCTCAGACAAAGCTGTCAACTTAATAATGATAGTCAGGAAATCGGCTTAATTTTGAATAAGTATAATTTATGAAGAGGCACAATGCTTCCCGCATTTGTGTCGCTTGAAACTTCCGAATCGTACACAATATACGGTGTAATTGTTGTAAAAGTGTTCCTACCACAAGAGTCCTCGTTGACTAGGTACAATATTTATTCGTACATTGTAGAAATTGGCGTCGTAAGGGTCGTAAGTGGTGATTAAACGAGTTGACTATTAATTTCCTACGTTGTGTCATCAGTGTGGTGTGGAACGACCCGCCGTCTTATGTGGTGACGAACGAAACGTAGTTCATAATTACTTGGACTAAACGTTACATAGTTATTTTGTTATAGGTGTTAAAATTAAGCTATGCACATAGAGTGCAAATATTTGAAATTATATAAATGTTATCATTTAGCAGGATAAACTGATTGCAATGCGAGTTTATGATTCATTGCTAAAACTGTTTCAGAATGATAGCTTAACTATTTTTATTTATGTTTCGGTGATTTGTTTAATTTTATGTTTTTGACAACTATACCTAATACACATATTTCACTAAAACAATTGAAGGTAACGTACAAGGAGGTAAAGATCTTACAAAAATAATAATCTTATTTCCGAATATTTTCGTAAGTTTTTTAATTCAATTAAACCTTCCTACATTTTAACTTTCATTTCGAGTGTCTAAAATACTATAAAACCCTATCCAGTGTCCTTGTTTTCATACAAAATCATAAAACATGGGCAGGTAAAGCCGGCAAATATTGACGCAGATGATTGCAGTGGTCCGGCCCCTGCTCGCTGCGAATTAAAACAGGGACGAGAAAAATTAATCCTAATGCGATTTTAATGAAGCTGAAATGAACGAATGCAATAATGAATTGTTAAGCCGCGGGTTTAGACTTTCTTTTATTACGGAATGAAAATAAGATGTAATATTAAACGGCACGGCGACGAACTCCCCACATCGATCGGCGTAAGTTTGTTACGTACACACATTTAAGTTTGTAATCTCTTCGGGAAGCAGCATCGGAGCGCAGACGAGATAAAATGTAATAATAATTAAGGCGCAGTATTGCACAAAGACGCACGCCTCGACGTCTAGTATAAAGCACACAGGCGCTGAAAATGTACACCTGAAGTCTGTACCCGCTTTTGCATTAACGAATGCGGAAGCGGCGCTGTGCATACAGGACGCGTTCCCTCCCTGGGCTGCACTGCACCCCCCTCGTACCTCTCGCTCCGACTAGCTGGAGGCTCCGCTGGTGTCCCACCCGCGCCGCGTTCATTACCTCCACGCGGCGACCCAACAATTCAAGTTTGCTTTCCGCCACACAATCTAAGCCACCAGACAGACTAGACTGCGCCATCCCATACACCGGCCACTCGAATAATAAAGATGCAGAAATTAACCCGTCCGGACTGAAAAAGAGGAAACTAAGTGAAGCTATCTCGTCCTGAATGGAGGTAATGCCGCGCGAGCACTCGTGTTCCGAATGAAAGAAACTCGTCCGTATAATGGCGGGTTGTTGAAACAGAGGGTAAATGTCAACCGCGGAATAAAAACAGTCAACAGATAAATGCAAACGATAAACACGAGCGCAAACTGAAAAGGCAAGATGCGAAGTGGTGTTGACTCTCCAAACAGAGGCATTGAATATGTTTTCGAATGGGACTCAGACCCGCCAGGAGCGTCTAGGATCGCGTAATCAATAAAGTGTCAGCACCGCATTGGCTCCGGCCCATAAAATATTCAATTACGCATAAGCACACATTTGCTAAGGCCAACAACGACCACGCGGCACCCCCATTAAAGACGCCTAAGGGCCATTTAATCGGTCAGTGGATGTAAATTCGCCGGCCCCAAAACAAATATCCCGAAACTAATAAGGAAACGAAATATGTAAATCGTCTGCCATATTGTTTCACAAGTGAAATCTTCCTTTAATCTTATAACAAATCCGCGTCCAAATGACCGGTCCGGGGCCAATTTGAATATGGAGGGTTGGTGGCAGGGTCAGACTGCGGGTTGCGGTAAGCAAGGAAGCAAATGTATGCAAGACACGCACGGAGGAGATAGCGCCCGTAATGTTGTCCT
Source organism: Apotomis turbidana (assembly GCA_905147355.2). Lineage (NCBI taxonomy): Eukaryota > Metazoa > Arthropoda > Insecta > Lepidoptera > Tortricidae > Apotomis > Apotomis turbidana. The sequence goes on from LR990281.1 coordinate 13,357,979, forward strand.
ATGCACATATTGCATCAAATTAGTTGTCGACTTGTAAACAAGGAGGAGGAAAGTAAGGCTGCTAAGACGTCGGCCGTGGGTAGTTTGCATGGATATGAGAGCGGCAATATGGGATCCGCAGCTGCTAGCTCCACTCATTAAGATGTTTTATGGTCGGCCCGCCGGACCGTGTTGCCAATTTAAGATATTTCTATGCGGGACGGCACCACGTTAGTTTGGCTTCCGATTAGGGGATTGAGGTGGTCCTTTAAGGTATTATAGTAATTATTGCGGCGCCCATTATACGGTTAGCATTGTCCCCTGTTTTCCCCCGGTGACAATGTAAAGGGTTGAATCAAAGCATAACTCGAACCCAATTCGACATCCGAGCAAATTTGCGCTCGTAAATCAAAGCGAATAACTTTCACGGGGAAGCGAAACGCAATAAAACGGATTGAGAAAACAAAACAAAACACCAATGCAATAAATGCAAAACGGTGAAAAATACAAAGTCAAACAAATTTCGTCCGATCTGTCGCACCTTTCCGAGCAGCAAGTAAATCAAAGGGTGTTGAAACTTTACACCCACTTAAAGCCGGACACAGTTATAAAGCGTTCGAACTTCGCCGACCCTGGGCCCATCAAACGGCCACCCCTTCCCGCATTCTGGCGGGAGAAAATTAAAAGTTGGCAGATGCCGGGCGCACGTGGCCGCAGACTGCTATTTAACCACCAGCTTACATCATCAGATCTTAATGAAAAAATTCAATAACTTATTGCTTCTGTTAAAATTGTCTATCATCATATCGCGGACTCTAAAAACTTACAGTTTATATAACTAGCATAAATAATAATAGCTATTATCTCAACATCAACACAGACATCGTACACTACAATAGTGCCCGCCGAAGTCCTACAAACTCTCGCTTTACTTACCTCTTCGCTTTAGTTACGAAGAGCCTCAAACGGAGAGCAACTTGCCTTTTGAACTAAAGAGTTTCTTGTTCATCACTGGGTGGACCAAGTTTCTATCTGTAATCATGAAGCCGGTACGTTCAGGTATTCGTTTATCTAAATTTTAATTGAATCGTTTAGTTAGTTATAAGCTAGTAACTGTCTAAACGGTTTGATATAGGAGTATTAAGTACTTATGAGACGTTGATTAGTACGGATGGGTTTAGTAAAGGTAACGGTTCTCGTCTTACAGCGAGTCGCCAAGTGTAGCACTCACATGACACCGGTCACCGCCGGTCAGTCGGGATGAATAATTACAGATGAGACTTCACAAGCTTTGAAATATAACGCTGCAGGATTTAGATAAAGTTCGAAGGTTCTTAAGATGAGGGCTCAATTTAATTGCGCGACTGAGCGTTACAAAGCAGAACTGTGCATTCTTCAGGTGTGTGTGTCATAAATTAGGTTTGCAGTACCGAATAAATGTAAGATTTTCGGGACTCTGTTTATTAAAATATTTCGATAAAAATAAGTACCTATTCTCGATAAGTCGTAACAAACTGCTTATACGCCTGAACTATTAAATATTAACAAAACTCAATAGAAATATATCAAGAGACAGTCACATTGGACACGGGCATTTCTGAGAGTGCAAAGGGCTTAATCAGGACTAAATTAATAGTTGGCAAAGAGGTGATTCAGTCGAATGTGATTAAGTGCTGCACGGGTCGGGCTCAGATCTCGGGGTTATTAAATAATTTATTGTCTTACAACTATTCGAGGGGTCTTTGGACAGATTGCTAAGATTCTGCAACAGCCACCGGTATAGCAAATACTTATGTATAAATATATTGATATTATTATTTCCTTTCGCGACGGAAACAATAAAAAGGCATACAAGCCCCTGATTGACTTCGGTCCGTCTTTTATGGCTTTCAACATTAATTTCACCTTGTCAGTGGCAAATTACACTGGCTGCCCATTCACGCTCAAAAATCACTCTCAATCGAGTCGAGTGGGACAAAATAAAAGGTGAATTCATCATGGGGGTGCGAATGGTAGCCCCCTATCGGGAAACCGAGGCGGGAAACGCATGTCCGGTCCATTTGTAAACACTAACAGGTAGAGACGGCTTTTGACAGTTTATTAAATTAAATTGAGTGTGCGATTGTTGGTGATTCGTAACAAATTGCGATCAAAGCGGATTGTTTCGCGGCGTGATGGATTCTTTGAAGATTCAATCCGACAAGAAAATTGTTACGTAACCCTTACTCAATTTATATCGTGATGTGATGACGTATTAATGTTTTCGTTTACTTTGACCAAAATTTACCCCTTGTCCTCGTTGCATCCATCGCTTTTATCGAGTTTCAAATATTTATTAAATAAAAAGCATATTGGTGAGGACACTTTTAATAAAATTCAATTCATAAAACACATTTGGTCCGTGATGTCAATTGAGAGGGTTATTCCATAAATGCAACAATAAGTCCCTACAGATAGCATATAGATTTATAAATATCTATTTATATATATTTTATAAATAAACAGATGTTTTCCATACCGATGTAATTGCTCCCATAATTAAGTTGTATTGGATAGTCATACAATGTAGACAAGGAGAAATATTCTGGCAACCCTAATAATTATTTTAAAGAAGTATTCTCTCCTAGGCTCAATATAAGCAGTCCAGCGATTTTCGACGTCTGGACAACAAAGGCTGAAGAGGAGGGTTTTATGAATCAATTTCAGTGCTTCATTTGATTATGTTCTCGCGCACATACACGGGCTGCACGATGCGCATGTATATCTAAATTAAAAGGGTTCTAGATAATTCGTTTTTGTCGAAATATCGTCTGGCACTGGTCTCAATTGAATTAATGCAATTTTACGCCTAAATGGCTTGGTCGAGTGGAAACTTTATTATAATATAAGCCGGAAAAACTATACAACAATTTTACCATGGATGCCTAATATTTTAGAAAGCGATTTACATTTTGTAAACATTCAACTTTACCAGTACTTAGTGCTAATGCACCTGAACTTTTTACAAACGAATTGTTACCGCAACATGTTTTTGTAAAATTATGATCGTCGTCGTGTATAAAATGCTTAGTTGTAATGACAGCCATACCGACCATCTTTAGGCAACAATCCTAAATAATGTCTATCACGACAATTTGTAAGTCCTGTGAGATTTGTGATCCGATTGAAAAAGATAGTTCAAATGTTTTTTTGCCTAAAGTTATTATAGAACAGAAAACTTTTCAGTTTGTGCCTACTGAATACAATATTGGAGTAGGTATACATTTATTTATTCGCCACTAATAATACTCCTAATGAAACAATCTAAATAAAAGTTTATCTTCACAGAAAGATAAACACTCTATCCGCAATTACAGCCCATAATAACACTGCAGACAAGATAAACGAGTTAATGAATTCACGATAAAAACCAATAAGTCGATAAAACAGAAATTACGTTGAAATGGTTGGGGAGAAAACATTCAAACCGTCCGTTTGTTGCCGTTTGAACCATCTTTTACGCCCGGCCGATGCAGACGAAAACAACACATTTTATTGACTATGGGAGTTATAATTAGTTTATCTTTGACAAGTGTGCCGATTTGCAACTGGAAGTGTTAGCTGACGGGCCGATAAACGAAAGGCACGAAATGCTTTAAGTAACACACCGAGACAATCTGATTATTTCATTTCGGTCAGAAGTTACATTAAAATGTAATGCTTTTTAATGCTTTATATCAATGAGTGTCTCCCATTTACTTTGGTTCGTCATATGGCTTCTAGGCTCAGTTTGAGTAAATAAATTTATAAAAGAAATCTGTCACCATAAACCATTGCACACTCTGGAATTTAATTTTTTTGTAACTTTTAGTTTTTAGTCACTGGTCACTTTATATTATATTTTCCAAATTTGAAATCAACAAAGTTAAAATCAATATATATTAACAAATACACAACGGTTAAGGTGAACCTCCAATAGCAAATCCAAATCTAAATACGATATGAGTATCATTAATACGATATCCTGCAATCAAAATCACTGTATGGCTTCTGCCGACGTCTGCTACTCGTGTGTGGTCCTGGTAAACAAAGATCTTAATGATGCTACACCGTCCAACGTAAACAATTTATTAGCCCGCAATCGACATCGATGTAACAATCGATTCTTGCATTCGATACATTGATACATGCTTCGCTGAAACGGACATCGATTCATTGCCAATGGTTGGATCGATTTTAATTGCGTTTTGTGAGACGCGAATCGGTAAATTCCTAAGTTCGTAAGAAAGTATCGTGCTCGCGATCATGTTACGTGTTTAAGTGAAAATGTGTTATAAAAGCATTCGATAAATTAGACGATAAGTAGTTAAAGATAACACTTTTACGAACGAAACGGAAAGTAATGAAACAGTAATTGATATTTTTTATTGCGCCGAAGATGATATAGATGTAGATTTAAATCGAACGATAGGCTTCTGTTCTATTTCAGAGCATACAGCTATTTAAACAGTAGTGAGGAGGTACGGATTCCGAAGTTGATCTAAACCCAAGTTCAGCAAGTTTACGTACATAGTAAAATTTGAGATCAATATCTCCCGAGACACCGGATGCGGTCTGCCGGCCACGGCTCATTATTATTGAGTTTCCTACATCCGGAGCCGGGCTCTAGAAGCTAAACTTGTCAAGTAATTCATAAATTCGGTTTCTATATTTGTCAAATTTTGTATGTAGGGTCTGTTTTCATTCTACAATCAATTTATTAACTACTAACCACTCGTTTGCTTATGATTTTGAATTGATATCTGTATATAAGTACTTCAGGTATTGACACGTAGGTAAGGGCAAGGAAAGTTACTGAATCAAGTCAATGTCTAATTCTCTTATTTACGTCAAAAACATGTTCCTCTATTTATGACTACTTTTATTTTAACTACGTCGACTTTTATTTTGAACTTGATCAACAAGAGATTATCCAGTAGATGTATTTTTTCATTAATTTAGCTAATTGTTATAATCCCATGGCCCCTTGGATCTGCCGTTCAAAACTCCATTAATGTTACCAGAAGAGGAAATTCTTCTGAACAACAAACACTTGCAAATTAAACTTTTCACTCATTTCATTAATCCCTCAAGTCACTGGAAACTCTTGTTTTTGTTTGTTTCTATAATTAAAGCGCCCACTTAATACTCTTCCGATAATTATTCAACTTTCTGTTGAAATGCTATTTCAGTGAATCGACTTTGAAGGGGTTCATTTAAATCATTGTCTTCGTTAATTTTGCGTGTTATTTTTGCTTGAAATTTAGCACTAAATTACAAAGTAGAACAATTGATGAAACACAAGTTTCTCACTGCAACATTATGCACTAGTGCATAACTGTAGAGAATTTTAGGTGTATTTTAAACTAAGGTCCAACTATTGGACCAGTAGCTCGGCGCCACCACGCAGCTCCAGTTCAGTAATTCGCACGCTTGGATTAGCAATTTGTGTGTTGTGGAGAAAATGCAAATTTGCTACTTTGTTTCCCTAACTATACAGATTGGGTATCATAAATATAACATAGATGGTGACATTGATAGGTGAATAGCACAAAGGTATTATCTTTTTTTTGTTGACACCTTTTTAAGTTGTTGGGGATTGTAATCAGTTTTTTTTTTATGTATGACAAAAAAAACTAAGAAATGATGTACCTACCACCTTTCCTAACTGTACTTGCCAACCGTGATTGGAGGACATCGGTTTTAGTTAGGTTCTCTTTTTGAGTTCGCTATTGTTGTTTTATACTTATTTATCGTTTAATTAAGTTTATAATTCAACTAGCAACCCTGATTAGTATACAAAAACATAAAAAAACACAATTTCCTTGACAATAAGTTCATCAACAATCTGAAACTAAATATAGGGGTTATTTCTACACAAATGTCTCTTGTAGGTAAAATGCAACAAGTCGGTATCGAGTTACAAGCACACGATACGGTCGCACATGGCATGTGCGCTGGCTTGGAGCGAAATCGACAATTCGATCGTGGTAAAATCGACACGACTACGTCGCAACCCTATTTGAGCCGCTAACCACCAATTTTCCCTGTTAACATTATATTTTGGTTCGATGTGTCTAAAGTCCCTTCTAAGAATCACAGCATATCAGAGTATATTTTTAATTACGTTTTGCATAAAATATAAATCGTATACATAATTTCTGTTATACTACGGTTTTACCTTTTAATTTGTTTTAAGGCGCTATATAATTATATTTTTTAATATTATCATATAAGGTAAAAAAAAAAAACAATTGAAACTTGGTTAATCCAACTGATTACTTAACGTACTGTCGAGTCTATTCATTTAAGCCAAAAATTTAGTCAATATTGTTAAGAGGCCTTATTCCTTTTAAAATTTATTTTTTTCATATTATGACGAATATATTGATAATATCAACCAACTTTTTGAAGTGAATAATACTTTTTCCCGAGGTCTAGGTAGTAACGTAGCTATTTCATGCTTTCATTGCGTGCAGACGAAAAAAAGTTGAAAAAACGAATTTTCCAGGTGAATTTTGTCAATTTCGACTAGTTTTTCGAACAAAAATTATCAATGAAAAATTCAAACTGTAGGTTCCAAATATATACCAATAAATCCCAATAGCCCTGTTCTAGGTAGTAACATCAATAATATGTTAAGAGACATGTTTAATCATAGAGAAAAATGTCTAAACAATCGGCGTTTTAAAAGGAATAAGGCCTCTTAACGGCATTGGGGCGCGTTCAAATAATCCGTGATCACATTTTAATTTTTTCATAAATATACTTAAATTAATTATTTGGAGTAAAGTTTCAGATGAATCCGTTGAAGAAGTTCATACTTTATAATTACAATCAGTCCAGTACTTACTCGACTGTACTAGAAATAAACTCTTTTTTTTTTATAAATACCTCGGGTTCGTGCATCAAGTCATTGTTTTGGCGCCGCACATTACCATCAGTAATTACAAAGTTCATTACTTCACCGGATTCATCTGAAAGTTTACTCCTTCTTATTACATGGAAACACGATCATATACATACGTAGGTACATCGAAACCTGTTCTAACAATTTCACACACAATCATAAATTCTAATTTAGCATCTTCGTGGATCTCGTTACGAACTCGCCTTCGGTTTCCCGTCTCATTGTGTGTTCCCGAGACATTGCAGCCCCGCAGTACACGTATACAAAATTAATTAGACAAAATCTCGGCTCTTGTAATATTTTATTATTACTTCGGCTGTTGTACGAGATTTTATGAACGCGTTATATTGATTGCTTTTCCTGCGTAATGGATCTGAATAGGGCCTTGATTAGCGTCGTTCCCGTATGGCGGCTGGAGCTACAACTTTACAAGGTTATAATTACAGTAGTTGTAATTACGAGGTTGCTTACATTGTGAAACTCCTCTCCGCTTTCCGTTTCGTTATCTCTTTACGAATGTTGATGGTTTGTTAAATTAAACGTCGTGTACGGAGCTGATATCTTCTTGATTATAAACGCCTATGTCTAGTTTACACTGTTTTAATTTGCACTCTATCATTATCTTCGTTTAGTTTTTCCAGGTAATCTGCGAGGGGAATTTATTTTAAGTAGAACGGTAAGTATATCCTGTTACCTAACTTAGGGTAAAATAAAGTTGGTGTGGACGTACTATTAATTGAATTAAATACCTTGAATGCAATTAGAGTTCCCCATACCATTCCCGATAAGGTCTAGGTAATATAAGTGGCTTTCTTAAAAGGTAGTCAATCTTGGCAACCGCAGCCTGGCACGAGCCAAACAGCGCATTCTACTTAGCGGTGAAATGTATAATGCCTTACAATTCGTTTGATCCTTTTCTTGCGACCGCTCTTTAGTGCTCTTTTAACACGTCTCGCTTGTACGTAAGAAATAGTTTCCGAGCTTTGTTTAACAAACGCTGAATTAAGTTTCGATTCGTCTTATATGCGATTACATTTCTGAAGGGACCTAAGTGGAGCGTTGTGTTTAATAAAAAAATTGAACTTTTAATATTGGCTTTAAATGAACTCATAATTTGAAACAGCTCTCAAAGCCGGGCTGTGGCGATTCACAAAATACCCGGTCAAAGTTCCACATCGCGTAGGTATGTTTCAGGGGCTTTATTTTCCGTGCCCTCCAATGCATTTAGTACATTAGAGTGAAGCGAGTCGGTCTGGTCAGTCGACTAAATCTAATCATTTGCATTACTCACGGCCGGCGGGCCGTACTGCGCTTCATTTGACCTGAACATCGAAGCATTTGATTCGTTTCTGACTCTATTATTCTATGTTGACTTCATAATTCATGAATATTTTTTAGGAGTAACGAATATTTGTATTAAATGTATAGCGATGTGTCTTAAAGACATCGTCTTATATCCTCGGAATAACTTCAAAAGTGGTGCTCGTTACTGAGAGGGCGATGACCAAAACCCACGTCTAATAAACATCTAAGTAAACGCACACCACACTCAGCAAAATGGAGTTCTAAATGGCGACGCAATAAACTCGAAGCGTCCGACTGAAACAATTTTCCACCGGCCACAACCGAACCTCAAGCAAAAAACGCAACCACCTTGCAACGTTAAAGTGTAAATATTTACCCGGCATCGTTCGTTCACGAAAACTTTCGTAGCGCCGATAAATTCGAGACCTCACACTTGCAAAAAATCACAGTGAATTTTGGCCAATGCAGTCTATTCCGACACCAGGTACTGGGTTCTGTAGCAAAGCGCCTGCTTTTTACGCGGTTATCAAACTGCAAATTGATATAAGCTCTGGTTGTCTACATAAAGTTTCAATTGCTGATTTAAATAGTTAAACCGTGGTAATTTCACAATGCCAAAGTAAAAATAAGCTTAGTAACTGTCTGGAGATGAAATATTTTTATGCCGTTTCTCACGGATCCCTAAGAGAGATGGTATAATACAAGTGTGTAATTGAATTCCGTACACGGCCGGTATCGGGCATGGGATCCGGCGAGGTCGCACGTCGCGCCGCGGTCGGGATTTGCCGTGTATCGGAAATATTTTTTGATATCTTCCCACTGGACTCTTTGGAGGAATCGTCGGTATTTTTATGAACCCGTTCCTCATTTACGGATTCCACGGAAAGCTGGGCGTTAACCCTTTGAACTTTGCGAGCGTGTGCGACGTCGAGAAATTTAATGTCGCTGATTGATATTTCGTATTTAGGCACAACACTCACATCAAAAGTATTTTTACTGTACTGGCCGTAGATACCTAGTGCATGTATTATCTGTCTAAACCACCCCGCATTAACTGCATCGTATCAGTCAGTCAGCATAATAGAATTTATTACTGGGGTGCAAACGTCATTGCAATGGAACAAGGTGGCCGGATACTGACGTATGTTGATACGATTGTCCGCCTGTTAAATTTCATTTGAATTTGATCACTCGACTGTCCGAGCAGTGATAATGTTCGGAATAGAAGGGGAATGGAACTATCAATGTGCTAACTAAATGACAGATAGCATACATACAGTAGTCATCGGATGAATATTTTAGGTAAAAGCAACATGATAATATAGAGATTAGTATTTACCATATTGAGTTTTGACATTAGTTACATTAAATGTAAGAAAATGCTTAACATTAGGATTATTGGGATAAATTAGCCGTGAACTTAAAATCATACGTAACATGTTTATGTTGTCATTCTACACAATATTGAGTTCCAATACCAGTACGCTTTATTTAGATAGCATAACATAATAAATAAATATATTTTAAGTAAATATTAAGTGACTATCTTACACAAATCGACCTAGTTCCACTCCCAAACTATGCAATGCTTGTACCACAGGTACTATCATATATCGGTCTGCAAGTTTCAATTTGGGCATCTATGAATAAATCACAAAACATTGCTTAATGTATCGTTAATTAAATAAAACACATGTATTACTCTGTACTATGTGTTAAGATATAACATTCCCCATGCAAAGGCACATCCAAACAGGCATCGATAACCCTCCATTCTCAACATAATGTTCGCATAATTGGCGTAACATTTCCATTCCGAACCCTTTCAAGACGCCGTAATGTTACGGCCTACATATTATTTAATTAAGCAATCTGGAGTACAATGAGAGTTATACCTACTTCAACTCAGATACAGAGAGCATGTGATATGGGGTCGAGCCGGGGACGAATTATGACGGGAAATCTTGGAATTACATCAAAGTCTCCGGAAATTGTAACGTGTCATTACTTAGGACATGTCGACGACGTTACACATTAGAAATAAGGCAGTGTATTGTCCCCTATAAAGGAGCAAGGGAATTAATTGAGTTTGATATCAATTACTTAAAATCATATAGGTATATTATTTGAATTATTATGTTACAAGAGAATTTAATCATTATTTCTTATTCCTACACGGATATTTTCAACTAAAGAGCGTTCCCCAACAACACTCGATTTCACAAATATAGAAAACAATAAAGAAAATACATCTATTCAACGCATACATATACAAAAATATACAATAACAACGAAATACAATGAAAGACGCTGTAACTATCAACATTTCGCCACAGAAAGCCGTGAAGCTGATTTTCATGTATGTAGCCTACGAAAAACATTTCCATTTCCTCTAAACCAATTTCCATTAATTAAACAGATGATCGTTGCTATGATCCCTGTTTAAATGGAAGCGCATTACCGAAGCAGCAGATCCCGATGTGATACGGCACTATTCAATACAATATCTATTATGAATGGCTGCTCGCGGCCGTTGATTAGGCCTGGAGCCTATTCCAATTTTCAAGCCAGTCCGATCGACCTACCTGATTGATTGTTATTGCTAGCCGCTGACTGGCATATGGGATGGCATGAACAAAGTTTACTGAGAAAACCCTGGTTAGACATGTTAGATTACATACTTGAGCGTATAAATACGTATAGTCGTATACGTTTTCTATCGGACGTTGGCGTTGTAGCTCTTATTAAGTTATTAGCGTTTTTCAAACTGTAAAATACATGGAAAAACTGATAAATGACAAATTATTTTTATCGTTAACTTGACATTTGCTTATACATATTATATTAATGATATAATATATATTAATTTGATAAAGTAGCTATAATGCTAAATTCAAGATATAGCAAAGCTCCGTCAAGTTGGTGCCTAAGAAGAGGCAATTTTATGTTTACATAATAATATATCAGAAATATATTTATGTCAGCGATGTGTTCTATTTAGCTTTAAAGTCTTCATCTAATAAATGGGGAAAAAGTTTATTTTAAAATAAACACATACAATTTAATATTTACAATACTAAAAACTACAGATAAATATAAAAGAAAGGATAATTATTATGTACAATTGGTTAAAGCTAATTAGAAAAAATAAGAATAAAATATATACATTTTCTATAAAAATAATGCCCCATCCAGCAGGTCTGCCTGATAAATTGTATTTGTAGATCACAGACACTACTAATATTACACCACTAGAACAGAAATCCAACTATTAAATGTAGGCAATGAAAACGTTACTGTTGATTGTTAAAATGTTATTACGAAGTTTCGGTTATTAATGCATTTCCTCCGATGTTTTACGAGCCCGAGGCGATGTTTTCAGAATCGACAGCCGTTTTAAATTTTAAAATTGCTCGAGCTGAATTTAAATGGCCTTCAATGAAGTTGAAACTCGAAACGTTATAATAATCTATATTTTTTCCCTGCTTTGCCTAAAAATGCTTATTTTTTACAGCTGCCAAAAACGAATAAGCATATCGTGGGGTGTTTTCTTTTCTTGTTACACTGTATTTTTTGGTTTATTAAATATTTATTTTCTCTTTTTATTTTTACATATCGATTTCATAAACAGAATCAGGCACTTCAACTTTTAAATTACATTGTTCAAAAGTACCTTAAAACAAAAAAGTGTGGCCACAACTTTATTTCAGTGTATACTCTATAACTATTCGTGAAACCGTGTATGGCCGTTGGCTGTTGTAACGGAAGGTGTATTTCACAGCGTGTTCATAGAGAGCGCTATCTGATGATTGGTTTTTGGCAATTAACAGTATTGCTCACGTCGCAATCGAGTTCATTCAGCGTGTGAAATATGTATGGAGCCTCGATTCCCTCTTTGTTGCATCTGTGATCGATATGTCATCACGTTTAAACCTTTTATCATAATTACTAGTCCGCAACGGACTATTCACGAGAGAAATAAACGATGACAGTCGAGTGAGCCTCTCTCTGATTACCACTACTGAGTTTATACGGCTTTCAATCGGTATTGTAATGCTTATGTGCCAAATCAATCATATCGTAAGATGTATTTCATCGGAGATAGTGCAATACCGCGTAAGTAACAAAAGTAGTGTAGATACGAATCAATATTCAAACAAATGCTAAGCATTTTATTGAAACGAGAACTTTGGGTCGATTGCAAAAAAATTGTACATAGTTAAGGGCTTTAATTAAAACAACGTTAATTGATTCCTTTGTGTGACGAAAGTTACCCATACATTTTGTATGACTAACTTTCGTCACACAAAGGAAGCGATCGTATTTTATGTTAACCAAGCTTTTAAATATGTACAATTTTTTTGCAATCGATCCCTTTATCGACAACTGTTATTTACGCGGTATTGCACTATCCCCGACGATTTATTTTTTACAACTATTTAAAAAAACAATAATAGAGTATTTATTTGTGTCAATAAAAACCTAACAACCAGGGAAACGGAACTGACAGTTACACAGCGGTAATTGGCAGCGAATGTCAGAAAGCTTTTAAAAATAGCTCGAACTAACCGCTAACCAGTTCTTAAAATCCATTATGTTATGAGTCTTAGTTGCCACTAAGTGCAAGCATTGACAATGAAATTGATGTCTAGAAAACAATTCAATTTCCTACTAATTGTAAAATATTACTCGCGCACTTTTAACAGAACTAGATCGGTTTTTTACTTTTTATAGACACGGCATCCAGACGCTTACGATATTCCTTACATTTAGAGGCATTAAATTATAACACATGTTCAGAAGCAATAATTATTTTCATTAAAGTAGCGTCAACCTCGCAGCGAGCTGTCGTCCCATTATTAACATTTAAATTTATATTACAATTTCACAGGAGAAACGCTTGCGATAAAATATTTACACCACCACCTTTATGTTGTTTGTGACATGTAAAATGACTTGTCGGTGTTTACAAGCGAGTTATTGCCACAAATCGACACTATAATACTTGTTACAGAGAGTTCACTTTGGCTTTAGTGTCGTCGTCAATTGAATTAAACCCTTTGTCTCAAGGCGTTAGGTCACCGTCGCCGTGTCGCCTGACATTTCTACAAAGGTTACCTCCACTCAGTTGGTTTTCTTTTTCCTGTCTATCGCAATGTCTCATTGGCGCATAAAGGGTAGTGTTGTTGTATGCGATTGACCTTTGAACGGAAGAAGGGTGCAAATTTGATTGTTTTGATAAAATATTAAAGTTATGAAATGTATAATAAACAGTCAGATATCTGCCTGTCAATTTGAATACGAATTTATATAAAGGCTATAATTGAGTCCAGGTGATGCTGACAGCGATGTACGAGCATTATTTGCATGTCATTTACATCGCAAGCACTATAACAATAGTAACCTTTAAATGTGTCGGGCATTCGTATAAACAAATGAAGCTTTCAACGAAGCGAAACAAAATGGTCTTAATAAACGGCGTAATTATGGAGATTACAAAGACGTCAAAGCGAGCCATAAAACTATCAATGAACCTATAAATTGAAGAAAACGTCGTAACACGCAAGCCGCGGGCTTGGGAAAACACAGAAACAAACAGATAACATAAACAAGAACCGACTAAAGTTATAACGTGTGAATACACGCATAAAAATGGTATCAATTATACACCTACAATGTATTGTGCAGACAATAGCGGAGGAGGCGATGAGTTGGTGGCACGGAACGAAAATTGGCAACATAAGGCACAAGGCGTTATACGAGAATATAATAGTTTTAATGTAGGAAATAAATAACGTAGGGATGAAAACAATGGTCCTGTAACAAGATCTCCTGTTAATTGTGGCGAATGCGGAGCGCGGCGATTTATGAAGCCATTGAAATTATACCCTATTTGTTTCTTTTCAAAGACTGCGATTTGCTTCATCCAATGTAATATTCTGCTGCACCGTTCTATTCTCTATCTATTGATTCTTGCAAAATATTTGGAAGTATTTAATTAATTATACTAAAAAGTAAAATGTTTATGCGCTTTGATCGACGATAATGACTCATCATTTCCAAATATGAGCTACGATAGAGCTATTTTAGTTTTTTTGGAAATCCTTTGCTTTTTTTTATTTTAGCCTTACCTCTCATTTTCTGCTCGTCGAGAAGTTGCCGTTCTAGATTGTCCTTCACCTCTCTTTCCCGGAGAACATCCATTTTCAGTTCAGCTGCAATAAAAGAAATATAGTCTAGATTTAATAAACATATTTAATTATACAAGGCAAAAATCTGTACTAATAACTGATTCCTTTGCAACTTATTCGTCTGATATTTATTATTCTCTTCACTTCGCACCTATTTGATATAAAGAAGACGGACACAATTATCATTAACTTGTTGCAAAGGTTTAAGTAAGGAACGCAAAACAAAAGAACTGCTCATTAAACAAAATACCGATACAATTTATGTTTGCTCAGTTAGATCCAATAGCAGATTTCAATAACGAAGATGTTGGCGTTAAAATTTAAGTTAAATAAATGGTTCATTGTGTACACGGCATTGTATAAATTTAACTGTGAGTAAACCGGTAAGAGCCTTGAGCGAGGGCCGATTAGGAATATAAACACGGATTAACTCATTCGGAATCCCGGTACCATTGTGAAGGAGTCCAATAGATTTGCATAACATTCAATTAAATCTGAACTGACGGAAATGATTGGGGTGGAACTTCCGATTTTGGGATCAAGATGCCGCCCTTGCCTTCGATTTGTTTCATAATTAGACGTTGACGTTTGAGATACTTGATTGGATGGTTTTATGTTAGTTGAGTTTGCAACTGATGGTTTTATGCTTGTTGGTTCATATATTCACCTTATGACTTATCAGTCATAGGGAAACTATAGGGAAACTTACTAAGAAACTTACTAAGTTTCCCTTTGAGAATTGATTTGTGATTTGTTTGTTCTAATTTATGTATAATTATTATTAACATTAGGTAAATCTCTTGTTACATAAACATGTTTCCTGTTTCACCTAAACGTACGTACGTATACATTATAATGTTATGAAGCAATGTGGCAAATGTTGTCAGGCAATCATAAAAATGCGCAAAAACATCACCAACTATAATATTATCATTCGGCCACCAGTCTCAATAGACTACTATTGTGTAGCTTTAGCTGTTACTCTAAGCCTTCATAGTTTGTGAAAGTTTAAGACGTTTTGTTACTCAAAATCTCATAAGCATGTGGTCGATAATCTTCGTCGAAAGTCTTTTGTACAATTAGTTTTTATTTTGTGTAAAAAAAATAAGTAATTAATCAATCGAACGGACCTCGGTAGAATTGCAAACAGATCGACCGGGTCATGAAACTCGCAACACTCAATTCTCAGGTAGGCGAGTAAATGCCAGTAACTACTAAAACAAACATTCTTGCACTTTAAATATATGAGGCTAATACACTTTAATCGTACTGTAACTAAACAACAAACACATCGAGTAAGTCGACGCACCCTCGCTTCCCCAAGCGCTCTAACTTTCAATCAGGCCCTAATCTTACCCATCGATTCGAGGTGCTTAATTCCCATACGTAAAGACAAATACGGCGAATTTGAATAGAAAGAGGTCATACTCATTCACAGTTTAATTTGGTCCCTTATTCAATTAGGAAGGTAGCGTCTATCTAATGGAGATCGTAGGGGGATCAGACTGATTAACTTGTGTTGTTAGCACCTTTGAAATTGCTTAAGGTTTTCAGTTAAAGCGAATTATTTTAAAGACTTTTGCAAATAATTAAAGAATGATGATATACTATTTTACGTCTGAGAGCGACAATATAAGAGGTCGAGCTCTAACTTTATGTGTTAAGTTACGTTCTAGCGTATTAATCTATATATTAAAATCATTTAATAATAAAATCAGATTTTCAGCATTTGATAAATCAAACCTTGAGTTTGAGTCAAGTCCAAGTTCCATGAATGCATCACTAAATTTATAATAAGGTAGCCATTATTGTTTGAGAAACAGGAATGTTTTGCAACAATGCGTTATTTTTTTCGAAAGTAGTAAGCTTTTCAGGATATACTTTTATATTATGTCCATACACTTATATTATTACACAAAAAATAAAAACTCTGTCTTAGTTTCTGTCAGCTACTTTTACTTATACAATTTATTAGTCTCAATACGGTTTAATTTATCACTAGTATCGGATAATGTAGAATATGTTTCGCTATCCATTCTGGCGCACTTAATTCCAATACGATTCTGCCTATATCTGATACGCCTCAATTGGATAGTGATTCTTACGAGTAAGGCTAACAACATCACTAGCCCCGCAACTACCTTGTTCAACGCAACGAGAATTTGACATAGTCATTTTCAAAAACTCATATTCTACTCGGTACGCTTAGAATAGCGAACTTTATTTTAAAGAACCAGGTTGCTAGTTGCATTCTGCGATCGCACGAGATACGAGATTCCGAAGTTAAGGAATTGAATTATTTCGTTCTATATCGAACTGCCATTTTAATTACTGATGCAATATGAACAAACAATACGTTAAACTGGATAGGGTATTTTAACGTTTATTTTAATGTCTGTTGTAAGCCTCCTTTCTGGTGTAGTTATTATGGTTTAGATTTATCATACTCGTATGTCGCAGAATATTATGTATTTATTTATTGGTGAAAATTTACTGCAATGGAAACTAACTAGCACTACTAACACTACTAGAAAAGGTTACAATGAAGACAATATAACAGAATTATATCGTAAGAATTTTACCATAGGTACTTAATTGAATTATTTACATATTCGTGTTACAAAACTATCACAAACAAAGTCGATAGAGCCCGTAATTAGCAATATGATCTACAAGTATGATAATATATAAAGTACAAGGAGGAAGCAGGATAGCTGGTCCATATCGACGTGCAGGAATCTGCGATAAAACGCAGACTAACCTGCGCCTGCGCCACTATAACAAGGAGAATAAGGTATGAGTATCGCACGAGCTATCGCGGCCACGGATCTTGTAAATTGAAACGTTGTATCTCTTTACATTGTTTATTTCTCAATTATATCGAAAGCTTACTCAAATTGTATTCTGCTTTAGATTTGGGATAAGAGGTAGGTCGTATATCAAAACTGGTTATCTGGTACAGATCTAGTGAATAATATTTTGCCAACGTATTTTGTCGGAAAAGTTCATTCAGCACAACACACGAGCTTGCCCCACCAAATAAGCGCGATGGTAAAACTTTATGAGCTAGATAAACACGTCTAGCATTGATGTGATGATTGATGCGACAAATGTCACTTTTATCTCAATACCGTGCGAGTAAGACAGGTGATGTTGAGTCGCGGGGCAAGCGAAGCCGCGACAACTTATGCTAGCCCTGCTGTAGTAAGATTTGGTTTTTAAACTGATTGCTATGATAAGCTGTGATTCTAACGTATTCATAATATTTGTTCATTTTGCATAGCAAAGAAACTTTAAATCATGTATAACTTTTTAATAAGTCGTCTGTCACAAACATCAAAAAGATTAGCAGCAATTTCGAACCGCAGGTCGTGAGAATTTACGATCAGAATTTTTATTAAACTATGTTTTATTATAAAAAGTTAATCTATAAGCGGCGCGAGATTAATTCCGAATCAATCTGGTGTATGGTGTAATTTAGAGGGCTTTTAGTTAAGAGTGGTTTCGCACATGCGACGTAAATTGCGCGGGCGAGGGATGGTCATTAAGGAGCCGTAGGTATGCGGCATATCGGGGCATCTCCGAACGAGGCGCCTTAACAAAAGGTGCTCCTGGTGGTCTCTGTGCGTACAGCCGCGTGCGCAGGTTGCTACATACCACCATGACATGACAAAAAATATAATGGATTAGACTAGCTCAAAATTTAACATTTGTTTTAACTTAAACTTTTGGTTTTCTTATTCCTAAGATACAACAATGGTAATAAAAAAACTGACATCGAACTTAAACAACAGTAGACTGATGAGATTATTTTTCGGAAAATCTCGTAGATGATATGTCTATAATTGAACTATTTTTAAGTAGGTACTGTACAACGTCTAGCAAAAATACGTACAAATTGAAAAGCACCAACATAAAACTTCAGTGTTTATATTTTTACCGAATGAAAATTTGCTTAATTATAAACTACTTCCAATGATACTGATAAAATCTACCAAATAATAGTTTTATCACACAGACCAATAGAGTGGTGTAGATTAATTATCACATTTACATTAAACGGATAACCACGTCTCTATAACACTTACAAAATACCCACATTAAGGCAGCCCGGTTTTAATTTCCATTCGTTCCTCGATCCTTATGTTTTAAACATTTAATGGCACTAAATTATAATCGATAAGATGTTGAACGAATTACGTCAAAATTAGTGGCTAATAAATCATCCAAATTCAGACACAAAACAGACAGAAAACAAAATCGATCCAATGAAAACGTTTATCGACAAAAACAAGAGAAAAGCAAAACACCAAAGCGGAACACTCGATTATTATTAAATCGATCTTTATATCGGATCAATCAAATTTAAAACCTGATCGAGTTGCGTCCGACGAAAAAATTATTACTTTATAAATAAAATAACAATAAAAACGATGCGCTTCGTTCAAGGGAATATATAATTATGGACAATTATTATGATACCGAAACTCAATGGTCGATAGATGATTGAAAGGATCAAGACCCATAAACAAAAGGAACGATTCAGGTTACGCAATTTAATTATGTTCACAAAGTAATTAGCTGTTACTGTGATCGATTTTTTAATCCCTGCGCGGCGTGTCGAGGCCAGTTATTCGAGAAACGTCTTCGGTTTTATTTACAGTCACCAGTCAAATGCGATTTGGAGTCCCCCAGGGCTCGTATGCGAAATTCTATTTCCCTTCAATTTCGTGCACTCTGCAAAAACAACAATAATATTTAAATTTCATGCACGATGCCCTTGGAGATTTGTCGAAACAGATTAAACACCTTGTTATTATGGAAGGTCGTAGGAATCTTAGGATTTTGATGCTACATATACCTTTATAGCTGCCACGACAAAGGATGTATTACATTTTTACTTTGTAAACCCTCAACTTTTGGACTACGTTTCTAAATATGTGACGATACTTACAAAATAACAACTAGTCAGTGACGTAATGTTGGTATGAATAAATAATTCGAAGATTTGTACGACGTCAAAATATAAGACTGGATAAAAGAATAAATTGCAAATTGCGTAACAATTTAATTTCAATGAAACATTAGTCATAGGGTGGGAGAATCAAGACATATTTTCACGGCCCCGACTGGCGAAGACTAAGTTAAGCTTGCAGTTAAAATAACAATTAAAGTCTGCTTTAAATTTACGACTCAAAACTGAAGAAATAATTTAAACGAGCGTTAAGGTGAAAGCGACCGAAATGGTGCTTTGAAAAGGGAAACAAAAGTAAGTATTCCCTTCCGAATGGTGTTAGGTCGTTTCTCGCTCGGATGAATAGGTTCCGGAAGCCATGCCCGTCTTAAGGTGTAATATTAATCGTAATAACGAAGGAATTATTACTCCCGAATAATGCTCATTTTAGCACTCACGAAAGATAAGCAGTAAATGGATTCAATTCATTATGAATGCTCATTTTGAGTCTAAAATTGAATTCGTAGCGTCTTAACCCAATCTAACATTCGTCGTCCTGTATTCATGATACTCTTAAAAGGTAAATTCAAAGTAACGATAACGGTCTCCGTGACGCGGAAAACGAATTTTCTTCCCTATGCCGTTTTTAAATTTACAAACCGGCAGCAATTTTATTTTATTGTTATTAGATTTTTCCGGATTATGTCACGGGCTTTGTCACGGTGGAGGATTATTCCCGCAGTCTCCACGCTAATAATCATAAGAATTGCTTCCCTTTATTATGTGTGAAATTTTGAACATAAAACCTCTCCACACGACCTCGCTCTCCGCTCTTACCCCACGTAACACGGGCGCTTTCGGGGTAACCGGTGCTTACGCTCTTCATAAAAAACACCACGTCTAGTACTACTTTATTTGACGCGGAGATTTTGTCATACATGTGTAACACATAATTTTATGAATATATTATAAGGTATTTGCATTTCGTATTTTACCCGAAACGCCACATACTACGGCGTATTTGCGGAAGATCGTAAACAGCGTCAGTTAGAACGCCGTTCACAGCTATACGTAGTGTGCGTTGTTTAACTGGGCAGAAGTACAAATAATGAAGATGTCGTTGGAAAATGGATTAAAAAGTGTAGTAGCGTATCGAGCGTGCAACGTCGGAATAACTCGTGCTGTTATCGGAGCACGCGCACCCAATCTGCGATCAGAACACACCGGATAAGATTATCCAGTAGCCCCGTATTATTTTAATGAGACTACACGACTTCTCGAGATTCGATACGATACGAAAAAGCTTAGGTAACGAAGCGAATAAAAAACCCACGGGTCAAGAGAGATATCACGCGGCCGCGGCGAGATGACGGGCCCGGCCATGCGAATCCTCAGGCAAGAGGGGATTTTTAAATTAGCCACCGAACACGATTAACTTCTGTACATCTACATACCAGCTGACGGCAGATCGGCTGATACCATTATGTCTCTGGTAAGGCACCGATTAAAAAATATACACATTTATAAGCGGACAGCATCTGGTGGTATTTAAATAAGATATAAACGCAAAAGTCCGCGAGTTTCTTCGGCTACATTTTTTCCCGGGCGGAGGCTCCCCTCGCTGGATATATTGGTATTAAAAATGTAAAGGAGATTTATGCGAATGGCTCTAAGCTTTCATTAGTTGTTTCTTATGCGGCGTTTCGCGGTCGCCGCTCCCTGACCGGTAATTTTTCATTTTCGTGCAAACTTCCCGATGGCTGCGCGCTTCTAAAATTTAACTGCATATAACGAATATTAATACTCGACGAGTCTTGAAGCAGGTGCACGCTATAAAGTATTTTGTTTTGTTACTGTTTCCATTGCTTAAGTGGAAATTACTAGAAAATATGGGAGTGTTATTAATTTTTTATAAGCAGCAACGAATCTTATAAATTGAGGGAATTAATACCAGCTAGTAGTTTACAGGAATATATTATAGAAGGAAGAACAGAAATACATATGTAAAAGGATCAGAACGACAGATGACACAAACAGTTATTTTTTATACGTGACACTAGGTTAGCTGTCTAGCAAAGAGTATGTTTACTTCCCAACATCCTCCCTTAAACATAACTCCATCATCTTCGCACAGAAGACTATCTTCGGGTTGTGACGTAGCCTTAGTAGTGTCACCGCTTGGCCAGACATCCTTTATACTTAAGCACGTCACCCTTTTCATATGTGTTTTTCTTCAACACCCACTTGTATGGTAAAACGAAGTCATTACCAGATATTGTCGTAGCTTCATTTTCCTTCCCGTTCGACATTAATGACTGGTTCTTCTCGTAGCTACCGTCCTTCCAATTCTCGGAAGTAGTGCTCGTTAGAGTCTCTTTCACAGTGAGCGGGTCTGTAATTTCTGTAACGCACATGAAATTATTCCCTCTCTGGTGCGATCTTAAAGTCATAGGATGTCCTATGAAACTTTCGTTACCGTCATAGTCTTCCCTTGTACCCGGAACGTAAGTTTCATCATCGCTATCTCTATTCACACAACTGTCGAAAGAAGTGTCTGCACTCGGAGATGACAACTTGATATCTTGCAATTGCATCCTCGATGCATTATCGGTGTCAGTATTTACACTCTGTGGAAAACATCGTACATCCTGTGTCTCATTTTGAAGGATATTAATCTCCTCCCTTCCTTCAGCACATTCCTGTGTACCGGTGCTCTCAGTCTGTGAGGTCAGGGATATGGTGACAAACCGTGAAACTGCGGTAGGGTGCGGTGTGATTTTTTCTGCATTCTCACAATCCTCCATAAAAATCACATCCCTACTGACCACTACTTGTTTGGTCTTCAAGTCGTACAGCCTGTAACCTTTCGTATTATCGCAATAACCCACGAATATAAGCTCACGTGATTTCGGGTCCCATTTCTGGCGCTTTTGCTTCGGAACGTGGACCATGGCTTTCGAGCCAAATATCTTCATATTTGAAATGTTGGGCTTCCTCCCTGTTCACATTTCTTGTCATCGGTTTCGGTTTTGCTCGGATCGACGAAATCCCACAAATCCTCATGCTCGAGGTATGTTTTAACCGCAAACTTCCAAGTAGCGTAGTTCTCTCGGCCGACTAATTTTTCTATCTGAAGATTTTGCGACGTCATTTTTCCCGTGTATTTTTATTCTTCGGAATTCACTTCTCGGTAATAATTCGACTACTAACAGGAATGGATTAGCCCATAACCTGAGGGAATTAATACCAGCTAGTAGTTTACAGGAATATATTATAGAAGGAAGAACAGAAATACATATGTAAAAGGATCAGAACGACAGATGACACAAACAGTTATTTTTTATACGTGACACTAGGTTAGCTGTCTAGCAAAGAGTATGTTTACTTCCCAACATAAATACATATAAAAAGTTATTTGAATCACATTTTTTACACGATGGACACTCTGAAGTGTCATAAGAAACGTTTTACAATTTATAATATATTTTTTTATGAATATCCTCAGAGCAGCCTACCAACCTATAGGGTTGAGAGAAAATATACCCCAAGATCACTTGCCCGATAAACAACTGTGTCAAACATGTTCCGCCTTGTAATTCCGTATGTAAATTACAACTAAAACAAGGGTTCCGTTACCGCTGTAGAGACAATTTGACGACCAATATAACTTGAGCCACGTCGGATTGGAGTCATCAAGGATTTATGGGTCTTTTAACAATAGTCGACTAAGACCCTTAAACCTTGGTTTATACCAGTTTAAATTATTAAGAACAGTCGGATGATGTACGCACTGCTTGTGTGGGGATACAATAGTTTTCCGTTTATTATTAAACTCGTAATCTAATGCTTACGGTTAATCCAAGCACGTAACAAATTTTAAACCACATAGGTACATACGTCTACTTGCTAAAGGTACGAGTACACACTAAATAAAATATAAAATTATGCCAACTGGCATAACTATATGACACATAAGACGTGGGGCAAATTAAAAAGTAGTCGTGCCAATGACAGTTCTTTTTTTTTATTTGCCTAACTAATTGTAGGCCAAGGTAATCTTGAATATATTTATATCATCGGAAAATGACCAAATTTTTAAAATATATTTATAAAAAAAATACGACTTATAAATAAATGAACCGTAGATTCCGAATAACGTGTACTACCGGGGAAAAAATATAATATTAATACATTTGTAAAACTTAATGTTCGCTATTGGTCCTAAAAGGTAAAGAAACATATAATCAATGTTCTCATTCTCGTCTTTAGCCCTTAATAAAGAGGTACATGCAATCCGACGTGCGTCACATTAAATTATTTCAGCTAAGTAATTCCAAGCGGTTAATTATTGTGCACAACCGGGGAGAGAGTTGAGAATGTAATTATTATTAAACTTTACGATTGTCTCACTTTACCCCTTTACTTTACCTACACAAACACAAAACACTAACACAAATTGTGTAACAGCGGAAAATACATCCTATACCTTTTGTTTCAAAGCTTAAAACGGGAAAGGAAAATATGTGCGATATTGCTTTTGGGTTTTTGGTGACCCCAGCTACATTAGATGTGAGATCCTGAGGGAGTTTCTTAGCTTGTTGCGGTTCTGGATTCATATTTGAGCTACTGTTTGGAATTTGTAACTACCTGAGGAAATATCGGGTGCCCATATACGTCACTATAGAGATGATATAGTATTGATTTTTGAAATTTATTATGTCCCTCTGTGCCCTAGAGACGTCGCAAGTTTGTTTCGAAAATGCTGATTTATTTATTTCATCTTTATTGCACAAAAGAAAACTTATCGTACAAAAGGCGGATTTAATGCCATGAGGCATTCTCTACCAGTCAACCTTAGGGCAAAGCGGAAAAATTTTAGGCGCTGCAACTAACTTACACATAAGTAACAAAACATAATTATAATACTGATTGAACAGCCATATCACCGCCATTTTGAAAAAAAAAACGAAAAATAGAATCAACAAAATATTTCGCCTGGTGACAACCAAAACTCACTAACACTTCTTTTACTGCTCTTCAAAACCTCGTATCTAGTAAGTAGATTCACACCTAGATACGAGCTTTGTTTTAAGTACATATTTGTTACGCCCTGTAGGCGACAGCAGCCGGAAATTAGGTCAACTGGTCATCCGGAATTCCGAAAGGATTTTTGGTCAAGCTGACATGGAGATGCTTCGGTCGCTTTGCTCGCTCAGTCAATTAATATTACTTAGACTAGACCTAGACTTAGAATTAGAATGTTTTTGCTCTGTATTCAATATAGTCAGAGGTATATTGTATGCTTAGACTACTATACGATTTTCAAACATTTCCTCTCTGTGCTGTCTATACAACTCAGAAAAGTTTCAACATTAACTTTTTTTTTTGTCGGTGTAACTATGTCAGTTAATTATAATATAAGGAGCGTCATATTTAGAATGCTTTACATATTCCTATGAAGTTGCTTTAAATAGAGTGAAAAGGTATCATTTTCTTCTGTAAAATGACAATGAAGTGTTTTCCCGCCCCCAGTCAATTCTTATTCAAAGCCAAACCAAAACGGATTACATAGTGCAGTTTCCACATGGACGAGTTCAGGGTTCAATACTGCCGCAACGAACTAAAACATCTTATGTGTACCGTAGTATTTGTGCACATACACCCTTTTAAAATAACAGGCTACAATAGTTACAAGCCCCGGGCGGAATAAGTATTTAACCCTCTGCTGCTCGAGAAAATAGATTAACAATTTAACATACTCAATGCGCGGAAACAATAATTCCAAATTCAAATTATTGTTTTTCTTAAGTTTGCTAGTTTTAATGGGCAGAATTTAAATATGCTAAACGGAATTTTAAGCGAGTTTTGTATGAATTTATTGTGTTTATTCCAAACAATACACGAAAGTTGGGTTATTAATATTCTCGGTATCTACATGAAGTTACCTGAAACTGATTTTTAACTGACTTAAAAAAGGAAGAGGTTCTATGTCTGACTGTATACTTATTTATAAAAAAAATATAGCAAACTAAACTTCCAAACTAACTAGTGGCTCTGTTTGTAGACCTCGCGATATTTTTTTTAAATGTCTGAATTATGTCTATTTTACGTCGTGCGCCTCATATCTCCGCCATAAAAAAAAAGAAAAACCGACTCGACAAAAAATAAACTATATAATATAATTAACAAATATAAAATATACTTTTCACGAGAACCGGTTGTGAAATGCGGCCTCTACGTGTGAACAGCCGGAAATCCGGACATAGAGATATTCGGACATACAAAAGATTTAATGGCAAAGTTGAAACGGATACGCTTCGCTTGCTCGGTTTAATATTTACATATCCTAAAATAAGACCATGTAGAATATACAACTTTCATTGGTCCGATACATTTTGTTCCGATACTAGTGGCGACATGCCACTCTTTCATATTTGTTTTAACCACGTCGCGCTTGATAGAGGTTACGAAAAATAATGATATGTTATTGAATTTTGATTTAATAAATGAACATGTACTCGCAGGTAATTTTCACAATGTTGAAATGAAATTTAATATTTCCACTGTTAATATTTGAGCACATGAACGCCGCAGGCGGCGAAGCAACACGCTCCAAAGTTTTCCCCTAAGAAAATAAACGTACATAATTATTTAACTTTCCTAACTCGGATATAGACAAGAAATAAGGATTGTTAGTATTGGAATTTCGTTTATTTTACTGACGATCAAATTATATTAAAAGTTTAAGCATGTGTTAAGTTTACGGCGTGTTTACTTAGTCGCCTGTTGTTCCGTCTTATGTTTTTTTTGTTAAAGTTGCCGGTCGAGTTTGGTTGTCACGCAGTAGGTCTAGCATAGCTTTGACACGCGACTCTTTGTCGCGCGACTAATACTACCTGTCACTTTCCTTTCAATACCGTGTGAGCAAGACAGGTGACACCGATTCGCGCGACAAGCAAAGTCGCGGCAAGATATGCTAGCCCGGTTGGTGTAAAGATGCTATTACATTACAATTACTTACAACATTAGTTGGATATTAGCCCTACCTTGAAACGACTTTTGTTCGACATTATAAAGCGTTATCACTTATCAAGCAACAATATATCTTGCGCTACCAGATAGTTAACCTGTTTATATTCGTTAATGACATTTTAAAACATGACACACATAGGTATGTAGTTAAGAATTCATATTAATTTTAGTTTTTCAAGAAGTTTAAGGTTGTAGATCTACTACAGTGAATGCTATGTAATAATACGGCTATATACAAGAATATGTCGATTTGTTGAATTTCGAATATGTAATATACAATTGCGAAGACCCTGTTTGTGATAGTCTCTATGCCAAAAATCTAACCCTACAGTGGATGATGGAATGATGATACCCATAGTGTATTAAAACATACTAGGTTTAGCGAAGCAGATGCACGATCATTGTCATAGAAGTCCTAAGAGATCTGGTGAAGTTAGAATCGCTATCATCGGCCCCGAACCATTAAATCATAATTGAGCAATTCAGTATTAATCCTGGATAAAACCCAAGACTCATTCGCACCTCGAAATACCATAAGCATCTCTTTCACACTTCAACTCGAGTGATTGGCCACTTTTTACGAACTACAGCGCTTAATTGAATACAATTAAAACGTCTCTAATTATGCAAAAAAAAAGCGTATTAAATTTATACGCGTCATGGCTCGCACATAGTAATTTGCTAAACCACGGCCAAGATAAACTTGGCCAATAGGTATAAGCGTGTGTGTGGTCGAGTCTCGTGCGCGCGCGCATCGAAACCGGAGCGACACGCGCAGTAATCCAATATGGCCGATGTCGCGTATCGGTACATTGCGGGAATGCCAGATTAAGGACTCCACACACCTACGTGGTAGACGAGTTCGCGGCGAATGCGATGAACGTAACAACGAATTCGCTTGAACATGAACATCATAGACTCGTGTCGATGCGTCCACAGCGTATCCATACCCTGCGAGTCTTGCGACGGCTAAAATTGTAAGTCAGATCTCAAATATATCCACGACTGGTGGATTTATTAGAAGAACTAATCTAACATAACAGATTACGAACGTTATGCAACTCTATCTGTTAGAATAGGAAATATTATGTACCTTACTTAAGCATTAAAGCCTCTCCATTCGAATGATAGCCCGTGTAGTACCTATCTTTATCTCAGTATTAAAAATACACATATACTCGTAGAGCGGTTTCTCTGGATTTTGTGAAAGATATCTAATAAAACCAATTAGTTCGATGTGCGAACGAATTCGTATCATTCTATCCCCAAACCCTACCCACGTAAGTGTGTGGATTACTTAATACCTACCCACAAGTCACCTTATTATTTACGTAGTCCAGCGAACACATTGTTTAGGAAACCCTAGAGAAGTTTCTAAGGTATCGCATATTGGCTCATATGGTCTAGTTGGTACTTGGAACTGTTAGGTTATCTAAAGTAAGTAAGTAAGTAAGTAAGTAAGTAATTGTTTATTTGTAAAACATAGGTAACATAACACAGGATGGTAAAGAAGTACAAATAGTCTCACTATGTTTAGCCATTTGGTGGCATACAAATATTTATGTAAGCATGCAGCATGCATTACTTATGGTAGTCACACAATATTAGTACTAATATTTTTTATCATTATAATCTAAGCATTCCTTTATTGAATAAAATGCGTTATCTGCTAAAAAATTAAATAATAAACTTTTAAATTGTGGCATGTCGGATTCTCGTATAAATACAGGTAACTTATTATATAATTTCGGTGCCATGCCGAATGCGCTTTTAGCTAATAATGCCGTTTTCAATGGGATAGTATTAAGTCTATGTCTCTGGCGGATACTTTTAAATACAGCAAACTGATTAATATTGTTCTTTACATACATTACAATTTCAAAAATATAAAACAAGGCGTAGTTAATATTTTCAGTTCAATAAAAATTGTCTTGCACGTTTCTGTTGGTCGTAACCCGTAAACAGATCTTAGGCATTTCTTTTGGGCCTTAAATACTAAATCTCTGTCATTAGAATTTCCCCAGAATATAATTCCGTATCGAAGTGTAGAAGTAACATAGGCGTGATAGGCGGTGAGCACTGCTGGTTGATTAACTATTTTGCCAAGGTTATATAGGGCATATGAAAAACTATTTAATTTTTTACAAATAATGTCAATTTGGTCTTTCCATGTTAACTTATTATCTAGATTTAATCCTAAGAATTTGGTATTGTTGGTTTCTTCAATGTTATAATTATTATATGTCACTTTTAAATTAGGCATGTGGTTAATTCTCTGATAGAAATTCATTATTAAAGTTTTACTTAAATTTATGTGTAAAGATATGTCTATGTTTTAAACGTAGGAGCTACATCGAGAGAAGGTATCCTCGCTGAAATATCCGAAAATTAAATGTGCTTTTACGGATTGAGCTTTAGCGGCGCTTCAGATGAAAATATACTAAAATAATAGACTGGTAGATGGCCGAGCAGACGAGGATCTCAAAAATATTTGACGTGCTCGAAGGCCTCTAGCAATAATTGCAATAGAGCTGTGTAATGTTTCTGAGCACCTTACCGTCAAGATATTCAAAGCCTGTTCATAATTCACCAGGCTTTTTAATTTATCCATGGCTCGCGCGAAACAAAAATTATAGATCTCATAATTCAACTTAAGTTGAAGTAAACAAACAGATTGGAGCTGGCGATTTTTGCAGCACCTCTTCACAATGGTGCGAAAGCTGGCGCGGCGCGGCAACAATGCGTCGTTGGCTATCGACGCCAGCGCATCTCGCGGTGGCTCGTTAGCCGCTGGGGGCGGTTGTTTGTACTGCCCACTGACACAAAACGACGTAAGCGCACTTCCTTCTTGAAACACTTGAGCTCTTTTTAGTTAACACGGCCTTACACTGCGATGGGAGCTAGCAAGTTTGAGTAATGGCCGGCTTCGTGATGGACCGCTTTACTGACAAATCCTATCAGTGAATAGAAGTTTGAACTGTGACTGACAAGCTTGTTTCAGGATTAACTTCACATATCACACCTTTTGTAAGCAACTGAGTGATCGGAAAGACAATTTAATGACATATATTCTATCCAGAATTCCTAAACCAGATTGAAGACTACGAGACGAGCAAATTGTTGAATTTGTTTTTATTGGAAATGTTAAGTAATAATTGTTACACATTGCATTATGAAAATATATTTTTTGGTTCTCTAGAGAATACGGAGAAGGATTGACGTAATTTTTGTGTCCCCGAAAATACACAAATTCAGAATGATAGCCTATAACCGTATTGTTCACACGCGGGTGTAGTTGCAGGAATCAATATAATTTCGCATGCCTCTGTAACAATCTCGCAAAACAAGCCAAAGGTGATCAAAACACAAAAGCGTTTCCAAACATTATCAACTCTCAAATCACGCGCATAACCACAAATTCAGTAATTCAGCGCGATAATGTCGCGCGTCGTCGTCGCGTCGTCAGCATTGTAAAAGCTTTCATATCAATTGAATCCATTAGCTGAGTACACAGGACCCGTCTGTCTATTTGCTCATCAGTTTTTATCATTGGCCAGTTCGTGTTTGTTCCATCGGTCACTTCGGTTATTGATGGGCTGTTTCCCTTGGGCAACTCGTGTTTGCCATTTTCCGTCACCAGTGACAGGCGAAACTAGGGCTTACGCATTCATTGACTAGGGCTTCCCGTGTTTGTATTGTAAACATGAATTTAGATTGCTGGCCGATCTGATGCCAATGTTTGTTTAACTGTTTCTACTAATGTAACGTGCTGTTTGCTGCTATTGCGAGTGGAAAATTTAGTAAAAATGTGCTGTCAATCTACAAAGTACGTAGATCTATCTTATTTGCGATCGTTATATTAATTCTTACTAACCATGTTTATTAATGGAATACGTGGCTCCTAATCCTTAACAAGTATCTTTATCATCACAAGCTTTTATAAAATTCGCAAGTATGAAGATTGAAGGTGGTAAACAAATTAAATCCTTAATGTATCGAGAATCGAACCCCATAAAGCAGCCTATCTCTGCCTGTGTGCCATTTGTCCGTTGAACAGCACTTAGCTTAACAAAAACTGATAGTTGTACAACAAAAGAGCGAAACAAGTCCTCGGTAACAAGACCGGCCGTTCGCTCAGAAATAAACTAAGCGGTAAGAATTAACAGGGATAAAGGCTTAAAAGAGTAGCCGAAGTAGATTTATGTCGCGACGATCGCATCAGGCCGATTCCGCTCGTTCGGAATGTTTTATTTTTTCGATTGACCGCAGTATGCGTTAATGTAATGTATTGACCGCTGAAGGTTACGTTAAAAAATGCAGACTACAAGGCAGAGATGTCTTGAAGATGAGAGAAATCGTAATGAGAGAGTAAAAGCGTTGAAATTAGTAAACGTATATTAGTCTGACGTAGTTTTCGAGTATCTTATGAATAACTTAATAGAATTCCGCAAAGGAACACCTGAATCAATAATTTCTGTTGATTATTAAATAAGTTATTAATAAGATAAATGACTCTATTGCTTTCGTTAGGTAGGACGGCTGATCTTCATTGATTTTGTTTAAAATGTTATAACACTTCGTCACATAAATATAGCATATTATATTTATCAACCGATAGTGAACAACAAATACGGCACTTGAAAAGCCCACAATATGACACCTATTTCCCATTCATTGCCTTTCTATTTACACGAACGAATCGACAGCATTTTATCATAGCCCAGGCCTTTCAAACAACCCTTCCTGTGGTTATCTGATAAGGCAGTGAATGCGCACTCATTCTGCCTGTTCGTCACCCGTTCTGCAGTAGTGTAAAAATTGTCAGCGAATGTGCCTAGATAGTGATCTGCCATTTGTAAGCGACCGAGGGGTGTTGTGGCCTATGTTTGCACGTCTCTATAGAAATATCGCAATCTGAATTGAAACAAACGCACGCATGTCAATTTGATGATTTTTTGATCCCTTGGGTTTGTAGCCTCAGCGATTGTACGTGTACCTAGTATGACTGTATGATTAAGTTGCGAATAAGAAAACAAAAGATAGCAGGTGCACAAAATGAAAGGTATGGTACTAAATATAATACACCAATAAGCTTGACCGGCTCTCCGCAACGTCTAATCAAACGGACCAACTAAATCGCAAGGCCCGTGCCCAGTAACACCTATCAATTCCCGGAGCGAGCCAACCGAGTGATTGCTGTAATTTCTTTAAAAAATTCAACGGTAAAGTTCGCCAGACACATTGATTCGAAAAAATGTTTCATCAACAATATTTTTATTATCGTAATAACAAAATTACCAGTTGGCATTGTACGCGATTTCGACTCTTACTCTTATCGGCTTAGGGAGCTATTCCTTTAGCGGTTACTTATGTATCAGGGGGAGAAATGGAACCTTTTGTTGGCCTATAGCATTATTATTTCTCATTTTGTTTTGTTTATTAATACAATTGGCCCGCGGCGCATTATTGATATTCAAGTTTGATGATGACTCGGCCTGCAAATTTTCTCCCCGACCTCACTGTATTTTATGAGTTTTATAACAATTGTGTTTTCGTTTCTTTTGTTTAGAATCCAGCGAATTGATTTTTGGTTTAAATCAGATTGTACTTAATTTCCATATTTAGAGGAAGGTAAGTACCTATACCTAGGTATGTAGGTATAATTATTTACAACCCCAGCTATTTTGAATATTAATACAAACGAAAGCTTTAAAGGATACTTATTTACAAGTTGTGTCGGATTTAAGTATACGATTAAAATAATAGCCACGTACCTACGTTTAATATCAAAGTCGTTATCGTGGTGATTAAATACATCTTTGCTCAATAACTATATCCATTACAATGTTTTGAGTAATAAAGGGTCGTGTTGCAGACAACTAACGCCATCTATCAAGATTAAGCTGAACCCTCGCGTGAACGGAAGAGCAAACTAAACGTAAACGAGCATCGCGTATTAAAATAAATTAGATAATGCTTTCCAATAATTCCGTTCAACAGTTATTGCAGCTTTCAAACCATAACGCACAGTTTCTCATGGAAAACACGGAATGACGTGAATAAATAACTTGCAGAAATATCAATTAAATAATTATGCTGTCCGAATGGAATCGTGTGTAATGATAGTGGGCCGGGCTATAACTCAGGCGCATCTGTTCTACGGCTATTTGCAAAAGGCACGACATGAGCCCGCATGAAGAACGGCACAGACCCGTCTGTCTCCTCCTGTCGAGGGTTACTTTAATGTTAGGTTTATGACTACGCAACCATTCTGAATTTCACTATATTATTCATCTCGTCGTTATTCGTGGATAATAACACACGCTGCCAGAGACTATGTCTGTGGGTAAATAGGATAATGGCGAAGGAAGTAATTACTTCGGTAAAACTCGCGATTGTTTTACACTCGGTGCGACACGGCACATGCGGGAAGTCGCAGTGTTCAGTCCAAGCGGTCCTTGCGACTACGCTTATAAATAATGGCAACAAAACCGCTGTTTACCGACTATTTTCTAATTTTAATAATTTTATGTAATAACGCATTAAATTGTCTGGTCATAATGCGATGCAAATGATTCGAGTGTCGTTACACGAGGCTGAGACCTACGGGAATGGAAAACTAGTAAGTTATAAAAGTACGTGCTCTCGGGCACTAAGAGGCTCTAATCAGCGTTGCTCACGTTATGTTACGCGGAATCGACTCGCGCTAGATCTCGACTAATATCGATTACAACATTTACATCGATAAGCCTTCCTGCTACAGTGTCTCCATCTTATGATAATTTCATATGTAAATTCTGAAACCGTAACCTCTTCCAAGAAATACGCGACTGCCTGCCTGTAATGAGGACTTTGTTGCGTGAAAATCCATCAATTATAAAATTACCGCATCTTAGATGCTTCCTCGATAAAACAGTAATCGGTATAAATTCCTCTTTTATAACGGTCGTAATGCTTTTATACTACACATTCAAAGGAGCTTCGAAGTATCGGAATTAAATATATCTAAGCATATAAATTACCTACCTGAACCTGAGATAGGTAAGTAACGACTTATATAACTAGGTACTTTATGTTGAGCACTGTGTACAAGTGCTCATCCTGTCCTATCACTACTGTAATCAGTAATCTAAATTTTTTTGGCTTTTCTCGAGTCTTCTGGGCAGTCTTCCTATATCATAAAAGTATATGGGAATACACTACCAATAAAATGCATCGGTAAGCAACTTTGGTACACTAATAAGTAAACCAATGTAAGATCAATATACTAAAAATTAAATAGGTCTCATAAATTCAGAATTAACTCGTTTGAGATTTTTTAAGTTTCTACGCCGTCAACTTCCCCTGATTACAGTGATTTAAACATAGCGTTTTTAATATTACTTATCACTTATCAGCTATCACAAATTATATTGCGCTTAGATTTTAATATACCGCACATTTCGTTTCTTTTCGAACGGTACATTGAACAATGTTCTATAATGCCAGAGTCCCGAAATCCGACCAGACATATAGAGAACGCACGAACAGCATTTAGCCCAAAAGCTCCCAACCACGCCCATTCTGCGTACGTATCCAACTGTGACAAAAAATAAACGGTATCCTATCTCAACTCCAAAACATCATTTCCCTGTAACATTTCGCCAAAATTTTCTTTGTCAGAAAGTATTTTTTTCTGAAACGTTTTAAAGAACCCATTAGGTTAGGTTAGGTTTGTTTTGTAATTATTCTGAAAAAATGGCTTTCGGACGATTTACCCTTGTTTTATAGAGAAACGTTTCATCGAATTTTCATTTCATAGAAATTTCATTTCACCGAAAGCGTTTATTTTTCTGAAACCATAAAATATTTTGGAATGTT
This sequence comes from Apotomis turbidana, assembly GCA_905147355.2. Lineage (NCBI taxonomy): Eukaryota > Metazoa > Arthropoda > Insecta > Lepidoptera > Tortricidae > Apotomis > Apotomis turbidana. Next base: position 13,392,228 of record LR990281.1, read on the forward strand.
CTATCACAAACCTAACCGAACCTAACCCAATCTATAGGTTGACATTTTCAAGATTTCTGATAAATGTATGTCTTTCGAGGAAAAATTTGTCTATGAAACGAAAATTCTATGAACTGAAGCATTCGGTGAAGTGTTTTTCATCGACATCGATGTTATTATTTAGCAATAATAACATTTATACAGATATGAAATGTGTTCTAACGAAACAGTCTATTTTTATTGTGATCATAATGTGCGGTACTTGAACGCACCATGGAGGGTTTATGATATTTGGATAGATAAACATAATTATGATTGACTCACCTTTCTCATAACTGATCTGCCGCTCCTGCTGCCGCGCGTTATCCGCCGCGACCTTCAGCAGACCCTGGATGTTCCTCAGCAGGGTCTCGGTGGAGGACACCAGGGTGTCGGCGGTGGGGTCCACGGGCACGGACGGCGGCGTGCCGGTCTGCGCCGCGTAGCTCACGGGCGCGGGGGACCCGGACGGTGGGAGGTCTCGCTCGTTGTCGCTGAGGTCTGCTCCTGGACAACAGTGTCTTCAAATTAGGCGGGATAAAGTTGCAATTTACGCGTGCTTACTTAGTTTACTGAATAAAATTCCTGCTAGGAACTAATAGACGTCAGCTTAACTAGAGCGTTTATGGGACAATGATAGAAAGTATTTATGACACTCAGAAACTCCTAACTTAACTTAGGTAAGTACTGAAACTTTTAGCCGAAAATAATGGTTAAAATAAGGTTTTCTTCTTCTAGGATTTACCTATATAACACGCCATAAAAGTAAACCAAGTGAAGATAAAAGTAAAGGCCTGTAAAATAGTAAGATCTATACAAGAAATACACCAACTATGTTGCGAATGAGGTAGCCTACATTATAATTCAACTTTATTTATTAACAACCAGCACTTCGTATTATAAATCATAAAAGCCTACTACTCTAAATGGTATCGGTAAAAATAAGCGAGCAATACCGACTTACAAGACCATCGCGTGCTCGTATCATTCGGCGCAATTATTATTGCAATGCAACAGGATTATTATTATTGCACAAAGATTATTATTATAGCAATGAACAATTATTACCATGCACCAGAATATCGCGTGGTGTACCGGCACCTTTGATAGCTTTAGAGCAACTTCGTTTTTTCTAGACGATTTATAATCATACCTACGTCTATTTTATACGTTTGGTTTTACGTGCCAATTGTACGAGTAGTGTCTGATTATGGTGTACAGTAATTATATTGGTGCTGTCGAAATTTGTACTATTTATCATCATTATCAATATCTGTAACACCTTACAACCTTGACTTTTACAGAAACTTTACTATAGCATGTTTTGACGCTCGTTTTAAGCTTTTGCCCGCGGCTCGCTCGCGTTGAAATACCATACATTGCCGGATAAAAATTAGCTTATGTGTTAGGTTAAATTATAGGTATCCATCTGTTTCAGCGTGAAGAACTTACAAATATACACACATACAAACTTTCGCTTTTATAATATTTGGGGGAGTTATTTAACCTAGACCTAGACCGTACTTCCCTAAATCGTAAACGCAAAAGAAATAAATCACATCACAAAAATATAAGCACGTAAGTACGTCTATATTGTAACTATAATTAATATAATGTAGGCAATGAACATTGCACGTATAATTGTATTCTCCTCGTCAATATGAAGACCTCACGCATAAAAAGTGTTTTAAATTTCGCTCTCCCACGCCACGAATAATCTATCGATACATTTAATTTAACTGACAACATAGTGAACGCTCATCAAATAATGAAGACAACATCGTTTCGTCATTGTCGATGCGCACGATAGCACTCTCCGCTTGTCACAACACCATCTCCCTAATAAGGCCAATTAACAGAATCCTATCTGATCACATCGACCAAAACTTAACTCTATCTTTATACAACGAAGAAACATTATACGTCGAAACTAAAAAAGAAACAAATTACTTCAGGGTTATAAATGAAATCAACCTAACAAAGTAAGATCGGTGATTGAAAGAAAGAGGTAATATTAGACGGGCAAAGACCAAAGTTGAATGACATGATTTGGAAAGAACACATTAATGAGTTCGGGACCAGCGTGCGGCGTGATCACGGTTCGATGTAATTCATTTAATACAAATATGCATTTGATCGATTCAGAATCGTCGAATCAATTGCGAAACAACGTTCGAATACCTCATTTCAAGTGTGTTATCGGTTGAGGCATCAAATCCATTGTTTACTCAATTTTCTCGAGGCTCATCCCGTAAGCTGTGGCCGAGTGAACATTTTCCTATAATCGTAGTCAGCTCTCCGTTCCCACGGTCTTCGAACATTTTGTACATAGCTACAATAGACAATCCTTATTGTTTCACTTGATTTAGCTATTGTGAGCGTCGACTAGTTATATTTGTGGATCAGTGTTGTGATTAGCGCCGCCGTCGCCGACTCGTGTTCTAGTTCTATTATTTCCCTCACTTCCACATTAATGAACACAGAAGACATAAAAACTCTTCTCACAGTTATTTCTTTTCATGATTGTTTTAATACGCAAACACAGTTTTAAACGCTATCTTTCGATCTAGTATAAAAATGTTTATGGGTGGCATAGCCATAATGTGTGGTTATCACCTTTTGTTCGAGTGGATTCACTATTACAGTCATTGATTTAACTTCTATTATTAACAATAATAAGAAATGCAATCGTAAAATCGCGAGTTATAAGTAGCTGTTTGTAGAATATTGACATAACAGAATATGATTTAATATGTAAATAATGTAGGCAATTAGGCAAGTGTAGGTATATTACACGGGTTAAAAATATGCTGTTATACTATCCATCATTGTCCCGCAATCATTTTAATATTCCAATAGATACGCTAATAACTAAATGTTGTAGGCCTTAACTCTATTACGAACACTTAAAATAAATTACTCTGAAGTATTATCTTGTACGGCGTGTAAGATATTTAGTCAATTAGTGGTCTGATTACGAAAACTATTTGATTGACCCGACACCACCAATATGCTCTATAATACCTAGTCCATGTAAAACTGAAGAGATGCATGGAAGAGATGGGGGTAAAGTTCACAATGGAAAACGATTCCATTAAGGCTTTTCGTACATCATCGGAGGGCAACGCGAAGGATAATCGCAATAAGACTTGATTATATCCGATCATTACAAGCAAACGTGCGATGTCTAGGGATCATGTCATGGGATAACGTATGGGAAAGGCGCATCAATTCCTTAATCGTCCAGTACGCGCCAATGCCAAATTGTTACGATTACCTACGGCATAAGCCTTCCGCAGACTGTAGGTATTAAGTTTCATAAATCGAGAATTCAGTAATAAAATAATTAACATGACCTCAAATTGCTACGTACCTACAATGTTATAGTAGTAGCAATTTTACACTTATTATAAGTAGGTATTTCCAGTTTCTAAAATAAAAGGAAGGTGGTTTTATGGCTGATAATTTCCGAACTATGAATGCTGAAGGTTCCAGAGCTATTACTGGGTAATTTCGCCGAGCATTACATGTCGAGTATATTGGACGGGTGATACCGCGTTGTGTTAATGCTACACCGACACTTTCTTGCCATGTCGGCCTGCCTGGAGACGAGGTTGCAATTAAAATATTTTAACCATATCTTCATTTGCAGGTACAAAAACGTACTTGTATCCAATTTCTAGCGCAAACTAAAGAAGTCTTACCTACTCAAAAACATGTCTTTATCGCCAGTATAATTCTGCCGTGGAAAACCTAAAGTATAGAATACCTAAGTTCAATGAGAAACCGTATTCACTTACTGTACTTTAGGTTGTGCACGGGTGAATTTTAATTTACTGTTGCTTTTTATGTTTAACATGTACCAGAACTTGTTTTTTTTTATGGACAGGTTCGGTCTGTAGCCAGAGTAGGAATAAAGGAGGATCATTCATGTTGAGCTGCACCCCATGGCGAAATCCTCCCTACGCTTATTGTGGTCGCTCCGTTCCGAGCGGTCGCGGTCGCCCGACGCCGACTTGTACGAATGGTGAATGACAACTGACCATCGTCCTCCTCCTTCATGTTGTGGTCGTCCTGGTCAGACATGGCGGCGTCGCTCTCGTCGGAGTGCGAGCGCGGCGAGGCCGCCGCGGCCGCTGACGGGAGCCGCGGGGGCTGCGGGGTGCGCCGCGAGGCTACCGAGCTGCGCCCGCTGGCCGAGCCCTCTCCACGCTCGTTGCGGTCGCTCCGGTCCGAGCGGTCGCGGTCCCCTGAACCTGACTTGGAAAGGTTGAGCACGGGACTGTGCCCTGGTGATGAACCTGAGAAGAGCAGATAGGAAACTAATATTATATTGGCAGTCAACTTTACATCAGGTGCAAATGTCGATATTCTAATGTGTTAGCTATTAGATACGTAAATAAGGGAAATATAACATACATATAACAGTACAGCTTTTATCCATCGACTCATAATTTTTATGATACAACTTTTCTGTCAGGAATGCCTCAATTACAATTCTTATCTGAGCAAATTGGTTACGTTACAAGGACCTCATAGGTTCAAACTAGACTCACCATTATGTGAACCATCACGAGCTTTATCGATTGCCATAACGCGTTCCATGTCGCCCCTTTCGTCACGCAATCTGTAACAAACAACAAAAAACATCAATTCACATCAAAATTAAACAGTTAGGAATCACACGTCAATATCTCGTTGGAACATCAATGGTTAACTACTTCAAATCGGACACGGCAAGTCAAATAAATTTCTTCAAAGCTACTGACAAACAGTTTTATCATTTGAAACCATAAAGCATGCTTCCCACTGCGCCACAGATCTACTACAAAGGCGGGGTATAATATCGGGGTGCCCCGCTGAGATTCTTTGTGAACGGATGAAGAAGGCAGATATGTAATCATTTTGTATGCGGATATCTTGTGCCGCTACCCTAATTCCGTAGGTCCTTTTTGATTGTGAATTATTGAACTTCTGAAGCTTCCGTTTCAATTCTTTTTTATGAATATTTACTTATTAACTTTTGTGAAGCTGGATCAATAGAGGTTTTGTTACTGGCCTTTACCTCATTTGTTTAAATATTTGAAATGCAATGTGTTTTATTCGGTTATAGTTTTTGTTTTCGTTTAGTGTTTGATATCTTATGCAATGGATTTGAAAAACACCACAGAGAATCATGAATGAGCTACGTAATTTTAAAACTTGAAGAAACGTAAATTTGCCCCGAAACCAATTTCACTCATTTCAAAGGGGTTAATGCTACAATTTTTGCACAGTAATGCCTTTTGAGCATTTGAATATAAATGACGTCTGAAAGTGAAATGTAACATACATAATAAGTGGCTGTTTTAAGCCTTCGCGGAACCCTTTTGTGGATTACAGGGTAGCGCACAACACAGAGGGGGCAGAATACATTTCGAATGCAGAGAGTACACTTGCAGCACTAGAATTTCGATATCAAGGTTATAAATGTTTACATTTTATTTATATGACTAGTTCATCAAAACATGACTTTATAATGGGAATCATTTATAATTTTACTATAAATTATAATAAATAAATAATACACATTACCCTTATACTTTATCAACGTAAGGAAAAGTATTAGTGATTACCGAACTTTTTTGCCTTCAGTAAACCTTGAATCGGTATAAATATTACCCGGTTATAAGTACATTGTCTCGTTATTAAAATGAACGAATTTAATTATTCAGTGGTTTTGCGATCCTCTATCGAATGCGTATGCATAAATACTTTTCCTTGACACTGTTCGAAAAAATACTTTTCCTCGACACTGTTCGAAAATGTGGTCATAGATGATCTAAATCTAGTTCTCAAAACTGCGTAGGTATAGTTATACATTTCAAAACTGGCCATTTACGAGCCTAGTAAAACGACGACAATGTTCCTTGCTATGGTAAAAAGTATTCTTACATGGATTTCACATCATGATACGAATTTATAGAATATATTTTAGAACTATATGTTTGTCTTACTTAATCGACGACTTACTTATTGTAACAATCAGACCTAATCGTCTATTGAATGTCAAACTAAATTGAACAATGCATTACTTATGAGATATTTTTTTTAACTAAATTAAAAATATAATAGGTGGGAGAAACATAATGTAAATATGCGATATGCGATTTTATGTCAATAATAAAATGTTTCTTTTTGGTATTAGTCGTGTAAAACACTATGTTTTGATACAACCGAAAGTGCCTCCACTCCATTTCGACCCTCTAACTTACTAGTTCATCTACTGCTTACTTTCCAACCTCTACGCTACCTCTACAACAATATTATATTTATGTCTTTGAGTTCGTGACTCGTTATTCTATTTAATTACATATTTTGTCTTCATTGTGTACCTCTGTTTATGATGAAATTCAAAAGAGTTAAATATTTTCGTAGTCATACCTAGTAGGCTACGATACAACGCCAATCTCTCTGCGCGTGTGTACTCTGCAGTGAACCCTCGAAATGGAGTCGTTTGGTACTTTACTGACGAGTCACGGAGCGTTGCCGTTTGAATTTAATATATTTTTCATGTCCTTCATAATTAATATGTTAATAATTCTAGACCTATTCTTTTAGAACCATTTTTAAAAGTTTGCATTTGAAGTCTTCGAATTCTGAGGGCATAACTTCGATTTTCTCCAGGTACAGTACAGGTACTTTCATACTATAATTGACTGAATCTAATACTAAAAAACAAACATAATAATATAAACTTTATTCCGGTTCAATCTGGTAAAGTATCAAGTCTTACAGAAGGGCTAAACACTTCGAAGATATTTTAGATTACACAGGATCGATTCAGATCAAACTCCTTTCTTTGATACAGTTAATTCAAATATAACAAGGTTCTTCGAAGGCCGAACGAATCAGAAAATAATAAATCAGATCATCACTTGATCGGACAAAAGATAAGACCAAATCAATAAAATAATAAATTGTTACGACTTCCTCTACTCCGTTTTCATCATTCGGAGTGTTATTTTGATTAATGATGGGCTAACAAGATTGATACTTTAAACTACTATAGTATTGATAACCATACTCGTACAATAAATAAACATATTTGCAGAACACATTGATTGCGTGGATAATCCATGCCTTCGAAATTCTAATTCATTATCCAATGATCAACGAAATAAACATAGCAGTTTATCAAAAAGGATTCAATAGTATAAATTTAACGAATAAGTTTTGAAAATATACCAATAGAAAGTCTTCAAACGAATACAAATATGTTTGTTAACTGCGAAAAACAGCCATCATCGCTCACGGGCGGGAATCGAGATAATATTATTCATACACTGTCAGATCGCAAATTGGCGACGAATCGGGCATCGCTACGCGCACAAACGAAAACAGATAATATAGCCATGACCAACAATAATTCCTCTATGGAATCTATCAAAATAATATCATATAATAATCATAAATAATTACATGTATTTTTTTGGATGAAACATAATTTCTTATTTTTTATTAAAGCAGTAACGTCTGCTAACGTAAACAAACACCACCACCACCCTAAGGCATGTCGAAGCAGCTGGTTGAAAAATTCAATGGCTCAGCTGACATCTGATTCGGTGGTCCAATTGGGAGGACGCCAGTGTTGGCCCGGAAAGCCGTTGGAAACGCAGGTTCGAATCCTGTCCGAATCATTAAATTTTTAAATTTTCGCTTCATTTGTAAACATAATTTCGTCTTAAGCATAAGTAGTTTTACTATGAAATGAAACTTTTACTGTTATTTTGTGTTGATATATCCAGGCAGTTTTTTATAACGCCAAACTTTTAATATTTAATAAGTTATAAATGTTGTTTGACTAAACTGACTAAACCTATTATTACATTTGACCAGTATCAATGACTAAGTATTCCAATTTTAAGATTTTCCGGTTACCTAACGACACGGCTAAGCCTTAATATGAAGTTTTAGCTTAAGCATACAGTGTTATGGCAGTGGCAATGCGTAGTTAACGCGCTAACTATTGCCATTATAGAATGGCCACTGGCCCAAACAGATATTCCGGGGCCATGGGCGCGGACAATGCAGCGCAATCTAGCACCAGCGCCAATGTGCGCTGATTAGTTAATACTGAACCGCTCACATAACCTAATACCGCGGCTTCGACACGACGCTCAAACCGTTCTTGTATGCATAATCTGATTAGCGTAAGTATTATCTAAACAAAGCGAGTATTAACAATATACATAACGCACTTTTGATACACAAAATTGCACCCCGCTCACAACGCGCATTAATAGCACAATCAGACTGTGTGCCAAACTAATTCCCTTATTTGCATTCCCGAGAATCGATTAAGAAAATCAAATCCCGTTGGAGCGTCACTGCGTGAAACATTTGCTTGACACCCAAATCAAAAATCGTTTTAGCTCACCCTCGCGGGGAGGCTGGGGAAGCGTCGACGCCTCAACATTTATTATTTCAGACATATCACTCACATGCAAAACAAACTCCGTCCGATCCATCAAAAAGTTTCCTCTCCCGCCTCCCATCTCCGGTCTATAACACAAATCGAGTGTGTAAGTATTGTGGTTTCAGAGGGGGTCACAAGTCTATGGTTTTGCAAGGAATTCGAATTTGATTGAGTTCTGCCTATGTAATATTACAACGCAACAAACGTCTTAAAAAATATTTGTCTTACCAACATAAAGTGTCATAAGAAAGGGATTTGTAATGATTGTAATGAACAAATGCGGCTCCTAATAAGACTTTACGCGTAGTGATTTATAAGACTGCACTGCAAGCAAAAGAATAAATAAGCTCACTCATCCATAAGAAACAACCGACCCCCCTAAACAGTCAACAAAGCTTCGAAGAAAATCGAGCGAAAAAAGGCTAAAAACACCTTAGGGGTTTACTAATCGAATAAAAAATATCAGCGGCCGATGCCAATGTATGGGGGAGAAATGGAATAAATTATAAAGAAAATACAAGTAGCAAAGGGGTCGTTGTTATGAGTAAAAAGTTCCAAACATATGCAGATAACGTAATGCTTTGCCTTTGAAATGATGTACAGACAATATTGCCGAGTAATAACGGCGTATCAGTTTGAGAAATATATTCTGTTTTATGAGGCGGTTTAAATAAATGCCCTTCTTTACTTATAAACGGGTTTTAAAAGTTCGATTAAGAGCGATGTTTTTAATACATTGTAAGTTGTATTTGTTTGGGATAGATATCTTACAAATTACTATTTTCTACAGTTCCATTGAAAACAAGTTATACAATTATTAATTAATCCACATACCCATGTAATAAGTAATTTGTTTCAAAATCTCATACGATAAACATTAAGTATAAAGAAATCACAGATTACGATACACAATGACTACCTACTTAAGAAAATGTTATACAAGAAAGAAAAAACACTTAGGGGTGGAAGAAAGACGAACGTTGAAATAATAGGAAAGAAGTAACACGATGACTTGTCGCCGGCCGCACCCTCGCATAAACGTCACGATGTCATTTGTAAAAATTGCGGCCTCCTAACTTCTCCAATTTTAGAACAGGGCTGCCGCAGAGGCTACAAAAAGACAGCTTCGGAATAAATCAATGAAGGGAGTTTGTCGAGTTTTCTGAAGAATATTCCGGAATTGATGTTAGGATCGTCTTCGAGGTTCGTGAGTGTTTTGCGGAATTTTCTTTTTAACAGTGTTCACTGATTTCTATGAATTGTTTTGATTAATATAAATATTTATGTAAGTTACATTTCAGTTTTAAGATACGCGAGTCTTAATGGAATGATTTGCTTAATACCTAATCCAACATATATTTCTTTTTCGAAACAATGCAAACGTTTAGAACCAGCCTTAGGTACCTAATTAATCTATAAAAATTCCCATATTGCATATATACAATTAAAAAATAACTTAATCTGTAAAAACTTTCTTAAGAAAAGAAAAGAACGAACTTATTTTAACGCACATATTGCAAAAGGCTCTATAGCATTACTGTTCTATTGCGGAAATGTCTAACCAAAATAACCAAATTGGGGGGCGACAAAAATAAATGGTAGAAAAAGTGGAACCTCCGCGGGGGAAACCGGAGACAGTTATTTAAATTTGAATAATATAATATGAAAAAAATTACATCACTTAATACCATAATAAAAGTGCACTAAGCGACCGGGACATTACGCTTGCCAAATGCAAAGCGGGACATGCATATTATGCCATTTTGCTTATGGAACGCGAAATGAAATATAAAGTTGGAGGAGAAATAAAATATGTCTTTCGGAGCTTAGGAGCTCATTACGCTATTAGAAGTACGTGAGGAGATTTGAATTGTCTGCATTGGCTTTCAAAGTCAGTTTCTGCGGTTTGTGAATTGTAATTAGGTATTTAAGATTTATATTTTATGAGTTAGGTTTTTGAAAAATAGATCACATTACTTGGCTGGGTTGCACGCGCGTATTTGACTGAGTCACGTATTATCAAACAACAATCTGTGGAAATCAAAATGGTTTACGTTCGTAGTAGATTACGGTAGCTTAGCGTAACGAGCTTCCGATCGGGTCCGCCATGATATTGGTCTCTAAGCGCCTGCGTCGGTCGGAGACAAGGTCCCAGCGTTCCCGCTCCCGATCTCGGACAATTATGCAAAATTGCTTCAACAATTCCTACTCCCCGACTTTTAACGGCATTACCATTATCTGTAATGGGAATGCGTTTTGATAATGTCGAATTTGATTGGACGATTTTTAGGGAAATTCCGCGCCATTACATCAGGTCTGTTTTTTGTCGCATCAGATTTATAGAGCCATAAACGTAAATAGTCTCTTAGGATTGTTAGTAGGATAGGTAATATTAGCCCGATCTGAGTAACCGCCGATTGCTAAAGACGATAAATAAGCTCGGTTGCGCAGCTGACGACCGCAGAAATTTCCCATCCATCGGCACACTTCCAATCCAATTCCTCGGATAATATAAGGCGACAAATCCTTCCTGAACCCGCAGCGGATCGGGTCTAAGTCGTATCGCATGAGTTTGTTCCAGTGCACGGCTGAAATTGTGCATCGTTTGTAGCCGCTGCGTTCGGATCAGATGGTTATAATGATTGCGATCGAAGTGATGGCTGCGCCGACCGCAACATATTCTGAACGAGACGATAATGGTGTATCGACGCGAGTTTTTTTATTACCCGCGGTGATTATTAGAACTGTATGGATTTGAACGTGGATAGGTATTTATGGAGCGATTTTAAACTTGCAACCAAATTGTTGAAAATAAACTTTAACGTTAAAAAACTGGATCGTTTAATGTCCATTTAAATGTTCGGTGTGTAGCTACCTTAAATAATCACACTAATATTACAAAGGTAAAAGTTTGGCGAGTGCGTATATGTTTGTTACTTCTTTACTTCAAAGACAGGGCCAATTTTGATAAAATATGGTACGAAGATAGCTGATACTCTGAACATAGGCTACTTTTTACCTCGAAACAATGTAGTTATTGATGTAACCATTCTAAAATATTTAAGCACTTTCAGCGAACGACTAGTACCTAAACTTGATTAAGATTTAATAATGATTTATATACAACAAGTACCATTTTCTCACTGCTGACATACATGTCTTACTACAGTTTTACCTATGTTTTTTTGTCTTGTATTATACATATATTTAATTACCGAATCAGTAGAGGCTTGTTTCTGAGTAGATCTTATCTGGATACAAACCTGGTGCTATCTGACCTGATTTATCTCGAGGTAAGGCCGACTGACACATCGATCATAGTTTTGTTCACTTAAACATACATATATATTAATAATAATTAAGTGTTGATTCATTATTTTATTGTACAGGGAGCAATTAGGTAACTTAATAAACAGTTAATTTTCCATTTTCGATATTTTAAATGTGCAAATTGAAACTTTTATTTGCAAACGTTTATCCCAATATTGCCCCCTTAGGGATTTAACTTTTGAAAATCCTTTTATGCCTTCCATTTTTAAGGAACACTTAAATGCAGAATTTCAATTTTTGGTCTTTACGGAGAAGCTTGTTTTTCTTTCGGCATTATTATGAATTTTGAGATGTATTTACTTAAACCACTGAAATCATAATCATATAACAAGATATAACAGAAACTAAGTAAATCGGGCCGTGACCGGTTGCATTTGTCGAAGAATCCATAAAGGCAGATAGATGTATTGAGTGGATACCGCGTTTCAGCGTGAATAAAGCATAGGGCGTTCTCAAGCTAGATGGCGCCACATGCACGGATGTTGGGAACACCTCGAAGAGTATAGTTGAGGGTTGTACTAAAAGTAGCGCACTCTAGGAGACCTATAACCCAAACAGAGGACCACTACGGGTTAACGATGTCACTTGATAATCTAATTATATTCAACCTACACTACATAATTGTACATTGTGCAGTGTCGTGAAACTAATGCCTGTTGTGTTTTAGGTAGCAGTTTGACGAACGCTGACATATCCACGGTGATAAATTATGTATAGTAATTATTAGCCATGGGAAATATTGCTGTGACCGCGTTAGATACAGATCTCAGCGCAGATGCAGATAAAATCTTGCTTTCGTTGAACGAAATCGAAGGCTCTTATGTAGGCGTGCGACACACGTGTCTGACAGATTTAATTAATAGTACCCGCGATAATTTAATAGGCTCGATAGTGAAACTTCAAAAATGTCAGTAAAGATTATCTATAGATAATATATCAGCTTAATGAATATGCATAAGCAGAACGTTGAGCGAGGAATAAATGAAAACGTTTTCATTGAACGATAATAAAAACATCAAGTAAACAAATTCGATAATTAACGTAACAGAAACAAACGCATCTGTTGGCTCATACGTCACGTATCGAGGGAGTTTGGCAGAAAGTAAACAGAAAATATAATTTAGAAGCAATTTGGCGCGGATATGTCCGCAATCAAATTGTCTCGTTAATGCCGCGGCTATCAAAACATTTGATTTGTGGGCTCCGGCCAGCCGCGGCGCGGGCGACGGGCGACCCGCCGGCGCTCGCCGCGCCGCCATCGGCCTGGTTGGTCACCTTAACTTTGTATTTACTATTCGTTACCATGTTTTATTGTTGTTGAGCTGGGACAGGAAAATTTACATTCAATTGAGAAGGTATACCAATAGTGAAGGTATGGTGTAAATATGTAGATTTATCCTTTTTTGCCTTTTGCTTTTACCGATTGATAATTTAATGTATCACGCATAACTCGATAATATAAATGCTTACATACTTATTGAAATAAATCCTACATCGCTCACCTAGAACCAAATATATACGATGCTGGCTTGAATTTAGAAACTTTTTCACACGCAGCGAAACCATACAAACTCAACTCAAAAGCTACCGAAGCAATAAAAGAACAAAACGAAACATTCGCACTTTAAAAATTTATTCACTGACCAATGTTTACATGGAAATAACGGGGTTTCAGTCGATTTATGCGCGCACACATTCGCCGTCAGCGTGTAAACAGTGGAATACTTTTTATTCGCGTTATGTAATTCCCCGGAGTGTGGATTTGCATAACAAAACGGGAAAAGGTCAGAAAGCGAACGGAATGGCAAGTGTCCGGCTTGATGCGCAGTCAGCATTGCTCGGTCGAGGAGCGTTCGAACGCGCAACACCACTCTGCTGCCCGCTTGATCCGAGTTACTACTTAAGTATGTATGTATGTATGTATGTATGTAAACTCTTTATTGCACATTAAAATATACATATACATAGCGAGGACATAAGTAACAAGTGGACAAACTTACTGGTTCTATTTTTAGCTAAATATATCTCGGCTTTATCACGAAATAATATCGGAAATGTACATATATTAGCTCTTCTAGTGCTACTAGCTACTTCAGCTAAAGTAGGATTTTATATAAAACATCATATCAATATAAAACACATAAAAAAAGTATAAAACACATCAATATAAAACACACAAAAAGTTCAAAACGGACGCTTCTAATAATCATCAAATTAGACATAAATAACGGTGAATCAAACATCGATCTCAGTACCACCAACAGTTAAATATCTGTTCTGGAAGGCTAATGGAAAATTAACTATAATTAAGAAACAGATGGTAAGTCAAATAACATTCTTAATTTTATTTAAAAAAGACAAATAACGACTATTTACTTGAGACACTGCTACTTGTTACTGGACGCTGCTTGCTCTATATTCTTCTTAATTCAATTTTCCATGTAAACGCAGCACGGGATGTTCAAACTCAGCCATTTCCGATGCATATTCATCGCTCCGGCACATGCAAATCGTGATTTACACATTGTAATGAATTCTTTTGATCTATGGATTCGCGTATTTGATTTACCCCATCGGTATTAGCATGACACGTTGATTTAGTATTCATAGTCCTGCATACGTTTCCTAATCGTGTTAATTATTGAGGATTGAATGACCCCTACTAATAAATTTGCAGAATTAGGGCGTGTATTGCTGCGAGATTAATGTTGATGTTTATGTTTCTATACCTACTTATAAAATTGTAACTTACAACTTCTATCTTATTGGCATTGGATATACCGTGGACGAAGAGAAGTTGCATCGCAAAAAAATTGGACTAAAATAAAAATTAACTTGCCGAAATCCTTTGGTGTGCTTATGAGCTTATTGTACAGCAAGCCACGAAGATAATAAGTATTGAGAATTTTTGTAAAAATCAAAAACCAACTCCAATCAGTCTCGAGCCCTGCATTAACGCGTCGATCAATAATTGTAATTTGCCACAAGATCAATAGTTCACACAAAGGCGTTCCAGGGACGCAAATAGAAAAAACAACTAATAATTACTTTAGCGATCCGACTGTTCGAAAGAAACGGAGAAATGACAAGACGATGACAAATGAGCTCGCATCCCGGTCGGGTGGCGGACCTCATCAAATTATTCCCCACTTAAAAAATCCCCATAAACAAAAACCCCAACGGAAAAAAACACTCCGGAGTAAAAAATAGGTATTGGCAACATTGATTGATGCATACTAATAGGCCGCGAAGAAATGAGGCCGGGCGTAATTAAAGGAAAAGTGACATTTTCTGTCAGTGACACCGCAACCGCGGGGAATAGAGCGGTCACGCCTTTTGTGAGGAAGTGATTAGTTACTTATTAAAAATTATTGAGTGAAGCCCATTGATTGATGAGTATGTCACGCGTCTATTCGTAGATTTTCATTTTCTGCCATCTAATTTTCGAACGACGTGTCTACACGCGTACAATTTTATCTCGCGTTAGTCCTTTACGATTTTCTAAATGATTACTTGACACCGCTATCGGATGGTAATGATAACTTGGCGCCTGTTATCTGTCTTCCGTATTTTCCTAATGACACAAGCCTTGATGACACCTCGTATTGGAAGTGTCACCCCTGGATCAGAGATAAAATGACGGTATAATCGATGACAAAGTTTATAGACGTATTCGTTATTACGATGGGATGGGAAAACTCATCAATGTGTCAAACCCGAGTCGAATCAGCGAATTATTCTTATTAGTATATGCTTATAAGAATCTAGTTGTTTTGCGTTTACAGAGAAAAATCCATTTAACGATTTGAAAAAAATCTTGATGTATACAAAATTACAAAACTGTGTGATGTACCAATATACTCGTAAATAAGACTACAAAATAGGTACCTAACTAATAGGTAATAGCAACAACAGAACAGTGTTTTAAACTGTTCATCCGCTTTCTATTACTTAGTTTTCGACGTTTTCGTGAGTAGTTATATTTTTATCCATTATAAACAATTTAGCAAAAGTTAACGTTATATTTTGCTATGAAATATGAACAAGCGACACGAATTGTAACTGACAACGCGTAAGCATTATCGCGTCATAATTGTTATTGATTATGATGGCTGCATGTTACGCAAAACACACGCTCGTAAATATTGTTTTTTAAGCCAACTTCATTTCAAATAAGTCTTATAACACGATATTTGAATAATCCAGTTACTCAACACCTCCCAAAATACCGAATCATTAGCCCCACGCCTTATTCGCGGTGACTTACGTTTTTTCTCCTAAAGCTTTCCCTCCCTTATCTGTGTACATATCATTAGTAATGCAAAATAATGGGATACAGACACCTCTTGCCGTTTGCCGGCTAATGATTAATGCTGTTCGTCATTAATTCTTATTTTTGATGAGAAATTTGACTACAGCTGTCAGGCGCCGCCAGATTGATAAACGCTGACGCTGCAACTTACATTATGTCGGGATTAAACTTCGCTTGCGCACTGACACTCGTTTCAAACTTTGATTTGCAAATTCGCTCATCGAAGTTATAAAGTTTCAAACATTTCAAATTACACACTTTCGTTGCATATTACCTTCTCGGCAATGCTGCAGTGTTTGTAGTGCCAACGAAACAAGAATTCCTCATCAAAGGCTATGATTATGAAATATATAAATAACTCGGCTCCCGGGCTGAAACTAACCAAATAGTTTGCTCTATAAAAGGACAAAGTACAAAGAGCTAGTTAAAATTCCAGTACAACCACATCGGTGACAAACTCGGAAGGCATCCGGGCTGACGACTGCCGTGACGAGGCGCCCTTCATAACGCCCTTTGCATATCCGACCAGTGAAAATCAAAAGTCGCATTATTAATGATTCCGCGCCATGACAATCTAAATATCTCCAGAGCGGCGAAAGTTATTCACTAATCGCCTGAAATTACCTCGCAGCCAATTCAAAAGATATAAATGTACCGAGTCACCAGATGCGATCGTCCGAATCATCTTTCAATACAGGAAGCGAGAAAAATCACTTAAGATTCATAACATTCAGCATCTTTATCTCTGCGCTGCAAGAGTTCATTTTATGACCATTAATTTTGTCTTTTCGTTGGATGTTTTATCACAACGGCTGCGGGGCTCTGTCGCGAGCCTCATTAATCAAAAGCATTTGTTTACAACGAAGGGAATTTGATTTGATTAAAATAATTCGCAATATCCTTGATAAATATCACCCTCGGTCTTCGTTTGATCTTCGCTGAAATTAATGGTGGTGGATTCAATCACGCGAATGCGACGAATGACGGCACTGGCTCCTTGCAAGATGTCTCCGCTAAGTAACTACCCTCAAAAATTCTAAGGAAGGTTATTATAAATGTTACACGAAATATTTTATGAGCTACCAGCATTTACCCGCGTTACCGTTAATTCAGACAACGAATTTTTTAACCCATGACTTTATCTAAATATCTGTGTGCCATGTTTAATCAAAACGCATTAACGCATTATGCGCTCAACTTTTTTTGTAAACTTTCTATAAAAATAATAGTATAACATATGCAAAGTTGTTTAAAGTAAACCATCAAGTTAAAACAAAAATATCAACATTAGATAAATCCAAAATAAAAATTAAATTTCAGATTTAATAAAAAATAGACTCCGAGTTTGATAAGGTCATTTTTGTTTTTACTTAAATATAATTATTTTTATTACCTTAAAAAACCGGTCAAGAGCATGTCGGACCACGCTCAGTGTAGGGTTCCGTAGTTGCCCATCCTTCACAATAGACGGGCTTAAAACAGCGGTTTTAAGTCCGAGGTTTAAATTACGTGAAAGATTTCAAGCTCTATAAAAAAAGTCGGACAATATGGCACTTAACTAATATATGTATAACGTTCGAAGTATATAAGGATACCGCGCGGCACTTACGTCATTTTAAAGAAAATTATGAGTAGTACTTATAAGGCCTCATTTTTATGAATTTTTCCAAAATTTTTTGACCCGTGGTTGAAAAGTTAGAGGCGAGAGCGGGGGGCGCTATTTTTTGGATTTCTGGAGCGAATATTTACAAAACTGCTGACTTTATCAAAAAATGATGTTTGAAGTCCCCTATTATTTTTAAAAGACCTATTCAACGACAACCCATACACTAGTGTTGGAACGAAAAAAAAATCATCTACCCGAAAAAAAGTTTTATTTTTTTAGTTTTTATTTTACCGTTTTGTCGGCGTGATACATACTCAAGCCGCGGACGGACAGACAGACAGACGGACATGGCGAAACTATAAGGGTTCCTAGTTGACTACGGTACCCTAAAAAGGAGGAAGTTCTGTTCGATTGCATGCATTTTTTACGTTTACTTTATAAACAAATAAACAGTCTACAATCGTTCTTATTTTTAAATACAGCTAAGTTCACAATTTATCAGCACAGCCTTTCCGCAAAGGGTGCGGATGAGTTACGGGCGGCGTCACGGCGACGTGTGCCCGGCTTAGCTGCTAAATCGCACCTAATTCGAACCGAAACGGAATCAGACGGCCGAATGAATTGATCCCAACGATTTGTTGACTGCTAATTGAGTGTGCCGGTGATGGACTGCGCGGATTTCAGGGTGGATGTGGATGGAAAGTTTTAGGCAGTGTCCGGAAAAATGAATTGCTGAATGCTAGCTTTACTTGTTTACAATGAAGCGAAAATTTTAAAAATGTAATGGTTCAGACAGGATTCGCACCTGCGTCTCCAACGCTCGTTACTATCAATTCTCAACATAATTTGAGACGATGGTGCCGATCATGAAGTCTGAATCTTTACGGTAGATGGCGCTACGATGCCACCTTAAGCAACTGGTTGAAAAATTCAATGGCACTCGAAGGGTTCAGTGGTTCAATAGGTAGGACGTCCATGTTGGCCCGTTAAGCCGTTAGTACTATGCCGCTCAGCTGGTAATTCCTACTTAATTTGAACCGAAACAGTATCAGACGGCCGAACGAATTGATCCCAACAATTTGGTGTCTGCTAATTGAGTGTGCCATTGATAGACTGCGAGGATTTCAGGGTGGATGTGGATGGAAAGTTTTAGGCAGTATCTGGAAATATAAGTTGCTGAATGCTAGGTTTACTTGTTTACAATGAAGCGAAAATTTTAAAAATGTAATGGTTCAGACAGGATTCGCACCTGCGTCTCCAACGCTCGTTACTATCAATTCTCAACATAATTTGAGACGATGGTGCCGATCATGAAGTCTGAATCTTTACGGTAGATGGCGCTACGATGCCACCTTAAGCAACTGGTTGAAAAATTCAATGGCACTCGAAGGGTTCAGTGGTTCAATAGGTAGGACGTCCATGTTGGCCCGTTAAGCCGTTAGTACTATGCCGCTCAGCTGGTAATTCCTACTTAATTTGAACCGAAACAGTATCAGACGGCCGAATGAATTGATCCCAACGATTTGTTGACTGCTAATTGAGTGTGCCGGTGATGGACTGCGCGGATTTCAGGGTGGATGTGGATGGAAAGTTTTAGGCAGTGTCCGGAAAAATTAATTGCTGAATGCTAGCTTTACTTGTTTACAATGAAGCGAAAATTTTAAAAATGTAATGGTTCAGACAGGATTCGCACCTGCGTCTCCAACGCTCGTTACTATCAATTCTCAACATAATTTGAGACGATGGTGCCGATCATGAAGTCTGAATCTTTACGATAGATGGCGCTACGATGCCACCTTAAGCAACTGGTTGAAAAATTCAATGGCACTCGAAGGGTTCAGTGGTTCAATAGGTAGGACGTCCATGTTGGCCCGTTAAGCCGTTAGTACTATGCCGCTCAGCTGGTAATTCCTACTCAATTTGAACCGAAACAGTATCAGACGGCCGAACGAATTGATCCCAACAATTTGGTGTCTGCTAATTGAGTGTGCCATTGATAGACTGCGAGGATTTCAGGGTGGATGTGGATGGAAAGTTTTAGGCAGTATCCGGAAATATAAGTTGCTGAATGCTAGGTTTACTTATGTTTGCTGCATATGTAATGAGAATAAGGTGGCTGATAAGTCACACAAGATAAACTAATTGAAACTGAAATGGTACTATGCAGCTGGTAATTTCTGGTTAATTTAAATCGAAACGGAGTCAGACAGATTGATCTCAACTATTTGTCGACTGCGAATTGAGTGTATCGGTACACTACGCGGCTTTAGAGTTTCAGGCATTTTTCGAGAAAAAGAAAAATTCAATTCATGTTGTGTATATATACGTATGAAGGTGTGTTTGCGCAAAACCACAGTTTAATTTACACATAAAATTAAAATTTAGTGGCTGCTAAATCACAAGTTTCATATAAAGAACCGTTCGGTGATGGTAGCCATTAATATAAAGCAAATCGTAGGTAGGATTACGTACAAAATGAAAACTTAAACATTTTCTGTCTCACTAATACCTTCTTAATTCATGTAAACCTACATCCCTGTCCTGCCCTGTTTATTAATTGCAAGTTGAAACAAAACAAACATTCCGTATTAAATCAGAGATAATCCTGTCAATTAATTGGACTTAACATTAAAAACCGGTCTTTGGGCACGCGAAACATACCAGAGGCCTTACATTTCTGGAATAAAGAGCGCTACAAAACGCAATAGGTGTATTTATTTAAAACTTGCCAACTGTGCCAGTCAGCTGTACGAGATATATTTTTGTGACACTCAATACTTTATCTCCAATAACTTTAATTTTACTGTAAAGTTGAAAAATGTATGAGACTCCGACACTAAAGGCTTTTTTTAAATTAAAGCAGGCGGTTTATATAGGAGAATCCATGTACACGGTTTTACCCGTAAAAACGAATTAAGAGACAGCTTAAGCAAACACTTACCCTACTTCAGCAATCATAGGGGTTTTTCAAACTTAAAAAAGGCTTTTTAGACGTGGCGTAGTTAATTTGTTTAAAACAGCTCTAAGCCGGGGTGGCTCGATCGCCGGGTGACAGTGACACATCGGTACACGGCGCGCTGTCCGACTGTAATTCTACCCGGCACACAAGGACCCACCGACGAGAGGATACCATTTTATTTTCCAATCTACAGAATTAATTAGAAGGATTTGGATGGGCTCCAGGGCAAGAATCACTCCTAGCTACGTTGGGTTACATCCGGAAATATTACAACAAAAATACTGTGATCCCGAAATTAAGAAATAATTACTATCGATTTTATTACGAAACAATGACTCAGAAGTGTTTATACAGGTTTTATTGTACGGTTGAATTAACATAACCACTTTTATTCACCCAATCCCCCAGGGGAGTCGTCAATCTAATCGGATCGCAACATTCAATCGGTGCACTTCAAAACGAAGTCAAAACCGCGAGTATCGTTCAATACGGGCCCGACGATCCATCACCATCCATTAAACACGAAAAGAAAAGTGCTTTCCCCCAACGATTGGCCCTCGAACGGCTGAAATCGGTCCAATTTACATGAGAGCCGCTTTTTCCTCGCATCGAGATTAGCCTGAATGAGCTTGATGAATCGTCCGCGGCGCAGGCCGCCGGACCGGTCATTTGTTAAAAATACACCCGATCCACGGATCTAATTGTCTCCTCTAATTTCACACTCCCCCGTGATATCTTTGCTCTTTTAAATTAAGCACAAACATTTAATCATGACCGGTGTCGTTTTTTCTTAATTAACGCCCGAACCTCGCATTGCATCTAATTAGTAATCAGATTTTATTATAGTATGAATGATGATGAGAAGAGACAAAATAAACAGGTGAGCGAAAGAAATAAGAAGAAATAGAAACGAAGAACAGTGCCCGAGTGTCAACCAATTATAACAAATCAGAAAGATTATCTTCCTGCTTTATCGATTGTTTTGAACAATGATTGAACGAAGCGTCTGGTCGCTTCGACCAACTGGTACAATTTCCCGCTTCGCAGCGTTGACATCCGTGTAGATATGTTTGTGTCACATCAACACGAAAGTAGTATTTAGCTAACAAAGGCAATTCTTACCTTTCGAGGTGCTTAACGATGTCTTCGTACGCCGCTCTACAATTCTCCCAAATACCAGATCTGTTGACAAACAAATAAAATAAGAAAAATAAATAAAAACACTCGGAATAAATAGAAAGTTATGATAAGTAAAGTTTAAAAACAATGATAAATAATGATGATGAAATACGGCTATTTTTTTGCCTGAAAGATATTTAATTAAACTACTAATTTTTCTTTGTCAAGAAACCTTTTTCAATAAAAAATACTTTTTACGAAGTCCAAGAAAAAAGATAAAATATCTGCAACATTATTCTCAAGTATTTGAAAGGAAAAGTTTGTAAATGAATAAAGGGTTTGAATGTACCGGGAATAATTATGAGCACTCGATATTAAATGTTCCGTTAGGCTGAGCGAGGGGTCGAAGAAATTAATTATGTTTTAAAAACAATCGCTTATATTTGTGCCGGAGCAAGTCATGCGTGATCGTCGAAATTGTTTCTCGATTACTTTAGCTCTTTGTTTTTCGCTAAACTTTTCTTCGTCAATTGTAATCGAGTGAATTATATTATAACTGGGTCATTGTCAGTTCAAAAAACAAAATCTGTCCCTTCGGTGCTCAAAAGTTAATGAGCTTCTATGAATCTAGGTTATGTTGCTATCACATCGGATTATAGAAGAGGGAACGTTCTTTATTCTCACAGGCATTTAATCAGAAAATTAGGCCCTGGAATCCTTAATTTCGCAAATGTCCACCGGTACGACGCGCACCTAAATCTGACAATGACCCAGCTGAGCACTCTCAACGTCACCGTCGTTCCATTGCTTGCCTGTTGTAACAATTAATATAATCAAAGAAAACGCTGTCGTTCAATTAACTGTAATTCTGATAATGAATTATTTATGATTATTTATAATTCAACATCAATGGACGAGACAAATGTATGCAATTTTCTATATTGCAAATCGTGAACTAACTCAATTGTGAGTTAACAATGTTTCAACCGGTGTACGCGTGTATTGATTGTACACAAAATGTATGTTAGAGGCACAGTTGTCTTGAGTTACAAGGGTGGCAGTAAGACGGGGCGAGTCAAGTGAGCGCTGTAGGTCTTCAGGAAGTGGCCGGGCCTGTTTGTACTTATGTAACTGGATTAACTCCGGACATTTAACCTACCACTGCTGACCCGCTTGCAGGTTTCTTTTCGTGAACTTATTATTCCTTAAGCCGTTTATCTACTTAAGATTTACGAATTGTATATCGATTTTCACGCCGTATTCGGAAACCTTTCTGTGTCTTTACATTGAATATGTAAGTAATCTAATAAAGTAATAGATAAGTGGCCTTATCAATTTCGAAGCTAGTTCGCGTTTTGATTTTAGTTGGTTATTCAACTGTTATCGTAAGTAAATAACCATAAAAAATTTAAGGATTAAGTTCCATGCCTTACCTGGACGCCATGGTGACGTCGCCAGCTGTGCTGACGAAGCAAATCCTAGGTATTAAACTGTACGGAAGCTACGATAACACACTTGGCGACGCTTGGCTACAACACCCCTGTGCTGCTGTGGCCCCCGCCTATGATAGTTGCTTTTAACCCATGATAAATAAGTGACAAAGCATCCGTCACTCACACTCGCATCTTGTCAAAACGTGACGGATGCTTTGTCACTTATTTATCGCGTGATAAAAGCAACCATCGTAGGCCCCCAGATCTCTAAGATGATTAAAAATTGCTCGAAAGTTAAAATTTAACATTTGAAATGTAAAATGAACCTTAGGTACCTTGCCAACGCTTCCATATTGTGCATAGGTTGTCCTTTGATGATGGAGCCGTCTGGTCTCGGCACTCCGTGATGGGGCATACCCGGCGACATAAGTGCATGCTGGTGCATGAATCCCATAGGGCCGAGGTGCGTGGGTGGAGCGTTGTACCCGTTAGCCAGGAGCGGAGACTTCTCCATGCGAGCGATCTCTGAAACAAGGAAATGACCTTCATGAACGAAGAGGCACAGTTGGGTACCAGCAACTGTACCTCTCTTGAGGGTATACTATATATCCTGTGTTGAGATGCAAGAATGCAATAGCATAAATTATGTCGAAAGTCGTGTTGAGTACTAAAGACTATAGAGTTAAAAAAGTGGAATTTTCCTAAAAAGACACGTGGCATTGGAAAACTATCAATAGGTGGCGTGACTATCTTTGGTCAGTCTCTAATACTTTAATGGTATTTTTTACAGAGATGCGAGATATCTTTCTTGGATAAAGTCACTTTTATTACCTCCATACTTTCTGATGATGACACTTTTCAAGCTAAGACATCATTATATTTACGTCAGATTAGCGTTTATGCAACTGAATGTCCATATAATTAGGAAAATTTAATCACTGTCATTTATGATATCCTCAATGCTGCCAACCGTTTTCAATCCCTGAATATTAAATACGGTATTTATAAGGTTAATTTATCGATACTAAAAACAAAGCCCCACATCCAATATATTAAAGCGAACAGAATAAGCAATAATAACCAATTTCAATTTCAAATCCCTCACAATCTTCAATAAATAGGACTGCACTTAAACGTAATCACGCACTCAGGTAAAATCCAATTAATGCTTAGTATTACCATTTAATTACTCGGCCCAATAATCGAATCCCTCGAAACGGTGTATCAACAATAATAAAATGAGCAATGAATTTAGAGACTATTGTTTTCGGGGTACCACAAACAACCCGTGTAAACATTGTGGGGGTGTTGGGCAAATATTCTTAAAATGACCCCCGGAATGGGTGTTTTTGGAGGCGCCGGGTCTTCTCCGGGGTCACCAAACGGAACGGGCGAAAACAATTAACAAGGTGTCGAATTAAACGCGAATTAACGTTTGGACCGTAAAAGGAATACCCTTTTCCATTGTGGCGGGGTTTTACAAAGGATTTCGGGATTGCTGAGTATTAAATATGTGTCGCATTGTTCTGCGATTAAAGCAGGTACACGTGTTGTTATTAAACGCTGAGCTGGAGTTTTTCTGCCAGTTTATCACAATCAGCTCAACACGGGCGCCCTTTTTTGGGTGGGTACTATGCCTTTAAGTTCTATTCGATATCTTTAGTGCCTAAAGACAATTTTTCTTACTTGTTCTATTTAATAAGCCACTTTCAAACTCGAAATGTACATTTATTGCCAAACTGCACAGTCGTTTACTCGCAAGTAAAGCAGTTTAAGCGTATAAAATTTCCTGTATGATGCCAAAATATTGACTCAGGATATACAAGGAAATAGCTGTTTTAGACAAAAATGGTGTAGGTATTTTGAGGTTCCAATGCCGTTCACTAAGTCTGACTAATATAGACTAATAGAATTATACAATCATATTCAAGAGAAGAAGGCGAAAATAAGATAGCTTCACTTGAAAGTTAAATTGTGAATACATTGATATTAGGTATGTACCTAGGTATATACCTATCTATCTATCTTCGAATAGTGGCTTATTATCTTTCAATAACAAATAATTTTTCTCAAAATAAAATAGGTACAAAGCTTGTCACACACTTTCTTGGGTCTAAAATCACATTAAAGTTAGTGACACAAACATCACGACCAATGTGCCCTGAATTAATGGTTGGGCTCTATTTGCTCAGTCGGGACTGGTTATCTTTCGAGCCATACGCTGGAACTTTGCACCAGGTATTTACCTTTATGAATATTTCATTGTTCAAATATTATTTCACTATTTGTAGGTAAAGTTCAGTTTCTAACTAGTCAAAAATCATATGTGTAGTGTAGGTAATATTATTTTGTAAAAGGTGAAACGGTAAAATAAATATTATACTAGGTTAGTAATACCTACCTATGTATTGTCTTATACCAGTTGTTTCAAATTCAAGAAAACTTTAATGTTATGTAATGACATGACCAAATATGAGAAGAGATGTAAAATCGTTCTTAGAGAAAAAACTTGGCAACTATCCTAAACTTGAAATCAAAGACATAAGAAAATTGAGAAAGCCTGTGTCCAGGAAAACATCAATAATATTAATACTATTTAGCAATAATCATTTACCCTTAAGATGATTGACAACGAAAAGATGTCAAACATTGAGACACTTCTAATTGATTTCTGCGAATACAACCCAAATGCCCGAAATGTGCCAGCCGATCCGACCACTACGAGAAAACCACGAGTACAAATAAAATTAATGGGGAAGCTTTCACAAACCACAATTGGGTCACTGAACCAAAAATTATATTTACAAATCCTCAGGCATAACCCTGCAACCGCCGGGCAACCGCACTCACTAATTAACCAAGTACGTGTTAAATCTCGTAATAACCTGCGGTCGAAACAACCCCTCGTCCCTACTTTTTCTAACAAGCCGTCTTGTGTACAGGTATCTCTTTCCAATTGGAACACTACTAAGCTTACTTATCTAAGTTGTTAACAGTGTCCTCAGTAAATTGGTTTTCTGTTTTGGTACACATTTGTTAGGGTCGAGATAAACGTCGTCATAATGGGTGTGCCAAACTATTTAAATGTGATCTTATGAGAAATGTTATAAGCTGACCTTTTACGTGTAGTAAGCAATCTATATTTTTTTTAAAGATCTGTCCATTTAAGCCTACTCCGAGAACCTTAAAAAATATATCGATTAACAAATTGCCTCGGCTCGCCGCGATCCCAACAAAAATGTTCACCGTTTACCATTATGACTATTATTAAGCCAATGCACTAATCAGGCATTTAAAGAAATGAAACGTCGACTTGTGGACCGCTATTATATCTATTTTCATCGATTTATTGATCGAATATCGATTGTCCTCGCCAAATGATCGTACCAAATTACTGGCCATTATTTCGAATTAGAATCGATAGAATCGGGACCCCAATTATATCACTTATGTGTTTAAAGGAGGTTGGAATTAAAGCAATCATAACCGCAAAACTTAAGGTGGAACGTTTTTTTTACAATTTCGGCCAACAAACGAAAAAGTCTATTTGACCGCGGCTGTCATTTTTTTTTTTTTTTTATATTCAGAAGCCTGACATTTTGTAACAAAAAGTAAAGTAACAAAACAAATTAATTTAAGGTTCTCATAAAGTGTATGTAGTAAATTTAGATTCGCCGGGTCAAAGATAATGGTGCAGTCTTATAACCGTTGAGTTTTATTACGGGCAGATTACAAAATGACCAAACGAGCAACACACAAATGATTGGCTATAAAGCGGAAAGAACGAGCGTCCGGCTGACATTGTAAGGGTCCCACTGAACTGCTCCTTACTACTGGCTTGACACAACCAAAACTACGTATAGCTCTCGTATTTATTTTAAACATTGCTGGTTTCAAATTTAATTATAATGATATTAGTGTGGCACCTTCAAAACGGAGCAGTTGAGCGTCAAAGTGATGAAACATTTTTAAGACGCTGTCATTAAATACTAATGCTTTTGCACACGACATGTCTGAATGACAATCCATTAACAAACAATTTTCGCAACAACATCTACATTGTTTCAAAGAATTATTGCTGACTTGAACGCAGCTTTTTAGTTTAAACCATCTTTTTAACTTGGCAAGTTCATAAATGTCGAGCTGCATCGATTCTCTAACAGCGGCGTGAGTGGAGTAGATGCAATTTATAAGCACTACTTAAAAATAAAATAACTTATGTTCTTTTGTTACTATCGTAAAATATATTATATCGTAAATAAGACTCCTAGGTTTTATTACGAGGTGGTTATGTAGAAATCTTAACATTACTGTAGCGGTCTGTAAATCAATGGATAGGAAAAAACGTTATTACACGCTTAAACTATCCGAGAATAAATCTGAGACGAGACGTGGGGTACATTGTATAGCATCTCACTCATTAACATTAATAAAAGAGTAATTAATCTATATGTAGATACTCACCTAGGGAGAGTCCCGGTGTATTTTTTAAAGAAGTATGTAGTGCTTTTTGTTTTTTGTAAAATAAGCGCACCTTATGTTATGTATAGAGTTTTAAACAGGTAGACACGTTTCATCAATCAACGCGTTATCATATCACATAGATTAGACGTTGTGAGAAGAACAAATCGCGCGCATATCAATTATGAATGTTACTTTTAAAATATAAACATACCTTGTGCGTTTCTACTGTGTGACGTGTGATTGCGGGAATCCAACAAATCTTCAACGGGCAACAAAAAGAATTCGAAAATGATACGAAACACGGCGAATTAAAAGCAAATTACAGTCGGCGGGTGATCATAGCGTTTACAATAAATACATAATTGCACGGCCGTACCAATGGCATACGTTTCGCTCAAATAACGGAGTGCAATTTCGAGGATCGCCTTAGCATGTCGCTTGCGCTTGCAACTGGCAACATTGATCAATGAGGAATGCCACGGTGTATTATTTAAACGAATCCTTTAGGAGATATAAAAGTTCAATTGGCGAAATGACACATTATCTTTAACTCGTTCGTTAATCATTTTTTTTTAATTGATGACTCGAGTAAGTAAACCTTCTACGTTTTCCTGAGACAGTGTGTATGTTTCAATGTTCTATTTCTATGCAATTACAATGTATAAATCGTCATCTTATAAACTTAATTACCACTAATCATATCAATTCCAAATGAGAACGGGCCATCATATCATACACAAATAGTACAAAAAGTTTTCCTTCATAAGCCTTAGCTATGAAAACATGTTTGACAACCCATTTTCCCCGTCCCCTATACGTCTAGTAACACGACGATCGCAATCGAGTCTTTGTCGAACAATCGTCGACACAAGTCACGCGTCGAGCACAATCAATAACAGTAATACTATAATACACAATCGAGCCAAATGGACGGTCAATATCATGAGTCAACAAGACAAGCGTTCTGTGTTGCCACGAGAAAGACTAAGATTTACTGTAAATAAAAAGAAAATACCGACATTCATAAAAATAAAGTCAGTTTTAATTCGCTGACGTTGAAGTTTTTTAATCCCGTAAATGCTTATGTAGGAAACTAATAAAAACTAGAATATTAAATTGTTGAAAAAAATACTTGCTATATTAGAATCTTCTTAAGTACAAAAGTTGCAAGTGTATAAATGAGACGAAAGCTTCGCTTAAATAGCGCGTTTTATTTTCGTGCTAAACGTGTTAAATTCCCCACCGCGGCAACACCGCTGACTTATGTCGTCTCCGCCATAAACTCTTTCATTTGGCTTGGACGAGCCTTATGAACAATAAAACGCTGAGGGCTGGAGATTTGGACTGTAATAAAATATTTGCCCTAGCACACGCTAATCCGCGTCCCTTACTTACGGACGCAATTTGAGAAGTTATGGCAGTGGGGCGCTCAGACGCAGACAGGTACTATACTTAAACATTGCCGGAACAATTTGGTTTAAACTTGTTGTATAAGTGCACATTTTTGGCGCAAAGCAAAATTTGAAGGTAACATTGAGTTTAATTTTAGTAGTTTAAACATTTTAGGTAAGTAGTGTAAGTACGTTCTATAGAATTTCAAAGATTTCTACTAGCCACTTAAATGCTCAGTCCAATTAGAATTGGACACGGTGATAAGCATTTTACGGCAATGTCACATATTTGATTACCGAACGGATGGGATCTAAATAAAAGGAAATAGTCACGCAATAGTGACCAATGGGATGCGAGTTTGAAAGCAATCCCGGAGTGTTTCACGAGCGCGAACCAAATAAAACTTCTCCCTCAGCGAAAGAGGGTCAGGCTTAATTACTCGTAAATTGGGTAGGATACAGTTTTATCTCGGATAAATATACGCGGATTACGATGTGTCATACTCGCGGTTATTATGTCTCCTGTTAACGAGCCAGTTTACTACTATGTACCATATTACGCTCCGCTCCAAACGTATCCCTGTATCAATAATTATTTGTATGCTTTGTGAACCAAATTAGTATCATTCCATCATTCAATCGCCTTAGACAAAACTGCCTCGAGTGCATGTTGGCTACAATAAAAATTAAGCCATCCGTAACTTTAACAATAGATACGATACTATTGTTAGAAAGTAGCTATCAAAGATTCAGAAATATTGAAGCATATTTTTATTAATAACATGTATTGCACAAAAGAGAGATTATCTGTCGGTGGTTTTGGTGGCAGCTGCTGTTATTGAGAATTTGTTTGATTTGATGTCGGGCTTCAATATCGACATTTGGTAGTTTCTAGTTGTTTGCTCTCTGGGTGAACTATGGTCGTTCCAAACTTGATTCACTTGTGCATTGCATGCTCGTAAGTGCACCATTCATATAGATGCTTATTAACGCTACTAAAACAAGCCTCGCATTGTTAAAACAGGTTTCGACGTTTTAAGTGGCATCTGCGTTAATCTTTATTGCCATTGCTATAAGATGCAATCAATTCAATCATTTATTGATAATTTAATTGTCAAATTAATCTTTGTCGTACATGACGAGTAGTTTTATCGACGGGTTGATGAAGGGTTATTACGTGTCGTCAATTTGAAACCAAATGAACTGAATAACGGAAGAGAGGAACGTATAATTTGGTGCGTCTTGATCGATCTACCGAACGGCAACGATGCGATACGATACGAAAAAGCGATTGATATGAAAACACTCGCGGCTATCGTTAAGTTGTTGATGAATAGCTAATACATTGCCAGACCCGCAGCAAGACGAATGTCGCATTCCGTTACAATGTTGCATTGCCATAATAACTACGTGTGATTACAATATCACCTGTAAGCGATGGTTGTTTATCTTGGTTGCCAATTAAATATAACAAAAACACGATTACCATAAAGACACAAAAAACATAAATAAATAGAAATACAGATATGTATGCGGTTTCTCGTATACTTCGAATTATTACAACTTATTCTATTTCTATTACCTATGTGATTAGCTCTGATTTTTAACGTAAACTGCAATGAATATTTTCTACACATTAACAGGTTATGAATTTCAATGTATATTTAGATACATTGAAATGTAGGTGTGAGTAAATAGCTAATTCCAATTGTGATAATTGTACGTATTTACCAAAAAAGGAAACCGTTATCGTGATGTCATCGTGTGACATTTTAAATAATTGTAAAAGTTAACTTCCGAAATATTTTAAGAACGTTGCCAGTACTAACACACAATTACACCGGCCACACTAATGAAATACGTGGAATTCCTTTGATAAGTTTTCTACGTGCAAAAAAGGAAATGAATTTACCATGTTGGGCGAGGTGTGAGCAATGCCATAAGTACGTAATAGTAGCATAAAATACCAACATATTAATTTATAATTCAAGCTACTAAATATACTAAATCCTTAATTCACTTTCATGCAACATTTGTTTCAAATAGCTTAATAAGACTTTCATGGATATTTGTAAATTTTAGAGTTATACATACATAGAACCAAATCTAGTTACTTTTATGAACAAAAATTAAAAATGTATTCATAAGTTTCTTGCGCGACAAGTCAGTCACTTTCAAGATGCGTGAAATCGCAAAAGGAAATGTTCAGTAAATTAAACACTGTTAAACAGAATGAATTATTGTATGAATGAAAATTATCTGAATGATCGTTAATGTCTATGTGGCGACGAGAAATGATGCGAATGAAGACTACTTATTATGCTCAAAGGCTCATTAAACATGTAGTCATTTTGCAGCTGAGCTGATACGAGAAATATTTCAGTACTTTAGATAGAGATCTAAACCTCCTTTGCGATGACAACAACAATAAATTAGAAGTTTCGTGCTACAATTACAAACACATTGTTGCTTGATGGCAACACTCCTGGTTGTCACGGCAACAACCGTAGCCATGTTGGAGCTATCAGCACAAATATGTGCCAATATTGCGACATGTAAAATATAACAGTTTTATGAGTTAATTTATTAATTTGATGCAACAGCTGAATGTCGAGACTACTGCTAATTAATAGCATTGGTTTCGGTTTGAAATGTTTCTGTAATTTTCTTAGTCATAATCAATTTGATTATATCATTCCGGTAGCGCGATAAGCAAAATTGAGACATTTCCAGAGATTTATGTAATCTACACCACGACATGACAAGTATCACGGAATGCTCGCCACGGAATATGTCCCCAAAGAGAAGTTGAACATTTGCCTGCGATTCAAATATTTGGAACGAGCACATGCCGAATTCCAAACCGCTGCGATGCCAGATTCCATACAACAAAATACCTTAATGTTTCTGAACAAATGTAATCAATATAGGTACAGAGCGATAAATACAAAGGGTAATAAACTTTTTGCAGATTTTCTGACATTAGTCAAAGACCCATCGCAAATGCAAAATGATAAGATACTTGGACCACAAGAAATAAAATATAGACGAGTTTTAAAGTTACATACCCACCTAATCCAGTTTCAATCATGTTTATTTGTAATGTTATATAGACGCTAATTTATTATTATTTAAAATTAATTTATTTCCGTAAAACATATACAGAGTCAATTTAAAAATAAAAAAGTAAATGCATTCATTCGTCATGTACAATGGTAATGTAATGACATTAGGCACTAGTCGTATTATTTATTATTATTATAATTATAACATTTTCATGTATGAGACAGAAAAAGAGGTCAATCAAGAGTTTACTACAATAGAAACTTGACAGTAAAATTGCTTAACTTGTATAAATATTTAAGTGGAATTATATTTTTTGTCGAACAAAACTCAAACACGGCGGAGGTCT
This sequence comes from Apotomis turbidana, assembly GCA_905147355.2. Classification (NCBI taxonomy): domain Eukaryota; kingdom Metazoa; phylum Arthropoda; class Insecta; order Lepidoptera; family Tortricidae; genus Apotomis; species Apotomis turbidana. The sequence goes on from LR990281.1 coordinate 13,424,730, forward strand.
TGCAGATCAAACATTGATCCAATGGATCGTTCCATCTCACATAATCAGTAATTAAATTAAAATTCCAGAAGATTGGATCGACGATAACTGCATTAGGAACCGACTAATTGGATATTACAATTGGTTTAACAGCATTCACTTACGTATTATGGTCATGCAACTGGCAATTAAAAATGAAATCGTATACCTAAACACAACATTAATAGAAAGACTGACAAAAAACTCGATACGGGAAAATTAGAATAATGGATATCATTTAAGGCTCATTTGTCTCGAAATGTTTAAGGGTCAATTTCCCAAGCAGTATTTTTTGATGGCAAGACTGAAAACGCAGGTGCAGAAAGGTTGAATAATAAAGTACCATTTTTTTTCGGAAACAGCCCGCCATTGTCTACCTCGGGCAACAGCTTAAATTTAAATATTAATATATATAATAATTTTAAAAAATATATTTAGACCAAATTTCTCATCAAGGTGGGTTGTCCCCAAGCCGGTTTTGTTTGTAAAATGCCGGGTAAGTCAAATACTATGCATGACAAAGAAAATCTGTTACCATTATTTTATTACCATATAAATAGGTAACGAAAAAAGCACATTACCCCTTATATATCTCCTTTGTATACCCTTGAATAAGTGCATATACGTTTGTCCCGAGAAAACTTCTCATTACCGCCGACAATGTTTCGAACCGATTTATTTCCCAAATTTGATCAAGTACGCCCCCGTCTCCCGCGCACTTCAAAGAATTAGTCAAGCTGCGGCGCTCGACGAGGCCGGTTGTGTATAGTGGCAATACGTTGGCTTGTACAAACGTGAATATTTCATCGCGGTGGACAGGGGACAAAAAAAATGTCATTCCGGAGTTTGTTATAGTTTCTTTATTTTTTAACTGCGTGGTTTGAAATTTATATATATCAGGTAAAGTACACTCGCCATTACAAGAGTTGAATTAGTTTTAGAATATAGGGCTTACTTTTTTTTTAAGAAATAAAAATATGTCGTGTTTCTCATTCCACCATTCTCATTCCGGTGTTTCCGGTGTAGTAAAATGACTTTAAAACCCACCAAAATGAGGAAAGCACCGGAATGACATCAAAAGTAGCTTCACTTTTCATAAATATTGTTGAAATAATAAATTTATTTTATTTTGTTTTTAATACCATACTAAGATATATGTTTATATTATTATGTAATGCCAATATAATATATATTACGAATATAAAAAGTAAAATTACTTTCATAATATGCTACTTTTCTTTCATTCCGGTGTATGAAATTTCATTGCGGTGCACTTATTTTATCATCCTGGTGTACATTTATCATTCCGTTGTGTGTTTCATATTCGATCGCGAATATCTCGAAAACTATTTCAGATTTCAGGGTCCCTTTTACATATGTTTAATAATATAGTCTAAAGTATCTCTTCACATTTAAGAAACTTAAAAATAATCAAAAATAAAGAATCACACCGAAATGATACAAAAAATGCGTCTTGTTGAAATTGACCCTTAAGTATTTATTTTATTGAAGTTGTTATGACTTTCACCGAATTTAAATTCATCTCAGTCCGTGGTGAATATACCTGATGAGTAGATGACGCCATGAAATAATAAGAGTAATAATGAATTATATTCGAATTACTTTACTGTAGGTATTAAGAGCATCAACTTAAGCAATTTAAATAGGCAACTAGAGCCACTGCTCATTATTGTTGCGAACGTGTGTGTATTTTTAACCGACTTCCAAAAAAGGAGGAGGTTCTCAATTCGAACTATTTTTTTATTTATACAAAGTATATCGCTAACCAATTAATAAATACAACTCCGATTGTCGTACAAACTTACCTAACGTCAGGGACACACCGTGTAAGATTCTATATTTAAAAAACTGCTCAGTTTTTTCTAGAAATTAGATCTTTATCTACAAGTGTAGAAGGTAACGCGGTATCGCACAATTGGGACGTATCATTTTTAGGGTTCCGTACCCAAAGGGTAAAAACGGGACCCTATTACTGAGACTTCGCTGTCCGTCCGTCCGTCCGTCCGTCTGTCACCAGGCTGTATCTCAAGAACGGTGACACTTGAAATTTTCACAGATGATGTATTTCTGTTGCCGCTATAACAACAAATACCTACTAAAAATAAAATAAAATAAATATTTAAGGGGGGCTCCCATACATCAAACTTGTTATAGATTATATATATATAGGTACGGAACCCTTCATGCGCGAGTCGGACTCGCACTTGCCCAATTTTTTTAAGACATAGTTTAATTCAGAAACTATTTCTGGGAATGGGGGTCTTATAGCGCAATAAATAAAATTTCGACTTTCATTCGTCCTTGCTGTTTTGCAGTAAGTACAAAGTCAGTGACGTCAACTAAAATTATTTACTAAGGAGAAAAACAATTAAACATATCTGTTTGGCAAAGGGATGAAATTATATTTTATTTGGTTTATATTTTACTCTTTATTATTTAGGTATATCCATGATGCGACTTGAATTCAAAAAACAACATATCAATGTTACTTTGTCTGTTAAATATGTAATTTAGAGCTATCTTAAAATCAAGAAAAAGTCAAGCCATCGGCAAAAACACAGGTTAATACTATTTAAGGCGACGAGCCTTAATACTTATGCCGCAATTATAGTTTCCGATCTACCTACTCACGATTTTAATTGCCTATCATACGTATTCTAGTTGCTAATTATGGAAAAAACAATAACAGTAAACGTCAACAGTTTATCACGAGTCGTAATAACGCGCGATTTGCGCCTGCGCAATGACACGCACTGTTGGCAGAGACAGTAAAATGATATCAAATTAACACATTTAATAAATTTGAGACTTTTATTAGGTACCCTCTGGTTCTTGGCCAGCTACAAGACTATACAAACGCCACAGAATCTACTTTCTTTCAAACTTAGCAAAATAAATAAATATTATGGGACAATCATACACAAATCGATCTAGTCCCAAACTAAGCAAAGCTTGTGCTATTGGTCCTAGACGACCATCCATCCAAGAATTCTGCATTTTATTAGTTTGCATAAAATGCGACGCAGTTAGTTGTAGAACATGGTGACACGACCAATCATCAAAAGCTTGCAGTTCGTCTTCTTAAAATGAGAACCCAATTAACAGACATTTCTATGCACATTCAGCTTTTTGTGAAACTAGCCACGTAACCACTAACTATTTACACTAATGAGTTAGATTGACTTCGTTATCTTATTGCGGTGTATATTTATGTAAATGATCGCCAACATCTATACCTTGGCCACTTCCAATGTCGGCTCACTACTATAAGGAAATAATCGTTACAAAAATCGAAAGAATACCGGTATAAGTATAATAAGGACATAAATCTGAGCTATTCCGGTACGGCTAGCACGGCGGCGGCGCGGGAGCGTGGCTCCTCAAACACTCGTAATGCCTATGCGCAGAGCGTCGCGCCTCGATACGGCGTTTAATTATTGTTGCCACTGCGGCGATTATTGCGATTTCCTTATGAGGCGCGCAATTTGTTTGATTGCCCGCAATTCCAACTTGATGTTGAAGGCATTAAAAATTGTAAACGCGCTCGCGAACAACTAGAAATTGCTATGATTGCTGACTACGCTAGTATTTATCGACCGTTTTGCAACATTTACTGATCACTTTAGCAATCTCGCATCTAACTGTCCTATTGTCAGCAAATACGAGCCGTATTTTGTTGAGTGCGGGGTCGCTTTTGCTTTTTTTACTAAATATTAGGATACGTAGTTGATAAAGTCATTCGAATACGTGTTGCACGGCAACAAAAACAATAACACATACTTACGTTTCGCTGAATAAGGATAGTATGTGAATTGCTTTTTACCATCTGATAAACGTTTAATAGCCCTTCCGGTTGAATAGCTGAATCAGGTTTTTATTTTCCATCGCTTGATATAAATCACGGTTAAGACGTATTTCTTTTATATTTCTTGCTTGGTTGCAAAGTGACTCAAACATATAATAGGCTTAGTAAAATTTTTGGAGGACTATAAAATTATATATTTTTCGATAGTCCTTGCTGTAAGGATCTACAAGATCATTTTTCAATACCAAGGTTTTTCCTTTTTAAATTGTCAATTTGACATGTCTCAATAATAGTGGCTGAAAAGACTTTGCCTTCGAAACTTAGTTAAAAAAATATTGTTGATGGTCGTCACTTGCCAATGTCAAACCGTTGAAATTTTGACTCTGTCAAACCACTTACATTCAGTGTCAAACCGTTGAAATTTTAGATATGTCCTGTGAAATTGACAATTTAAAAAACATTTCGGAAACCTGTAGTTTGTAGATCCTTACAGCAAGGACTATCGAAATAAAATATAATTTCATGGTCATCCAAAAATTTTACCAAGCCAATTGTGTTTGCTGAGCGCAGGTGTTGCTGGTTTTGTAGGATAGTAATGTTTCTTGTAAATGTGAAGAATCAAAGCGAATGAGAAAATACTGAGAGGGCGGCGGAGCCGTAAAAGATTCAAGTTATATTTTACTATGTTTTGAAAATCTTTTGATCTACATGTACCGAAAGCCTGTGTGCTACGGTCGAGCAAAATATTTTTCTCAAACATCCAATGAAATATTGTCTTTACGTTCCTTAAAATAGGCTCGGAAGTATCGCTTTTTGGGCGCATCAACTCGAGAGGACTGTAAAGGGATTTCATACTGTTTTTCAGGCCTAGGCCTGCAAAGTAACTTTTTTTTGGTTTCAACAACAAGGTCATTCACACAGCTGGCTGGTTTGACAAAAAGCAAGTTTTGTTTTTAAAGGTTGGTTGTTAGACACTTGTGGAAATAGTATATTACTGCCGAGGCCGGGAAAAGTCAGTTCGTGGATGAGTATGATTTTGAAGGACGAGGCGTAGCCGAGTCCTTCAATAATACGAATCTGCGAACTGACATTTCCGCCGAGGCTTGTATAGTGCTTTTCTCCAAATATGCTTGGAAATAATCACCAATCTACATTTTAATTTAATATATCAGTACCATGAAGTTCATTCGGTACTTATTTTTTTTAGGAATAGGAATAAAATTTCGGGTCCGAATCATATGTTTGATTTAAAACAAAATATATGAATAAGAATTAAATATATATGAAAACACAATAACAAAAAATATGCACATAGGTAATTATAAATTTTAGTTAAATTAACAACTTCTAAACACACTGTTTTTTTTTAGAAACCATACCATATTTATCATTCGGAGAAAATCATAAGTTCAAAATAACTTTTATATTGATTTGGACACAATCATTTCTGTTTTATTTTTTATTTGTTTACGTTTGGTACACTTATTTATTTTCAACTCACTCATTAAATATCATCATATTATTAAAATTAAAACTTTCGTGAGAAATCTCTATTAAATAATAATAATAATAATAATAATAATAAATATTAAGGGACAATCATACACAAATCGACCTAGTCCCAAACTAAGCAAAGCTTGTACTATGGGTACTAGACGACGATATACATAATATATAAATACATATATAGATAACATCCATGACCCAAGAACAAATATTTTGCACAAATATTTGCCCCGGCCGGGATTCGAACCCGGGACCGCCGACTCAGTAGGCAGGTGTCTACCAACCGAGCCAAACGCGTCGTCTAACTAAGAATCATGAAAATAAATTAACCGCATATAAGATTATTATTTAAATTGTTTGTCCGTTATTCGAAATTTGTCGATATTTCAAATACATTGACAGTAGCAGAGCAAAAAAATGTTCAGTGCAAGAATTAAACGCAGAGAACAATTAAAAAGTTTATAATAGTTTTTATTTTTTAAATTTAGTGGACAATTGGCTGTATGGTGAATTATCAGTCTTTGAAAAAATTAAAGGTAAAAATGCAGTAACCGGCCAAATTAAGATTACCCTCCTTTGTATGAGACGTTATAAACGGAAGGTGTGTTTTTTACTTAATCGTTTTATTTAAATAATATTGATTTCCCGGCTAAGGCCAATAATATATATTTTTTTTTAATTTTCATTAACGCCTTCTAAATATAACGAACGATTTCGCGGTCCAGTTTTACTACATTAATGGGAACATTTCCAAGCAAGTTGGAGAAAAAAAAATTAAAGATGGCGACTTTTTTTTTTCAAAATTTCAAATTGGTGCTAGGCGGCTAAAACTCGGTATCGGGGGGCTCTCGGGGCTCAAAAATATGAATCTGAAATCTTGTCCGAAAATTCGGTCAAATTCGGAAATTATCGAAAAAAAAACGATTCAAAATTTCAAATTGGTGCTAGGCGGCTAAAACTCGGTATCGAGGGGCTCTCGGGGCTCAGAAATATGAATCTGAAATCTTGTCAGAAAATTCGGTCAAATTCGGAAAATATCGAAAAAAAAACGATTTGTATGGAGAAAATTTCAAATTGGTCCTAGGAGGCTGAAATTCGGTAGCCGGGGGTTTTTGGGGCTCCTGAGTCAGAATCTGAAATCGGATTTTTAAAATTCGGTCAAATTCGGAAAATATCGGACAAACAATATTAAGTGTTATTCTTTGAAGTAGGTATATTTTTTTATTTCATTGTATGTTTGAGAAAAGCACTATACATGCCTCGTCGTGAAAACGGATTCCCGGCCTCGTATCACTATCCTGCCTCGCTCGCACGCTCGCTCGGCCGTATATACCTACTTGGCCGAAAATCCTCATTTTCCCGGCCTCTGATGTAATGTACTATAACTCCCATTTCAGCAAATGTGGTCAACTGATGGTCATGTCATCACTATAGGAACATTAATGCGCATTAATTGTCTTAGCGTAATTTATACTGACATTTTATATTATGAAATAAATAAATCTAAATCTAAATCATTTGTGTGACGGACGTAGTAAAACGTATTTTTGAACCAGTGGACGAGCATACTGCTAGTGTCCAACGGCATGAAATGATCCACGAAAAAGTTAATAACCCTCGAAAGGTTGAAAGCCTAATATACTAGTGTCTTTTTTACAATGAAAGTTAACAATTAGACTAATAACAAACCTCATAAACGAGTTAACATCAGACGAACAAAGGCGCGAAGAGACAACGTAACAAATTAACTGATCCATCATCCCCCACCCTTAACATAAACAGCCAAATCCTTACTTAATTTCAGTCGCAGAATTCAATCAGAACGTAAAGCTTTATACCCCAGCGAGTAATGTTATAATGCCTTACATTATCCCCCGGTATCACATCTTTGAAAGAAAAACGTCGCATGCGCCCGTGATTCCCATAACCGCATGTGACATTGTTTTATCAACCGCACGATATAGATATACGCCTAACATCCGACACGGCGACAGAGAAACCTTTAATTATTATCAAAACATCATATTCCACACCCAAATTAACAGGGTTGTCAAAAGGAATTTGTTATAAAAATGACTTAGATTCTGAAGACAGAATGAGAGGGCTAACTTTATTCAAGTGTGGTAATACTAGAACCAATCAATAAATTATTATTTTTATTGGTTAAGAAGAATTTAAATTCTACTGGATAACCAATATAACCATTTGTGTGCAGTTGAACGTTTGTGACTGATCGGTTGAATAAATAATCAATAAATCCAGTTCATCTAACTACAGAAAAAGTAATCATGAATTTATGCTACCGATAAAAGTAAAAGAATAAAATTATTTTATAAATAACAACGATCGTCATTCATCGTCTGAAGGTAAACACCGGTAACCCTTTCAACGCACGTGGGCCACGCGGCCCTTTCGCGCATTTCATATTCCCATTCTCATTCTCCGACCTCCGTGCGAGGATTATATTCTGCCTCCGATGTTTTCCTATCCTATTATTTCACGGGGTGAAAATGGGCCTCCCACCTCCTCACTCCTGACACCCCTAACTTAGATGTATGATGTACGCATAAGAACATTTGCAAATGAGTGCGTCTGTACGTATGTGTGTGTTTGTTTCATCAACTGTAAACCACTGTCAACGACTCGTCAAAATAATATTGGCTTAACTCTGAACCCCGTACAGTAGAAATGAGGAAACTTGATACGCGCACGAATTTAATTATAACGGCGTTACGGTTATTAATGGATTAAAAGTATATCAGCACATTGTTATTCACATGCTTTGATACTTATTTTATTATGCGTTCGTTTTTACTGCGTGTTACTGATGATGATCATGTGTGAATTAGGTACATAAGTGTTCAATAGCTTTAATTACAAAGATAGTCTAAAAAGTACAGAACCTAAAAGTATTTAATTACTTTACATTATGAAAAAGAAATCACCTAGGTATATGAAATAGTGAGAATATTGATTTTATTAATGAATTAAAGTGACCCCAGCTGACAAAAGTAGGTAACCTAACCAATTTTTGTTACTTTCATAGTTGGCCTTAAAATCAAAAAGAAAAAATAACAATTTTCACTATATAAAGTTTCAAATATGTTGTAGGTCCACTTTGACTTAGTTTCAGAATGCGAAAGTATCTAATGAGATTGCGATTAAATCAATTTATACATCCTACATGCACTTTATGTAGGTTAACATAAAGCGAACTCTACGTGTGCAATAATACCAGAGATACACAATAACAGTTAAAACGCACAGCCGCATGTAGAGATACGCGGAATGCGGGCAAAAACAACGCTTTTTCACTTACGAGTGCGAGTGTTTCGAATTGCAAATTTGGGGAAAAAAGCGGACAAACTACACTCAAAGTCGAATGCGGCAGGCGCGATAACCAAGTGCCGCTTATGCAAGATCACGAATGTAATTGCTCCCTTGTCTGGCACGACACTTCAAGCCCGAGAGAGACGGCAGCAGCCCCGGACGGCGGAGCAAGCGGGACCCGCCAGGACTAAACCAACAAAGCGGTAAGCGACAAAAATGATTGATTGCTAGCCGTCTTGCGCTGAGCTCTATTTAATCACTTTATTCCCTTTTCTCCGTTTGTTGGGATAATTTTGTATTTGTGTAATTTGTATACGAAATGAGCCTCCCTGCGAGGCCGGGTTCATATCCGGTGCCTACGGTGGCTTACGGGATCCGATTTTGATGTTATCACGTATTACGGTAACCTTTGTTATGATTTATGTTGCGAAGATTACGATGATAGACGTGAATTAAACGGGCTCATTGTTCGTTTAAAACAGAAGGCAAATCATTCATCGCATGTATTTTGCAGTAGTTAGGCCTCGGGGCTTTAAGTTCTACATTTATTTAGATATAGAACTGTCTTATACGAGTAGAAATAGTTTATTTGACTTAGAATTCTGCGTTTCCTCGGCGAGTTTTTTTTATACATTCTGCGTATACGCAACGAACACCTGAATGGTCTTGTGAATGGTTTGGCAATAACCGTCAATATAGGAATTGTCGATGAACATATGACTATTTTATATCGATAAATATATCTCAATAAACCCTGATAAACTAGGTGCGAACACAGATTCCTTATGTACTGAACAAGCGGTTGGATGTTACTGTCCTGCACCTTATCCCATATTAACCGGAGAGAGATAGAAGTCTCTTTTCGAATGCTTAATGCTCAATTCTAATGACTAATAATAACCAAAAAGTACATACCGCTCATATGTCCGTTTTCATAAGGCGAGTAGTCTCCGTTCTCGAGGCGGTGTTTCTTGAAGGGGTGCGGGGGGAACTGCGTGGCTGCGAGAGACAAGCCCACGCCGGACGCGCGCTTCGGTGGTCGACCCGGCCTGGAGCTGCGAACATGGTAGGGCGTTACTGCCGAAATGGACTTTGCACTAGGCTACTTACTTTATATTTATATGAAAATAAGTATCTAGAGCTAGTCCGTTTCCAATTCATTCGATGCGATCATCGTAGAGTTATTGCCGAAATGGATTTTTCACTAGACTATTTATTTTATAAATATATGTATATAAATATCTCAAGCTAGTCTAAGAGCAGACGATCAACTTCAGCCAACCGAACGCTCCCACTTCATTAAATGCGATCATGGTAGGATTTTACTGCCGAAATGGATTTCACACTAGGCTATTTACTTTATTAGTCATATGAAAATATCTAAAGTTTGTCTAAGAGCAGACAGTCAACTTCAGTTGGCCGAACGTTTCCACTTCATTCGATGTGATCATGGTAGGATGTTACTGCCGAAAGGATTTCACACTAGGCTATTCATTATATATTTATATGAAAATATCTAAAGCTAGTCTAATAGCAGACGATCAACTTCGGCCAGCCGAACGCTCCCACTTCATTCGATGCGATCATGGTATGATCTCATGCTATTTTCTTACTTAAAGCTCGTCTAAGAGCAGACGATCGACTTCAGCCGGCCGAACGCTTCGATACTTTGGGAACAAACTAGATAATGTCACTATAATTTCTAACTGGACCAGTCATGCTAAATCTTGGATCAGATTCATATAAATTGAAGGGCAATCGAAATTATACGGCATCAATTTCAATGCAATCGACCAACATGATAAGCATGAAGAGCAACTTGCAATATCTAATTCATAATTAGCAAAGGTCTTTGTTTTCATCTACTCAAAGAGCATAACAACGGTTTAGAAAATAATCGTGAAACCATTGCAAACACTTTTGAAACTTTATTTCCGTTAGTCAGTCTAAAATTGCGTGCTTTCAAGTCATTTAAATCTTAATCTCATTATTAAGGCTGTGTGCAACTCGATGGATAAGTTGATGTAAATATTCCTTATTTATGGATGTAATCTTTTGATCATGATCTCCTCATTGTATGCAATCTCATTTGTAATAGCTGACCAAGCATCAAGGCACTTAATTTAATTAATTTTCAATAACGAAGCTACTCATAAAAATGTCTTTACCTACTAATTAGCATTACTGAGAGCAATTAGACAGTGTTCTATCGAGTATAATTAGTTTTCCAATAATACAGCTGATACAATAAGATTACACATTGTACATGTAACATCGACTCGGAACAATAAGTAAAACTTAGCAATAATCAATTTCAATTAAAATCCACTTGTACAAGTCTCCCATGCACCGCCACTTATCTTATAAATCAAGTTCTCGCGTGAACCCTCTTAGATTTATTTTTATTTATTTCACTCCCCTAAGATTTAATAGCGAAGATGTCCGCCGCAGTTTCCACAATTTCACGCTTATTGTTTTCCCATCCGTGATTTATGATCGTAATAGACAACAGTATATTCTTGGACGCAATAAACTTTGTCACCTAAATCTTTGCGGTTAAGCCTATTGGCTTGCGAACGAAATTGTATCATATACATAGACCATTCTTACGATGCTTATTAAATCAAGAAATATCGCTTAGTTTTAACTCGGAAATGGAAAGGGGTGTAATATATCCCTATTATGTACAATATAATATTCTTAGTTATATTTTTCAAATATATGTATTTATAAAATGAATCTCACAATTGGCCAATAGTTTTGTCAGTATTTCCATTAATATTTTTCTTGGTTCTTGTTTTGCAATGATTAGTCCGAGCTCACTCCTTATCACTTATCCACAAATAATCCAGTTAATAAAGGAGTTTGACCTTACAAACGGTCCGGTAGTTTTGAATTTTTGATATGTTGTCTAGGATGGTTAGTCAGTGTTTAAAATGCAAAATGCACAATTCCTCCTCCTCCGCGCTCGCCGCCATATTGAAAAAACCGGCACTTTCTTCATATTTTTGCTCATATCTTCCTTTAGTAGCATTTTAGCCAGAAGAAAGCTTAAAAAATGTTATAGACAGTTAAATTTACTATATTCTCCATTTTATATTTTGTTTCTAAGACAGATAGTTACGGAGATACGCACATTTAAAAAACGTAAAAAATCGCAATTGTGCATTTTGCATTTTAAACACTGACTAACCATCCTAGACAACATATCAAAAATTCAAAATAGTAGAGGATCCCGATATAGAACGACCTTCACCGATATATTTATTTGATGAAATGTATTTTATATTTAATTTAATATGTCAATAAATATATTGCATATGGGTTGCCTAACAAATTTTAGTCCAGGGTATGTTTTGTTAAAAATTAAATAAAAAAAAAATTAAAACATTTCACCGGTTTGATTATTAGATAAATTTATAATAAAATAATCTTAATTTTATTTAATTTCAATTCAATAATCAGACCGTTGCAAAATGCTAGTAGGTATAGATCTACCTGTTTATACCTGGCTACCCGATAGTTGTGACAGGAAAAGAATAGGCAACCTAACGTTTGCATATTCTATGGGCTTCATACTTTCGATTGGTATCATAATTTATCTAATATTAATCAAACCGGTTAAATGTTTTTATTAATTATTAATTATTATTAATGGTTAATTATTAATTAAACATACCCTGGACTAGAATTTGTTAGGCAACCCATATGCAATATATTTATTGACATATTAAATTAAATATAAATAAAATACATTTCATCAAATAAACATCTCGGTGAAGGTCGTTCTATATATCGGGATCTTAGACTAAAACTACCGAACTGTTTGTAAGGTCACCCAGTTTGTACTTATTCACCGAACTAAAAACAGAATTAGGTAATTCTACTGCAAATTATTATGGGAAATAATATTCCAATTCTTCTATAAATTCTTGTGCGTTCTATAAATATCGCCACCGCCTATTTTGTACTTGGTTCCGCATTAATAAAACAAGACTTTGGAAATCCAATGCAATGTAGCCATTAAACGAGTACGCAATAATAAATGAACCAATTAAATGAAAAAAATAAGGAAAAACTGGACCACAAGATGAATTGCACCTAATCCGCACTACATTACAACTAGTACCATCACGTCGGGCAAGTTCGGCAATTATTGGGAGGGTGATGCTGTTATCATAGTATCGCCTTACGCAGAAACTGACTCTCGCCTATTTATTTTTATGTCAGCAACCGTCATTATGAGACACTCCATTAGCTTGGATTGCGGGGCTCGTTTTCGGTTACGCTTTGGGGTGCGATTGTGACGTTGTGACGATTTTTCCTACTGCAATACTTTGATAAAGGGTTGGCAATAGAGGCTTTCCAATCTGTTATACAGGTGACTATCAACATAGAAACTTCAAGCTCGTATAATTATCTATGTTTAAGTTTTCTTATTTTCACGAAATCTCTCGATTGTGTTGTTACTTATACTATTATACCGATGGTCAATCTACTTCACTCTAAAACTCTACATGAGATTAAAATCGTTGTTGCCAACATATCTAAATCTCCGCTTCTAACTGAACAGACAGTAAGAAGATTTGCATGGTATGCAAATAATACTATAAATTAAATCGTAAAAAATATACACGTTCTCGTCTCGACGTCGACTAAACTGAGTCACAGTCATATCGGTTGCGGTGTCCAAAGCGTTGTCAAATCGAATGCCCAATATTTTGATAATATCCAAGCGTTTGAAAACTTTACATAGCTGATGTGAACGGATCCTAAGTGTGTTCTGAGCAGTCGGTAAAAAAACAAAAACGCGATGAAATCGAATATTGAAAGTGTCGAACGACAGAGATAAGGCGACACGCGCCGCTCCCCGCGGCACTTAGCTCGTAATCTGAATACCGCAAGCTCACTACGATAAACTGCCATTAAGAAGAGTTCGATTTATTACTGAACGATTCCGCGACGATTTATTAACAGTGCGTATGCGCAAGTGTTTTCTTTTATAGTGATTTCAATTCTAAATTTGACAAAGCAGTCACGTAAAGGCAAAATATTTACATACTACATACATAAATCTAAAGACATGCTGTCTATGTCAACTGAAACACCACTTATAGATATTATTGATGACTAAATAAAGTGACGAAATGCGTGACAGAATTTTGCAAACCTTTGACAACGTCAGACTATATTTTACTTTATTGATTCTTCAGTTATAAATAAAACGCACAAATTTTAACGTGATGGATGATGGAATACACGACTGGCTTATAGACACTAATACTGGGTCTTGGGTGGCTCGCCAGGAACTCAAAAGATTTTTAATAAGCAAATCAAAAACAGACTTAAGGCGAAGGGTAATGCGAAACTAGCGCCACTTTCGATTTATTTCTTATACCTTCTTAATCTGATATTTCTTTAGAAATAGCTGAAGTCTAGGAGCTAGCAAAACACCTTTAATATTTATTAAATCACTATATACAATTTGTTCACTGTAGTTTACCCTACAAAACTTGTTCACGTCAAAAGCGGCCACAATAGTTTTGGGCAAGTTTTTAGAGACAACTAAAGAACAAGAAATTGTGTATAATGATTTAATAAACACTAAAGGTGTTTTTCCAGCTGCTAATATCCTGCAATTGCTGAAAATTGATCTGGTTTGGAAGATATAATAAAAAATCGTAAGTGGCGCTAGTTTCGCATTACCCGTCCCCTTAATCGGTTTTTGGTTCATTAAAATTACAGGCAAGATTAAAAAAAAGTCCTTAATAAGTAAAGTTAAAGATTTAATTTTGGAACACAAATCTATTTTTTGGATTGGTCGGGAGCCACACTGTGTTACGCGAATTAAGACATCAGCGTCAAACGAGTAAAAGAATCATTCGTATATTACAGTACTGATCGATTCCCATAAAACAGGACATAAATCGCTCTGTGGACTCCCAACGGCCAACCCCATTGAAACCAACACCGCTGATGGCAGATAGTTTTTTGCTTTCTGTTATATTTGCTTGGCAATATTCATCACTCACCGCGTGTCACTGATCAAATAGCACCCCCAAAATAGTCCCCAGATATGTATTTCTGACAGATATATGTCTTGATATAGTTCTGTACACGTTATTACAGATCGTCAATATGAAGGTGGGGACTCCTTCTAAAAAAGGTATTAGTTATATTTGTGTTTCAAAATCGGGGCTTGACTATATCCTCTTCATAAAAGGCGCCACGTGAAACGATTGGTAATATAAACAAAGTCAACGCTGACTAAACTATGAATAGACGCCTTAGTCTTTGTTATTATATTTACTATTCTCAACTCTTAGTATACGTGTTCACACTCACTCCCAATTACTGACACTAAATCATAACGTCCACGTGGTGTAAACATCCTTCCTTGTCTACAGCTCCGGAGTTAAAAAGTGAAAAGACCAAAAACAACGCGCTGACAGCCTATCGTAAGCTAATAGTCATAATCTGTATATATTTTTTTCTTGTACGTCCGATTATTTACACGTTACAACCCGTATGGGAATGTTTACATATTAAATTAAACTCTTTTAAAACCGTTTGTTGATCCAAAAATATCCTCGTCCATGGTACTAGCGCTAGATGGAAACTAGAACTTGCGACAAATGCACAGCTTTTATTTTCGTTTGAAGATGTTTTTGGGTACTTTTGTTTCAGTTTCGGCTCCATTGATGTTGCTCTTCATGCTTTTGATGCACTGATTGTATTGTGACTTTCGGTGTTGTCAGGATTTTCATTGATCTTTTCAATTTGGTATAAGGCAAATGCCCTAGTGGTCGGCACTGCCTCAGTAATCTCAGTATAGACATGTTCAACCTTAGTTCATAGCAAAAGAGGTGTTAGGGAGACTGTTAATTATTAAAATAATTATCATTATAATTATAAGAGATAATATATTAGGTGGCGCTACATCACATTGGGAATTTAATAACTAACTCAGTAACGCATTCTATCAAGAAATACACTTTACACTTAGGCAGATCCTTTTCACCCCGTTTATCAAGAACTGTATGCAGCTAACCGTTCAATCTTCTGAATATGTTCCTCTATACTCTATCTGCAGTTAGAAGCCAACAAATGACTATACAATGACATTTAAAAAACGTGCAATTGGACGTACGAAAATTAAATAGAGGTATCACATTCGGAACGGACATTGATTGGACAGAAATACGATGCTCCAAATACTAGCAACCCCGTGCAAAAGCAAAGCAAAATCTAGGGGAAAAAGTAATTTACAGTAGCAACAGGGTTGGACTATCTCTATGCTCGTATCGCCTATCAAACACGTTATTTCCTTTTCAAAAGTTCCTTGCCCTACGGAAATACGTCTGAATATTAGACCAAACAACGAAGCTCTGTCTTAAAAATGGCTCAAGAATCGGTCGACCCGGTAAAACAAACGGCCGTTATCTAATCTACGGTAAACTCAAGCGCAGTAGCAGTTTGTCTTGGGTTCAGTACAAACATGATAAATGAATTCGGTTATAAAAACGCGCGTGTATTCTCTAACGAGTTCCGGTGGGAGCGGGGTTCCTCTGATAGACATGATACCTATTTACCTTGAGAAGTACCTGAGAAAGAAGAGAGGACGTGTTATTGACTTCATCACAATCACTAAACTGTTTTTTTCTAAATAAATTGTACACTAATAAAAAAGAAAAGACAATTTCTAAAATGCAAGAAAAGTAAATTCTCTAATTGAGGCGAAAGATAGTCATCATTAAAAAAAATGATTTAATAAAATAGCAGAAGAAAACCTAATTGAAGCCAAAAATTAGAGGGTACATAGACAGTAACAATAAAAACTGAAAGCAAAGCCGAGTTTAATCGTGTCGTAAAAATAAAAATTAAATAAAAAACGCCTGGGGTGGAAAAGTTTAGCGGGCATAATTCAGGGCACAATTATTTCATGTGCAGTTCAAGCAAGATGCTGTCCCGATGCTACCTGTCCCTCCGGACGGGGGAGTTTAATTTTTATCTTTCCCGCAAAAGTTATTTTTAATATCTCCACACAAATGAACACAGGGAAAGTCTTAAACAATACGTTCTCATTTATTATTTCTTTGTTTTTGTTTTCTCAGATACTGACATTTATAACGTAAAAATTGCCAGTGGCATTTATAAATTCATGAAGTCATTAAAAAAATACTGTTTCCAAACAATTTTCTCCTATTAATTATTAAAATAATATAATATAAGTATGTAAATATTAGAATAATAATTCGAGATCACAGACTGACTAGACTAAACCGAGCAGATGGGCCTGTCACATATTACGAGAGCAAGCGATAAACTCAAGACATATTCAAATGTATTTATTCTTTATTCTACAAGATTACCTACACTGCTTAGTGCTCTAGTGCGAGTTAATGTGGCAAGTCACTGCAGCGGCCAGGTAGCTACGTTTCAATTTCTCCGAGGCATTTTATTTACAAAACTAATTACGTTTGTCTGATAGGGTATTAAACAGCTCCCGGAGCTCCGCCTGATTCCATGACAGTTAATAAAGACATTCCGGCCGTATTACCGGACTGTTCCAACCGCGATCTGATAGTTCCATCATGAAATGTTATTATGGCTGTCAGTTATTTTTTATCCTCGTCGTAATTAAAGTATCAATCTAACAAAGACTTCTTTATCAGAGCAAATAAATATTTAGATACCTCGGAAAGTATCCGCTATTCTGTATAAGTAAGCTTCATAAAAAGTAGTGATCTGTATCTCTGTATGATTGCGAGTCCAATATATAACTAACATATGACACATCGTTTTTTCTCGTCCGCTTTATTGGCATCGGCACGAATATCACAACCACACGCCACGCGGTCCAAATAATTGAAATGTCCATTGATTTTATTTATGATTCCAGTGTTGCCAACACTATGAATCGTGCCGTTCTTTTTTCAAATAATCGGTCATTCATCCACCGCAGTCGGATTCGTACATCGTAGATACTTCGAAAAGCGAAAAACAATAACTTTTTGAGAAACTTCTTGATAATCAGTGACTTGCATCAGTTGATTTAATTATAACAAAGAGCTAAATACGTTTAAAGAGCTGTAGGCTAAACGCGAAAACAAACTACAGATTATATTTGTAAGCTATAAACAAAGGCTACGAAAGATAAAGAGTACCTAACCTTGTTTAGAATCCGCATTGATTGTGAAGTCGGCGGCGGTAACAAAATCTTAAATATTAATTGTAATAAGAGGCCGCGTCCCCAACATCCCTTTCTGCTAATGCTGTAGCAACATAATCAGCCCTCGAGGGACAACCTCTTGTAATTAGCGACTGTTCATTTCTTAATTTCAATATTTAATTACAAAGGAAACTCGATAACTGCTCCGAATGGAAAAGAGACGTCATCTTCAGAAAGACTCGCGAATCCGTTTTGTTTCCTCTCAGTAAGAATTACCCTTTTGATACGGGTTTCAGTATTATTTCTTTGTACTCTATATCAAAGGATAAAAACTTTAAACGATTTAATAAGCTTTCTGGTAAATATAATCACATTTATTGAGTTAGACGTAACGTTTTTGCTTTCAAATTACTCATACAAAGTAGTATCAAGTTTAAAAAACCATAAACGTCTTTAGCAAATTCAATACGCCTTTCATATTTCTCGTTTTAGCAGACGAGACATCAATGTAACTTAATCGTGTTCGCTGAAGAGCCATCTTGCCTCCCTTTTGTCCTTCCCTATTGTCAGACAGTAATAGCTCCCGACATATTATCATTTTATTTCATTTCTAGCAAGCCTCTATGAAATTCCCTTTTAACTATTATATGCCGACGGATTTCATTAAAAATGCGACAGGAGAATTTTGCATAAAGCTTTATTCAGAGCCTCCTGACGATATGTTTTATATGTACGAATCTTTACACGTATACATTATTGTGTCGCATTAGAACCTGGGCATTGCGTTTGACGTGCTTTGTTCAAGTTTGTAAAATTACAAACGAATCGTTAATGATTTTCTCTTTGTGACAGTTTTTCACACTC
Organism: Apotomis turbidana; assembly: GCA_905147355.2. Lineage (NCBI taxonomy): Eukaryota > Metazoa > Arthropoda > Insecta > Lepidoptera > Tortricidae > Apotomis > Apotomis turbidana. The sequence goes on from LR990281.1 coordinate 13,443,446, forward strand.
GTCGATGGTCATCGGCGGGTGCGTGCGTTTGGCATGTTTTGTTTGTAACGATATGGGTGTTGGTCTGGACACGATTTAACGCCCATATTGGACGGTAGTGCGGTTGCACAAATTATACAATATCCGAACGGGTGACCGCTGGCACTCCGACACACCCCGTTCTATTAAATCACAAATGTAATACGAAATTGCATTAACACATTTTATTAACATGTCATAGTCAGTCAAAAATATGAAAGTAGGTAAAGTATATGACGTGTTCGTGTTAGTTGAACTTAACGCTCTTTAATCTCAATAGTAAGAATAAAGTACTTAGTAATTAAAGTTATATAGCTCGTTAAGCAGGTGGGCTGCCAGCATTACGAGAGAGCCGAAGGCCTCGTTTTACAATGCGCCATTGAACAGACGGACGGTTATTACTAATAAATAATTAACTTTTTTCCCTGGCGCCTACAACATTGTTGTGAAATGTATCAAAACAAATTAAAATTTTAGGTCCATGTCGGACGCGACTTGCTTTTTATTTCTGGGCCCCTAATAGTTTTCTTTCATATTGACACGGTTCATCAGGGATAAAGCAAACTTTTGCTACCGTTCCTACCGTTTGTATTATTTTTTTTACTAAAAGGTCCTTTGTATCTACCTATAACGGACCAAAAAAATTAACTAGCTATCTGCATCGTCGTCATTGTTACTTCTCAAATTAATTTCGTCTAATACTCACGTCTAATTTTGTCAAGTCATATGTGATTCGTATGCCATCGGCGGCTCTCAACCACAAAGTCGTAGACAAAAAACTTAAGCCCATTTTTCGTTACCACCCATTATAGGGACACTTGAAAGATAGATGCAGTATTTAAAAACGGTTTGAAAATATTTATAGAAACGCAGGCGTGTGGCATCACATTCATAAATAACGTGTTATGCGAGTGTATTCACAAATTAAACAATGCAGGTTACTAGACATAAATCTTTATGTTCGATAGTGTCGTGTTTAATTTCAGCGTATGTTCAATGAAAAAATTTATGAATGAAAACAAACAGGCGAGAGATTTGAAACAGAATAGTCCCGGACGTGTGATCGTTCAGTGTCGAACGAAAATAAACGTTATGATTTGTTAAACAGATTATTAGAAAAACATCGACGTCGACAGCCGGCTCGGAAACTGCTAACGCGTTACCTCATTTTAGTTATGTCCTACTATGGGCACCGTGAGGATATTATAATGGAGCAATACCTATACATGCATCGTTTAATAAAATAGTAATAAGTAAAACAACAAAAGTTGAAAATAAATTACTTATTTTTTTTCTGTTCAGATAGACTTAAACATTGGTACGAAAATATTTAGTTGAATAAATTGATAGGAATTCCAGTAGGAAGAAAACTTGTTAATAAATCAAATCTATAACGTTTACAATCTGACGATACGAGAACATATCTCATGACTCTTTTGTTTGATCAGTCTGAAACATCTGGATGTTGAACAGAAGTTCATAATAAAATACGATGAAAAAATATGTTAAGTCCTTTTGTATCGACCGCTTATACATCACACTCGAACAGTCTTGATACTTTACATAGATTTACCTATAAACTATTTTGTTATTAGGTAAAAACAAGGCTATTTATTTATCATTTCGATCTATGCCAATCAATTGGCGGCGGCAATTAATGTTGAGCAGAAAATAGAAAACAGCGCCATGTGACTGGCGAAACACTGGGCTAATTGCATTTATTAATATTCAGCATAGAGAAATTACAATTAGTAGACATGAATAATGTGTGCGTCCGCGCCCAGGCTAAATGCCAGACGTCTCTTACTTTATACCGGTTTTGCTCATACACCGCGACTATCGAGCTTTTTTATGCCTCGCGGTTTCATCGTGTGTAGAATATAGATACAGATTACCAATTGTTTCGTTCCTTGTGCAGTGAGCATGTTTGATTTTACATTAATGATTTATAATGACATTAGTACATTCGTATGCTCGTATTAATGAGCAATAAATATAATTATTGCAGGCATTAGCCATGATCTGATTAACAATAGACTCCAATTGTGTTGAAATCGTAAAATATAAAATCATACATATGTATGCTTGCCACGCGCATGTCCACTACAGATGTCACAACTATCAAGATCTTTGAGTCGATCAGTTGCAACTGAAACGTACGTACCTACTTCAGACTAACTCGTTGAGATTTGTTTTGATAATACATCATAAAACTATTAAATATTAGAACGCTGAGTGAGACTAGCCGCGCTACTGTTTTCACGAACTGTTCAGTTCAAGTTATAGACAAATAGCGGAAACCTACGTAACATTTTCGGGAAACTAGAAAAGTTAAAGATGCGTAGGTAAACCCAAATGACATGTTTTTGTAATGAGAACGCACATTCACTGAGCTACCTAATAAGCATAATTCGAAAATACGAGGATAATTAATACTTATTACCTACATTATTCTCACGAGCCATCATATCAGAACACTTTAAATATATGTAACTTCCATTCAAAGTCCTCCCGCTTTCTATACTTGTGGAAGTATTTTAGCTATTCTTGGGAAACTAAAAATCTTTACCGATTACGCCTGCTGCATTACTGTCACAACCTTACACTTGACCTACTCGTGCTCTTACAAGCCCTGGGACCGGGTTACAACTTGATGGGTAGGTCGCAAATTGACAAGGGCAGTGAACTTTTTCGTAGTTCTTTTTTTTATATTACTGATGGATACTCACGCATTAATCTATCATCTATGTGATTATATCAAACTTTAATGTGAGTGTTTAAATTCAGTTAAGTTAAATTCTTTATTTTTGACACATACAATTTTTTATTTAATGACTATTTATCTGCTATTTTCTATTATGCGCATTATAACGTTATTTAATACTAAAAACATACCATTAGTCATATCTACATCAAAAAATTATTTACTATTAAAAGTATATAACTAAACCTTAAAAAACTTAAATTATGATCTAAATAAACCTAACTTAAACTATTGGGACCTAAACTATATGTACATATATCCCCTATGTCGCTACCATTAGGTAGGGTGCCCATAAGGCTGGCCGCGTTACCTCGCTGGATGGCAACGCCAATGCGTTGGGCGAGGAACGAGCCAGCCCTACGATCACCGGAGGACCGGATAAGTAAATAACTAAGCTTTTTGAAAAGCTTAGTTGCTTCCGGTCCCCACGGTCCTAAGGTCTCCACGGCAAACGCCGCAAATACGTAGCTATCACCGAGAGCTGCGTACTTGCGGCGTTTGGCTGTCTCTGCCGCAGCAGCCGCTCCACCTGCCCTCAACGACGTCGTGCCCAAATGGGACGGCGCTAGGGTATCCACACATGTGGAGTCCCATATTAAAGGCCGTCCCTGTTGCCAGGGCACGAGGGTCATTCCGTCGGGCCTCTTGCCATCGTCACGCGACAGGCCATTTGGCTCTAAAGTGGCCGGCAAGCTGACGCTGACCAGGGCCCGGCGAATGATGTCGTTGAGGCAGGAGTGGCGGGACAGTCTACCAGCACTCTTTGAACATGAGAGTCCGTGGTGGGCCAACCGAGTGACGAGTGTACCACAATGGCAGCGGTGCGGTTCTACGATATTCGCCCCGAGACGCAGGCCTACGACAGATCGGAAAGAGTTTGGATCCAGGAGGTTCCCGTAATTGGCCGAGGGGTACGCGTGTAGCCAATAACCCGATTCCCTCTCGGATATTGCCAGAATGCGGGCCTTTTCGGAAGCTGATGTGCATGTTTCTAAAATGTGCTCATGCACCCGCCGGCAGATTGGTTGATCCCACATTTTTTGAAGGTTCGGACTACACGGGATGTCATTACCTGGGCAGGCCATTTTCCATGTGTCCCTGGCCTCGGACAAACCAGCCACCTCACAACCACTATCACATAGCGATGGATTTAGGATTTTTCCAGTGAGAGGTAGCGTGCGCATAATTTGATGACATGTTATGACACAAAATAGAATCAAAAATTGGTCATTATAAATATGTAGCTGTCAATGTTAGAATACAGCCAAAAATAATTATAATAAATATTCTATATTGCACCAAAAATAAACGAGATACACACAAAAGAAAGAATACAAAAATTACCTACATGGTAAAAACAGGAGCTCTTATTGCTAAAAAGCGATCTCTTCCAGACAACCTTAGGGAAGTTAGTGAATAACGCGGAAAATAACTCAGAACTAGGTAGTACAAAATTTTGAAAACAACTCATTTGACACAAAAATACAAATACCTAGACGACTCGACTTAACGACATCGCCAACTAGACCTAAGGAAATGACAATAGTGTTGTTTCAGAAGATTTTTTTTAAATATCGGAAGAGGATAATGCGCGACTTAAATCTACCGGCAAAGTCACAACTGGAGCCAATTTAATCATTGGTAGTTTACTTTTCTGTATGAGTTTGATTACACAACTTGTGATATTGGAGCGCTCCTGTCTTGGGCTAAAAAGGAAGACTGGTCGTGTTGTAATCAATTTGTTATTTCAGCGTTTAGACTATGTTTGAACTTTGTTTTGTTTTGTCGGCATGTGGGAATCATTCTATTGTGTTCCACATCCGGGTTATGATTGGTTCTGCTAGTTATGAACTGTATCGAAGGATTTTTAAAACATCAAACTGCCAAAAATAACTTAGATGAAATCAGATGGAGATGATTCTGGAGGATTTAGTCCTAATTAGAAACTAATTAATGAAGTATGTATCTTGGATAAAATTAGCCATACTCAAAGGCAGCAACGCATATTTGGATGAAGTTAATTCCACAGTGAGCATTAGGTTTATCTATGAAATGTTTTATATTTCATCAAGTGTTTTTGATGCCTAATGACTATAAGGTAAAAAATATATATTAGCACTCAGGTATTCACGTGCATGCAATTTTTTCTTTGTTAGTTACCAACCACTGAAGTTACAATAAAAATACATTAATTTCCCGTCATCAGATGGAGGCGCTTGCAATTTATCTCAAAAATCTTGATTAAAGCTTAAATGTGATTAATCACGTTTCGCCGCTCTTTACGAGGCAGATAATAATATATCATCATATATCATAACATCTAGTTCCTCCGGAACCACTTAATGTTAAAAATGACATTAATAACTTGTTAATAACCCACTTCTCCACATCATAATTAGGTATTCCACTATCAGATCCCAAAAGACCAAAATTGGAATCTAACCGCGTCCATCTTTAATAGCCAGGGCTGTCACTTTGGGAAACAAGTTAATAGACGTAATCAATTTCGTCGACCTCTGTATGAATGAGAAAAAAAACGTATTAAGCACACCGGTCACGCGAAGAGAGCTGTCAAAACGAACCTCTCACTACGGCTTGCTAACAGTTTTTAAACGAAATCGAAATGGTTTGTCTTCTAGCGGTTTAATGGCCATTTAAATAGTGACTGCCACGAAGGAACATTGCATGCATTCTTGAGTTGTGCAATTTAGAAGGGTGAATTTGAAGCTTCGTGATTTAGTTCAGGAGATTACACGATAACTTACTTATGTTTGTGTACGTTTTTATTTTACCAAGAATTTGATAACATGTTATTGGGTTTTGAAGATCCGTACTCGCTGTTATGTCATATGTTTAACTACACGTAAACTATGTAGGCAGGATCCTCACCACCCATTCTATTCTAACCACATCAACATTAGCTAGTTACTACTTCGTACCGGACGTCGAAGTGCATCCAGAGCAGTTTGGTTTGAACAGGACTCAATACTTTGTTCTAAGGTAACAGCGGCTCGTGCTGCGGTCTGCGGTATACGGGACCCGTTCGACCACGTGTCACTGTCACTCGACATCTAGTGACCGGCTGCCTTCGGCATAACGTTACGGACGCCTAATATATTCAACTACCAACTAAAGTTATAAGGGGCATACAGTCACACAGGTTTAATTGCGCTGGAAGTTCCTGAGGATTACATCGCGTGATCCAACAGTGAACTAATTCGTCGATAAAAACCAATCGAATTAGCAAACTGAAGTGGTGGTCCGGCCCACAGCACATTCAGGAATTGGAGTTGACGTGTTTTTGAGTAAAGAAGTTGAATCGATGTATGCAATTGGACAGCATCTTGTTAGGATTAACAGTGAACTACGACAGGTCCCTGTCAGAAGCTGTATGAGAAAGCTGTAAACTGGAGAAGCCTATGTCCAACAGCCGACTAAAGTAGACTGAAAATTTTGGTACCTAACGTGAGCTGTATTGTATATCAGTTTGATTCATCAATTATTTTATTATCAGGAAAAAGTAATTCATATCATCTTCATGTGTTTCATTCATAACAATAACAAAAGTAATCAAGTTACTTCTATTATTAACAGATATTTTCAACATTTCCAGCTACAAATCAAAACGCACCCCTTTAATTAAACGTCTGCACTAAGTCAACTAACACACGTAAAACGAACGTCAAGCGAAATAAAAGCGCGTATAATTTACTCGTACGAATGTCCGTTGTTGATCAGGGGAACTAGCGTAGGCAAACACAGCATAGGATATTCGTGGAAATGTACATACTCAAACTAGCTGATTTTACATTACAATTCAGAAATGGAAAAATTGCTAAATCTAACTATTTTTTATATGTTTTAACATACTTAAAACTCTGGTAGAACTTGAGCAATAAGGATTTAATAACTTCAATGTTCTGTCGTGTAAAATATTTCAAAAAATGCGACTGTCAGATCTTCCCCTGAGCTCTTCAAATATAAAACAAGATTAGTGATAGTAATGATAGACTCCTTTACTCATAGCTCAAGCTCCAAAAATTTTTACCTCAAATAATTTTAATTTTTCTGGAGAGCAGCTATTGCTTCGGTGAATCGATATTGGCGCCATAGTTGTTTAAATAACAAATTGGAACAAAATAATGCCCGAGACAAATAGTAATAATAATTACAAAATTATATCTTAAATTTTACAACTTTTAATATGTAACAAAATGACGTAGTTCACAGCCCATATCTTCAGTGAAACATAATAGCTAATCACAGTCAAATTTCCTACTTCCCAGCAGTCGTAAGCCCCTGTTTGGCCAAAGTCCAAATACACTGGACAATTGAATCGTACGCGTGCTATTGCACCGCTCGCTGTCAGCCGTACGTTTGATGAAATAATAATCGAAGCACGACGTGCATTCAATTATCGCTGAAAATTGAGGCTCATTAAAATAATAAAACAGCCGACGGCGGAATCAAATTGAATGATAACAAAAGCTTGTGTTAATTCGAGGCGACAGCGCGTGCTTTTAGTGTCCATTACTGGCCGTACTGCCAAAGATGCATAAGTTGTGTCAATAAATACGCTTTCACGTAAATTTTTGAGGACGAAATCTCTTGTTTAATCATGATCATGAATAATGTCAGGTAATACGGTGATGATGCTGTTCTAACGGTAGGGGGCAACAAAAGAAATAGAGATTAGGTAGTCAGAGATAACGAAACATATGAATGAAAATATAAAAGCTCGAACAACTATTTAGACAACAGACAGTTTAAATTCTCTTCTTCCCAATGAAATGTAATTAGCATAAGCCAAATTATGCAAATACACCCGGCAATTACCTATTAGTCTATACCTAATAGTGGCATAAGGTCCGTCCACACGAACGGAAGCCCCTGTTTGAACAATAATAGCGCCGGTGTGTCGGCTCCTCAATGCAACCCCAAATGCAATTGTGTACATTCGTGCGAGTATTGAGTTACAGTAATGCGATGGAAACATTTGCATGGACTGACTCTGATAGTTTGCTGCGGAGGTGTGGAGAGAGCTCGGACGAGGTTCCACAGCAAAACGTCACATATGCATAAGAGGTTTAACGACTCATGTGCCGTTTTAATGCAGCAAACTGCCCGGGGCAAGGGAGATTTGCGTAAACATAAACAATCACAATGCATTGCTCCAGTTACAGACGGATTCTCTCCGCCTTTCGAGGCGTACACGACTCAGGAACTAGCTCGCCTCGGGCCTAAGAGCTACCAGGTATTAAGTTGGATCTAAACCAGAAAGCAATACACCGAGCCATTTAGCCTTGGCAATAAAGTGCATATTGTTGCTGGAATAACTGCTACTGCTTAACCAACTTATTCAAATTCTTCATTTTAGACACGTTGAAATAAAAGGCAAAATGCACTTTTAAATTGTAACTTGCAAATTCGGTCTCCTCTTAATTTGTCGCGCACTAGTTACCTATCACTATCGATGTTATTAAATACGATCAGTTGACAATTGCCGGCCCGACGCTCCCCTGTTTGGTGACCACTTGGCGTCAGTGTGGCCATCCCGCAAATTGCTCTTTCCCAACAATATTGTCAATAAAACTCATCTGATTCGCAGTTAAACAAGCGAACGACATAATTAATTTATGCGTTGTAATATGGCGCAAACGTTGGCTTTATCCTGTGTAAATTATTAATAGTGTTGGGGTAAAAATTAAGCTTAAATCGAATGGGTAGTTCGGTCGTTATGCCCGTTTTATGTTCACGTGTAGAAATTAATTTAGGGCTGCAATATTACGAGTGTCATCAGTGAAGCGGTCAATACACATCAGACTGAGCAAGTTCTAGAACCGGCTTCTAGGATCTGCGTTCGATAAACGCAGATCCCAGAGTTCCGCAGAGATTTATTATTGTTGTGACTATCGCCGCTATATACACGACCTTGTCCGTCTCAAAGAAGGGCCTCGAGCAATGTCTTCGGGACTTGCTGGCACATCGCTCAGTTGAACCATTAAGTGCATTAACGGTTTTTATCATGACATATATTAATATTAAGGCCTTAGATCATAGCAACATTGTTAGAAAAATCACATTGTTTTTGTAAGTAGATATAAAATGAGCTATTATTGTTATCATTTTGTCGACATAGCTTATAAAGTCTACTACTACGTATCAATTATCATGTTAATAATACCAAATGGATACATTTTCTCCTCAGCACACTTAAAAGAGAATTGATCCCCCGCGACTTCCCACTGATGTTGTCTTAAGAGAAAGCGATTACACAAATCTGAAGAAGCTATTAATCCGGCTCGCTGCCCCCGAATGGCATCCCGGTTTGTTTAATAAAATCGCGAATTTACATATCAAAACCTACAAAGGGGCATAATTGGACCCGATGACTTAGAAAACGTAGTGGGTGAGCTCACCCGCCACCCCGACAACAAACAAAGGAATTATACCCGCCTCAAGAAACTTTTAGCAATGGAAAGCGTCTTAACAAACAGACTCGTGTGTATCTAATGAAATTCCTATGGTTGCATAACATACCCGTGTGAGCGCAAAGCGTTATTAGCGAAATTATTTCTCGGGGTAAAATCTTTGAAGGCGTGTGCTCTCTTGGAAAAGTTGTTAAGAAAATGGGTTGAGATCTTTTTGGGATTTCATTAGTTGGTAACTATGCGGTATGCTGCGAGGCATCTAATTTATTGGGTAGGCGTAGCCGAGGGAACGAATGGGCAGTGAGCACTGGAACACGGCGCAGAACTGCCGAATCACGCCGCTTTGAGTCGCCGCCGCGATACGATTCGTTAGGAGACAAATGTTTGGATTCAATCCAACAGTTTTTTCGACTCATAATTAGTGTCGGTCTATTTACGCGTTTGATCTGTGACTGTACGGTAGCCGAGGTTTTTTCAAGTAATTAAATTCTGTTGTTAATTATAAACTACTTAAGCTAAACGATTTTGTAGGGCGCGGTCAAATTCGCTACAATGAATTTGCAGTTTTTACAGTTATCGTAGCGGAAGCGAAAGAAAGCTAATTGACATTGGACCCATTTTTAAAATAAGGTATTTTTTTAATTTAGGTATTTTGAAAAGTTATCACTAGGTTATTAAGTAACCCATAGTCCATAGAAACTATTAAATTTATTTAGTAGAATATAAAAGCAACATAATGATATCTGGGTTAGATGCCTTAGAATATATCTGTATAAGGCTCCCTTTTCTACAGTAACGAAAAACTGTTGAAGGTTTTTTATAAAATATCAGAGTCGACAGGTACCGTATCGACTACCAATGAATGGAATGTGACCGAAAATAATGACGATTTTAGTTCTAGGTTTGGTTTTTAGGGAAAGCGTTCGGAACCTTACGATTTATAGGATGAATGAGCAAGCCGAATCGCTTCGTGACGCGGCGCGGTGTTGCCTTTGCGGTGGGAAAGTGGCGCGAAAGAAAATATTTTGTGATCGAATTTTCTAACCTGTACTTTTTTCGTGGTAAAAACGCGCCAACTGGGTACTCGCGTACTAAGTGTTATGTTAAAATGATAGTCATCTCCGGAACCTCTTGTTTTTTTTTTTATAACGGCAACAACATAGTGGCTCCACTTCGCCTGATGGTAAGCAAAAAGGGGAGCCCAAGTCGCAATGGCAACTGACGAGAAACCAACGATGCCAAGTCAGTTGACTCTGCCATGCTGGCCCGAGAGATGCTTCTTCACGCTTCGTTTGGAGGGTCCAAGGAAGGAAGTTATAAGAAGGAGGAAACACATGTTTCTTCAGACGTAGACTGGTACAGCGTACGGCGCAAGAATTCTTGCGTCTCGCTACACACGGTAGGTTTGTTATTGCTATTGGGTTACCTGCCTTCAATTACTTCATATCTCATACTTATCTACACTTAGTTGCACGATCATTTCTGGTCCGTCTAATTTGTCGCACGTATGATGGAAACTCATTTTATACTGGTTCTGGACATCCAAACATCCTAACATAGTTACGAAAGAATTTTGGGCCAAGCTGAAACAGAGACGCTTCGCTCACTCGGTCAATAAAAACAATCCTGTTTATTCAAAGTGTCAGTAGCTCGGAAATAACATTACATAATTATATATAGGAGTGAGTAAGGAATAATTAATTTAAATTATTCAAAATCGTAATTAAATGTGTTTTAAACTTTAATCAAATCAAATTAATCGCGAGTTAGGCAAGCGTGAAGGAGCGTTTCACCCGTCGCGAGTGGAATCGATTCTCGACTGCCATCAATCGAGTGGTATCGATTCCGACGCGTCGCGATGAATTATCGTATCTATTAGCTCGCGAGATTACTGGATTCCAAGGCTTTGAAACGATGACGCAGTAATATTTAGACATGTTTGTTACAGAGTGAATAATTGATAAATATTCGATTTTAAAACCGATTTCTTGAACACAGATCCCATTCTAATACTAACAGGACAGGACAGGACGTCTAGTAGAACTGTGATGCACAACATTTTGTCGCGCGACAATGATTGAATGGTTGTCTATCCTTTTCCACTCATTACAATGCAAAGTACTACTGAGAGAAGTGATACTGTGTCACGGGACAAGCGAAGTGTGATAATGATTTCCAAAACCGCTTTTCATATTACATTTTTCCGTATACTGGAATTTTGGACTTTATTTTGTACTCGTACGTACGTACTGTGATCTCTGACTTGAGTGTCAAAATACTTAAATGTAAAAAAAAAATTGTCCATAGATCGTTTGAACGATTGAAACATGCTCATAAAAACATTAACTATTATTCTGTAAAAACAACCCTTTTAAAAGACACCTTGTCTTGTCTGCACGTTGGTAAGTCTATACGAGGCGCGGCGGTCGTGGCAGACGATTTGTACTAATTATAACGCGCGAATAGCGCGCGATACGATTAGCTTTCCACTCGCGACGAACCACTCACGCGTATATAAATAATATTAATTTATTGGAACATCTTAAACGGGGAAAAACTCAGCACAAGAAACAAATCGACAACCGCATCCAGTGAATTTCGTATTATATAGAGTTAAAAATTTACTTAATTATCTAGAATCAAAAAGTCCACAAATCTGATCTCAAAGGATTACTGAGCCCACATACCCTTAATCAACAAGACTTGAAAGCTATGAACTATAAAAGCTATGAGTGAACAAGCAGTCGCGTTTTGAAAACCGTAGTCAAGATAGAATTATACATTACCTCACTCCTGTGGGGTTTTTGACATGGTACACAAGAGCTAACTCGTTGGTTGGATGAGCTAACCTTCTTTTATCCAGCCCAAGTTTGTTTTTGATGTGTACGGAAATCGTGAAAGTAAATGCTGAAGTGCATCTCGAAGACTTCGGCCCTAATCAATCACAGCGGAACCACCACGAACCTCCATTTGCATCAGCTATGCACGTGTGTGAAACCCGACACGTCGTCGCACAAAAGACAAGTGTTGACGCATAAGATGCCCCTATGTCCTGTGCTTGCGGCCCATTCACGGACATAATGGATGAGCGCTTTGTCATTTTGGTAGAAACAATATAGAGTGCACTCGCTGTAAGTGTTCCACATAGCAGCCGTAAACATATGTTTACGGCTGCTATGTGGAACACGTCACAGTACCAGTCAACTGAAAGACAAAGTCATGAAAGTTACTCAAGCACTCACATGTTACACAATACATGTAATAAAAAAATGAATTAAACCTTAACTCTCAATGAATTGTCCTAAATATCTACCACGAAAATTTTAATTATCTAAAACAAAACATTCACTGAGTTAATAGTAAAAGAACAATGCCTCCAAGAAGTAAATTGAAATATTCGAAAACTTCCCTCATAAGAAACCTTTCAAACCCAATTAATGTCGATATTACGAACCCCTAAAGAGTTGGAAACACGAAATGGAATTACGCATTCCCCTAAAAGTCGCCATTAGAATTAGAGCCACAATTTATTCCGCACCGGGGCCCAATATTTCCGGATTTCCTGGATCACTGTTCTGGTTTACAACTGCCGGTTCGACGGCCACTTGCTTGTTTTGCGGACGGATTTTCAGTAAAGATATGTGTTTTGAAAGAATCGAAATTGTTTACCCCTTGGCGAAGAGGGTGTTACAAGGTTGACATATGTTTCTGTGTGTAATATGTTTGCGTCCGCCTGAGGCAGTGTAACTCCTAAATATGGTACTAAATATATTTGTTTGATTTTTTAACCTCATCGAAAGTTTTCTAAACCATGATGCAAGATTGTTCAGGCGTTTGATGACCAAATCCGATAATTTCTTGGAGTAAAGGAATTTTCGATCGATCAAGCGAGAATATGTTTAGGTATGTACACGTATATTAAGGATAGTAGCTATAATGAGTTTTTTAGTCAGTCAGGTAAACAAGGTTTCAAGCAAAAATAATAATTTGAAGATATTACATAAGTTAGATTCAATTTAGTGACAGGAATAGACACTCCTAAAATTAACTCTGCGCATTGAAACTTGTAAAACGATCCTGAACGGCGACGGGGACATGCAAACACATTAATTTATGGGAACCATCATCGCAAACTTTTTAAGCCGTACTGTCTTGGGTAACTTTTACATTAAAGCCCGCACCCGAACGCCAATTACTTATATCTATTTCGTTTACTTCTGTTACACCTCGCCGTTTGTTTTTCGAGCAATCATGGCAATAGTTCCTCTATTGGTTTTACTTTGTATAAAGTACTTGGAAAGTGCGCAAGGAAAAAACTTTACCACCCAACTACTTAACAACGTCGGAAACAATTTTATTTATAACGAACTTCAGTGTACTAGTGGCAGCGGATGTAAAAAAAATAAACTCTTCGTCAGTGGTATTTAAATAGTTAAAGCTTCGTTTACCCAACAATGTAATCATCGGGCCCAGTAAACATTTCAGAACGAACTGGCTGTCAAATAAATCCAGCAAATATTTTAATGGCTCCGTACATTTTCTCTGTTTATTGGCATTATAAAAGCGTCCGCGTAAAACCTGAACCAACCCTTGCCGGACAAAGTCTCTGGTCGAACTATAAAATAAATCTAGCAAGTTATCGTCCACAATAAACAGTCGCCGCGGAAGGCTATCGCCAATTCCCACGCAAAGTTGCTGTTAATAAAAGCAACAAAATTATATATTCAAGAGTTAGGAGGTGGTGGTATGGCAGTTAGGGCTTTCTACGTGGTCCGGGTTACAATGCAAATTGCTGTAGAGGGGTGCGCCGATGCCCTCTAACTGTGCGACTCGCAAAGATGGCCGCCAGTAATGGCGAAATGAAATTATTAAGCATTGTCTTGTGAAATCGGCCGCAGTCGACACCTGAGTCTCCGGCCCGCGCACTTAGCGTGGATATTCCCGCCGGCCCCAAGGGTCGCTAAGCCTCCGTCTTGCATCTTATTAAAAAAATATCTTACCTCGTTCCCGACCGCTTTACTCGCAAAAATGTGTGAAGATTAGTGGTTTTAAATTATTCAAAATCTCAAGTTGAGACTGCAATGAAATGTGTAAACATTCGAACCCACATATTATTCATAAATTGGCGAAACTACAATATAGTATTCATAACCTAGAATGTAGACAAGTCGTGAAAACTTAATCCTAACTGGGATATTTTAGTCTAAAAGCCGATTATGAGCGCGCCCCGGTCGCTAAGCTCTTATCTCAGTAGTGATACGCGCTCGGATCCATCCAATTCCAACGCGAAGACATTACCGAGCCATCGCAGCCCCTTGAAAGCTTTGTATTAAAATTTAAATCTACTTTGCAAAGTGTGTTTTATACACGTGCTCTTGCAATTTTGATCGTTCATAAAGCCTCACAACAGCTTCTATTATTACGCTACCTTTGCGGTATTGGGTGTTACCCGTACGTCTCGCTTTCCCGATGGTGCCTCGACGAAGTCTCCCATGAATACGGTATGCATAACGTTAATATATTATAGATGGTTTAATTACTCGTTTGTGGTACACTTGCGGTTGCTCTGTTGATGTTCTGTTCGTTTTACATTTAAATGCGTTTATGCTTATTTATGAACTAATAAAGTTAGTAATGCAGATTGGTTGCGTTGCAAACATGGCTAATAATGATGTGCACGTGATACATCACTGTTCGATTGAAGGATTAATGATCAGAAAATTATTTGTATGAAATGAAATCCATTTAGTAGGTTATATTGATTAAGCCTGCAAGTTATGACTTATGAATCTCGTCCAAAAGCGATAAAAATAATCAAAGTAAAATGAGGATATTCTTGTACAACTTTAATTCAAAATCGATACTCGTACCAAGTCGCTCATAACAAAATCCAATCGTTTTTAACCGTCCCTCTATTTATTGGGCAAATGAAATTCCTCTTTAATCCAACGCATGCCCACTCCGTGTTTTTAATTTCACACAAAAAACGGCTTCGAGGCGGTGATCAATCAAAACTCCCGTTTCTTTTTTTTCTATACTTCATTGCAATACATTTTCGCCTCTCCGTAACCGCTATAAACTGCCTTTATTTGGTTTGCAAAACGAAATGGATACGTTTTAAATTAAATTAGGGGACCGCGAGTCCGGCAGAATTGGGTATTAGGCGTCTACGATCACACATAGCAAACTAGTTTAAAGATATCCTTGCGATCAATTTTCAGGATTCAAAATCTTAACTG
Source organism: Apotomis turbidana (assembly GCA_905147355.2). Taxonomy (NCBI): domain Eukaryota; kingdom Metazoa; phylum Arthropoda; class Insecta; order Lepidoptera; family Tortricidae; genus Apotomis; species Apotomis turbidana. The sequence goes on from LR990281.1 coordinate 13,458,898, forward strand.
AGATAAGGAGACTATTAACTTAAGGAGATAACCCAATCAACAAACGTGCATTTATTATTACACTCTAGTTTGGGGACTACGTGGACATATTATTCGATCGCTGCCGTTCACACAACTCTGAATAACCACCGGATGGTGGTGGAAGTTCATACGGAACGAACGCAGACACATGATTGAGTGGTCGCATGCAGAGTGCCAATTCAGACTCGAGCTGCAACAGCTGCATAGGGTTACTACAGCGATAGAACTGGCATAATACATTGTAATATTTTTAGTTAGAAAATGTGTAAAATAACATTTAGTTATTGGTTTTCTGAATATTTACTCAGTCCGAATTTACGGCTCTAGATATAGATTTTGTAACCGATGATTAAACAGTATGCTATTTTCAAATGCCTCTAACTCAATCCCGTAGCGCTTATTTTATCTATGAGGAGAAAGAGGCGATGACACCACTACAACAGAATTTGGAAACTGCCAAAGTAAAAGTGTAATACGAAAAAACGTTACTGTCATTCGTGCGATTCACAATACATCCAAAGGATGTCATTGAAAACCCCAAAATTAGCAGGCTATACAAAATTCTCAGGTGGCAATTGTAGGAAAGTCCAAAAACATCCCTACAGTTTGCCGTGTTGTCTCAAACTTCCCAACGGTAACCGATATTCAGATACGACTACGACCCGTTCAACCCGTTCGTAGCTCTATTCCGTCTCACGACAGAGAGAGCCCTCGGAGTCACATGTAAATAAACACTCTTTGCCTTCGTGATCATTCGGCCCCGTTCGGGACGGTTCGGGGCACGGATTACACGTGTTTTATTCAGACATGCTAATTGCAACTCACATTTTCCCACTGACTGTACTAGTCTTGAGCGTTTCCATAAATGGGTCGAGACGGGAGTACACTTTAAACATTTTGTGTTATATAAGTTGCTATGTTATATCTACATAGCGCTGCACAACATAGCGACAAGGTATAACAAACGAAAGTAAATATACTTTAAAATTTGATATTGATTTAAATAATATTTCACTTTGGTCCTTGTCTGAGTATAAAGCTCCCATAGTAGAGGAGGCAGTAAGTCAATAAAGTAAATGTGAATAAAATCTTCAAAATCCGTCCTGGGACACATTACAGCTTATTCTGTGAGTCCCAATAAACTTAAGTACCTAGTTTAGGTTCATTATGTGTAGACATTAATGTCAGAAATACGAATCCTTAAAGATTGGAGGCATAAATATCAATAACAACTATTACGTCTTAAGCACAAATCTGTTATCTAAATAGATAAGCCGATTTTTAAACTGTTAATGCCAAATTATAAGAGCTTTGTAGTGATGGGAGTACTTACTCCGTCCGCGCGATACCATTTAATAGCTCCGTACTGTAGTCGGTTGATAATCGACTCCTATAGACATAGGTACGAATGAAAATTACCATAATGATTAGGTAACGAGGTCGAGTGGAGAATTGATTGAAAACAAAAGGTTTTAACCAATTTTCCACTTGCCCTTGTTACGCTGAAACATTATAGATAGCTTGTCGTAAAAGTTATCAGTAATTTACTAATTTATATTTTGTTTCTCAAGAAACCGCCGCTAGTCAGTGCTAATACCACCATCAAATGAAGTGTTTTCTTGGGAGCCAATATATATGTCTCTTCGAGTTTTTCCATTTTTCTTTGATATTTTTGAAAACTTCTAACTACGTATTATGGTTAATGTTATTCTAAACCACTACTAAATTAAAACATTCTTACAATAATAAATATTTATGTGTTAAGTATACGTATTGTCGGTTTCGTCGATTCGATTAGAATCAGTGCAACTGTGCAACACTAGTTGCATTTGCCTAAAACCTGACATTATAGACCGTTATTTTGTAACTCAGCAACGAGTAAATGATGACAATCGTTTTAGTTTCATTGCGTGTTTAAATAATCAGGCTTCATAACAATTTCTCTGCTTTGCCCGAAGGTTGGTAGAGAATGCCTCATGGCATTAAGTCCGCCTTTTGTACGATAGGTTTTCTTTTGTACAATAAAGATTAAATAAATAAATAAATAAATAACCAACCAAAATCAGCAATGTATTATGTAAATGATTTCATAGTAAAAATATAATTTCTTTTAAATTAAATAACGTACTATTTATAAAAAATATTTACTCATGAAAGGAAACATTTCCTCTATTTTGGCACCAGTTAGTGGAGGTATTTTTGCAGCTTAATACGGCACATTTAGGCATTTTTTCGGAGCCTCGTTGATGTTAAGTTCCGAGCGCGGAATAAGTCAAACAAAATCAAATTGTCCTTATAAAGTATAATTTTGACAGGCGAAATACAAGGACTTTAGTCATCAACACTACATACGTCAGCTGTCAGAACGCAATTCGCGTTTTATATCTGTCCCGCTCGCTCTTACACGATCCAGAGAAGAACCTCTCACCCAAACCCGAATCGCATTCTGAGAGCTCACGGATAGTTGTTAGATAATAGGTCTGTGATCGTTGGTATAAAACATCAAGTATCAAAATAGCTCAGTCGCTCAACTCGCGCTTTGCATCAAGATTAGCCTCATATTTGTCTTCTGAGGAACCACTATCAAGAACGCTCGTCGTTCGCGAGATTAGCTCGGGCTCATATTTGCCTTACGAATGGCTCCGCATTCAGATCGCAGCCTCGTGCACTCCTCAAATACAAACTAAAAGCATTCAGTCTCTCTGAATGACTCTACCCAAGCTAAATCGAAAAAACTAGGAGATAAAAACCGACGCACATGCAAGACCGCGTCTGACTGATAATTTAAACTTGAAGTACTTCAAATCCCCAAATCTTTTAATGTCACATAGCCATACAATAGCATATGAAAGAAATGGCAGTTTTTTTCCTCTTAAAAGATAAGATTACGTAAACTTCAGTTTCTAATATGTACGAAATCCGATTAAAAAACACGCAACGGTGGTTTTAAAGAGCTCTCCGGGCAACACTCCCACACTTGTACAAAGGTCTTGAAGATGTTTCGGCATTTTTTTGCTCCCTTTTGTGTTGATGTGTAATACTGTCGCCATCGGAAATTAGATGTCGCGTAATCCATTCCATAATTGCATTATTCACTTTATCCCTTATAATACGGTTCTTAAAACGATTTTGCTGAATGTACCTTACTCGTTTAAAGGTGAACACCTAGTTCTGTATAAAAATATATTTATTTTATATCCAAAACAAAATATTTTTTCTAAACAATTTTCCCTACGGTTCAATTTATTATTTTGTTCGTTTCAAGTAAATATTCCAAAACGTAACCTTAGACAACTTAGCACATATAATAAAGTAGTAATTTTCCACAAAGTTCGGAAGCGAGTGTAACACGTACTGAACAAACAAAGAAACACATTACAAAGCCATAAACCCGGCAACAAAGGCACCGACGAACTCGTGTTGAAACTGATCCATCATGTCGCCTTTTGAAATACAAAAACTCGTACGATCCACACAACAGATGCTTTACTAAAAAACCCACCCCTCGACCCCTCACCTTATCACACAGCGCTATCCTAACATTCTAAATGCTAATAAAGCATTATTTTAAATTAATTTAGTCGTTCTTATGATGAATTGTGACTAAAATGACTATGGATTAATTATGTTATAAATATTCCACTCGGAACTAAAAGCTCATTCCTTTTGCAATGTATTTTGACAGGTGCTTACATTTTATTATGCATGGCGACGCCAGAAAAATGATTGAGATCTTAAGATAACTATCCACCAATCATGTGATTTTTTATTAACGCACTACAATAATGACATCACCATTGTTTAATTAAGTCTTAAATAGGTAGTCATATTTTTCCATGCGACGAATTGATAACGATGTGTCCACACTAATAAGTTAGTCACTAGCGCGTGAATTGGTACTTTGTTGGTTGGCGCGTTCGATTTTCATTTTCACAATACATTTAACATTAAGTTGTTAATATGAACGAAACACAACCAGTATCAGAAAGCAAACATAATATCGACCAATAAAGAGAGCACATATCAACATGCGAAATTCCTATTAGATTTCAAACAAATGAATGCGATAAACCAACCGTTATTGAAGTCGCTTATCTATGTAATTAGAAAGAAACTAATCTGTTACCATTTGTGTTTATAATGGGAACCTGTGAGTGCCATGCAGTCGTGTCTGATAACGGGGTACCAGATATATTGCCAGTTATTAGTAATCAGTTTTATCAAAATCTAGGCATAAAATGCTATCCTAATATGGTGCACGTACTTAAAGTTTACTACTTATTTGCAAAGTAACAATAGAAGTATTTGCATAATAAACCCTAATTATAATAACGCTGCAGTGGCATAAAAACTGGTAATTGAAAATAATATCAGGAGCATTGTAAAGTGATATAGGTACATGGGGAATTGAGGGTAATGGGCGCCAGTCGTTAACAAAGACATTTCAAAAATTACGCACCGCGGAATTGGGCACTTTCCGCCCGCCGCGGATTCGTCATGAGGGAGCGCATCAAATATTCAATTTTAAAACAGCCGCTAAGAGCGAAACGTCATCGCGAACTCCGCACCAGCTGAGACTTGATGATTTAGAAATTTTGCTACAGATGGGACACGCACTTTACCAACCCAAAAATGAGATCACCCACAAATTGCATTAACAAAAGTGAAACATAAAAATGAACAGGAAAAGCGTCGTCTTAAAAGTCAAATTACCTCTGGTAATCGTTTAGAGTGTGTAAGTGACAACAAGGAATGCTGTGACTTGAAAATTATTCTGTCAAGAACAAGAAAACGGCAAAGAGAGTAGGAAAAATTTCATTAGCGCCAATCAAATTGACGAGGTCCAAAATGAAGCTCGCGAGAGAGTCATAATCACGGAGTTCAGAAGGCACCCCCTCGACGTGAGGTCTTATTAAAGGAATAATATTTACAAAACGAGACGCCTCAGAAATCCCCAAATTAAGATCTCGCTGAAACCCGCCCAACTTCCACAAAGTGGAATCATTAAATTAAAAATGTAAACTTTTCTCTTAGCAAGGTAATGGGCATCCCGATGTAGATAAATAGATGGAATAGCTGCAAAAAGGAGCATTTTCCTGTTCATTAAATTTTTCCTTCGCTTTTTTATTTCGACCCCTGGTGCTAATTTTGTTGGAATTCACGCCCCTCGGCCCCACCCGCTGGGGCTCAATCACAGAAATTTTATATCCGGAATTAAATAAGTACCCGACAGCATTACGAACAAAATTTAATATGAGCTTATTTTTCCCGGAGTTTCTTTCTTAATTAATCAGATACTACGTTCTTATTTCATTGGACCGCAAGATTGATTTACTGTTATTTTTCTCTTGTTTAATAAGCTCGCTTCCAACCTAATTGCATCGGATCTACTTCCCATAACACTTCCGAGAATTGGTCCTGAAGATGTCAAGAATTCAATCAAGGAGCGAAATATTCTCATCAGTGCCGACTTATTCCAGAGGGTGGTTTATGTTGGTAACTCGATTGTCTTCATAGATTCAGCGGTAGATACTCTCTTAAGGAAACGTCAGTGAGCTCGGTAGCAAATGCAATTATACCTACTAATATGCCGTCTGCGATGCGACCGCCCGCCACCGCACGCTTCAAGCGATGCCACCCTTTAACTGTTTAGAGGGGATCACTAGAAATTCAGTTATCGTGCTCTTGCACCTGAGTTTACTTGACAATTTACTCTGGTAGCGAAAACAGATGCAACTCCACTTCATAAAACTTCATAAACTCCAATAAAGTGAGTTAAGTTTGACGTCGGATAAATCAAGCACCCGCTTTTGTGCAAATATTATTTTAATATCCAACGTCTCATTCGCCAAACGATATCGAAACTCTCATAAGATATTGATTGGTACAAATAAGGAAATCGAATTATTCAATGTCCGCCCCCCATTTGTTTCCGGCTCCCCTACAGCAGAGATGAAGAAATTCTTTCGAGTTTTCGATTACTTGTCTAATTAATTTTATAGATTAATTTGTCTTTCGGTTTGAATTATTTGCCAACATTATGCTACCAGTCGTTCACACGTGACACTTCTCCGGCGTGTTTGAGCAGTATCTATAATCGAGTAGGGCCTAAGCCGTCTGAGTAAGCAGATTACAGGTGCGCTTCGCACTTGGAGACGCGTCATAAGAGGGAGCGGGACGGGGGTGAGGAGCAGTTGGGGTATGTTGAGAGGGAAAGTTCATACGTTCCTCACGGGCAAGCGCGCAAGTGGGTGAGTGCGGTGAGCGGCCAGCGCACCGCACCGGCTAGCGTGACATAATTGGCGAGAAGCCTCATTAAACACAAGGATTCTCACATGGTGCGCACATTAGCGCCTCCATGGGGGCTCAGGTAGACCTGTTTGTAGCTTTGACACGCTGCTCTGATTTTATTATTTACAACTACCTAATGCCCAATTAAAAGCCACCACTTATTCCAAGTTTCTCAAGTTATAGAAACTATATTTTCTCTCTGCTGATTACAATCTTGATTTCATTCTAACTGAATGAGTGATACATGTTTGGTAAATATGATCATGTGAGTTTTCAAATCCCAAATATACATTCTGGAGTTTGCGCTATCTATTCTGGAGGTTAGGTACGAATTGACAGTGTAGTAACCTATATCACATTTACTGCTGACTTCACTTACTTAGCAGAAAGTTTAACAAGGCACCCAGGAAAACGAGATACGAGTACAAATCGCCAGTATCATCAAATTTGATGGCTTCAAAGACTTTGCATCCTCCAATGAGGCATAGAAGCTCAGTTTTTAATAATCCGTAATTGTTTCAAATGTAAACGCAACATCAACTGTATAATTACGTGTCGAATGCTAAGTTGAATGGTTGAATGGCTATTGTACGACTACGTACGAGTATGTACGTCGTGCGGGGGCGACAGGCGGCGAGTTCAAAGAGGATTTTTGCGATGTTGTGACCACACCTTCGCGACAGTCGAACGACCAATCTCGATTCAAATGAGATTATCTACTTTTTGTGTTGTTTAAAGGTTCTGTTTCCTTGGGAAAATTACGTTAATTTGACGGCCAATAATCCGAATCTTTTGCTGCGATGCTAGTCTGGCAGTAAATATTAGTACTTATTACATTGAGTGTATAGCTAAATTTGAAATATTTTGTGTAGAATTAAAAATCTTTTCATAACAAGATCAAGTTCTGTTCATGACCTTACTTACCTCTTTTAGGGCTTTTTCAACCACGTTCGTTAACCATTGGCTTACAAACAGAAGTATTTTTCATTCCTCAAGGGCCTCAAGGATGACGTAGGAAGTAGGAACCCATTTGATAATTCTATTCGTATTTATTTATATTAATCAATGCATCTTTCGGGATATCCATAGAACTAATTCAACTGTTCTTAGTAATAAAAAACCCATCCTATTTCTACTTGACCGGTTTTTCATTTACTTGGGCAATGTAAAACGGCTTACAGAGAGCGAAATTGGCTCGTTGAGGGGACAATTTGCGCACAAAAGGACAGACGCAGGGAAACACCTCGGTGACTCCGCGACAAACAAGGGCTATTTTCTACTCGCACGATAAGCAGACGATTGAAATTTCTACTGGATTTCATTTCAACCGACTTAAAAAAAGAGGTTCTCAAGTTTACGCATATGCTTTTTATGTTGTTACCCCAAAATTTGGTCATTCATGAATCAACAGATGTTATCAATTTTTGTAAACACAAGCAGTCTAGTATTTGATATTTTTTTTTATAAACTCATGCATTTTGGTCCTAGATCCTAGATTAATACCTATTTGTTTTCGTTGAAGAAGGGATTTTTTGTTAAAAATAAATTATGATTCGTATGATCAGTTTAATTTGAAATTGGTTTTTCTTTTATCTGATAACATATACTGTCTAAGCCTTTACACCGCATACGTGCACCGCATCAATTATACTAAATTCAGAAAGAACATAATCATGGATATTTGGATAATCATATTTATAAAAAGCGAATGATTGTGAAACCGAAATATTTGTGCAATTGTTTGCCAAACATTATCATCATCAAATATGATCATCATCAGATATGATAATATGTACATTTTAGTTAGTCGCCCACATATAAAGCCACATTTCGCGGAAGGCGTGAAGCTAGAGGCTTGAAAATAGGCGCCATGTCAGACCCACCGGAGCTCGGTGCTGGGGTGTCGGCCGACCCTTTAGGAAATGATTTCCATTCCGTTTTCCGAACTGAAAATTGCCCACGGACGGTCAAAGGGTTAACGATTTAGTGTTTATTTGAATCAGGCCTTTGTTAGTTTAAAAGGCGTTAGAATGTAAACGGATCCTTTGTTCCGATTGCTGTTTGTTTTGCACGAGGCTGGTGTTTAAAACGTCATAAGTTTTGTTCATTGTGGGTGTTGGTTGGAAAAGGGTTAACCAAAATTCTAGTGCGTGAAATAGTTCATCATCATAAATTTAAGAGTTATAGCTCTCTTCGGTGAAGCGGTAGAAATAGTTAACTGAAGCAGTTGAAAAACTGAAATAGTTAAATTATTTTATCGGTTTAGTTTAGCAGCCTTCTAAAAATGTATTTAATATAGTAAAAAGTTAATTGGTGGATAACTATAAAAAAACCGATAAATATAAGATCTACGGAGGCGACCCACAATACTATTAGAAATAAATAAAATTAATACGTCGTCAGATTTAATCCCAACGCATTTCTATCATTATCTTAATGCTCGAAGCGCTACCGTTCGAGTATTATGAGAGAGAAGAATTTGAGATGACATAAATCTTCGAATTCCATTAGGCAGATTAAAAACCACGGGAGCACTTCCTTCACGGATTATAACTTATACAAAACAAAATAATGACGACTAATAGACCAAACGTCATCGTCAATAATAATATAATAATATATCCGACAACTTCGTGTTAAAAAATAACATTACATTATTAATGAGTTTTTTCTTACTTATTTTCTTTACTTTGTTATTTGAATTATACGGTCGGAATTACTGAATTGAATTTTATATAAATTGAAAGAATAAAGCTCTAAATGTAAATTTAAATAAAATCGCACCATAAAACCGAAGAAACATAATTTAATGACACTGCGAAACTGATTCGAAATTAGTGATGCGAAATGCAAAAAAGTTAACAAGGACGGACAAAAACGCGAGAATCAGAACCGCTGTTGGATTCCCTTTTATATGGACCACAGCGGGCTCCGACTGAATGAGGGCGCAGTGGGGAGTCCACGGTAGCTTCTCGTGTCTTTTTGTACGACCGACGTTTTATCAAACATGGTAATGGCCGCTTTATGAGGCCAACAAAGGAAGCGTGCTAACGGAGGCGTTAAATCCTTTACGATTTGATGCTGATCTCGCATTTGTCATCCGAGTCTGAGCCTCGTTATTAGAGGTACCCATGCGAAAGTGTTGCGTTTGGAGAGCGCATTTTGGGGTTACTTACGTTGACATTGATTCGATTACGTTACGTTACAATTCAAGCCTCTTTTGCTAACGTTTTTAAGACTGCGTCCATTAAAACCTACTGATTAGAGAAATCGTAACATAAGTTTCAATGATATTATTATAAACACTAGATTTAAAAATATTCGACACGTAAATGTACTAATTATAGGTATCTAAAAAGAAGCTATAAAAGAACGTTCACAAATGAAACCAAAGCTGGGTTAATATGAAAATAAATAGAGTCATGCTTAAGAAACTAACGAATAAGAATATAATGCAACAATCCAACTACAAATAGAGCAGGTACTTTGTAAATTTATCTGTGATTTAGACGAGCTTTTATTTGTAATTTTATATGAACTAGAGTGTAACCTGGACCCAAAACACCAACAACAAGTAACCAACAATCATTTCAAGTAAAATAATTACATCAACGTGAAGTACCACAATAAAAAAAAGTGTACCGTACCAATCAAGCATAATACTAAGCCGGTTGGACTTGGATTATTTAAGATCAATATCAATGGCACAAAGTAATGGGACCTACCTGGCAAGGAAGTTCTAATGGAATGAAGTTGGCAAAAATAAATCGATAAACACAAAATGAAACATCGATAAGCATTGTTTGGAAAATAATACTATTTTTTTAAATAAATCCTGCGTTGCGGGTGTCGTGGTCTTCCAGGCTACCCCCTTAGCCTGCCGACCGGCGAGCGGCCGAGTCCGCTCGAACGTTTCCGAACGTTACCGAATCCGGCCGAACGAAACCGAATGCGCGGCGCGAGCGAGATAGCGACATACCTGTCTGGCGCTTTCATTGACAGGCACCTGAAATGAAGAAAAAAATCGATCCAATTCGTTGAAAACTTTAAATTTCAAAAAATTTTGACTGTCTACTCACTGCACGGGCGATATAAACACAGATAAATTTACATGCAATGTCTATAACACCTGCCTACTCAATTTAGAACATATGCATGCACACTGTATTTAACATGAATGCGTCCAATCCAGTCCGAATAAGTTCATCTCAGGCCTCATTCCAATTCAAACGGTTACAGATATCCCATTGACGTGTTCATCGCGATCAATCAAAAAAAATAAGTATTCCCTTTATGAGGGGACATAATGCAACAAAAAACTAAACATACAAAAATTAAAAGTAAACATGCCAAAAAGAATAAACAATAATAGGGCAAAAACAGTTAAAAACAACATTGCAAGATGCATTAGGACAGTTGTTAAAATATGGGGTAGCGTCAAACGGCTTGACTTCGGGATATTGTGCGCTCGCACGCGATCTCTGCGCACAGGCACCTCTACTACAATCCGCAATGCTAACAGTTCGACTTTATATATCACTGTTCCGTTTCTACTTATGCTTATTCCTACGCGTAAGACAAGGTCTGCTATATAAGTCAGCAAAATAAATATTGGACTAAATGAAATATCACTTCGCCTGCTACATCAAACATTATGTTTATCCAGAAACATATCATGTAGAAATGTTGGCCAGAACTACGCTTAAACCTCTTTACATTATGATGTCATCGACAATTATTTTGATGAATGTACCAATGTTGTCGTTATGTTCAATCATGAATGTTGGTAGCAACATTGTAGTAGATTAAAAGGTGTTCTTATATAAACTGGCATGCACTTAGATACGATTGATCAATAAAAACTGATTACTGTACAGTAGAGCTATTAATATAGCTATATTCAGCTCCAAAAGGTTGCTCCCTCCCAATGGACGAATTTATTAAATTATTACCGGACGAGATCACGCAAACGGAATCGTAAAATTAAAGGAAATCCATTCGGTAAATTGAAAGCAATCCACTAACTTCTAGCTGTTTTGACGAACGGGGCTTACTTTTACGGATATTAAGAAAATTCGTAATTAGTTTACTAAAAGGTTAAATTGTACTTTCAATGGAATAAACTTCAATTGGCTTTCCAAATACGGTATTTGATGTCAGCTGTAATCTGCTACTCTTTATGACATGTCAAAAACGATTTCGTAGTATGAAGTTTCTAAGAAGATACTGGCTTGTGACGTTATAAAAATCAGTAGTCAAACTCAAAACACGTCTTCCTTTTTGTTCTTGCCCAATTAAAAATAGTATAATGTCCAAATGTTACTGGTAGTTTATATGGTTCCGTAAATTTTTGAATGTATGTTTAGTGGTTTGAATGATACAATTTATTTTTACTATAGTCTAATACCGTCTGCACTTTATTAGGTAAGGTGAGGCCTAATGAAGGCATCAATATTGCTGAAAGGAAACATTACTAAACGGAACAAAAGTAGCAAACAATAAAAAGAGTGAGCAATAAATAAAGTAGTCCGGTATAGCGGTTCAGACAATACATTTCACTTCGCGTGTGAACAGCGGCTGATAGTCATCGTTTTGTGCTATTTTGACACAAATATTTTCTCGTCGATATTGTAATCGGCGCACTTACCGTACCCGCACATGTAAAATCAAAAGTCACTACTCGAACCTATCTATCAATATTAGAACACAAAAAAAATGCAAGTCAGTTAATAATCCCGAATCAGCAATCGACAATAGAAATAGTCACAGTCACTTTTTTAATAATGGCAACTCGGTATTTTTTCTTTTTTATTGCCACCCTAGTACGTTTGACATTTGAACCGTCTGATGACTCGACCGCTATGATTGATCGTCGCAACCCACTAAATGAGTGCAATTTAGCGTCTATTTTCGATACTTCAATATAATATTTCACAGTTTTAATAATAACATATAAACAAAACATATTTTAATCTAAAGTATCGAGTGGGATTACAAAAATCAAATCAAAGCTCATACAAAAACAATCTACAACCTTGTCAAAAAAGCAAATTCCTTAAACCAAATAAAATCCATGTCATTAACATACAAATTAACTGTTGAACTGTGACTGGTATTCATTTGTCAGTCCGAAGTGTCATTCGAATCCCACAGTAAGATTTCAATTCGAATTCATTCCAAAATGAAGTTACACTATAACCGTTTAGAGTTTACATTTCAATACAGCTCTTTGCACAATTTGTATCTAACCGCTTGAAATGCGGTGTGACGATCATAACTAACTTTGGATCTTATAACAAGTGTTTTAGTGTTTACATTTGATTATTTGTTATTGGTATAGAAGAAAATTAAATTCTGTGTACAATTTATCATCGAAGCAAGTATCCGCCCAAACCGTAACGAATCACTAGTAAATACAGTCCGACAAGAAAGTATACAAATTAAAAAGTGGCAATACTGTAATGTCGTCTCTTTCTAAGCAATCTGAGAAAACGGGACAACACGACAGTATTGCCACATTTTTATGTCTATACTATCTTGTCGAATCATAAATTGACCACAAACGTTTCGGACCATTTCTTTTGAGGTGGCGTCTGGAGATACTTAGTTAATAATTTGTGTAAGTCTTTGAGGTTTATTGTTTCGAATGATTCATCAAAAGTTGTATGAGTTCGAGCGCGTTTAAATATCTTTAAAGTTTAAACAGTAGCAATAGTTATTCCTAGATACTAGTTAATATATTTATTTCAAACTTTGCCATCTGAACTTATACTACTAAGTACTATATAGGTACTAAGTACAATACTTAACTACAATTTTTTTAACATTTGACTTGGAATATTAATATTTCATAGAATCAAAACTTCACCAGTTTATTTTTAAACTAAAATTATGTTTTTCATTTTGGAAATACTTTACTTTTCGAATTTATTATAATCACCACAATTTCAGAATATGACGGAATTATAATGATTCCATTTTTTTTCATTTTGCCTATAGAACCCTAAAAAGCTTCTTACACATTAAGATCAGAAAACATAAAGAAAGTAGTTTCACTACAAAATATAATGTATAACAATAATCCACTCTTTTTTTTCAGCTATAACAGTTTCCGAACAAGATGCGGCAGCTAATAAATTAGGTTTGACAGCACAGAATTAGATTGATATGTTCTAGGCTAAACATTCAATTGGGCGACGCCGGGATGTGGGGGTCTAACAGCCTATTTACTATCAATGTTATTTTTGTACCTACTGTCTATATAAATATTTATCCACGCTTTATTTCCTAACATTATCATTATAAACTCAAAATAAAAATAATATTTTTTGTGTAGAGTGATAGTTACTAGTTAGTTACACACAAATTATATATGAAAATAATATACTAAATAATATTCGTTTTCTTTTTTTTTATTAAAACGTCGTGATTTTGCAAATACTACAACTTAAGCAGATGATATCTGTTTACAAACGTAAAATTTTAATAATGATTACATTGGAATCATAATTCTCCATTCTCAGTTAGAGAGCAAGGAATTTCATAGCTCTCAATTAAAACGCAGAAATAATTATTTGGGAGCATCCACCCCACTTGTAAATCAAATTAATAATGTAAATACAAGTAGCTGTCCCTCCTTCAGACACTCAACCTCTTTATTAGATGCTCTAAGATGATTTCGACGAATCAGAATTAAAAATTAATACAAATAAGAGTACTCTTACCTCGGCTTAAAACGCAAAGTTTATCAATCTGAATGTACAGCGGATTTAAAAACAACATCAGTAACCCTTTAGCGCACCTGCCCTTACAAACTTTTGACACTAAGGTTTTTTGCGAAAAATAATAGCACATTTATCCTCCGGAGGGCATTAATTTCCCTTCATCCACGATCCAGCCAGAAACAGCGCAATTAGTACTGTTACCTCTAACTTGAGGCCGCCAAATTACGGAGGTAGCACAGGAATAGCTTTAAACATGTTAAACAATGACACGAAAAGAAAAAATCTGAAATAAAATTACTAAAAGTATCTTACAACTTTTCTGAACTTATTTAGATATGCAACCTTTTCTTGAGACAATCGAATAGTTAACATGTATCTGATAAACCAATAAGATACCTTTAAATTATCATTCCAATTTATTACACTTGGTATAACCTATACTAGTTTTTATATCTGAGCTAAATATGTCATAACATTAAGGTGGTGATATCATTGTGTTAAATACCGGAAAAAGGCATCACAATAAAAAAAATTAGAGCAGCCGTGAATATCACGTCGCTACGCTATTATGGTATTTACTATGTTAATAGTCGAATGCGTGGACATGTAATTCAAGCTAACTATAGTATAGCAGATGGGCCCGCAAATTGCGACGTAATTTAATAATGTCAGTGAGCATGGAAACGGAGACCACTTTTTAAGAAAAAAACGTCTTTGTATTAAACTCGCGGACATTAAAGTAACTGTCGTCGATTAATTATTCATCCGTACCAGTAAAATTGTTGACATTAACCAAATTGTTATTATAAAGAGCGGCGCTTTTGAGCAAGTGCGTGCATATAATTATTGTAATTATGAGTTATATAAATATTAAATTCAAACTTAGTGTTTTCCTAACTTTTATAAGAATAAAGATAAAATAATAACTTAATTTTTGTCAGTACTTTTTACTGTCCATTAATGGTTTCTACACAGTAACTTATTGTTTCTGCATCATTAAAGGCGTATTGAGTGTAGGTACACAATTTAATCTCATCGACGCTTAAGAATCAATACAGTCTAACTAACATTTCTGACGTTTTCCTCTCTAACCTAACCTCTAACCTAAGTAGGTTCAAAAAAAAAACAAATAGAATGCCATTATCGTCTAATTTTTTTGTTACTTAGACGATATTGATTCTTAAGCGTCGGTTATAATCATTAATTTGATCAAGATCATTAGTCATTTATAGTGTATTCAATAGATACAACTATGGTCTGTTTCTTTAATGCTATAAACTGCAACGTCAAACAAGTTTTGAGCAAGAAAAGAGTGCAACACATTTAACTATGGCAATACTTTATTTATACTATAGACTAGAAAAAAATACACAGTAAGCGCAGCGATTATAGCATGGTATAGCTTCCGCTGTGAGCTCCGCCCTTTCTAATGTTTCCCCTTTCTGGGCCTGCGTAGGGCACCATCCTTTACGTTTGTTCAAGACAAGAATTATTATTTCTGAATCGTTTAAGTCCTTGTTCAGTGTTTGTAATCCCGAGCTTGGATTAAAACGTTCTCCGAAAGCTAATTAAAAGAACTTTTTTTACGCAAATGATTAATCGAGACAATCGCTTTGTTTACTTAGAGAATGTTTATAAAAACAAATAGGTATACCCTACAATTGAGTAAGATGTAAATTTAATAATTATTTGGATATTATTTAGTTGATCTGTGAGCTGTAGACCTAGCGAATAAGCCTAGAGATGTGTGAAATATGTATTAATAATTTATTTACGTTTTCAATCCCCACAGGTCCGCCATAGTGAAAAAAAAACTAAAAGACCTGCTCTCAAAATTTCACGTGAATCTGTTGAAAAATGACACCTGAAGGCGAGAACAACCGGATACCCGAACATCCTGAATTCGGACATACGAAAGAGATTTTGACGAAGCTGAATAGAAAACGCTTTGCTCGCTCAGTTAAAAATTAACAATAAAACGGAACGGAACACTTCTATATCGGATTATACAGCTTTTTTTGTGACACTGACAAAAGTAGTAACGTATTATGATTAGTATATTTGCATTCATAAATGAACAAGCAATCCCTCATATTTATATAACGAGTAAATGTCACTCGCCCTTTAACTGCACTCAACAGTTATTGCAGTCATTACGTATATGAACTGTAACCCATTATGCATGAAAAATGTCCGCAACAGTTTCTGTCCATTCTTTTATTACCTATACAGAATTTATATCATAAAGTAATTGCTTTTATATACTCATACACATGTATATGTATATGAATATTTAGTATGTAAACTGTTCTCGAATCTGTTCTCTGTGCAAAATTGAGCCATAGACTAATAAACTCAAGGGATTTCCAACTAAAATGACTACCCCCAACCTGTTGTTGGCGGCGGCACCAGTTTCGCAAGATCTCTAGATTTTTATTGGGCGTAGTAGCACAGTAGCGCCACCTCTTGATCTATTAAGAACCTTTCTCATGGCGAGCCTGTAGGTATTGGTCGTCCTCTTAAGACTGCACCGAGCGAAATGTGAAAAAATAGGCAGTTGCCGTTAAGTAGATAACGTCAACACTAGTTGTTTAATCCATTTTTAAACTATATATTTAGCACTTCGAAGAATGTGTTAACAACTTCTCCGTGGAAAAATTATAAGATTATTAATATTTTACCCTAGAGAACTAAGTAAAGTTGGGCGAAAATTGTAAAATCGTAAGCAGGCGTTAAGTGTTTTTTTATACTTTAACAATGGAAATCTATTCTGATTTTCAGTTCAAAAAAAGATGAATGTTTACATTACAATTTGTCCGCATCAAATATTTCTTTTATTGTTTAGTATTAAAGGTCCAGATTTATCAAAAAGTGCTTTTAATTCTCCATACATTTTTACTATGGCGGCCGCGCGCCGATTTAAATCAGGGACCGGAACCGGTTACCTTAACAAGGGTTTTTGATGAGGTTATTTTAGAAGTTGTTTTTAAAAACCCTCACATATTGTTAACCCTATGATGTGGTTGTTTCAATGATACGGTTACTGTTTTGTTGCAGTTAACGCGGTTAATAACTACCTTAACTAACCTACCCCGTCCCACTAACCGAGTCTTTAGGGTATTGAACCGAGTTCAAACGAATGTGATCCTTAAGTAATGTGTTATTAGTTCAGTTTTTGAATAGCAGTTATAATAACTACTAACCCTAACTTAATAACCTTAACGTAAGGGTTTTTGAACGAGTTCGAACGAATATGATCCCTAAATTGTGTCTTATTAGGTCAGTTTTTGAATAACAGTAACTCAGTAAATTTCTTATCTCTTGCAAGTCATAAACGTGTTTGGCTTTCGAGGTTTGTAACAATATGCTATAAAGCGTCAAATCAGTCAATATTCAACTTTAAGTCTTTGGTGTAGAAACTTCTTATGTTACCATGGTAGCGTTGCTTAACTTGAGCGGCGAAAACAGTGTGTTGTTTGTTTTTTTTTCATATTTCATCTTTGCCTTTGGGGCTTGACAAATAAATCTAAGACGGAAAAAATAAAACTCATTCATTTATTTTTGCCGTCACCATTGATATCACATATTGGTTTATCCCAAACACACTTAACTATAATTTCCTTCATTCCCCGTAATACAGATAAGAATTGTTTCGAGAAAAAATATAACAATTAATGCGGCATTCAGTTAAGGCACAACTGCATTTTGATTATTCTTAAAACAATAATAAATACCGCGTCTCATTCTCTCCCGCGTCGGTTTGCGTCTTAGTGTGCAGTAAATGCCATAAGCCCGATAACAATAAAATAAAAATAATCCTTAGCATTTCACTCATCCCTTTTCATCTAAGTATATATTTAGGTTGATGTATGCGTCAATAACGAACTTCAAATTGTTTTAATAAAATTACACCCTTAAATTGTAAAGATTAGCAATATTAATGATGGTTCTGTGGATATTCTTATTATTCAAACTGATTTGAACAAGAATATTTCTTGTACTCTGTGTCTTGATTAAATCATGATGCTTTTTTTATTAATAGTTAAAAACGTAATAATTATAATAACATTAAAAAAAATGTTTTAAGTAATTAAAATGTTATTTTTAACAAAGTTAATTTTGTTATATTCTGTATTCTATAACTTTTTTTTTTTAACTATAAAAAGAAAATTATTTACACACAGACAGATGCCATTTTGTCCGGATTTCCGGCTGGTCTCGCTTAGGGGTCACATTTCTCAACCGATTTATGAAGTCTAGGTTAATTAATTATATGAAATATTTGTGTCGATAAAATTATTTGAAACTTTTGAAATGGCAGAGGTATGAGGTATGAAAACTAAAAAAAAAACTATTTTCATCCATTTGGAAGAAAAAATAAAACAATTTAAATTAATAATCAATTAAATTAGTTAATTGTTATGTTAATTAGTTTAGGTATGAAACTATATTTGATAAGTTGACTAACCTATACTACGATTTCTAATTCAAGACCAAAAAAACTACGACAGATACGTCACTGTCAAAATTGACAACATTCAAATGACACCTGAGTGTGTTTCTTGGCTTGCACCGAATGGACAATGTTACAAGTACAATACCAGATTTTGTACCAAAAATCTCCGATGTTTAAGTTTTTATTATCTCCTCTCGTAAGTATGTAATAATAAATATTTCTAGTTATTTTGTTAAAACATAGAGTTAAAGTTACCAATAAATAAATTATCTTAGCGTGTTTAAAAAATAAAAAGAAACTTACTATTGTAAAAATATTTTATTGTAGTGGCAACCTTGTGGTAGTTTTTTTGGTCTTGAATTAGAAATCGTAGTATAGTATCATGGACCATCGTTTTATTTAATATATTTTAAATTTGAATTTGAATTAAGTAACAAAGGTTCTTTCTTTGTTACCTGCCATGACTTACTATCTCTTTCGCTTTCCGCTGATATTAAAGGGATAGCATACGTTGTTAGGAATAGTAAAAAAGATCTAAAATTCAGTTGCCTATTGTTAATACTCTTACTAGTATCTTGTCGGTACTTATAATGTATGTACGCGATAAATCTGTTTTTTCAGTAGACAGTTATAATGAAGTTGTGATGTGACACGAGATATTGCAGTTTCAATTGTACACTTAAAAACAAACCATCAGACCCTACACTCGAAAAGTATACAAGCAACCGTTAAGGAATTACACTATCCAACTCCTGACTACACCATACGACATTAGTCTCCATATTACCAATTCATTAAAACAGCAAACCCCATATCTTCGCCATATTGAAAAATGACTAATAACTGAATCAACAATTCATATGAATCGGACCTCTAGTCGACAACAGCCGGAAATCCGAACATCTGGACATATGAAAGTATTTTAGGACAAGCTGATACGGAGATGCGTTGCTTGTTTGGTAAATTACCTTGGTATGCAAAGTCAGCCATCAAAAAGTAGCGCCGTTCACTTTCTAGTTTCATCATCTGATCTTTATCACCGTTTTGAAGATACCAAAAAAATACTCATCACAATACCTACTTAGGTAGCAAAATCTAACCGACTGTACAATAAAATTAATCCAAGTAAAATTTATCATTATAATTGAACGTTATTTGAAATGTATTAGTATAATAATTATTTTGTCTTTTTTTTTCTTCAATTAATAAAATAAGAATTCAATTTTTGTGTTTATCCTAATCTGAGCGCTAATAGCGTCTTGCCAGCATCAACGCGATTTCTATAATGATACCTTTAAAAG
The DNA here is from genome assembly GCA_905147355.2 of Apotomis turbidana. NCBI lineage: Eukaryota > Metazoa > Arthropoda > Insecta > Lepidoptera > Tortricidae > Apotomis > Apotomis turbidana. The sequence goes on from LR990281.1 coordinate 13,478,691, forward strand.
TATTTACCATATTATAATCATGCTATGTTCATAAAATAAAAATACATTTTAGGTGTGTAAATAATTTACTAGAATATACATTTTTTAATCAGATAACAAAAATAGTAAGTTTAATTATAATAACTAAAACCATAAAAATATCATCATCACAGTTTAGCATGCATAATCAGTCTTAATAACTACCTATTCTTAACAATTAATACTTATAACACCTATAAATTAAAAACACCATAATGAAAAAAAACAATGACATAAATAACAGCAATTAAATAATCAAATCAGTTTAAAATTAGACCATATCAAATATAATACTAAATTATGGATTACTTATTATTTACGTAATTTTAGAACAGCCGTATGATACAATTCTGTCATAAATTTTACACGTGCCCACATGTCCTTCAATTTATCGTCCGGTACGTCTTCTAACAATTCCTTGAATTCAGCCAAAATTTCTTTACGTTTTTCATAACCTTCCTTCCTCTCTTGATTTCACTGAGTCTGAAATAAAAAAAAATATATTCTTAATTTGGTGTTTCATTTTAAGTTTAGTAAGAAATACGTCACTAATATAAGAAATGTAAGCGTCGTCCAATAAAGTACAACGTTCATGCATGGCCTATTTTTTGTTAGGAATGCTAAACCGGCAGCTCTAAGGATACCCGAACATTATAAGTAAATTGGAATAATGCAAGATATACTACTGAGATTTTTAGCTAAATGTGCCAACATATTCTGAACAAAATGTATAATAAATGAAAATGCACAAACACACATTTACGAAATGTCATTGTAGTAGGTATTCCGAATTTGTATGGTAATTAAATAATATATATTTACTACATTCATTTAAACAAGTTGTCTGGCGGAGAACGCCTCATTTCATGGCAAAAAGCCGCCATTATTATCTACGTTTTTGTGGAATGCAATGTGCAATCAAGTTGAAATAAATAAATATAGGTACGTATATATATAATTAGAATATGGTTGAAAAAAAAAAACATATTGCAGATACTATTAAGGAAAAAATATCAGTTCGAGTACCTTTAAGGTCGATAGTATTTACAACGATTTAATGGTAAACAAAATTGAAATATAATCATAATAAGAATGCATAACTTACCAGTTTCGTCTGTCTTTTAAGTTTATTTACAAAGTCACTATATTCCTCGGGAAAATTGCATGGCAGTGGCAGCAAGCGCTTTTTGTAGTACATTTTAAAGTTTTTTTTTTAATATTTGTTATTTTATGGCACCCGTTTGTAACTGACCAGTTGGACGATTTGGAGGATACTGAGTAACTAACGCTTAGCATCCATGATGCTTCAAAACAATACTAATCCCATCTCTTTCTTACATTTTTATCTAATCTGTCATTTTAAAACAGGACGTTGCACACTTAAAAATACTCTTTTGTTCTTATACGATGGTTTTTACTGTTATCAGGTATAACGTTACCAGCAAAGCTGCCGATCGTTCCTCGATAAGAAAAAAAACCGGCCAAGAGCATGTTGGGCCACGCTCAGTGTAGGGTTCCGTAGTTGCTCATCCTTCACAATAAACTGCTGTTTTAAGCCCGAGTTTTAAGTTAAGAAAGATTTCAAGCTCTATAAAAAGGTTGTAAACGCCCTAGAAACTGTAATCACTTATTACCTTCTGGAAGTCAACTTAAAAGAAAAAATATGAAATTTGGCGATAACTCAAAAACAGCTCGACCGATTTTGTTCAATATAGTTTTCATTGAAAGTAATTATAAAGCCTCATTTACAAGAATTTTTTTTGACCCGTGGTTGAAAAGTTAGAGGGGGGGGACACTATTTTTGTCAGAGCGAATATTTACAAAACTGCTGACTTTATCAAAAATAATGTTAAGAGACCCCTATTATTTTTACAAGACCTATTAAACGACACCCCACACACTAGTGTTGAAAAGAAAAAAAAAATCACCCCCACTTTAGGTGTTCGAGAGGCACCCGAAAAAAAAATTTTTTTAATTTTTATTTTACCGTTCTGTCGGCGTTATACATACACATACTCATACCAAATTTCAGCTTTCTAGTACTAATGATCACGGAGCTAAGCCGCGGACGGACGGACGGACGGACAGACGGACGTGGCGAAACTATAAGGGTTCCTAGTTGACTAAGGAACCCTAAAAACAGTATGAAAATTATAGTTATTTATTATTAGATATTATTACTTTTTTATTAGCAGAACAATCACATCAAATTATCAACTAATTAACAACATCAGTGTAGGAGAAACATATAAAAAGCAAAGATAAAGTACTTATTATCTAATAACAACAACAAAAAACAAAAAGTCGAAACAAAACTAGTGTAAAAAAAAACACGGCAATACGTAAACATTCTGCCAACTCCGCTCATCTATAACGATCCTTCAACGTTCAGTTCCAAACCCTAACGCGATGGGGTTTAGAGTTAACTGCTATAAATAACCCTTACGCGTTAGGGTTTTAACCGTAACTGTGTTGAGGTTGTAGTTAACTGTTATGATAGGGTAACCTTAACATAGGGTTACCAAATGAAAAGGTTACCTTATGTTATGGTTACCAAATTGTTAGGGTTACCTTATATTAGGCTTAACTTTAAAGAGGGGTTTTCCGGTCCCTGATTTAAATACGCATTCCCCGCGCTCTATGGTTCAGTCGCAAACGCTCGGCGCCCTCTTAAGTTATTCGTTTAAGATCGATTGAAAAAATATAAAAATTGTCTTACTTAATAGCGTTCAAAAATATGTTTATATAATTACCTCGACGTTTCGTGTCGTTACGGCCATGGCCTCGAAGGGACAACTCAACAACACGTCTGAAACGTCCAGGTAAATAAACAAAAACCATTTTTAAGGCGACTACGTTCCTTTTTGTCGTAATAATGTGGAAAATAGATAAGATATGGAAATGTTACCAAAGAAAATTGCATTTTAATATTAAAAAAAAAAAAACATTTACTTTACTTGTTACTTAACTTTCCGCTACCTAAAGGTTGTCTGGAAGAAATCGCTATAAAGCGATAAGACCGCCTGTTGTTTACCTCTGCCTGTTATTTTGTACTGTGTTGTATATTCCTTGATGTTGGAGATGTGCAATAAAGTGTATTTGTATTTGTAATTTTGTATGTGTAACTTTACTATAACATTAATATTAGAATAACTCAACAATGTGCATAACTGTACCAAAGTGCATGTTGCTTCAAAACGCAGCAGAAGGTAAAAAGAGGGTACAGAAGCGATTAGCTCGCGGCACCGACTGTGGTCACGATTTACTTCACATCAGAACTTAATTGATTCTGCAGCTATAAACCTACTATTTCAAATAAAACACCTCAATATTAATAGTCATAGAGCTTGGAATTCAATTAGAACCAGTGTAGATGTGCGACGTATGTTGGTGAATATAATTCTCGATGTGAAGTCTTAACTGTTTAGAGAGATGCTTGTCTAGTGTACAACCCGTTCGGGAAGTTATGGAACCTGTGGCCTGGATCCGCTGATGCCTTGGGTTTGTTTATTTATGATGAACAAACTAAAACTAATTATTTTCATATATCGACGGCAATAAAACGGGAAATGTTGTAACCATCAGCTGAATTCAACTGAATAGTTTCCGCTTTATGTCGTGAATAGGTATGTAGTTTTTTCATTTGATTGACTGTGTCCTCTATTTCTGCTGCTACAATTAATTGTGTGTTTGGGCGTTTCCTTTAGATTGTTTTTCTTTTTTTGCTAAGATAAAATTGTTCCCATAAAATATTTTGCATATCAACTTAACCTGTCAAATTTTGTCTGTAGTCGAATTGAATAACAAATAATAATTAGGTGACGTTACATATATATATGCATACATATTATTCATTATGTAAAAATTTTGGTACAAATGTGTAAGTATATTTGGACATTTCCTTTAATTTTTTTTTTTTGCTAAGTTAAAATTGTTCCCATAAATATTTTGCATATCAACTTCACCTGTCAAATTTTGTCTGTAGTCGAATTGAATAACAAATAATAATTAGGTGACGTTACATATACACGGTGCTCGCGAGGAATCCAAATGATTTCACCAGCGCATTCCTGAGTATGTGTAGAAAATAAAATGTCGTATAAAGTAAGCCGAAATCGGCTTAGTTTTCGAGATATTAGCATTTTTTGTTTTAAAACATCTCCAGTGTAAATCATCATTATCATTGCGATGTTGCGAGACCGTCACATTATCTGACAAACGTTGAATATTGAAAACCGTTTCTGTCACGATCATTGTTTATGTGTCAATCATTACAAATTTCCTTCACAAATTCAGTTAAGAAATTAATTATGTAGAGTCTTAGCATAAATACGCCTAGAACGGTAGTCTTCGTACAACAGATTTGCACAGTATGAAGCCGGTTTTGATATTCCATTTGATGGTGGAAAAACGATGGCTTAAGTTGTGAGAACTGCGTTATCTAGTTAAAACCTTGAAAACTAAATGTTTCGTGATAATAAACGTATTGTTTTTTTACTGGTCAATGTAATATTTATTTAATACTTTGTTATTACCTAATTTATTTTATTAAAGTTTACAATAAACATCATGTTACTAATTCCCTAAATAAACAAACACAATCATTAATCAAATTATTTATTTATTACACTACAAGCAGTATGATTATTCTTAACAATTGCTGTATGCTTCTCACTGTATCAGCTACGTGCAGTTCATTGGAATCCACGGCTGCTGAACTAGAATCCGCAAAATCTTTTTCAGTTTTACACCACCCTTGTGATATTTTGCACCGTGGAGTACTCAAAAACATATTTTTCTTCAGTTGTTATAAAGGTTGACTGCGTGAGCTAGACACCGCAATTTATTCGATGGCTAATTTAATTATTATTTGTAATAATGAGATTACATACATAACGCCGTTAAAATCAATCACAACAATGACTTGTCATATGACTGGAGTCATTGTCAAAAGTAGTTATAATAGAAACGAGTAAAGGGTATTTCTTAGTGGCCAGCCTGTATTATAATCATAATCCATGGAGTTTAATAGCAAAGTTGTTAAAAGAGAGTGTAGAGCAGCCATTAGATAAATCATAAGATTCATGATTAAGGAGTTTAAATCGCATATTTAAGTAAAGCCTGTTTTGAAAAAAACATTGCCCAGCAAGAAAACTTCTTTATGACATTGACTCCCCTTTTAATGAAAAGAGATAGCAATAACAAACGTTGCCAGCTCGTTCTAAAGCATTGTTTTACTGGTGAAGTAAAGGTAATTTATTTATTATGTATGAAAATATAAAAAAAGTTAAAAATCATATTTCGACATAGGTTTCATTTTTTACTCCATACGACCTCAGGAATCCGCTGTTAAAAGCATTTGGATTCCTCACGAGAACCGTGTATATGCATACATATTATTCATTATGTAAAAATTGAGGTACAATTGTGTAAGTATATTTGGACGTTTCCTTTAATTCTTTTTTTTTGCTAAGTTAAAATTGTTCCTATAATATATTTTGCATATCAACTTAACCTGTCAAATTTTGTCTGTAGTCGAATTGAATAACAAATAATAATTAGGTGACGTTACATATACATACTTATATGCATACATGTATGCGTATTAGGGTCGAATACTTAACCCACAAATTTGTACGCCTAGTGGCAAGACATAGAGAACTTCTGTCTAATGTAACAACTGCTTTGTACCTATGTTTGACAAATAAATATATTCTATTCTATTCTATTCTATTCATATTATACATAATGTAAAAATTAAGGTACATAAATGTTTGATATCTTAACGATAGTAGGAATGAAATTAATGTTCTGTTAAATGATTAAGCAATTCAACTTACAAACATTCAAAAATAATTCACCTATTATTAAAATAACCATAGAAGGGGTAATATTATTTTTTTACAATAGTGAAATATACCTTTATAAATAACGTAGATGTTTCCATCAGGTTAGCGAGGTCTATTAACTTTGTTCGGACTGGAAGTGAGGTAATAAAATAAATTTCAGCCCGTTACTACTCAGTTGACGGCATTAAATAAATAAACGACCATTATAATAGGGAATTACATTGTCACACTAAGTGACATTTATTTTTAACCTTGTCTAACAGACAAGTAAAATGTATATTACTTTGAACTATTATTACTATTAATAATATGACGCAAATCAATTGTAATTGTACCTAAAATAAGTTAAATATTGTTTGTTTGGTCAGGAGCTAATAATAATATATAATAAACGTATTTGTAATTTGGACCTACTTTGTGCCTTTTTCAGGAAATACCTATTAAATATGCTTGTCCCCAAATATGGATAAAACAGAATTATTAGGTTCAAAACAAACTATTTTTTCCATAAAAATCGAGGTTTCTTTCTCGTCTGTGAACTCCTCCAAAACATAACCAAGATAGATAAGATTTTCTCTTAATTTTTGCACCTAGTACAAAATAAAGCTGGCGTGATATTTTCAAAAATTCGCAGTAGGTAAGTTTGTTGCAACATTGCGTGCTGTAGAAATAGGCGAATAAGTGCGGCAAGTTATTAAGTAATTGTATGTGAATTGGCCTGTCCGTCCGTGTATATCGCTCTGGCACTCGTATCCGGAGCGCATGCATCATTTCGATATCATTAAGACATCAAAACACTACGAGGGGAAGCACACCTTACTTTGTATAAGGAATTCATATGATTTAAGTAAATGGTTCTGAATTCCCCTGACTTGCTTACTTAAGTAACAAATGTGGAAATTTGTTCCTTAATTTATTACTTTAGCACGCCACATGCTATCTCTATTACTGCGGAAATACTTTCATGTCGATAAATGTACTTAAAGATGTTTTATCAATGATTGTATTCATAAGTAGTCGTTAGAAACGTCAATAAAATTAGAAAATCACGGAAGTTTCCAAGTTTTCAATTATGATACATATATTATCTACGTAATCAATCGTGTACGGCTATTAAATAATTAATCCAGCTATCTATACAGCCAATTTAAAATTGCATGAGCGTAACAATGTTACTCTGAATTATGACTCAATCAGCAAAAATTACTAGAGAACACAGCTAAAAACATTCTAAGAATTCGAATAAAGCTAGCGAATTGTAATCTAACCGCACGTAACGTCCTCATACTATTGTCACACCGGAGAATGTGATCCATTGATAATACTCGTATGTACCATTCATGACACGCTAGCGCCAACCGTCTCGAATTCTCTTGGTTACTAATGATAATAAAAATACTTGTGTCAGCGATATCCGCGATAAATAGTTCACTGAACCAGGTAACTGTGTGTAGCGTCTCACCGCTAGGCGATTGACACGAAGCGGCCAGTTACGAAACTCAATAATTAGAACTGCTCGAAGGAAAAAATAGCTGAGAATTCCGATTGGCAGATAAACCGGCACAATTGTCTGGGATTGCATATTGAAAAAACATGCAAGAGAGATAAGGAGTTACATGCTTGAGCGGGTCGGAGGCATCGTGGTGAGCTAGCTAATTGCGTTTCCTACTGTGTTACTACACTGGTGCATAACGAGCTATTGCCTGCATTAAGCTGGGAAAACTAATTATTTAATAAGCAATAAATACGTAATTGTTAAATTAACACGTCTCGGCACGAATGGTAACAGTACTTGATTCTTTAATTCGTGATAGCTTACTATTGATAAAGTTTGCTGCATAATTATGTTTGAATGTATTATGCATCAAAATAATCTAACTCTTCATTTTAATCGAGGAAAAACACTATCCATTATACTTCATCTTTACTTTATCGATCAACATCAAATGAGTTAAAAGTCATATCCTTATCTTAACTATTTTGCATACAAAATATTACCAAATTATTTAGAAAGAAAGAAAGAAAGGAAGAAATATTTATTTGCAAACACACGAACACAGTATAGTAGTACAAACAAAAACAAAAACATTCAGAGATTTGAGCCGTGTGCAAGCAAAAAGGGCCAGGCTCAGCATGTGCTGCAGCCCGCAGGCCGCATCGCTGATTTTCAGCCAGTACCTACCTTGTTGGTGACAAAACAATCACACACAGAGAACATCAGGCTAAGACATTTAGTAGCAAATTAAAGCGGAAATGCCACAAAATGACCTTACTTAAAATTTACACATTACATAAATAAAAATCATAATAAAAATATCCAAACTTCAAGTCATACCAGTGACTAAATTTATGAGGCACTCACAATTCACTGTCACAGCTCGTGATAATCATTTTACAGTTAATTCTACTGTTTTAGATGACAGCCTTCAACTCCCAACTGTACAGAATACTATAGGATACGCTTTCTGTTTCACGCAACTAAAATGGGAAATTAAAACTCCCGATTCCGATTTAATCGTGAAAATTTCACCGATGAGAGTACCTAAAGCTTTAAAAACTATATTTTTACAGAATTGTATTGATTTGATAGAAGTCTAAAGAAATAAAAGATACAGGGGTAGGTAGTAAAAGGTATGTTGCCGTTTTTCTTCCTGCGTAATCGTACTTATGGTAAAAATACCAATAAAAACCCTGCTAACGAATTAAGAAGGAAATCATACACCGTGTTGACTCGAAACGATGACATCATTGAGCACGAGCACACCAATGTTGATTCACATCCAGTCACGGCCTGAACCCCGAGGCTCGAGCGTGGCAGACAACCCGACTCCCATACTATCTTGACTTACGGAAGTTGAATTACCATATCAAACTATTTCTTGAACAAACACGCCTTAAAAACTTAAAACCTTGTCGCACTCGCTTCCCAGACTGCATTCAACACAGATTATACTCATTTAAAACGACTTTAATTTGAAACGGTACTCATGTTTCACTTAATGTAGGACGCTTAGCTTATCTGTAAAAGTATGAATGAAGACATTTGTACAAACAGTTAGTTTTGTTTTTGTTCTCAAAGAGACAAGTTGAGTATTTATCATATGATAGGAGCTGATAAAAGATATAAATTAAACTATTTTCTAGCTATCTTGCAATGATAATCGCTTCACGGCCATGCTATATTTTAACTCAGTGCATACTAACTATTAATAAATGATAGGTATGTATGTAATGTAATTCTCAATATATATATATATATATACATATTACAAATTTATCTTAGTCTGAATTTTTGATCATACGTTGATGTAAACTAATTGAAACAATCAAGAGCATCGAAAATATATATTTGGTATGTTTAAATAAACATTAAGGTACCCGTTTTCCCAGCTCCATAATATATGTTAAACAAAATACTGACTAAAATGATTAAAATTTGATCCCCAAACAATTTTGTTAATTTTTCCGTGTCTTTCTATTTTGAGCCTATAGTTATAAAGTTTCGACACAGCGTGTAGTAACATGCGGTGCTTTTGTCTCCGGGAAATAATTTCAACAGACTATTCATAAATTTCCCCTATAGATGATAAGCTTGCGGCCACCGGCAACGCAGGATGCATCCGTAATCTTGTTTACCGACAACTGCGGAGTACATTGTTTACTCTAATTACTAGTGTTACGACTTATCTACGAGCACAGAAACAAACCTGATTTTTCCACTAATCTGCGTACTTACTATGTATTATTCGTTAAGATCATTCGTAGGTAGTTCCCGATTTCAGTATTTGGAGAAATGGAGAATGGTCCATGCATATCTGTAAGTCTGTGTTATCGTAGCTCGTGGTATGAACTAGGTAATTAAGATTCAGATTTTTTGTCTGAGAGGTATTTTTTTATTAAGATTGTTTTTTAGCTCACAGGCCATTCAAAATACTATCACTTCATTAATTGTTGAAGATGTTTCGAGCTTTTATTTTGGTACCTTAGAGCACAATGGTACTAACTTTTCAGAAAAAGTAGTTGCACAACTCTATCTGGTTTAAATTCCATTGGCAACATAATTGTAAACCATTAATACAAAGATCAAAGCTTAAAGAAAAATAGAAAAAGGAAAGCTTTGATATTTGTATTAATGGTTTAAATAAAAAATGTGGTGTACCCACATGAAAAAAAAATTAGACATTACTCGTTTCATAAATTTATAACATAATTGTAATTAAATACGAGTGTGAATTTATTAAGGTATCGATTTATTTGTGATTACTGATTACTTGTTTTTTTTTAGAAAGTGTTAATCCTAGCCTCAACCGCCCTTAAAAACGATATAAAATTCTTACATAATCCCTGACGATAATGTTCGATTTCTGTCGACACATTTATCGATGCTTCCTGTTTTCATTTTTTGATAACTGAGAGGTTATGAAACAACCTAAGAACCCAATCCCATTATGTAATGGGCTTCAATTAAATTGTTACTTCATCTGTTTTAATTATTGACAGCAATTTTCCAATAATACCAAACGTAGCACTGGTTAAAATTAAAAACGCGAGCATTCCTGAATTCGTTTTTGGAACGAAAAGATTCACCCGCATTGAATCAAAACAACAAAACATTCGCTTCTCATTTTTCCAATTAAAATTCCTATATGTGCATTGTTGCTAACATAGCTATAGGCTTAATTGGAAATATGAGATACGAATGTTGCATTGTTATGATTTAGCACCGATTCTATCCTGTCTTTGTTACAGTTACTAAGACTTTCATTGATTTCCTATTCAAGTAGTGCTGTTTGGTATCTGGTTGCCTTATAGATAGATTCCTAGATATGATAGCTAACTGATCGGTGGCAAGTTTACATACCAAATATACCAATCAATGGCGTGTTGACAGATATTATCCGAAAAACGAGTGAACAAGTTCGTGGCAACGCACTCATGCTACAATAAGCTGGTTGTTTTATTTTATGACAAATTGTTCTATATTCTAAAGGAGCAGCTAAATCTTATGGATCCCTTGCAACTACTGATACATATCTATTTTTTCTTTTTTGCTTTGATTTTGAAAATAATCTACACTTAACTAAGTATAGGGTAGTGTTTCAGTATTGTATTCATCATAAAGTTATTTTAATTCTTTGCATTTAGTGACTAAGTAAAAATACAGTCAATTTAAAAAAAAAATCTGAAGAAGAGCATCCCTCGCGTAAAATTAAAATAAAATTAACAACCAGTCAATTACTTCCCCGAAAACAAAATGAGATATGTCTGTTGTAAAAAACGGAACCCGGGGTCCGTCCGTTTATTTAATTAATCACATTCTTACGATTGGGGGGCAATTCAAATGTCCGAATATTTTGAGTACGTTGCGAAAAAGGCATATTAAAAATAAGGGTATCTAAATATTTCCTTGGTTGTGTTGTCAAAGATGAAAATGTGTCAGAAATACATGTAAATATTTGTTGCCTCTGCATCACAGATACAATCACACATTCATCATGAAGAACATATTATATGATGAATGAGAAGCTTCCATTAATTCTTTAATTTATGTTGTGAAGGGGGTTTATTACAAGTCACTTTGCAACAATTTCTGTATTTGATAATTAAGTTGCTCAAAGGAAAATAGGGAAACCCTAGGAGGGGTTCTAAATTCTAAATATATTAATTAAAATAAGAGTAACTTTGAGTATTGTGAGCTAAATACTCAAAGATAGAATAGAAAGAAAAAATATACAGAAATCCTTTATATTGAATTATTGCTGGGGTTAAAAACATACCCTTGAATATTCTATAGTAATTTTAATTAAGTATAGAAATTACATACAAATTCAACCCGTTGTCTTTGGGTGTAATACAGAATATAAATATAGTTTCGTTTGTTTGACGGTACGATAAAGTGATACAATACGTATTAAGTTAGACTATACATACTCATACTCTTACTCAATTATTTATGAAATGTCTTGCAATTTTACATGACACATATTACATTAAAATATAAAATATCAAATTATAATAGGTTTAGTGTAACCTTTATTATTATTTTTGATTATTATTAGGTTACATATATTATTCTTATGTTTGTCTTTTTACCAATTGCTTGAATATGCATTAATAGATTCCGTATTCGGAGTTGCTATTGCGTATTCTCAATGAAAACAATGTTACGCCCACCAACTAACTTTATTCATGAGTTTTATTTTGACCGCAACATCCAACGCGAAAAGGAGTAATTTGGACGTGTCTAATCGATTCGCGGCTCTAGCTTCCGCCGAGTGTTCAAAACATGCGCACAAATAGAAAAAAAGTGGGTAAAAAGTGCAAAATCATATCGCTGTTACATCGCAAATGGTTATTTTTTTATTCCTTTTTTCGAGTTTCGAGGGTACGCTAAACGTTTGGAGCGATCTCTATTATTCGGCGCCCATCTGACGTAAGCATATTCCGCACTCAACGTTTAGTTATTAAATGTAATAATACATATAATAACGCATTCATATCTAGGATCTGAATGGATGGCAATTTAAATTTAAGGGTTCTTTACCCTCGCGAGGTCAGTGTGGAATGGGATATGTGTAACTGACAGCAGTTTTTGGAAGTTTGATTAATGTGACGCTGAGTTTAATCTTTAAAATATTTATTAAGTAACCTAGTAAACATAGTAATCCTACTGTATGAACAATTGAACATGATTATATTTGTATTGTAAAGGTATATACAATTTTATGTAAAAAAAATATCAAGGTACAATAACTTATAGAATAATAAAATAAATAATAACAATAACTTACGTTTTTCCTTTTTTGAAATAAATAAATTTTTTGACTTATATTTTGTGTGGTTCTCAACATTATAGAAGAAACAAAAAACGCTGAAACAAATAAGTACTTACAAAATTAGATTAACAAAGTCAAATGAAGGTTAAAGTTCTATCAAAAATATCAAGTCACGTTATAACAGAAATAATCTAATAAGTAAACCAGACCCGCCATCAAAAACGATTTATTACTTATTCCTTTCTTAACAACGCATTACGTCAGTTTCTATTTACCTCAAAATGTTTCATTTGCATAATAGCTTTTTTTTCCGCCATTACTATTTACGTTAATATTCTGATTCGTGGGGCCGGGTCGCACGCACAGAAAACATAAAGACAATCTGCGTATGGTAGCCATTTATGTAAATAAAATCCACGATATAGCATTATGAACACGGCGTTACAATTCAGGCGTGGCACGCATTTACATTTTTGTTCTAGACATTTTTACCCTCGGATTTATTTACGTTAATACGATTCCCACTGCAACAGTTTTACATTTTAACAAAATGACTAAAAACATAATTAAAATTCGCATCAAAAACGAAATGGAAACAAAGTTAATAAAACAATTTACGTTCATTTAATCAACAGAACATCAAGCAATAAGTCCTATTTAAGAGAAGGATAGAATTTCTCATTTGATTCGTCTTGAGTCATCAGAAACAAAGTGCGGCCGTCAGCGTCGGTGTTATTATCGCGTCTTAATAATTACAGGGCACATCAATCAAGGGCACATGCAGATAGAGTTTTGTGCGAGTCAGCGCAGCGCGGCCCACTGTGCAACCCTTTCTTTGATATCTATAATGATATTTCGAATAGAATTATTAAATAGCGTTCCCTAAATGTGCAGCTAGGGATGGGTTACTATCGATGTGCGATGCACACAAGTGGTCGATGTTTTCATCTTTTTTTTTATTACAATTTTTCAAAGCAATTAGTACGTTAATTTAATATTACTGATTCGTTTCATTAAACCTTTTTCATTCTAACGCTATGTAAAAAATATATAAGTGCATTCAGTGTCTAACGACTTCTATAAAAATCCAATATTGGAAAACTGTAACGGAAACAAATAATGCATTTAATTTCTGATAGTATTTTCACCCTAAGACACGATAGCTCGTGGCTCTTCACACGATGACTAGCGTTTTTCGTGTAGAACGCTCAAATTGACCGCAATTAAAAGAACAATGACTAGTTTCAATTCCCCAAACTTAATTTCCTCCGATGCAAACGTGTAGCTAACTGGAAATATAACGCTTTAAATACATTAACCGACTCGACTGGCGTTTTTACTTTACTTTGATTCGTTACACGCTCACAAATACTGAGTAATTAAACAATTTATGTAGCCATTCTACATAAAATAAATAGAACATAGCTTTCTATGGGCATCTAAAGCATGCAAGTACCTATATGTTGAATGTTCTAGTATTCAATTCGTCGCAGCACTTTGTGTTTTCGCAATTTTTGTATTAAATATTAACTACCATATACACGTTGGTATATACTTATGTATACTAAAAATAGGGGTAAGTAATATAAGATATAAGAACTTATACTATAATATTCATATTATATACGCTCATATTGTATAAGCTTGTTTTGTATACCGTTCAAGGTGTATAACGAACGTTAGATATAACATCAAAATATCTATTTTTGTTAAGTATAACGTTATTTAAGTATAATATCATTGTATATAACGATCATAACGTATAACGTTCATAGTATCTCAGATTTATAATGTATATTACTCAATACATCTAACACCAAAATGCATAATGCTCGTATAGAATAACCGCCTGCACATCAATTGTGTACATACTTATGCAATAGTTCGCTGTAAAATTTTATTATATGTACCTCCATGCAAGCAAGAATTTTGACGCTACGCTCGCTTCGCTCGCTCCGCTATCCATGGTCATAAAACAAACCTAACCTAACCTACAGTTTTCGGTTTTTGACCCATATTCCATTTTGTAGCAGTTCTTCCAAACGGTATACTCGTATTTGCCAGAATTTCATCTGCCATTATCAATTGTGTACATACTTATGCAGTTCGCTGTTAAATTTTAATATACCTCCATGCAAGCGCAAGCATTTTGACGCTCCGCTCGCTTCACTCGCTCCGCTATCCATGGTATTAAAACAAACCTAACCTAACCTACAGTTTTCGGTTTTTGACCCATATTCCATTTTATCGCAGTTCTTCCAAACGGTATACTCTTACTTGCCAGCATTTCATCTGCCATTATCAAGCGTGAGCATACGTATGCAATAGTTCGCTGTTAAATTTTAATGTAGGTACCTCCATGCAAGCAAGCATTTTGACGCTCCGCTATCCATGTTCATAAAACAAACCTAACCTAACCTACAGTTTTCGGTTTTTGACCCATATTCCATTTTAGGGGCATAGGGGTAGCAGTTATAACCGATTTAGTATATCATACGCTAATATATTTTCTAATCATTATACTAAAAGAAAGTATATACTATGATCGATATACGTTATGTATGTTATATCAACTGAATTTAGAGTATTTGAGTGTTATATTAAAAATCATTCTACAACAAGAGTATTATGCTAATTGACCGTTATTCCTAATAAAAATATTGATTTTGATGTTATAGCAAAAGTTTATTATATCTTGTGAACGTTATTAATGTGAAATTATATATTATGTAGTTATATCTCATGGGACGCACCCTAAAAATAGCACGGTTATATCAACGTTTAGTATATTGATGACTTATGGTTGATAGGTACTTGCAGTTTTTTCTAAGGCTAGCTAATGCCATTACTTTCTCATCACACTCAAAAAATACTTTGTACTGTTACAAAGCGCCGATGAGCTGTCCGCTGGACCGATATAAGTAATAATTAGTCTTTCGGCCTTGCCACGAGTCGTGGACCATCGGCACGCGTCAATACTGACTGACATCTTCACCCATCATCACATTACACCCACACAACTTATCGATGCCATCACCTAAAACAAGATCCATCCAAATACCACCTCTAACGCCTCAGAATTAACACCACTTGATTACCTCTGTCGACCTTCCACAACTACACTGATCCTTGTAAGTGATGTTGCTCTGTCTCTAAAAGCAATCTAATTAAGTTTTTTTAGTTCTATTGAAATTTACTATTGATTGGCAGATGGCGCCAGCAGCTATATGAAATGAATTGTTCATGTTGTAAGTATTGAACTTAGCGGTCAAATATTATAATGGGTCCTCAAAAACGTCTTGTGAGGGCGCATTTACAGAAAAGTTATGATTTTCTCGACGTGATTGACGACGTGGAATTGGTCGCAGTTTCGCAGTTTGAGGGCAAGCAAGCAAATAGGCGACTCGTTGCGGTGGCACGTACCACTTTTGTATGCGCCGACACGTTTCGACAACGACTTAACTTGCTCAGAGAACCACGTTATCTCCTCAGACCCAGCTCTCATTCCAGTGTATGCTTGTTATTTCCCTGGGAATCCGTAATTCCCTTTTTAGGTTCAATTGAATTAGTATTCAGTGGCAGAATGCTAATCGTAAAAACGTTCTCTGGGGCACGACTCGCGCCGAGCGGCGTGGAATCAGAAGGGATCCATCAACATCAGCGCAATTCCGATCACGGAATCCGCCATCAATCATAAACATCAGAAAGGATTAAAATCTACGTTGCACCTTCCGAAGCTCGAGTACCCTTGTTTTTCTCTAACCCGTGAATACTGAGGGGCGTAAGTACGGCTGGGGGGCGGTAAATATTATCAAGGGGGCGAGGGGGAATGCCCCCGCCCCGGAGGGGGGCACTATCCCTTATCGCGAGCGTTACCCTCGCCGCCGGCGGCCGCTAGACCGCCAAAATGTGGGACAAATCGATTCCTCTGCCCCATTTTTGTGCATCTGGACCGGTATCGATTTTTATGCACACGGCGGCAATCGATATCAACACGGGAGATGATACATCGAGCTGGTTACGTTTTGTAAAACAATTTAAGGTCATCGCCGTGTAACATGGCCTTTAAAGTTTTTAAGTGGGTATCTATATTTGCCAACAAAGTTACTTTACAGCGGCGAAGATAATTACTCGAAATGTGTCCGGAGAAGAAATTAAATATTTTTATATCGGTTGTAAATAACTTTTAATCGGAGTTTGGATCGTTACGAGGCGCGTAGTGATGGGTCCCAAGAGCAGTAAGCGATGTAATTGCATAAGGAATACTTAGTATGTTACGCTACTTTACAGTAACTACAGGTAACATAATTTTTACTTGTTATTAGAAAAACCGGCCAAGTGCGAGTCGGACTCGCGCACCGAGGGTTCCGTACAAACACTTTCCATCCCTAGGTGGTTAAGTTAAGTTTGCACCTGGTATGTATAGCGCATCATATAAATTAGGTGCAAAGTTAGGTATAAAAAAAACTACTTACTAGATCTCGTTCAAAACAATTTTCGTTGGTAGTTTTTATAGTAATGTACTATCGCCCAACGCTACGGGTACACACCTCTAGGATTATTTTCGTATGCACTTCGCAGCGGTCGCTATTTACATCATCCACCAATAGAAACGGCAAGTGATTTTTTGACCAGTAACTCTTGTGAATTAATTTTCATTTAAATTTTCTTAACAATACGGTACAAATTAGAATGACTCAGAAATCACTGCAAACCCCTTTTTTGTGCTATAAAAATACCGTTCGAAATTGTATGGATCGTACGCAACCGAACATCTGGTGATCACATTCCTAAAGAGACAACGTGGCATATTCCTTGAATCAGATTTTTTTTACTTTTAACAGCCAACTTTTGTGAGCCTAAGCCTAAAGGTCCCGAAGCAATTGCTGATTACCTACGTAAATGAGAAAGAGCTGAAATTACTAGATAAATATCTCGTTACCTTATAGTCGTTTTTTTTCGTAATACACATAATGATAAGGCCCGTTTTTGATAAGATGATTCGAGCCGAAACTAATTCCATAGCAAATGCCTAATAAATAATAACATTATATTGCTATAAAGACAAAGATCAACACACAAAGAAAAATTTTACTGCGCTCATACGTGGTCCTCACCGGGACACCACACGGGACACGTATGGGCGCAATTTAAATTTCACCTCACTCGCGACTCCCCTTGTCGCGCGACTTAGCGTCACCTGCCTCGCTCGCACGGTATTGGAAAAAAAGTGACAGGTAGTAAGTATTTGTCGCGCGACAAAGAGTCGCGTGTCAAAGTTATGCTAACCGTGCTGCTCAAACATGGTGAATCTGCTGCGAGATAACAGTGAACAAAATGCGATTTGGTTCCCAGCGAGAGCAAAAGTGACTTAATTTTTTTCAATTTTCGTCCACGAATTGTCATTTCTCAGCCACAGCCAAATATTCGAAATTTAACAACAAATCTGTTTAAAATACAACTAAACTAATGGAAAAGGCCGAATTCGATGGTCACCAGATGTTGTGTCTGGTCAGGTCAAACAAAAGAAAAGGTACCGTACCGACCTTATATACTTACAAATTGTTTCCTAATTGGTTTGTCATAAAAGAAGGCGTGAATACTTAAAACTGTGTCTGCAGACGATTTTGTTGAGAAAGTGTGAACCCGTAGCGTTGGGCGATAGTACATCATATGTTTTTTTTTTGATTATTTATTTTCTTTTAGAAGTTAGAGGGGGGGGGGGACCAACTTTTTTCCACTTTGGAAGCGTCTGTCTGTCACGCAAACTAATCGGTTTAGAAAAAAATATATTAGAAACCTCGATATCATTTTTGAAGACCTATCCATAGATACCCCACACGTATGTGTTTGATGAAAATAAAATTTTTGAGTTTCAGTTCTAAGTATGGGGAGCCCCCAATATTTATTATTATTTTTTTATTTTTGCATCAAAATCTTAATGCGGTTCACAGAATACATCTACCAATATCAACAGTATAGCTCTTATAGTTTCGGAAAAAAATGGCTGTGACATACGGACGGACAAACAGACGGACAGACAGACAGACAGACATGACGAATCTATAAGGGTTCCGTTTCTTGCCATTTGGCTACGGAATCCTAAAAAGGAGATAAAATTGTATAAGTACAAGATAAAATAAAAATTAAGAATCATAATAATATTGTAAATGTTAATATTTGGAGACAGACATGGTTATGGTTATGGTTATGGGCTCCGCTTTCCGCACTTAGCCCGTGTATGTTCGGGCCATTGTGCGTACAGATTTGCCGGCTAATAGTCTAGCCAGCCTAACTCCGTCCAGAAGCGCAGGATTCTCCTGGTGTCTCCACAGGCTTCACGAAGTGACCTCGGTGCTTTGAGGATTTCAGCCCGTTGCTTAGCTACGGCAGCGCATTCCAGGATCACGTGGGTAGCTGTTTCTTCGGCCGACAGGCATCCCCTACACAGGGGGCTATCGGTCATTCCTAGAACATATAAATGCTTGTTAAGTGTGCAGTGTCCAGTGATAGTGCCTACTACTGCGCGGGCCTGCTTAGCGATAACAGGCGCTTTGTCAGGCGTGTGTCTGGGTATGGGACTGTTTCCCGGGACTGCCTGCATGTACTGGTTTCTGCCCATTGATCGGCGTGTTGTGATCGTGTTCTGTGACGAAGCCATGTACGCAGCTGATTAAACGCCAAGGGGAGCATAGGATCTGGGCCAATCGGATCCTCTCCTAGCCAGCTGGTCGGCTGCATCGTTACCTAGAGAGCCACTGTGCCCTTTAATCCATTGCAATGTGATCCGATTATTCATGCCGATCGTTTGCAATGCTGAGTGACACTCTAGTATGAGCCCGGATTTGATTGTTTTATTCTCCAGAGCTCGTAAAACTGCAGCGCTGTCGGAAACAATACGTATCTTTTGGTCTTTGATACCTCGCGTAGCAACTGCCTTGGCAGCCTGTGTGATGGCAAGACATTCACATTGGAAGATGGAGCTATATTTTCCTAAGGCTATTGATATGTTTACGTTTATTTCAGGTGAGTATATTCCAGCTCCTGTACCTGTTTGTGTCTTTGACCCATCCGTGTATATGCGTATTTCATTTATATCGGATCGATCGTAAGGTTCTTCAATTAGCTCGATTTCGTAGCTCTTATTGAAGTAATGCTGTTTGGGTATCTTGTCGTTGGGAGCAGCTATCATTGGCTCGAGTCTGATAGCCTCCTCAAGTATTTCGGCATGACCCCCGTGTGTTACACCCCAGAGGTTAAGTGTCTTCAGTTTGATGGCTGCTGACGCCGCCTCTTGCTGAATGAACAGTTCAAGGGGCGGCAGTCCTAGCAGTATCTCCATTGCCGCTGTGGGTGTTGTTCTCATGCAGCCCGTCGTTGCTACACAAGCAAGTCTTTGAAATTGCTGCAGTTTATGTTTGGCTGTTGTCAGTTTGGTTCTGGGCCACCAAACCACAGCGCCGTAGGTGATAATAGGTCTTATCACCGCAGTGTAAAGCCACATTGTGATCCTGGGGTGTAAGCCCCAGGTTCTACCAATTAGTCTTTTACACTGCCAGAATACGACGCAGGCTTTGTTCAATTTTTTTCATGGAGACAGACATATAAAAAGTGATTGAATAAACAAGGTGAGCCATTACCCAATGAAAAAAACATAGTTAGCATTATTTATATTAAAACTATCCAAGTACCTATACGTTGTAAATAAAACTCTAATAAATTAAATTGTTACAATAACGAATTTTCAATAATTAATTCGATATTACTTTGTTAGCTATTCGCATATTGATTGCAATAAAACAACTCGACGACCATAAAGTGCAATTTACTACTATCTGTTAACCCGCAACTTGGAACCTTCGTCCTTTCGTTCAGCTGCTACGTTTTATCGATCTTTCAAATTGTTGCCAATGTTTTATTAAGTTTTATTATAAATCGTATATCAGGCTTTACGAGGACTCTGTCCGGGGATAAGTAGTCCTTATCTCGTTTGTTGCTTTGTAAGTTGCAGTCTGCGGAATATTATTAACAATCTATAATTTATCAAAGCTTATATTGTTTGAAGTGTAATTAAATGCAAATAAAATTGAGTGTAGATATATCCATGTTGTTTTTTTAAAAGGTCTCAAGATATATATAATTCTATTCCACGGGCTATATTCCAAGCATTCTAAAGACAATGATTATCTATGACCCCTCCATGTCGTCTTTAGCGAGTTGCTCTATTTATGTTCAAATTACAACTTGTCAATGTCCCATAATGCATCCAAAGCAAGCGTTTTTTTATATGTATTATTTATGTGGAATACAAGTAAATGGTATCCTTAATGCTCTAACATCTCCAACTCCGTCAAAGTAAACAGGAAATCATTATGTGAGAAACGATCGGATATCATTACAATTTGCATAATTAGACCTAGACACTGATATATTTTTCAAAAATATAATTACATATTTATATATTGAAATGGCATTTTAAATTATCTGTTATAAGCTAACTAAAAGAGCCAATGGCTAACTCATGCTTGTGAGAGTTAGCCATTGGCTCTTTTGGTTTTAATGTTGGAAAATCGATGGAGACAATATTTAGCGTTAAGTGTCAGCCTACGATACAGGCTTAGCCTAGTGTAGTTACCTTCAAAATAGTGTGCAGTGATTGTATGCAATGCACCTATAGTAGCTTTAAGTCTTTGGAATTGTAATTTTAATTCACTTTAAAATTAATAAATTGTATTTGAAATTATTTTAAATAATCTTAGGGCCTTATTATCATACTTACGCGTTTTGTGAGCGTGTATTCTATACAAATAAGCGTACAAAATTCGCTCGCAAATCGCAAGTGTGATAAGGCACTTGCCTACTTAGAAATATGGGTAAATTCTCGCTGCTTTATTTCAGGTGTGTGACATTTACGGAGGTTTGTTGGGTATTTTAAAATTTGTGGTGAATTTGAACTGTATCACCTTAAGTTACCACTACAATGTTACAGACTACAGTAGGTAGGTACCTACTGTAGCCTGTAACATACATAAAACAATTTCATAATGACAACTTGAATTTATGTTAATATTTAAACCCGCTGATGTAAAACTGACTGATAACTTAATTTTAAAAAACTTCTATTGAAATTTCGTACCGACCCTTATACAAAAGATCTCACCTGAAACACAAAAACATTGCAACACGGCCCGGCTTATTACTCTAAGCGCTGATTATTTAGTTTAATTGATTATTACCATGGGAAGGCGACGCCGCGCCTCGCTCGCTTTTTGCCGTATCACTATAACGGGCTAATTGTTCAATCTTGCAGAATCTCTCCACAATAATAACTTCATTTTGTCACGCCGCCGCGAATAGTTTTTCCTAAGCGAGATACATGGCGGATAAATGGTGAGTTGACGTTGATAATGCCAAGAATTTTGTTAGAAAACCGTGCGCTTCAAGTATTTTTCCAAGCAAGAAATGACAGTCTGCAGTGAGATTTCAGCGTCTTACTTGATCGATAACGGGTATGAATCAAATCGAGCTAAGAAATTGAGTAAGTACCTACTTTTAGTGTCCATTTACCATTTTAATTCTTATGGTAATTAATGCATTATAGTGAGATATTGACTATAACTAGATAACAAAATGTTAATTTCCATTAAGTATTTAATTGAGGCATAATCCACGGTCTTTTTTGGTGGGTCTTACTACAAAGTGCATGGGGACATTTTTTTTTTTCACATAAAAAAAGGGGATTTTAACACAATTGTATTTTTTATTATTAACTAAATAATCATGTCTTTTAATAATTTATAAAAGTACGATATAATAATTATTATATCGTACTTTTATATAGTTTAGTATAGGTACCTATACTAATTTAAATTAGTATACCTATACTACTTATAACAATTATAAATGTAACCGACCCACACAAATAATACCCATATGCCCAAAAAAAATTAGGTAAGTAATCTTACAATTTTATATTCGCACTTTGGCAACCCATATTCTACAATCACCTATTATAGTTTAACTATAAATAGTTTGTAAGTAGCAAACCTACACATAAAATACGTACTTTATTTATAATGCTTCATCAACTTCTCACAATAATTCTGTTAACAAGGTAAACATGTATTTAAGCCGCGTCACAGTGATTAACGCGCATAACGTATCAAATAAGTCACTAAGCCAACTGCTGCATATGAGAAGATTTTCACTGGCAATTAGTAAGAGCGTCTTCACACAATGGGGAGCGGAGCGCGTTGCGCAAAAAGGTCGTTTTCCTGCATTTCCGCCTCCCATTGTCTCGATCTAATCTGCATTGGATTAATGACGAAGCACGCCTTTAAACGTACCGATGGAAAAATATTCATACGAGAACTAGCAACGGCATGAAAAGGGAATACAAGGATCAAAAGCAAAAGAAACTGGGTATAACTATTGCCTAGTACACGAAGCGTCGTCTATAGCTGAACAATAGTATCTTGGATGATACAAAACTGAAGCTGACAAGTTATCGTAGGTTAGTAGCTGGTAGAAGCAAGCTGATGAGATAGGTATTTCTAAGCTTCTCGATCTTGTACCTACATATCAATTGTTGGTTAGACAAGTAACTTGAACCATTTTATGCATCATATTTTGTTGATGACTAATTCTTTATACTTTATTAAGTTACTGCAAGTTTCATTTTTACTTAACCTATACGCGCGGTAGGGCCAATTAAATGGAGTTAAATGCAACATAGTATTTGGGGAGGCATAAATTCAAGAGAGACATTTATATCTTTGCACCAATCGCATTTCTTATTGCTAAGGAAAACATTCTAAACTTTTGCACAAGTTGTTATGCATTTTGATTTGTATTATTTGTTTGTGGTATTTTGATTTGTGTTGATGACCGTACGTTCATTAGTAGAACAAGCTCAATCCATCATTTTCTCGCGGCGTTTATACAACTGTAACAGTTCATCTCATGATAAACTGCAATGACTCCCTCTTCGAACTATAATTAAACATGATTAGAGCTCAACACATGGTGAGCCGCAATTATAAGACGTTACAACGGCTACCGAGCTCGGCGCTACACGCCATGCGATAGTTTCCATCAACCATTCAATAACTAACACGGATGCGAATTTTAATTAAACGAGCTCGTTGTTTCATTATGTTGCCCGCTTTTTCTGCATTGTTTTGTTGACCGTAACATTAGCATTCAGCGGGTTCACCGATGGATGGCTCAGCACCAAAGGAACATCGCGACGCGTGCAGACGTCGCCCCCTCGAAGCACAAAGTGCTCCAATTGTGGGAAGCAAACGTCCCAAATCCATTCAAATCCGCACTCATGAATGAACGGAATGGGAAAGAGACGGAGGCATTTTACCGAGGGGCTCGAGTGAGATGCAATTTGAATGGTACGCGAAACGGGAATAGAGAGCGCGAGATAATTCCGTCTAGCCGAAGGGATTCCCCAGTGTCACTGGTGTGCGTTTTCCGAATGTTACGGCAGTCGGGAATGTCGGCACTCGTCTTCCGTTCGTTTCCATTCGTATTGTCGTTCTTTCCGTACCCCAGCCACTTGTTGATCAATCGTAATAAATTGCCACCATGATTTTCCCATTGTGGAGCAGTTTGTCGCTTTACTGCGGAGGAAATTGAGTTTCCTTCAGTCGGTCGAGTTTATTTGTCACTTCAGTGAGTTGCGTTGGAATTGTATTGTTGCTTTATTCGCTAATTCTCTTCGTATTCAAAATATCCAAATATAGATTGTTATCCACGAGTTTTGCTCAATGACTTAATGTTTATTTTTGCACCGCTGTGTTATAGCTATTGCATGTGCTTAAATTACGTGTCCCTAAACTGCAGCATTACTTTTAATAGCTTTTGTATAATACCCAACACGATACCAAATACAAAAAAGTGTAACGTAATCAAAGAAACATTCGTACTAAGATCTTATCTTATAACAGTAGACGCATGAATAAGCGAAGTTAACAAAAAACATTAGGAATGTAGAAATGTGATCGGAAGTGTAGAAAGTAAGGTTGGATTCGATTGGTGTGCAGATTCAGTAGATAATGGGCGCAGCGGAGCGTTGTGTGAACGGTTAAACCGCTATAAGAATACTAACGATAAGTTTTACCTAATAAAGCGAAACTTCCTTGAAACGAAAGCAGAAGCACGATTGCAATGAACGTCATTCACACTTATCGTAAAAAAATATTAAGAAAACACGTAAATCTTAGGAATACATTCAAATCTTATTTACAAATCTCTTTCCGCCATCAAATATTTTTATTGTTTAGCATTTGATCGAAAGAAATTGATGCTTTACCACACAATAACATCAAGGATGCATAAAGGCCAAAAATGAAAATGAAAATTAAGTAGGTAATACTTGTTCCAGAAATCATATATCTATAATGACAATTGCAGATCGTTTACAAACTCTATGTAACGAAGTCGTTTCTGAACTACATTGAAAAACACTGTTTGTTAAATTGAAATTCTATCATACACACACACAAGCCGCTAGGGCGCGACGTGTGTGAGACACTGCATTGCGGCGTCTTGGTTTAATATTTCAATGAGAACCACCAGTTGGAGTCATGCCAGTCGGAACCACCATTCACGATATTATTCCCAACAGATATCTACCCACCATGCTACGTAGGTAGACCTATTTGCCACGATCCTATTAGTGCGGTCAACGTTATAACGCTACCCGGTTAACATTCATACGTATGCACCTGGTTTTTAAGACGCCGCCTACATTAACTATTGCCTACTTAACTCAATTCGTATATATAAGATAATTTTACAGGACGAATTCAAGTCATCGTCTATTCTTAGGTAGCACAAAAGCTTATTATGTAGAGTCAATCCATGATTATAAACTCGTTGTAACATTCAGGTTCGTTGGAATTAGAAGTGACAACATGCCTTAAATTGAAATTTTTATTGGTATATTTTGTGACGAGTAAATTATATATGTATGTATTTTAATATCATAATAACGTGATATTACAATAATCAGGAAACTGTAATCAATATTAATCATCTACTAGACTAAATTATTTCTATTGAACTTTCAATGCTGCTTCGATGATGCTGTTACACGTAAAGTTTTTGAATTGATTTGTTATGTTATATGCTACTCAATAGTGGCTCTTGACAACATTTCTCTTTTCCAAATTTCTCTTATTCTATTTGATTGATCTAATTTTATTTAAACTTAATCCCTTTCTTAAATTGGGACGATCACTGATGTTGATACTTAATTCTATCGCATATTTATTATAGTTATATGCATAAAAATAGCTCAATGTGTCATGAAATAAACATAAATAAATAAAAAATAATAAAGTACTTTGAAATATGAGATTTCAAAGGTAAAAGTACGTAATGTTTATAAGTAAAATTTTAATTGTTTTTAGAATCCTCATTCAAAACACTAACTGTAGTCGTGGTAGTAGTGTAAAAGAGTGGTAGTAATCATTCAACAAAATAATAATAGTATTTCACTTTTTCACGATATCATCGATTTGTCTTATCACTTTAATGTATCTCGAGAATTGGTAATGATTTACTCAAACGAAAGTAATTTGATATTGCGTTTATTTACCGCTTTGCTTTCTCACGCCGATATTTATGATAGTAACTTTAAATTGTAATAAAGGTGAAAAGTCAACAACTTACTTTACTGTTACCAAAAGTAAGTTGTTGACTTTTCACCTTCACTTCATTTTATGCAAAAAAATTAATCTGTCCCATAATTTAATAAATTAATCAACCATGCTACGAGTGAATTTCTTATAAAACGTTAAAACAGTCACGATTCATTAACTTATTTACTTAATCTCTATAGAAAAAAAACCATTTTATGTTGTAGAAAAATATAATATAAAATGACGAAACAGATCGGTACCATTAAGAGACTGCTCCTTTGTGAGATCTTAGAAGAACATTCGGGTTCGGGTGAAAACTGAGAGGTTCTTATCTGGATTGCGTTTGAGCGAGCGAGACAGGTATAAAACCCGAATGTTCTTCTAAGATCTCACAGACTGTATCAGTTTAAGTTAAGTGTGCATCATAGTAACTATAGCGTTGCATACAAATAAGGTTCAAATTTGACGTAACCGGGTTATAAATCGCGGTTTCGTTCTCGTCTGTTTCCTCCCTCAAAATTTAACCAATCTTTACGAAATTTTTAAGCACAGATTGAATTCCTAAATTTATATCGATTGAACTGAATGGGATAAAAAATATCTGTGTCAGACCGTTTTGCTTTTTGCGCAATTTATTATAGAATTAGTGTACTAAACTATTAGGCGTTCGTTTGCAGCGAAAGTTAGGCCAAAAATAATATTTCGTAAAGATTACAATGGGAAACAGACGACAATGAAACCTCAATCTGTATGGAAAAATTAGCCGTAGTATTTCCTCGTAATGTTTGTAAAATCCACGGCCAAGTGGAGTGCCAGCCTAATCAAACAATAAACACCGATACGGATGGGCAAGTTGCGGAAAGTTTCCAAGCTGAGAATATTTCCGGAAATTTCTGGAAACTTTAACAAGAATTTCAAAGAATACTTCAACTAGGATATGTCCTATAGGACATTTTGAGAAATTTAAAAGAAATTTTCATGTTTCGCAATTTTGGAAACTTTACGTCGGGACATGATTAAACAATAAACACTGAACAATCAGTACCCTTAACATGTGTTTACAGTGACCGTACTCGTTAGCGACTGCGTACACGATTTGTTCGGAGAATTGTAGTTCTACAAAGTAACCGCTAGGGGCACTGCTATTCTCCATTACAAATTGTTTACGCAGTCGCTAACGATTACGTTAACTCATGGTAAGGGTTTCAGGCTTCAAATCTAACCAGTCTAACTAGCTATAAATAACTGCCCTCTTTTAGCGTCAAATTTTCAACATTTGAACCAACTGCCACGAGTAAATGAAATAAGTTTCCGCCATATCCTGCAAGGCATCCGTGTGGCACTCCTTTTGGAGCCGTTAAATTGTTTACATTTCTCTACGCGACAGTGTGGCCCTACCTACCTGGTCTAACAAAAGTTCCAAAGTTCCTGCTAAGTTCCGGCACGGCTACCGGCTACAAAGGTAATGAGTTATTTCAGTGTCTTGTTTATTTACAAAATATCACTACGTTTGAAGACGAACCATCAAAATGAGTCGTTAAACTGGAAATTCCATAAAAAGTGTTGTCGGCGTGTTGATGACCCCCGTGATTGAGCTGCAGAGACAATGGACGGAACCCGACTGAATTAGGCGGATTCGATTGGATTTCGGCTTCTTTTCAACGACGATTGACTATTGTTGCAATCTTGTTCGAAAATAATACAGTCTCGCGTTTTTTACAGGACTCTATTTAGTAATGAACTTTACTAATTGTGAGTTGTGAATTAGGCAACCGTTTTGTTTATATGTGTTGTATAAATTCGGTAATTTACCTTGACATTTGCAGACTGATACCAAAATAAACGTGGAAAATAATTCGATTTACATATATTAAATTATATATGAATTATACATTCTACTTTAGTAAACTCGTGGGTAAATATAAATAAAGTAATTATTATTTATAATTATTAAACCATCAGAACAAAAGATGTAAAATTAAAATCGATTGACGTGCTTGAAAGACTGCATAAGCCCAAATTTTTAAACATTTGCAAATTCTCACGGACCTTACCAAATCTCAATAACATTTTCAACCAGCATACTAGAACCTACTCTATTTTTAAGCAAAACTCATAAACTAGTACACGAATACTCCATTACATTCATCATTATGCAGCCAATAATCGTATTCGACATCAAATGCATCACACGTTTCTAAAGGCAACGTTAAAGAGTTAAAGAACAACGGACTAACGTTCCATTCTCCGCAGTAACCCGATCCTCGTTTATCTGCCGTCGAGCAATTATTGAAGCGTGAAAAGGAGCGACCTCCTATTATTTACACGTTTTGTAATGCGGGTATTCCGTTTTGAAAAATATTGCGTTTCCTACGGAGCAACGGCCGTGCATCGGCGCATTCTATTCCATTGCCTACTGGCGTTAAATTGTACAACGATACAAGAACATAATGTCTGATCTGTCTAAAACTACTGACATAAAAAACTGAATTTCGAAACATTTACCATTGCTGTTAAAAAAACAAATAGTCTGAACTACTTATCTGCAACTAACTGGTATAAAAATCTAAATTTTTAAAACATTTACCTAAGTATGCTGCACTAAATAAGTAACAAATTGTCTGAGCTGTCTATCTAAAATATTGCATGTTCAGTCATGCGATGTTGCCTAGCGCATAAAGGCGCTTGTATTAAATTTGAATTATATTAGAACTAAGTACAAGTCGAATTATTGACACATTACAAAAAAATATATATTCTTTGCAGCATTCGGGGGCTGTTTTGGTTACCTTTTTTTTTATTCACCATTTATTTAAAAAGCATTTACTGGTGTTTGGATAGAAATATAAATTAAGAAATCAGAATATAAAATTCATATTTAAAAATAAGATAATTAATCAATACTGTTTATTTTGTTTGGAAAGATTACCGGTTTATATTTATTTTAATCACAATTAGATGCATGATACATACAATAATTAATTATATTTAATGGCTTAGTTAAGTACCTTTTTTGACCTGAAATACTATTTATTTAATGGACTTATCTCAATTTACTATTTTGTAATTGTGATATTAATATTGGATGATACACCGAGTAAGCTACTATAGCTACTACTAGCTATTTTTAGATGTTTAGTAAACTAATTATTTATAGGTAATGTAGATAATAAGAAAACTTTAATAATAAAAACTAAATCGGAAATTGTACAACTGTACATATATTAATCAATACCATAATTTAGAAAAACATTTATGCTCTACATCTCTATTAAATACGATTTACGATTTATTTTATTGATTAATATGAAACTTTATAGATTATTTATAGTACTAAAATGCAAACGAATAGTAATAACATTTACCGCTTCCTTGTGCAAAACCAATTCTTTTAAAACATCAAAGCTAAAACATTTTATTTGGGAGATTAATTTGAACCCTTAAGCTTCAACGGATCTGGAATCAAACTAATCCGTTTGGACATGTTTCCACCGACTGGTTTCTCGAATTCAACACTGTACCTGCTTGCTTTGGCCGTTAGGATATGTTCCTTCACTATTCATATCATTTTATTCATGTTTATTTTGATAATACTAAAATATTTTTGAAACACAACTAGATAGTTTTAAGAATTAACTTAGAGCAGGTAGACAATGTCTAGACATGGAACACAATTACTTAGTCTTAACTATTGTTTTATTTTAACAATAATATGGCAATTGGTTGTATATTTAAAAAGACAGGCTTTCATTTGCAGGTCAAGGTATTGTAAGTACATTTAAAATGCTCCGCTCTACATCAAGATACAAAAGAGACTAGATGATAAAATAAAATGTTCATCTCATTGACATTTTCCATAAGTAGATAACATTTAATATCAAAACAAGTGAAAACGCAAGCTTCAACGATTCCTCCTGTAACAATTGTTTGTTCATCATCATCATACAAGTCTCACAAAAACGCGAAAACTATTAGGTGCAAATGAGATCACCCGCCGAAAGGCGTCACCAACAGTGATACCCGTAAATCTTTCACGTGAGTCACATCACAGCACCCGCCGTTTCCGCCCAATAAACAAACATTATATTACAAACATTAACCGTCAATACGAGCAAAAATTTAACTTTACTACTCCCCAGGCAACTGTTCCACGGGACATTACATTTTTAAAAAACGTAACACGTCCGAATATTAAAATTAAAACAACCTATTTAGGCCTACCCGCCGCTCCGACAAACAAGACTTTTTTTAATCTAACTTTACCGTTTGTAAAAATTACTATTTAAATATTTACACTTCACCCGCTAATTAACAGGGATTTAACCCTTCCGTCGCCGAAACTCACTTAAATATTTAACCCAGTGGAAATATTTGGCGCGTATTAAAATGTGAAAAATTAATGCCGAGTACAACCCTCGCGGCGTAGGAATGTAAAAATACTAGATCCCACCGAGAGTGCTTAGGACGCAGTAAATTAAGTCGTAAATTATTTAAATAAAACCAAGAGACAATGAAACGGCTGTAGCATTCAGTTTGCTTCTATATTTTTATACCGTTTCATTGCCAAGTAAATTAGTCAACCCCTGAATAAAAGTAGAGTTTCTAATTAAATCCAATTAATATTATTATAATTGTTTTGAGTAATAACTGAGTGATGACTAATAGTATTTTATGATGTTATTATTACAACAAATTTAATCTATTACCCGTTTAGCATGTTTTAAACTGTGAATAGAGTGAACCAAAACAACCAAACCTGCTCTACCGCTCCATATTTCAGGATTTCCATTCAAAAACCACAACAACGGGTAGGTAAAAAAAGCATATAAATTTCATACACTCAAAACAGGCGAATAAACAGAAGAAAATAAAAGTAAATAAATAAATCCACATCACTTTACCGTCGCTCGACTCGGACCGCAGAGGTGCAACAAATAGGAAACATTCACATTCACACCTAGGGGCGGTTGAGTTGCGGTGGAAACGTACCTTGCCGTGGTGCAGTCCCGGTACAGCACGTCGAAGTCCTTGCAGGACAGCAGCTTGCAGCGGTTCACGCCCGGCTGGATGGCGCCGAGCCCGCGCAAGATGCGCACCTGCTCCACATTGCACACCAGCGGCACTATGTCCAGTCTCTTTAGCTTTGTGTACACCGTGTGCAGCCCGCCCACCAGGTGCTTCAGGAACAGTTCGAACGCCTGCGGCAGACACAACATCGTATCCCCCTGGATTATGAACGCGGCAACTTTCTGTCCTCGATAGTCTACTAGTTTACACTCGTTCGCCGACGGGTCCGACGTCGAGATGGGAGGAGGGCTGCCGTACCGCGGCGGGCCGTGGTGATGGGCCGCCGCCATCAGCTCGAGCGGCGAGTGGTGCATCATCTGCAGCGAGCCGAGCAGCCCCAGGCCGGGCGGCGGCAGCGGCAGCCGCGGCGCCAGCAGCTGCGGCGGACTCATGCCCCGCGCCGGCGACGCCGCCTTCACTCTCGGCGAGCCCCCTGAAGACCCGCTAACCTCGCTCGCGGTCGACGCTGAGTCCACGGCGGACTCCATACTCGCAAGATCGAACTACGCGCGCATCACACACCCGTCGCGCGCGCCGTTTCGCGCAACAATAAATAAAAAGCCGGAGCGAAACGAGGGCGCGGCCGCGTGCGCGCGCCCGCCCCGGCGGCTGCGTCTGATTGGCCGGCCGCCTTCGGAGCCCTAATTCGATTGGGCGACGACGTCGCCGCGGAGTCTCCGCCCTTTTTTCGTGTGCGTTCGGAGCGCGCGAAGAAACGTTTCTGTTTCTTTTGGGTGTCGTGCGGTGCGGCCGCGCGCCGCGGGCCGGGGGTGTATTGATAAAGAATGTCACCGGCAATCAATAAGAGCCGAGATGCCGGCGAGCGACTCGCGCGATTTTCGCACCGACACAACGCAATCGCACGCCACGACTCTATATCTAGTCGATGTTCTCTAACGCACGTGGTGCGCGAGCGAGTTAAACTTTTGTTGTAATGGCTCGATTACAAGTTTATAACTTAAATCGATATCAACGCCAACGGATACTTACATGATAACAAAAGTTCTTCTTAGGCTGTCGTTCTCTAACTTTTAGGCGCAAATTTGTTTATTATTTTTTCCTCAATATCTGCAGAATATAGGTTACCTAATACTTACTACACATTACCTATTGCCCATTAAGCACAGTTCGAAATATAATTTTTAACCCTTTGACACTAACGAATTACGTTACGTACCTACACATAGGCCAAGTGATGAATTATGTCTTCCTACTGCCTTATTCTGTACACTGTGTCGGTAGTACACCCCACTACGTAGCCGATTTTCATGATATTGTGACAGCTGTTTTGCATCAACACAGAACTAGGTTGAATTTATTGACTGAAATGTATTATTGTTGAGAGTGTAATAATAATGATTGATTAAGAAAATACTTATTAAATGCTTATCTGCAGGTTACTTAACTAAAAACTTTTAGCACCTCATAAGAACTTTTGGCGTAAACAATGTTATATGAATTAAGATTGAGTGTAAAGAGCCTGCAATATTGGAACTCTATCGTCGTTTATATATAAAACTTTTTGTGTTTATATATTTGTATTATAATAATTTGTTCTGTAAATAGATTTGTCTTAATATTTGATTGCTAATGAGTATTATAAGTTAGGGTGTTCTGAAATACATCCTACCTAGAGAAGGAAGAAACTGATTTTAACTTAACTAAAAACTTTTAGCACCTCTTAAGAAGTTTTGGCGTAAACAATATTATTAAGAATTAAGATTGAGTTTAAATAGTTTTAATATTGGAACTCTATCCTCGTTTATATATAAAACTTTTTGTGTTTATTATATTTGTATTGCCTATAATAATTGTTCTGTAAATAGATCTGTCTTGATATTTGATTGCTAATGAGTATTATAAGTTAGGGTGTCCTGAAATACCTACATCCTACCTAGAGAAGGAAGAAACTGATTTTAATTTTAAATATTTCAATGACAAGAAAAATTATGCTTAAAATCCACCAAGACGAAACAAATTATCCGGTGGAATGAAAATAAGTAGATAAGTTCATGAAAGATAAATGTATAAATAATTTATGATTTTGGGTAGGTATATTTGTACCAACTACTTAATAGCACGTAGCTTGCAGGATACAGCCAAAAATCTCCTATGGCGCGGCAACATTCCCATTAGTGGGCTTATACTCCCACACAATAAAGTTCAACTCACTGGTAATGAGGGCTAACCAACCCTGAGTTCAAGAGAACTGATACAGTTCAAGTCGTGTTTAAAAGAAAAGGTGCAGCCAGAATGACAATAAAATAATTTGATTAATTAGATTTCTACATTGTTAAAACAAACAAACTGATTTAATTTCATATTGAATTTATAATATTGATATAAAGGTCTAGATGATTATGAAGACAAAAATGTAGGTACTTAGCCACTCAATTGCTTCGAATTTTGAGTTGGATTCTATTTATATAATAAAATAAGAGCGGTGACAGGTAGCCGTAGTTACCAAAAGCAATCTAGTGGCGTATGCTACCCTCTGAAGTGCAAATAAGGACGGTATAGTAGAGATCGTAAATTCGGTCCTCAGTTGGACTTAAGAGGATTGCATTTTATTTTAGCTTCATAAATTAAACTTTGTATTTATGTACAGATGAGTAAAGAGTGTGGTATGAAACACACAAAAAAATTGAATAAAAAAAGTCTGTTCAAAATTGATTTTATTTCAGAAAATATCTGTTAAGCGTATTTTTTTTTTCTGATGTCGTGTATTGTTGATTTTAACCGACTTCAAAAAAAGGAGGGCGTTCTCAGTTCGGTTGTATGTTTTTTTTTCTTTTTAATGTTTGTTACCTCATAACTCCGTCATTTATGAGTCGATTTGGAAAATTCTTTTTAGGTTCATGAATAGACATCTCAAGGTTGGTCCCATAAAATTTTGGTGAAGATCGGATAACGAGATCCATGAGGAATCAAAGGAATTCCTGAAATTTTATAGGCACTTATAATATTTTTCATGTATATTCTAAAACTATTTAAGTATTTGCATATGGTAGTCATCATCTTCCAATGCTGAACTGATGATGGAAGGTACAACTCCTTAACGGTTAGGAGTTAGGAGATAATTCAAACGAGATGCATTCCTTCAAGACCTCCCTGATCACCCCGCCATAAGTATTTTATATGAATCACTAAAAAGCGAAAAAAAAAATTTTTACCAAAAAAAAGAACCGACTTCAGTAAAACTAAAAAACCCGTTCAAGTAAAGATTACATTTGACTCACTCTTTGAAGTCGGTGCCAACCTCACGTAAACTTTAATATATAAATATAATAACTGAGTGGTTTGGGATCGATTTCAAAGGGTGAGTCAAATGTAATCTTTACTTGAACGGGTTATTCACAAACCCATTCGTTGTTCTAAATGGCATTTCATTTGTTTTACTTATATCTGATTTGCAAAAGAAATAGGCCTGGTCCCCAAAAACCGAATGTGTCTGATCTTTTAAGCATAATCTCAAACCAGATAACTAAAAATCTAGTTTGAGGTCGCTTCAGTATCCTTTAATTTTGCCCAACTATTTGAGTTTATTATGTAGGATAGGAGAGAAAAGATTTATCATTATAATGACTTATGAAGTTTTGACAGTAATCTGTAATCATTGATCTGTAATCATTTAAGAATAAAATGTATTTTCTGAAACACGCTCGGAAATGTATTCGTTTTTGAAAGTAAGTATGAAATCTAACTTTTTAAATCTGCATACAACTATACTGATAAAGAAAACATTACATACAGCCAATCAACATTCTAAAGGCATACCAACATGCGAAATTAAATAAAAAAAACTAAATCTATGGTTTTTTTTTGGGACGGTAAAACATGGAGCTCAAATAGACTTGGTCTCCGTATGTTTAAAAAATAAAAAAGGAGGTAAAATAAACTGAATTTATCTGCTTGTTTTATTGACAATTTCAACAAAACACTAAAAGTTTATTCTATATCAGGTGATGATAGTCACGAGCAAATACGAGTAGGTAATGGATTGTTTCTCCGCCTCATTTGACAGATGAGGCCAAAATTTGGTATGGCTACAGTGTAAGAAAAAAAAAAATAAGTAGGTATTTTAAATGACGTTTTATAAAATTGACAAATGAAACAAAGACGAACGTTGTTTTGTTTTCAGATAAGATGTTTTTCGCGTCATTACGTTGTATTTTTAACCGACTTCAAAAAAGGAGGAGGTTCTCAATTCGAACTATTTTTTTTTTTTTCTATGTATGTTACTCGATATCTCCGAGAATCGTGAACCGATTTTCAATTTTTTTTTTAATCGAAAGGGTATAACTCCGAGTTGGTCCCGTTGGCACTAAGTCGGGATCTGATGATGGAATCTTGGAGAAATCGAGGGAACCCTTCAAATGTTATAGGGACATGTACGGCGCTTTCGGTAATTTATTGATAAAGTCAAGAATTTACATTCAGTAAATAGGATTTGGTGTAAGGAAACTGATGATGAACACACATACGAATCACTAAAAAGCAAAAAAAAAAATTTAACAAAAAAAAGAACCGAATTCAGTAAAACTAAAAACCCGTTCAAGTACAGATTACATTTGACTCACCCTTCGAAGTCGGTGCCAAACCTCGCGTAAACTATAATATATAAATATAAGAACTGAGTGGTTTGGGATCGACTTCGAAGGGTGAGTCAAATGTAATCTGTACTTGAACGGGTTATTGTTGGCTTTTTAGTTTTACTGAAGTCGGTTCTTTTTTTTGTTAATTTTTTTTTAATAATTAAATATTATTTTCAAAATTATTTACTATTTCTTTTAAATGACAATATTTCATATTTTTAAGACTACAATTTTATTAACAGTATTCCGCTTAGAAAGAGAAAGTAAGTAGATAATCACTGTTTACTTATATTTTGCCTAAGTTGGATTATTTTATTACTTATTTATTCAATTTGACTTATTCTAAAATGTAGTAACTCACAAACTATGACACAATGAAAAGGTTACTTTAGTCTAATAAAAACCGGCCAAGAGCATGTCGGGTCACGCTCAGTGTAGGGTTCCGTAGTTGCTCATTCCGTAGTTGATTTTAAGCTCTATAAAAAGGTCGTAAACGCCCTAGAAACTGTAATCACTTATTAGCTTCTGGAAGTCAACTTACGTCCTTTTAAAGAAAAAATATGAAATTTGGCGATTACTCAAAAACGGCTAGACCGATTTTGTTCAATATAGTTTTCATTGAAAGTACTTATAAGGCCTCATTTACATGAATTTTTCCGTTTTTTTTTGACCCGTGGTTGAAAAGTTAGAGGGGGGGGGGGACACTATTTTTTTGTTTCGGAGCGAATCAAAACTGCTGACTTTATCAAAAAATAAAGTTAGGAGACCCCTATCATTTTTACAAGACCTATTCAACGACAACCCACACACCAGTGTTGAAAAGAAAAAAAAAATCACCCCCACTTTAGGTGTTCGAGAGGTATCCGAAAAAAAAAATTATTATTTTACCGTTCTATCCGCGTTATACATACACATACGCATACCAAATTTCAGCTTTCTAGTACTAATGATCACGGCGCTAAGCCGCGGGCGGACGGACGGACGGACGGACGGACAGACGGACATGGCGAAACTATAAGGGTTCCTAGTTGACTACGGAACCCTAAAAAAACAGGTACTTTGTTTATAGACAAAGAATAAGACATAGTACCTTGGTGGCTTTAAGAGTTGCATACTTACTACGGTTGGTACAGTTTAGTTTGAGAACTCTTTGCTACCATCTAGGTACATTCTATTCATGTGCTAATTGATATGATAGAATGATAAATAGATTTTAGGTTAATATAATAATTTATTAAGATGTCAGCGTGTCAGGATTGACCTACTTCTTACTGGTGCAGCACTATATTTTAAGTGTTCGAAATGACAACCATTTTTTAATCCCAATTCAACAGTTTTTCTCTCAGATCTTCTTGTCACTAAAATCGATGGCATGGTTTCTAAGATGTTTGTTAGTCTTATTGTTTCAGTCAGATTTTCACATAGTGACTGGTCTAACTGGCCCATACTGATATTTATGAAATTTAAATAAATGAGTATCGGACAACCTCACACAAATCGATCTAGTTAGTCCCGCAGTAAGCTCTAGTAGGCTTGTGTTGTGGCCACTAGATGACGATATACCTACCTACTCATGTAGATAAATATATATAAATACATAGAAAACATACCCACGAACAAATGTTCGAGTTCATCACACAAATATCTTCCCTTGCCGGGATTTGTACCGAGGACCATCGCGTCGGCTCACTAGGCAGCAACACTACCACTGTGCCAACCGCGTCGTCTTGCCGCTAAATTGATTATTATTATCTTGTAAATGTCGTACCCACTTACGAGACAATGGTGTTCAGGCATGCTCGGAACAGCAGCCCACGGCAGAAGCCGAAGCCAAGAGGCCCTTTCCATAATTTAACGAAATCTAAGGGATACACCACGCGGATGCTGCTCCTGTCTAGTGTCTATATGTTATACAAATATGCAAGAACTATTTATATCAAATATACCAATTCGATCGACAGCTGTAAAACTGCCGATACAATAAAGTTGATTTCTCCAAAATGGTTGGCAATGTTGACTTTATTAATAAAAAATCAGGACGCGAATGCTTAGTTTATGGTCAGTCAAGAAAATAAACACGCCGGCTTGGTTTGCTCGACAATAATGTATGAAATTCCTTTATTCGTTGAGGTACAATCTTGTTAAAAAGTTAAATCGGCCACATAAGGTCCTAACCAGCCAAAACGCAGCCGTTTTAGTTGCCTCAAATAGCTTATGGCGTTTTCGGAAGAGAAATACACCTCCGCTTTTTAATTCAAAAAATAAAAAGGCGACTATACAAGAATTAAATTTTTACATTTATGTAGTGGCTAATAAAAGTTATCTGTAGCTACTTATTTTATTTTCTTGCACCATTTTTGAGAAAAGCACTATATTTGTCTCACAATAAGCCGGAAGGGCAATTCCTGGCTTCGTATTAAAATAAACGGACTCCCAAGGTCGTCTGTTTAAAATTAATACTCATCCCGCAATAGGCTAGTTGACTCATGTCAAATTGTAATAAACTAATGTTTATTCCGTATAGTATTTAGCAAAGGAAACCTAAATATACCTATATTTTTCAATTCATAAAAGTGAAAAATGGCTGAAAAAATTTGAAAATATGGTTTTTAATCTGTATTTTGAAATGCTTAAAACGCTGTCCGCCATTTTCGCTTATGATAGTGACGTCATCGGCCCTGTAAAGAAAACTGAAAGTTTACTTTGATGACTTCGAATAGTGCCGTCCCTCTCGATCTCCTGTCAAAGTATATTGAAGTGAGCGGAATGGCACTATACGAAGGTCGAATTTCGAATATTTACAGGTAATTCTACGTCACGCCACAGATTCGGAAAAGGCAAAAATGGCGGACGGCGTTTTTGGCTGTTCATGAAATATCTAATTTTCAATTGATAAAATTTAGCTTTCTACAAGTAGCTTTCACAAAAATATAAGACATTTTTTTTAGAGCTAGTAAGATTATTATTAACCATTTCAAATATATTTCAAAATTAGGTCTACTAGCCTGTTGCCTACTTCCCTCGCTTCGACAATAATGTACTACGTATTAAGTATTATGAAATATATTACTAGCACCCTTCCAGGGCGCCTGACAAAAACTGCGTAAATAT
This sequence comes from Apotomis turbidana, assembly GCA_905147355.2. Taxonomy (NCBI): domain Eukaryota; kingdom Metazoa; phylum Arthropoda; class Insecta; order Lepidoptera; family Tortricidae; genus Apotomis; species Apotomis turbidana. The sequence continues at coordinate 13,517,762 of LR990281.1, forward strand.
TACTGAATACCACTCATATAATTCCTTATAAACAATAGGGTTTCATTCTATACTAAAACAATACAAGAAAGTAACGTTGTTTCAAAACCCAAGATGTTTCCACCACTCACGGTTCTCTATGGCACTTTTTCGTTTGTGAACACAGCAAAGGACTCGATACAAAGGGTTCCGTGGAGGAACAATAAGTTCGCAACGTCTAAGAGGTGCTTGATCATTCCTTTTATCCCTTGAGAGGTCTCGTACCAATATTTTTATTTTATTTATAAACGCATATATGAACATCGGTTTTGTTTTAGAAACAATAAAAGTATCGATGAGTTGTCGGATTGCTTTCTAAGCGCGAGAATAAGAAAACAGTTAATTTATTTCGCGCGGCAACTTCATAAGCATATTAAAAATTTGATCCTTTATGTTAGACCATTGACACAAATTTCAAAGCTTAAAGAAAAGTTGATTGTGGTTTGTAGGTACCCACATTAAAAAAGAAAAAAAATGTCACATTTTACATGTTTCATAAATTTATATACTTAAAAGTACATAAATTTATGCGTAAACATAAAATTATGTTAGGTTAAAAGTAAATACCTGAAAATATTGAAACACGCGTTAAATAAAATTATAGTTAATGTTTATTTTGGCCATTCACCATTTTTTTTTTCTTAAATATTACACATGCTCATGACTTATAGGCGGCAATATGTATTTCAATAGGTTTTCATACTTAAGATTAGGTAGGTATTCAATTACATGACAAGGTACGATGATGATTACTATAAAATCGTATGAATAGTTATTGAAGATAAATCCATTTACGATTTATAATAAATTCTGAATGTTATGAATGAGTTATAATAATGTAAATGAAATGAAATTGAAATTATTTAATTGCATAAACATGGTAGTGGTAGGTGATGCAGCATATATGTAGAGTTCCACATGTTTAGCCGAAGATGGCATGCAACTTTTTTACAATTATTATAATATTTATATAATTCTAGTGCAAATGTCTAACAAACTTAACTTAATGACTAAATACAATAAAAATTATAATGTCTGACGTAACAATTATTTGCCAAAATCAAAGAATTCATTGATAGAATAAAAACATTTCTCCTTTAACCAATTTCTTAGTTTGATAACAAATATTTCGTCGGGTAAATTACGTATGTCATATGGTATCTTATTTTGCACTCTTATACTCATCAAATAACAATTTTTGTTAAATATTTGGGTTTGACATTTCGGCATTAACAGTTTATACTCGTCTCTCGCTCGCAACTGGTTGTTTTTAGATGGATTTTTAAAGTAAGCTGGAAATTTCCGAACTAGACATCCCAACTTTAAAATATACAACCCAACTAGAGTGAGAAGTCCGAGTCTTTGAAATAAAGGTCTACATGACTCTCTTGGACCAACGCCAAATACTGCTCTGACACACTTTTTTTGAGTAATAAATATTTTATATACATCTGTAGAGTTACCCCATACTGCTATTCCATATTTCAAGACCGAAGTTACATAACCATGATATGCAAGCAGTGCCGTTTTTTCTCCTGCAACAATCCTCAGTTGTCGTAAAGCGTAAACAAAGCGATCTAATTTACCAAAAATTATCTCTACCTGTGGTTTCCATGAGCAGTGTTGGTCTAAGGTTATGCCCAGAAACTTAACTTCGGTTACTTGCTCAATTGTTTGGTTCCGACAAGTCAAATTTACGTCTAACGGCTGTGTTTTGTAGTTACGGAAGTGTATGTAACATGTCTTTGAGATATTGGTTCGCAAGTTGTTTTTATATAACCATGAGTCTATTTTATTTATTGCACAGTTTCATTTTTCTTCATACGATTTGGGCGTGGTGTTATCATGCGGTATAATAATAGATATATCGTCAGCAAATAATGACATTTGGTACGGTATCTCCTTAGGAAGGTCGTTAATATACAACAGGAAGAGTAGTGCACCCAGAATACTTCCCTGCGGGACCCCGTACCTATTGTGTCTGTAAGTTGACCGATAAACTATGTTTTTATTAAATTTGTTGACTGTAGAAAGTTCAACACACTGCATGCGGTGGTCTAAGTAACTTTCTATCCAGTTATTAGCGTTTCCCCTAATTCCATAATGTTCGCATTTCTGAAGTAATACCTTATGATCCACACAGTCAAACGCTTTAGTCATATCGAAAAAGCTATTATTAAGTCGTTCAAGGTTTGATAGTGATTTTTGATCGCTCACTTTCGCGTTGTCGTTGATATCCATATTTAGTTGAGTTGTACTCATATTTAGATTTTTATCATATCATATCATTCTCATGTTTTCCTCTTTACTCGTATCAAATCCATACTAATATTATAAATGCGAAAGTGTGTCTGTCTGTCTGTCTGTTACCTCTTCACGCTTAAACCGCTGAACCGATTTAGATGAAATTTGGTATATAGATAGTTTTAGGCCCCGGGAAGGACATAGGATACTTTTCATCCCGAATAAATGTAGTGTTCCCGTGGGATGAGCGGGTAACACCGCGGGGCACAGCTAGTGTGTAGATAAGGTATACAGTTAGATATACCTTTTGCAAAGCCTTACTAGCAAAGTATAAGGTTCATTTTCAATGGTAGTTTACTTACCAAAAATAACCGGAGGCGTGTCTCATTTACAGTCAAGTCTAAGAAAAGTAAAATGAGGACTTTTCTTAGACTTGACTGTAAATGAGACACGCCTCCGGTTATTTTTGATAGCACAATGTCGTTATCAATCATATTTCAGCGTGGAGTAACTGTATCACAAATGACACTCTTATCTTATTTACTGAGACACTAACTCATAATGACTTAAAATGTTTGGGAGCTTAGAGAAATGTTTTATGCCGTGTTAAGGAGAAGTTTTTGTAACAAATTTTCAAGCAGGTCGTTTCTCATACTAGCATAAATATTTTCAAGGCAATGTTACTAAGTTATTTATAAAGATTAAAGTGTCTTTCGTAACATCCTTATATTGAGACTCATGAGATATTTTTTTTTATAACGGCACAACATTGTGGCTCCACTTCACCTGATGGTAAGCAAAAAGGGGAGCCCAAGTCGCAATATTTTTGGCAACTGACGAGAAACCAACGGTGCCAAGTCAGTTGTCACTGCCATGCTGGCCCGAGAGATGCTTTTTCACGCTTCGTTTGAAGGGTCCCAAGTTATAAGAAGGAGGAAACACATGAGCCGGCAAGGATATATAAGATAAATCATACTATAATGATAATACTTATTATACTAATCATACATAAAATGCTAAAAAGCTGTAGTTTGAAGCACACGTTTCATTGTTAGTAATTTGGAATGTTTACTTTGATTTTTAAAGATTTATCAACGCTTGTCCTAAATCTGGACAAAGGTCACCTTTATAACGCAAAATGCATGTAGACTAAGGAACAAACGATAAGAAAAGGAAGTTACCAGCAAATGCTAGTTAAAAACTCGTATAGACCCAGGTTAAAAACACGAGTTTTTCGTCACTTCTCCACCGATTGCTAATGTGTGCGTTAGGTTAACTAATTCCGTACTAAAGAAACTATGTATGTAGGTATGCATTTATGAAACATGTAATGTCTCATTTTAATGTGGGTAGGTACACCACAATTTAAGGTGTAAAGCTTTTCAAATAAACAATGCAAAGATCGATACACAAAGCTTAAGGAAAAAATCGAATGGTTACCAGGGCGTTAGGGTGGCGGAAAGGTTAACGCGCTTTACCGGTTAATCCACATTTTTTTTCTTTGAGCTTTGATCTTTGTATCGTGTTTAACTATATGTTACTTCAAAAACAAATAGATAATACATTCAAATAACTACGGACTATATCACTACCTACATAGTATAAAAGAAAGTCACTTCCTGTGCTGTCTGTCTATCCCTATGTATGCTTAGATCTTTAAAACTACGCAACGGATTTTCATGCGGTTTTTTTAAATAGAGAGAGTGATTCAAAAGGAATGTTTAGATGTATAATGTACATGCATAATTTATCAGCTTTGCACCCGTGCGAAGCCAGGGCGGTTTGCTAGAACAGTTATCCAATAAAATAAACTTATTACTGCGGTCAATAAACAGATTCCTGTTTCCAGCGGCCAGAAATTAGTTTTATTTTTATAGAAGATAGACGACGTATTCTTAACGGTCTAGTGTTTATAGTCTTACACTTACGCATTATCGTGTGGTAGGTACGGAATATTTTACACGGATAATCTCACTTCTCGTATCTGAAACAAACAAATTAACCGAGTCTTATCTATCACTGAGATTTCGCCATCATTCAAGCACACAATATTATTAGTCATGATTGTAATGTTTTAACGTTAACATATCTGTGGCCTTAAATATAATGTATATTGTACTACTACTGCCAAATACAAAGAAGTTTTAGACTAGATGTAAGTATCCAAAAGTATTAAACGCATTTGGAAGAACAAAGCATTTATTTACCCACGGCTTAGTATTTTGTGGAAAATCATAAACTAGTACTTATCGTTATTTAAGTGAAATAATTTAAACTGATTATAAAATAACGCATTATAATACTTTTGAAAACGACATAAAACGTGAAAAACTAAAGCTGTAAACTATCGAAAAGTCGAATAAACTACGCGATTTTTAATTTAAATTATTTTATTGAAACTATTAATTGACGACCGTGGAAAACGTAGTCACGTACCATCAGGTGGATCGAGTCGAATGCTCATTAGTTCAGCAACACCCTATTCACTCTTGCCTTGAAGATACCCAAGATACAATTTTACAGGAAATACCTACATAATATGAAGGGAGCGGGTTAATTTCTTAGCGTTTCGGATGAGTAATTGGGAAGCTAACAACATAAAGATGAAGTCCCTTCACCTGGATGGCCGATGGTGAAACGGGAATAGCGGAATTAAATCGTCAAATTGTTAGTAGATTTAATAATTAAATTTTTATTAATTCAATATTAGTTTAAACCGTTTATAATTCAAGAAAATTAATAAAATCAGGGGAAATAATTCGTGTAGTTTTGAAAATTGGTACAGTTATACCCTGATTGCCCATATTCGGCTTAATTTGCTTGACCTATTAATAATAATAATCATATAAACAAAATAAACGGATATTTAAAAGAAAATTGAAAAAGCATTTACTAGATACACTACCGTAATCTTTAAAAATTGTTACTGATTTTTATAAATTGTACTTTTAGTTAGTTAGGTATTGAAAAGTCTTCCTGTAGACAAACTGTCATAACAGTTTCGCAGGGCTTTAGATTATATGTAATCTTTGTTGTAAAATTAATAAAGAAATAAATAATAATAATAATCAAGTCAAGCATGCAATTAAGTTCCTGAATGCAGTAATACCGCAACAAGTGCATTTTGAACGTCGAAATTATTGCTCTAACTAAAATTGTAGGCGCTGTTAATGAATCTCCATATTCCCGATCGTAATCGCAACCAAGCGTTTGCCCTCAATTAAGCGGATTTAAAGGTATATTTAGCAGAAAACAAAGGTTTTATTACAGAGAAGTTTCATGGCAGAAGCCCACAAAAAGTATCGGAAATAAATGGTGTTCCCCGAGCAATAAATCGGGCTCAACATTGCGAAACTGCAACAGACTGCGCATCGCCATCGTCGTTAAACTTTATTTTTATATTAAAGCCGTAACTTCAGGACGACGCCCAACAACTGTAATCCCCGTCGTGAAATTTTTCACTGGAATAAATACCTACAAAAAATATAACGCAGCTTTATTAGGTACCTGCTTTCATATCGCAAACAGATGGTCAGTGGAAAACACGTGGAAACGATGCCTTTGGAAGCGGAATTTATTATGGCTTTATTAATATTTGGCTAAAATAGGAAAAACCATTGCTACTTTCTGCATACTTGCTGAAATTAAGAGCCTGTTGCCTTGATCTTGATTTATTATACTATTTAATACAAATTTAAATTTAAATTTTCAGTGGACAATGGACATTACCTTTTGAAATTAAATCTTAGCAGCGCGATATCCCTACCTGGATAAATGAACAGTAAATAACACCAAACACTGTTCTCGCATAATTCATGGATGAAGTGGGCACTGTCGGTTGTCTATTGTTTGACCGAAATTTATATGCAATAATATTGATTTGCTCGAATTTCACTTACCCGAATTTCATTTGCCCGAATGTTTCGTTTCCTAGAAAATTAATTTGACATACTCTTGTATTCCCGAATATTATATGCCATAATGATACGAATGCCATAAGTATTGTTTTCCATAGTATTAAGTGCCATACTATTGTTTGATAGAATATTTAAACGCCATACTAAATATTGTTTCTGTGCGAATCCAACCTGGCTTAGCATCTTATTTTCTGTAGGCATATTGTGGCCACGTATGTACATAGACACTATGTACTACATGGTCACAATACAAACGTAACCTAAAGTTTTCGGTTCTGGTCGAATGTCGTACGTCCTTTTATCGTAGTTCTTCTAAAACTGTAAATTAGGTTAGGATTTGTATTTTGAAGCAAACATTTATTTATTTAAACATTATTGCACAAAAGAAAAACTTAACGTACAAAAGGCGAACTTAATGCCATGCGGCATTCTCTACCAGTCAACCTTAGGGCAAAGCAGAGAAATTGTACATTCTGACCATACGGGTCACAACACAAACCTAACCTAACCTATAGTTTTCGGTTTTAGATCCATGTACTATTTGATAGCAGTTCTTCTAAAACTAGGTTAGATTGTAAATTAGGAAACTGTAAATTAGGTTAGGATTTGTATTTTGAAGCAAACATTCTGACGCTCCGCTATACGGGTCACAAAACAAACCTAACCTATAGTTTTCGGTTTTAGATCCATGTACTATTTGGTAGCAGCTCTTCTAAAACTAGATTAGATTGGGTTTGTATTTTGACGCTCCGCTATACGAGGTCATAAAACAAACCTAACCTACAGATGTCGGTTTTCGGCCTATGTTCCATTTGGATAGCATATGAAATTATAGCATGTGACAATTATGGATTACAATCTTTATGGAAAATGTGATTATTGGAATTAATATTATGGGAAACAAAGATTCGGTCATAGGATTAATATGGCAAACAATGATTATGGGAAACATAATTATAAGAAACAAGATTCGGTCAATTGAATATTATGGCAGACGAAATTCGGGTATATGAAATTCGGGCAAGTGAAGGTATACCGGGCACTGTCATCTAATTTAACTATATCTCTAAAAGCTATCGAGTCATTTAAAACTTAACTGAACTTAGTCGTAAACAATTGAAGGAATGTTTTTTGATTTCCCTTGCCTTTTTACGGGGACAGATCGGATAGTAAACAGATTACTTAATAATGTTTTCTCAATCTTCTTGTGTGGAAAATTGCTGTATCAAAGACGGGTCAGTCATTAAGTCGGTACGAACCCACGCTGCCTAGACTGCCATAACAATATTACTTCGCCAAAGGTGCGCCAAATTTAATTACTCCCAGATCCCGTGCTAGAAATAGGTTTCATATACAGTGATTAATATTATGCAATCATGTCATTATTGCGAACATTTTTCATTAGAGGAACGCTTTCAAGGAGACCGCACTGTAAACGAATTACAATGCTTTTGGATGCGCTTTTACTGCAAATAATGCAACCGTTATGCACCACCCCCTCTTCATTTCGTGTCCTGGGTGCATGCGTTTATGCCGGTGAACTATGTAATTAATTTTGGGCACAATGTAAGGTGCGGCGTTTTCGATAATTTATGTTTTAACCTTACTTGTTTTCCGTTGGACTGTGCAGGAAATTTTGCAGACAGAGGACGCTGGTTTTGAATTTTGACTTTTAACTGTTCTACACTACGGGTAAATCTAAATAAATCTCTCTTGCTCTTTATCTGTAGTGTCTAGTTGCTTCATCGAAATATATAACCTTAAATTAGCATAACACGTTGCTTAGCGTATATAGTGCTAAATTAGTTTCACCATCCATTTATTTTTGAGTTGGATACGTATATGTTCCAAATCCTCATCCTTAAAATTAAGCGACATATTTTTACTTCCTTGTCCTTAAATTGACGAAATAACGACCAACCAAGTAATACTAATAACACAAAAAGAATATTAACTTATTCCCTTTCGTCTCGTAAGTGCTACCCTGCAAACGCCTCCGAACCCATTCCCAGCCAGTGTTTACGAAGTGAGATTCAAGTCTCACTTTGAGTACGGCTTTGATGTAAAAATCATACATAGCCGGCAAACGTGTCGGCCAATATTGACACGTCCTACTCGAGAGCGAATCCTAACTGGAGGAATACCTAACTGGAAGTACGCCTATTCTGTGAATCCGCGGCTCTTTGGATATACCCGTAAAGATCATAGAATTTAACTAAAATCCATTATAAAACTGCATATCTAAGTACCTAATGGTATTTATTTAATCTTATTTTAGACTAAACATTTCCTGAACTCTACTTGATAAGTAATGAAATTCAACTTAAATCTTATATTTCGACGTGCTTATAATAGCACTGTACCTACTTACCCAAAAATAATGGCAGCATATCCAGGTTATACCTATAGCATGAATCCTTGCCACTTGCTTGGACTATTCAGGGAAACAAGTAACCTAGGTATGACATGACATATGAGAATTTTTTAGTTTATAATTGGACCCTTAACTTCGTAGGTATACCTCTCTTCGGTATTTTGATATCAAATATTATAATATCCAACCTGACAGGTATTCACCTTCGATTAATGCATATACTTATGTAATAAAATAAAAATATAATAACTATATCTCCAAGATCCTAGAATAGGTCTCTCCTGACGCCCAGGGGTACGTTTATTATTTTTCCAGTTTTCATCACTTCACGCTCCGTCTGTCTTTTGATTCAATGGCCGTGTGATGTGGTGTTGCCGCATTTGTTTTGCACTCTTGCCTTAGTGTTGCCAGTTTATTTAGCATTCTCTTGGAGCCGCCAGTTATTCCCCACCGCTTTGAAGTAAGGTCTTTTGACTTTGCGGTTGCTAACTACGGGCTGACCGCTCGGCACTTTCAATGATACTTTTTCCTCTGAATAGTGTGAATTTCGCGAACAATTTTTCTGCTGGGATTTTTTGAAGCTTGCTGTTTTGTTAGCGCAGCCTGATGACGAAGAAAGCGATAGCGAGCTTTCGTCTTTATGGAAAAATCTTTTGGGTCACTTTTTTGGTGTCCGTTCAAACTATCGTTAAGTATACCATGTTTGATGAAACTAAAATATGCACATAGAGTGGACTTACTCGCAGTTTATTAACCTATGTAATAAAAAACAAAGGAGATGACGTACTTAATACATTCGCAAGCAAAAAACACCTTTGTATAGAATTCACAGAACGAATTAGATCTTTACAGCTCTTGAATTAGCGTCATTCCGAATTACCAATGACATACATCGGGGATTTCAGAGCGGGAACGATTTGAAAAAGAGTAGAGATAAACAGATACGTTAGTCTGAGAAAATATCATATTATGCCTAATGAATAACTACCTCTCTGCGAATTGTATACACTCTATGAGACAGTTTTATTTTAATTCATGTAGTACTTTAGCTTTATTACCAAGCCTCGGTAGATAACAATAAAAATAACTTTAATTAAATACCTGCACTAAATTTAGTAGTTGACATGATTTTCTGAATAAACTATAAATATTTTTCCATAATTGGAATTGTTAATCTGCGGCGTCTTGCTGTAAATATCCATTTCAATGAACTGACCGATCTTTCCACGTCGACAGTTGTAATAGGTGCATATTTAAACTTTTTGAAGGAATCAATTGATGCACGAGAAGTTTGCGATTGGAGTTATATTTTCTTTGCCTTTTAACAATTTATATTTAATTTTTAGCGTGCTAATATGGCTACTATGACATTAGCTATATGCCGACCGACACCATCCGTGGTTTCGTCAACACTGCCGTAAATATATTATTTTTTAAGCTCATTTCGTATTGTATTCATTTTTTCATCGTAAACTTTACTCAAATGAACTGAAGAACTTTTTTACAGTTTTTCCAAATTTACTGGTATAGTTGCCGGCAAACTTTTTTAACAAAGATGCCGGATCTGCACATGTCACACAAATCATTCACATTTGTACGTAACCCAAGTAACAAAAAGTTCTATAACCAGGGCGTTATGTCACCAAACAGTGATATAGCCGGCCTATACTGGTATCCATTGTGACTGCTTGCACTATAAAGGTGTTTAAAGGAGCGTTTTAATTCTATAAATTAAAGAGCAATTAAGTTCTATATTTTAGCTCTTAGAACGCTTACAGGACCATACAAAAGAATCTTTAAAGTGTTGCACTTTACTAGATATTTAAAAAGCTGCTATGGTACTATTTAGTACTGTAGATGAACTTACTGGCACTTTTATGTATCCATTCAGCACTAAAACTGCGTCAAAATGACTTTAACAGTACTGGCACTGTAGCAGTGATGAAAACACTGTTATAGGATTAATTTGCACTATAAAAGTACTCTGTACAAGCATTACGTAACGTTATGGCTTCTTAAAAGCTTCCTCAACATCGCTATGGGGCTAGTTCTGTAAAAGTGATGAACACTTTTCTATAGCACTAATTAGTACTGTAGCGACTCCTAGTGCAGTTGCTACATAACTAAAATTCTAAATAGCCCTTTAAGTGAATTTGTGTTACTGCTACGGGACTAAAACGTGACATAAAAGAGTTAAAATTATAAATTAATGGACTAATTAGATCTGTAGCAGTTTTTTATTACTAATTATATCACTAGTAAAAATATGGCCGCTGTTTACGCCATGATAGCACATATTAGGAGACGGCTGGAGCCAATGTGTACTATAGCAGCCATAGTCTTAGATTTATTGATTTTAATTTAATTAAAACAAGATTATTATCAGGGCGCATTGTCAAATTTGAAATCAGCATAATGGATTTATAAATACATTTTTTTTCGCAAGTGCTGATATCCTTCTGATTACACGTTACGTTAAGTAACAATGGAGCATAAATAACTTATCGATATTTATTTCTTTCAATACCACGATGGCATAACACATCTAAAGAATAAAATGGGAAACAGTTTTGACGAGAAAAAACACTGGAATCGATTACAGTGCAGAGCAGCACTATAAACATGTTTTGGTTACTTTTATAGTGCAAATTCGTGACATAATAGTTCCTGACAGCACTATGTTAGTACTAAAAAGCGTTTCACGACACTTTTATACTTCAACAACAGAGCTGATTTATCACCGCGCGAGTCTTTATGTAATGTTTATAGAATTAATCAGTGATAAAACTAGGGCCTCTTTGGGGTTCTGTAAACATTTATAACACCATTATAGTGCTGATCATGAACACTATTTGGCACATCCTAAAACGTTCCCAGGACTTTTATAGTACCAAATTTTGTTACTCGGGAAATCAGCTACTGCGCAGTCAAAATTAATATCGGATTGGTTACCTGCGTCCATGGTAAGTATATTAATATTACAGCCCACAAAAAAATTCACGAGCTCACTATTGAAATCATATTTTATACTTGTGTGTTTATTGGACGCAACATGTCGCGTCGCGTTACACCAAATTTCGTTTGAGCGAAGCTAACATTGCATTTGGTGCAAAAAATAAAGAATCTTGAACCTCTGTCTGGATTATTTTCTATCCATCACGAACGCACAAACTCGTAACGAGCTTTTTTTCTTGGAGGCATATTTGTATTGATTATTATATAGTATTTTTAAAATTCGATTGCATTGTAAATTATCTATTAGGGTACGGTATGACAATAAGTGCCTAATATAATGTCAATATTGATATAAATGAGTAGGGACTTAACTGAAGAGGTTGATAATGACTGACCATTATAACATGTGTACCTATATGAATGATTATTATTTTATATTTTTCAATTAATTATTCATGACGTAGAAACCTGCTAGAGTACATTCTGTTTTTTAAGTCAATACCTACTCTTTGGCTAATGTCAAACGTTCCCGCTCTGAAAACCCCGATGTATGCCAATGACACTCAATACAACTAAATACCTTGACAGAATATCGTATGAAATTCCATACCTTTCCTATCAATCATATGAAACCTTTGACACTTGCCAAACATAAAATAGGTATGTACATTGAAGAAGCCACGCTCCTGGCCCGGCTGATAGTAAGCCGCTGACACAATAATGGGTTTAGATGAAAAATTATTGGCGCGCGCGTATTGACTCGATGCATGCATTGACGGGGGCGTGAAGATGGTTCCGTTCCGCCGAATATCCCGGCCAGGGTTGTCACTCCAACCCATAGAACAGATGGATTTATCAATGAACCATATGAATGCGGGTTTAATACCGTTGCGTATTACAAATTTATAATATTGGCATCAATAAAGAACTCTTTCCTTAACTTGACTAAACGCTTAATTTTCTGTGAATCGTGTGAAACCACGGAATCCGACCGGACGCTTCATTATCTAGACGTACTTACAAATCACTTAAGAGAAAAACAGACAATATCACGGAATAAATACATTAATCACCTAGATGTATTTATTCATTAATTAATATATATATATATAATTAAAATAATCACGGGGCGGGTTATTCGACTAGTGCCTAAGTTAATGAATGGTACAAATGTATTTATTTATTTTAAGATTGTGATTATGTTATTGACTCTGTATTTGTTATACGAGTAAGTACTTTAAAAAGATTGATAATTTACATATTAAAATAAAATTATAAAAATAACAAGTAGGTTTATTATGAGTATGATGATGTACATATAACGTCAAACATTTGCCCTTACCAGAACTCATACCCTGCCACCAGCGGCTGGTACAGTCAGCTGCCAAAATAAAGAAAGTGTAAAGTGAGATGGCATAATCTGGCGTTTTTGAATATTCAATACTGATTATAACGTATGCAACGTTCAACTTTTAACTGATAAGTAAGTTTCCAAAAAAATCTGCCTTTCATAACCCTCCTCAAGAACTTAAAAAGTACATTAGTGTAGTCACGAGACATGTGCTTTGAAAAAGTAATGTAATACATATGACTTGATATCACTTCTGAACGGTGATAAAAGTCTAAGCGTGAACCTATCCAGCCTGTAACTTCACTGATAGGACTTCAACGACTTTCGACTCTTGAGCCCTAAAAATATTATCAACGACCAGTGCGAGTCGAATTCTAAAGCGAAGGGTTTCGTTCGCCTGTTCTTCGTAAAGGTTCTCGTACAGGTCTTCTCTTGATCTTCGCAGAAGCCACCTGATAACTGTGTTTATTGATTGTTTGTGTAAAATACGGTCGTATCGCATTGCAACGCGACTGACCGACGCCTGCTACTGCTGGCTTGCATTCATGCACGCCGAATTGCCCGAACAAAACGGAAAAGTAAACCCGAAGCGCGTAGTAAACCCTTCTTTACCACATACGGAACTCCAACACCGCCAAAAATTTGATCAGCGGCAACCCTAATCGGCGATGTTCGAAAACGAAGTCGGATGTCACCGCGTGACGCGCTGAATGAGCGCGGGCTCGTAATAAATAGAATATTTTTATCGCGCGCCCGCACTCTGCACGCAAATATTGTCGCGGCTAATCTTATGCGTGCGAATACGACACCTTTAGCGTTCAAGGAACGTGTTGTACAGTCAGGAGCAAAATTGAATTAATACTAGAGATCGTATCGGAGCGACTGCAACAAAAATTACTCATTGTAACATGTGTAACTAATGAATATATGTATAATCTTTTCCCAAGGAATCTAGAGTCAGACTACAATAACTTTTACATAAAAATTAAGTATGGCAATATTAACCAAAGAGTAACCAACATTCACTAATATATAATTCAGTACTTGCATATTATTATTTTAAATTTACTCATAGTTACTAACTGTTAAGGAGCGTTTAATTGACATTCTTAGAGGAAGAATGTGAGAAAGAATGAATGAGGAAGAATTAAACGCTGAACGCTGAAGTTAAATAGTAGGTACTGTTTTGAATTACAGAATGTAAACTCACTAAATACAAGGCAAAACTCCTCCGAAATATCTTTTGTAAATATTTATGATACAATACTGATCAAAGCATAACTTACCATGATGTTTTTGATTTATATTAACTTTGCTAGAATATAATTCTACTTTAAATATTAAGAATAATAGGTACACAAGTATCAAAACCATATCAAAACTAATTAGTGCCCTATTTTCAGTGTTGTCATATACTGATTTACAGATGAGAAAAACTAAAATTTCTGTGGCAAAGATATTTCAGCCAGACTATAATTATATGTTCGACTAGAACATATTTCCGAGTGAGAGAGAGAGAAGAGCACGTATCGCTGAAGTAGAAATATAGTGGCAAAAAGCCTAATCTGCTTTCCAATTTACATAATTAATAACGTAATTTATATTTGTATAATTGACATTGTTTTTATTTATACTCCAGTTTTGTTAATTATGACATTATACAGGGTGTCCCTAAAACCAACGCCAAAATGAAGAGGGGTGATAGAACAGCTCATAAGCAACCATATTAAGTCAATTTGACCTTAATAAAAAGTTCATGGTTTTCGAGATATTTGCATTTTTTTTAAACTCGTGACTTTTGATGCCCTGCGTCAGTATGTCGATTGCCACCACTGCAAATTTAGGTATTTTGTAAATCTGTTTTTTGCAGGATGTTACTAAAAACATATCCTATCGAATGTAATTTAAATGTATTACAAATCATGATGCTTTGTCCGTAAAAATAATTAAAAAAAAAGAATTATAGCAATTTATAAAATTTAGCCTGCGGTTTTGATCGATTTTCATTTAAAAAAAAGTATAGTAAACTAACATGGCACACAACATAAAAAGATAGTCAATTTATTGTAGTTTTCAAAAAGGTACAGCATTTTCTAATTTACGCAGCAGTTTACGAGATATTGATATTTTACACCAAAAGGAGCTCATACTGCAGTTATTACATAGTATGGAACCAGAGCCCCTACTAGGCTCAGAGTTTGAATTTCGAACTAAAAATAGAATCAAAGAATACATAATTTCAAATTGGAACACAATTCGAAATTCGAATTCAAGTCGGCTTTCTGATTAAAGAGTACCTATTTTAGTAATTTTAGTACACTTCGTCAATTTGTTTGATGTGTTTTTTTTAGTTTGGGTTCTTATTTTCTTAAATAGACTTGCTTTACCAATAGAACTCGTGTTGGCCTTGTGATTTGGATTTTTGGTACAATTTAACTTTGCTTTGTGCATCTTGGACTCGAGTTCTGCCTATTCATTTTAACTTCGATTTACTTTGGCTCTGTTAAGATTAATTGTGGTGCGTTTGTTACAAATATGCCAGAGAATTATACTCCTCAAGAATATGCCAACATGCATTTTGTCTATGGGGAATTTCAAGGTAACTCTTGTGCTGCAGCTAGACTCTATCGAGAAAGATATCCAAATGTAAGGCATCCGGACCATCGAGTATTTCGAAATGTTCATCTCGCATACTCACAAGGCGTTTTGCCTGGCAATCGTGGCGGATTAGGAAGACCTAGAGGAGATTACGATGAAGATGTTTTACAAGAGATTCAAAACGACCCATCGACTTCGACACGGAACATTGAACGTAATTTAGGGATATCAAAATCTGTTGCCAATAGAATATTACGTCGTTATGGATTTCATCCATACCACATACAACGTGTTCAAGCGTTGCTGCCCCGTGATTGACGACGTGAAGAACTCCTCGATCTCCAGACCTAAATCCTCTGGATTTCTATTACTGGGGTTATATTAAAGAAAAAGTTTACAATGAACCGATTAACAGTATAGCGGAGCTGAGACAACGCATTTACGCAGAGGCCCAAAACGACGTAACAAGAAGTGCACGTCACATCAGTCGAGCATTTTTAAGGAGATGCCGGGCTTGTATTCAAGTCAATGGCGGACAATTTGAACATTTAATTTAGTTACATAAAACAGGTTTCGTTTTTTTTAAATGTTTTTAGTTTTTTATTCACTTAACAGATAAAAATGGCAACCAGTATTATTTTTGCATTATCTCATAAACCGCTAAATAATTAAGTCACTTCAATACCAGCATCTTAAAAACAACTCTAAATTTGCTATCTTTTTACGTTATTTGCCAGGTTCGCTATGAACATTTCAATTTTTTTTATTCTAAAATTAAATTGTGTTCCTATTCTAAATAAAGTATTCTTTAAATCGTTTTTTTGTTCAAAATTCAAACTCTGAGCCTAGTAGGGGCTCTGGTACCATACTATGGAATAACTGCAGTATGAGCTCCTTTTGGTGTAAAATATCAATATCTCGTAAACTGCTGTGTAAATTAGAAAATACTGTACCTTTTTGAAAACTACAATAAATTTACTATATTTTTATGTTGTGTGCCATGTTAGTTTATAATACTTTTTTTAAATGAAACTCGATCAAAACCGCAGGCTAAATTTTATAAATTGCTATAATTCGTTTTTTTTTATTATTTTTACCAACAAAGCATCATGATATGTAATAAATTTAAATTACATTCGATAGGATATGTTTTTAGTAACATCTTGCAAAAAACAGATTTACAAAATACCTAAATTTGCAGTGGTGGCAATCGACATACTGACGCAGGGCATCAAAAGTCACGAGTTAAAAAAAAATGCAAATATCTCGAAAACCATGAACTTTTTATTAAGGTCAAATTGACTTAATATGGTTGCTTATGAGCTGTTCTATCACCCCTCTTAATTTTGGCGTTGGTTTTAGGGACACCCTGTATACTGACAATACCTAAGTTCCTGTTGACCTTATTCCTAATTATTGCCTTATTTGACTTTGTTATTTTCAGTGTTATTTTTTATCGTGTTAATTCTTGTATTTTGACAATCCATTTATGAGCTACTTTGACATTTCTATCTGTTTGTTTAAAATTGTGACATGTAATTATTTAATCTGTTTTATTATTAATTCCGCTGTTTTTACTATCAATTTCATCACATTTTATCTGTTAATATTAATATATGACGATCATAGTATAAGTGCATGTAAATTGACTTCGTGTAATTTATATTGACATTTTATATTATGAAATAAATAAATCTAAATCTAAATCTAAATCATATAACTGGCCTGCGACTTCGTCTTCGTAGAATTCACACTTCCAGAGATATAGACCAAGTCACTTTCGCATTTATAATATTACTAGCGTCTCGCCCCGGCTTCTCACGGGTGCAATGCTGAAAAATTATGCATATTATACATATAAATCTGTCAAATCCGTGGTGTAGTTTTAAATATCCAAGCATACATAGGAACAGACAGACAGACAGACAGCAGGCAGTGACTTTGTTTTATACTATGTAGTGATGAAGGATAAATAATAAGAATAAGTAACTATTACTTCCAAAGCCTCGCATCGAATTTATTGCTAAAACAATTCATGTAGGCGTTTGTATCTATCTCTAAAAACTCTGACTAATTTCATATTGTAAAATAGAATAATTTGAAAACTTAAAGAAACCTACTAATAATGGATCTTTGTATTGTAATAGTGACACGCACCTTTCCAGTGATCGATTTTACTCGTACGCAAATTTGCGTAAACCGTTTTATTACAATCCGCTATCAATCAATCTATCAACCTCAAAACCCTTGCCAATATGCGAGGTTGAATAATCCCATCTGTCGTTTCTTTCGCACTAGAGCTTCTAGGTCAGGGAGTGAAAGAGAAAAATAGACAGTAGTGTTGATTTTCTGACAATTGGCTATTATAAAATGTTGACAATAGGTTACAATTGCATTACGATCTGAATATTTGTCTAAGCGGTCTGAATATAAGCCTTAATCCATCCTGCATTTTGTTAGTTAAAAGATCAGGACCCGATTTCGCCATGTTCTGTAAGTCATTCTCAAGTAAATAATATAACAGCGTTGATCAAGCAAATGCACACGCAAACTACCGTCAAGCCTAAACAAAAAGTCGTAAAACATGTTACATTTGTTGAATTTATTTCATTCGTTATTATATTTATATAGGTACTTACTAGGAGGTGCCTGCAACTTCGTCCTATATCTTATCACCATAAATATCTTATCACCATAAATATCTTATCACCATATTTGGATGTCCCAGCCAGCTATGCCTGTATCAAAATTGGCTTAAATTTGTCCAGCCGTTTCGGCGTGATGCGAGGACAAAAAAATACATACAAAACAAATGACGATCCTGCATCACGCTATTAACATTTTTCTTGAAACCCTCTCCATATATGACCCTTAGAATAATAAATATGACCCATCTCCATGGAAAAATATTTTCAATAAAAACCTAGATTTTTTTGGTAATGGATTATGTTATAATGCCTCTGTAACAAAATAATCACAAAGCTCCTGATCTGAGCGGGGTGAGCGCAATCGCTCAGAATTAAAGTTAAAGAAACACGGTCTTGTAAATTTTTAAGATATGCTCGCGCCGGATCATCGATAGGCTAAGTCTCAGTGTTTAATGCGGCCGATCGGCCGATAGACACGTCGCGCTTCGATTTCATTTGAATTTTTGGAATATCGAGTTTATGTAAACAAGGGTGAATAATCCTTGATTGATCGCCACTAACAGATATTGGAATGGATGCATGCATCAACAATGAAAGCTAAACGGATTGACAGAATTCAACGGAAAAATATATAACAACACGAGTAGGTACTATTCAGTGTTTGTATTTTCATCTCTACATATAATAGAGCCTCGACTGCAAGTATTGGGGTAAGAGCACCAACCATGAAAAGATTAAAAAGTGCAGAATATTATAAACAAATCCCCATTTTTCAGTTCACGAATGATTTTACGCCTACTGTCAACCTAGTGTCAAAGTAAAAAAAAAACATATTCCTGTATGTATATAAGCAATAAAAAGTACTAACTTCATATAAATAACATACATAAATCGACGACAGAACGCCTACCTTCAACTGTAACAAAAGTGGGCATGAAGAATTACAACTGGCACACTCGATAATCTCAAACACCCCAAACAAAAATTTCTACTTGTAGGAAAATTTAAAATGCCCCAAGGAAATGGCTACTCGAAACGCGTAATTCGACATACCGATCCCCGGCCACCGGCTAAAATGTAAAATGGCTCCCTTGCATTTTTTCCTAAGTGCCATAAAATATGACATTTATTACGGTCAGATCTGCCTCAACCACTATTGATAGGCAAATGAGAGAGTTTTTTGAAAGAAAAACGATGTCTGCTTTTTATGTGTTCTTCGGATAAGGATATTCTTAAGGAAGTCACGACTTGCAAGAAACGTAATGACCCGATTTCTGTTTTTGTGACAACAGTAACTTGGGGAGTTCGCAATAAAATCGTAAGCTAGTCTGATTCACCAAATCCAGTGCATCCTACGTCGCTGAAAGAAAAATCTCGCATTATTGTACACGAAACATGAAATACATTCAGTTATTTTTTTAACTTAGACTAACTTGTTCACAGACCGTTACAAATTATCATAGTTATACTACTCTTGTATTTTTTGTAAATTATTTAACACAATTAATGTCAATTTCTCTTAATTATATCGTCGAAGCTACGAAGCTTTTAAAAATAACGACAAGTTCGTAATAAATCGTTCATAAATCGTCAACACAAAATTTAATTAAATTGAAAGCATTCTATGACAAAAATCTAATAAAACAGGCACGTTCGTTAAAACGTCTTAAACCTTTTAGATGAAAGAAAAAGGTTATAATGTAATGATGACATTATAAACGGGTGAGGCAATAGAGCCGTCTTGTGATAAGGCCATAACTCAACAAAGGTCATCCACAATAACGCTCCACCTATAATCGTACATTAAGGCCCTTATCCCTATATGAGCACCTTTTCGACAATAGAAAGGTATATATTTCCCAAAAGTGGTCACATAAAAATGACATACTGTCCGCGGGGCGACGACGGAGCGATCTAGTTGGAAAAATAACGCCTATAAACCCGTTATCTCTCACTTTTGAAGTTTTCATTGACTGCTATGAAGATTTCTGGCCTTGTGGCTGTACCTACGTGTCCTTTTTATCGTTCACTAACTTTCTGAAACTAGACTGACGAAACATCATGATATGACTTTTTTATTACAGGAGAAACATCTGCAAACGAAATCCAAATGTTTATGTTTAAACGAAAATTAAAAAAAATATATTAACTTCGCGCGGGTTTTGAACCCACGTCTCACCAACTCTTCACTTGGAACATTGCTTCATTTCTTTACGGAGATTTTATGAAATGGTAACACTTTTCATGGATACAGAGAAGTAGGGGAAGAGGAAGAATATATAGGGAAGGCTAACCCCACTAACCTTGTGGGATATATAGTGAGGAAGAGAGAGAGAGAGTACAAACACTTTTAATACTTGATAGTAAAGGTAACTAACTGAATTGTCTGTTGTTGAATTTGTTTGAATCTAAGTAACTAGCCGATTGATTGATTTGCAATATTTGGGGCACATAAACAAATTAATTTGAGTAGATACCAGTCTTTAATTCACAAAAGCTTTTACATTACAAAAGAGCTAATACTTACCTACATAATTATATAGTAATGCTAAGACATGAAGACGTTTAGTTTCAAAATATAACTCAGTGCAGTAGTTTAGTAGGAACAGTACCTTATTGCTTATTTCACTAGTTATATATAGCCTCATTGCGTATGGTCTTAACTTAATTATCTTAGCTTCTGAGTATTTTCTAAGAAACAGCAGTGTACTTTAGCTTAACAGGTCAAACTTATAACATTCCCCTTTTATATCCTACGAGTAAATCGGTTTGCGCATCAGGCGGCAAATGCGAAATCGTAATAAAAACTATCCGTATCATATGTAAAGTAGCCATAATATTGAAAACTTCCAAAGTCCATCAATAAATGTGACACCGCGTGGGGTACGCTACGCGACTAGTGACGGGGCCCTTTGTTTATCCAATATCGATGATCTTTGATGTCGATAATTCTTATTAGACACCCATAGGGGAAAACTTTGCGGAAATCTCACGCTAATTACAAAATTGTTGTTTACACCTTATTATTTTAACGCAAGTAGGTATACAATTTAAGGATATCTTAATGTTCCTATTTTACTACCTGTTAATCTGAATGTTCATACCGATGTCAAATTACAGCTTTCAAAAATACATACGGATTTTAGAACACCATTGCTCACTTCACCAATCAGGATGTGTTTTTAAGAATATAAGGTCTTTTTTGTTTTGAATAACTTATTACAGAATAAGGTAAATCGTAATACCTACAATAATAATCATTAAATAATATATTTTATAAGCTTGTTAGTTGTTGGTTTAAAATAAAAAACATGAAATCGTCGTACCAATAAATAAAATAAATAAATAAACTTCATTGTTTTTTACTTATTTATAACATTTTAATGAAAAATGTAGTTATTGATTAAGACACACGTTTACACGATTGTAAGACTTACCTACAAATTTGAGTTGTTTTTTTTTCGATTTCTTTTCTCCTAACCTGGGTCAAAAATTCAAAATGCTTCACTTTCAACCTGCTATTGAGATAAACAACGATCAACTTTCAGAATATGAGGTAAATAGTTTGATTGTATTAAATTCTGCATTGAAAAAAAATTGTCGGGATTAGGATAAGATGAAGTCGGTTCTGAGTTCGATAATAATTGACCAGAACAGCCCCATCCCTATTGTCCGAGAGGCATCAAATCATACCGACCCAACTATCAAAGTGAAATCTTTTCTGTGTATCAATAATGTCTTCACGAGACACATTACTGTTTATGTGGTCGCCACAATACACCTCTGTTGTATTAAGCAAGATACTTAAATTAAGAGTGTATATGATTAATATAGTCGGGATCCAGATCAGATGAAGACAGTCATGATAGTTCGATACTTATATCGATAACAATTGAGCCACAATAGACCCGTCCCTATTGACCGAGAGGCGTCAAAACGCACCGCACCGACCGCAACTATCAAAGTGAAATCTTTTCCGTGTATCAATAACGTCGTCGACGAGACACATTGCTCTTTATGTGGCCGCCACAATACACCTCTGTTATGGCCTCGTGTTGTATATCGATGTTTCTGTACGTATATATTATGTTATGCTGATAAAAAAGGTTTTACTGCACAGGATTTATTTTTAATTTTAAAATAATTTACCTAAGTATTGTATTAAGCCGTTTACACTCACGTGAAATAGTCAAGAACCGCCTGACATGTTTTGAACTCGTATGGCTCTTCATAAGGGACTGCTATCCGTACACCGGGGCGAAATGCCACGTGAGTGTAAGTAAACAATACCTGATTAAATATGCCTCACGATTATTAAATAAATAAATAAATATCGGACAACCTCACACAAATCGATCTAGTCCCAAATTAAGCTCAAGAAGGCTTGTGTTATGGGTACTAGACGACGATATACGTACTTAGATAAATATATACTTAAATAAGTACATAGAACAACCATGACCCAAGCACAAATATTCGAGTTCATCACACAACTATTTGCCCTGGCCGGGATTCGAACCCGGGACCGCCGGCTCAGTATGCAGGTGTCTACAAACCGAGCCAAACACGTCGTCGTATTATTAATAAAATAATTTAATGATATTTTAAACTAAATAAGATACACGATATTATACATAATTTTACTAAGATCACTAATAATAATCAGTAATAATCATTTATTGTGTGAGAAATTCAGGCCAAGTACAAGAATGTAAAATACAATTTCATAATAGTTCAATTAAATCCTACCTTTTCAGGTGTATATTACATTCTATTCTATCAATTTATAATACAGTTACTAATTATATAACATGTCAGAATAATTATACTTATATTTATCACAATTAGACGTCGGAAACCACTATTACCTACATTATAATTATTTAAATATCAATTTGTTCATTATTAGCATTAAAATAATCATTTAAAGAATAAAAACCTTTCTCTGTTAGCCATTTCTTTGCTCTTATTTTTAATATACACAATCCAAACGGTAAAAATGTATGAAATGGAATTGAACCAGTCGTCTGTTGAAATTTCTTACCTGGATCTTGTAGCTCAGTTGGTTCACACGTGAACAGCATCGTCAGCATCTCGCCCCTAGCTATCTTGCAAAAGACACTGGCTTAAATCCAATCAGGGTACTTATAAAACTATTTTCACTGTAAACTTCTTAGAATGTAGTAATGCATGTAGGTACATATTGCTTAATTTTGGTACTTAATGTTAATATTTGGTAAAAAAGCTTATTTTGAAAAGCGTAGATTGGCGACTCATTCGTCGCGTGGCATTAGCACTCGAAAACAAATGATTTTTAGGGTTCCGTACCCAAAGGGTAAAAACGGGACCCTATTACTGAGACTTCGCTGTCCGTCCGTCCGTCCGTCCGTCTGTCACCACGCTGTATCTCAAAAACGGTGATAGCTAGACAGTTGAAATTTTCACAGATGATTCTATTGCCGCTATAACAACAAATACTAAAAATAAAATAAAATAAATATTTAAGGGGGGCTCCCATACAACAAACTTCTTATAGATTACGGTACGGAACCCTTCATGCGCGAGTCGGACTCGCACTTGCCCAATTTTTTTAACGAAATAATAGCTAAATATCATCTCTTTACGCTTCCATACTCAAAGGTCGCAAACGCATTCGGGTTTGGGGCACTTGTGACCTTTATTTATTGAATAGCGGGGTGATATGATGCCTTCTCAATGCGGTAAGGGCGTGAAATTATTTTCTTGGCGTATGCAGATTGGGGGAGGGCTTGGGGCCGGGGATTAGTTCCGGTTTACTTTTTATAGGATTCCGATGATAAATGTTGCCATTGGAGCTAACGGGTGGTGCGTGTAATGTATCCAAATAAGCTTTTTCGTATCTATTGCTTATTCAAATAATCGAGCGGGTGAATCGCATTTTTGTAGCAATAATAATATTGGTTTATCGATACTCGCAAGTTAATGCTGGGGGCGCAGGGTGTGATTATCTAAAGCAACTTGAGAGCCGGCATTGATCAACGATTTTTGTCACTTGATTTTGAGGTGCGATCACGGTGCTACTAACTACTTTAAAATAAATTTGTCCATGATCACCGCACAGAAGAAAGCTTATCGAGTAACAAAGCACGCACAAATATATTGGTTACTAATCGAAGACGTTCATACGTAATTTAATAATGTTATGTATAGATTATATTTTTTTACCATCCTAATACGCGAACATATCAGTAAATTATAAAAAATATTTAGATAAAACCGTATCATTTATCAAGATGTAATGTATGAAAGCCTAACACATGTTGCCACCCTTCTATCACACACGTTAACGGTTTAGAAGTCAGACAAAAAACGAGGAAAGTCGCGGGGCAGACGGGTCGGACGATTGCCGAGCCTATGATTTATAGAGGAGGACGTCATCGCCAATACGCTTTCTATACGTCACGACGTGTCACTGGGGCGCGAATATGACACGAGATATTTAGAAAACGGGGTCGGTTCACGTAAAAAATATGTTTTATTTACTTCACGGCCGATAGCGAAGCTGTGACACGTCGACTGTATCATGCTTGAAATCGCTCCGCTCGTCGTCGGACCTTTATCAGTATTTTGATTTTTAAATCATCCGTTATGTGAAGGACCGAAGGAGGTTACAATCAATATTGATAAATCCAAAGAGTATGTAATCACTAGATAAATCTTTGATCTTTCTTAGCGCCACAATATTGTTTTGCGCGGATGCGGGAATCAGATTCGCACTTAGTCTCTATTCTTTACTTCAGAAGTATAAGTCAGCATTGCGTCTGTGTCCGACCCGTCCGGTCCGTTCCGTCAAATACATAGGTAAGTAAGTACCTAGTTTTCGAAATAATAATCTTGATGTGTTTTGTCCGTCGATTATGAGCTCACCCAATAAAGGTTACCGATATAGATAGGAAGACCTACTGAATTTATGCTTCACTTTACTTTATAAAACAAGTCTCCAGCCTAGCCGCATCTGTTTGTCTGACTGTGTGTTCGAGATAATCTCGAAAACTACTACAGATATCTACTTTTAATTAGTAGAGCTGTGTGATTGCCAAGTCGAAATATTCTCCCTGACATTGAATATATAGATGTTTCCAATATATTTACTGACTTCGTCTCAACCGACCCGTAGTCGCACCAATTTGCGACACTGGTGTGACTATGGTTCATTTAATTTATCCGTAGTCACACCACTATAGTCCAACGCAGCCTTGACCTTGGTGTTATATTTATATTGTATCTCACACTTACGGTAAAAGGAACGCATTACGAGACAGCTAGTATTTTTGTATACTTACCTATATATTTACGGGATATATTTAAATGCACATCTGTATAATTTTTCAGTACACTAGGTAACTCCACTAATTAACTGAATGCATACCAGAAAAATTAATGCTGTGCAAAAAAAACAATTGATGAACTGAACATGTCCTACAAAAAAAACTTAAACATCATACAAAACGAGATGACCTTTTTAACCGAATTCACACCAAAAATACGGTTCGTACATGATGTATCAGATATATGTATTTATAATAATAATAATAATAATAATAATATGCTTTATTTCGACCAACATGGATCATTTTGTTAGTAACAATAAAAACTTACAAAAACTAGTGTTAGTAATTATTACCTATTTATCTATTTCTAATTACATGAATCATGCAACATTTATTTATATACAGGAAATCTAGCCTGTCCGCAATCATTTTCAGAATGCTGTTGTTCCTCACTCTGCGCACTAGGGACGTAGATCGCTTGCGCATAGTGGTATAGAAGCAATCCACGCGCGCCTCCGCGAACATCCCCGACGCACTACAAAATCTAGGCAGCCCCATCAACACTCTGAAAGCGTTATTATATTGAACGCGCAGAGCGCTGTATCGTCTATGAGTATAATCAGCCCACAGGCTGCTTGTATAAAAAGTGGTGCAGTAGGCTCTGAAGAGAGTAATTTTTGCTTCGACAGAACAATGAGCAAACCTGCGGGCTATCATATTAGCTCTAACGGAAAGCGCCCTGCGCTCGCGCTCAATATCGGCGTCATCTTTGAGATCGGCTGTCACCATATGCCCCAAATACTTAAATTGGTCTACTATCCGAAGTGGATGACCGTTCAGCTTAACGAATGGAAACATAGGTGTCTTCTTGCCCTTGACCTTAAAAACGACGCATTCACTTTTGTTGATATTATATATCAAACCGTGACTAGCGGCATATTTCTCACATATGGATATGAGCCTGGAAAGACCACACGCTGAGGCGCTCAGTAACACCATGTCATCTGCGTAGCTGATGTTATTTACACATACTCCATCAATGTGGCATCCGATGCGGGTGTTGCTGAGCTCCTCTATGAGCGCATTTACATACAGGTTGAATAACTTTGGCGAAGTTAAACCACCCTGTCTTACACCGCATTCAAGCCCATATGGTTGGGAATATGATTCTGACCATCTCACGACGTTGACCTGGTTATGGTACCAGAACTTGAAGATACCCCTGACTTCTACGGGCATCTTTATACTTTCAAGTTTCTGCCACAATACATCATAGTGAACCAGGTCGAACGCCTTGGACAGGTCTAGAAAACAGGCATAAATAGCTGTACCTGAAAGCTGTATTTGAAAGTTGCACCAAAAATACTGACTTGCACACCAATTATCCTCGCACTGCACACTAAGATCCGACTCGGCCGGGTTAGGTTAGGTTACTTTTTTTTTTTTATATCCAGTAAAAAAGTTTTGCTAATACCGTTAAATAGTATATTGAATTCGCATTATTTAGTGTGCATAATTAGTGTGCAAGTCAGTATTTTCGGTGAAACTTTCAAATATTTTGATCGAAAAAAGGGAATATACAGATATATCGATTTAAATACATGCCTATATTTACTAAAAAAATATATAATTATGGCAATAAGTAGGAATCGGTTGGCTATTAAGTATATAGTTCTTATATTTGGGCGCTCCGTCAACGCTTGTTATAGAGAAATGTAATAAATATATCTATTTTTTTTCATTTCAAATAATAGAAATAATATATCACGTAAGAAAATCGTTAGTAAAATGCCTTCACAAACGAATTCAGTTTGACACGGCACATTTATGGAGATTCTTGGTTACTGCCTTTTGGCTTAATCTTCTCTAGGTAAGTATCTTATTTTTCCTCTACTTTTATATAAAAAAAAACATTCAGGTATTAACATCAAAGCACGCAAAAAGATGCTCCTTTTTCATATCACCGGAAAACTTCCTGTCCACGAAGCGGAACATTTGTATTGAATCGAACAATAATCAGTCATATTGTCAGTTACAATACAATTTGTTGGAAAACTCGAAGCGTGAGAGAAATAATAACAAATGATTCGAACCCTACGCCTGCCGCCGCCTGGCGTTGAAAGATCACGCCTATTTACAATGTAGCTGATGAAAAAATACATTAGGCGCCCAGTAGGATGGCACGAGGAATATAGCCACACAACAATATTACCTACATAACTTTAAGACAAACATACAGGAGTTCACAGTTGTGTTATTTAGTAAACAACTTTATTTTCACCTCACTCGCTCAGAAAACCTCCGTTTATAGGGCGAAATCTGCGTGCAATAGTACATTACATCAGAGGCCGGGAAAATGAGGATTTCCGGCCAAGTGTATATACACCGGATAGTGATACGAGGCCGGGAATCCGTTTTCACGACGAGGCATGTATAGTGCTTTTCTCAAACATACAATGAAATATAAAAATATACTTCAAAGAACAACATTATATTAATTGACAAATAGGACATTTTAGTCTAACAACCAACCTTTAAAAACAAAACCTGCTTTTTGTCAAACCAGCCAGCTGTGTGAATGACCTTGTTGTTGAAACCAAAAAAAAGTTACTTTGCAGGCCTAGGCCTGAAAAGCAGTATGAAATCCCTTTACAGTCCTCTCGAGTTGTTGCGCCCAAAAAGCGATACTTCCGAGCCTATTATAAGGAACGTAAAGACAATATTTCATTGCATGTTTGAGAAAAAGTCTATTTTATCCGCTAGCGTGCAAAAGTCATTTGAATTTCGAACACGACGATTTTGATTCTCTGTGGTGCATGTAACTTTTTTATATTTAAGGCTCCGTCCACACTTGTATCATTTCGCCGATCCGATCCCCGTCGCGTATCTTCACCGCGTATCATGAACGGTAGTGTGGACGTCGCGCCGTCGCGATCATGCAACGCTCGCGCGAAATCCATGTTGATACGCGTATCTTCAATACCCCGCACACTCGCGATCAGGAAAGTGTTGCATGATCGCGACGGCGTGACGTCCACACTTCCGTTCATGATACGCGGTGAGGATACGGGGTGAGGATCGGCCGTGATCCATCTCGAGTGGGTTTTTGCCCGATCATCAAAGGCGCTATATGGATAGGATATTATGGAGAGTATATAATGCGCCAAACGCTAGAAAACTGGGAAGGCGGAATAAAAATAGGTGGAGTTCAAATATAAAACCTGAGGTACGCCGACGATACTACACTTTTTGCGTCAACGGAAGCGGAGATGAAGGAGCTTCTGGATAGACTGGAAACTATAAGCCTTAATTTGGGACTAGCTATCAACAAAAGCAAAACCAAGCTCCTAGTCGTAGACCGTTTCGCAAACATCCAGCGTACAGACCTCCTCAAAGAATACGAAACTGTAGACCAATTTGCCTATCTAGGTTCTGTCATCACAAACAAAGGCATTTGTGAACCCGAAATACGGAGACGAATTGGAATGGCTAAAACGGCAATGACGCAGCTGAGCAAAGTCTGGAAAGACCGTAATATCTCAAACAAAACAAAAATACATCTGGTCCACTCATTGGTCTTCCCAATTGCTCTATATGGAGCTGAAACATGGACGTTAAAAGCAAATGACCGGAACAGGGTCGACGCTTTTGAGATGTGGTGCTGGCGGCGGTTGTTAAGGATCCCATGGACAGCCCACCGCACGAACATCTCCGTCCTAGAACAGCTCAAAATGGAGAACGCCCAACGCCTGTCTACCACTTGTCTGCAGCGAATAATGCGCTACTTTGGCCACATCGCCCGCCGAGATGTGGGTAACTTGGAGCGTCTGATGGTCACCGGAAAAGTGGAAGGAAAGAGACCTAGAGGCCGGAGCCCAAAACGCTGGTCTGACCAGATATCCGAGCAGACCAACGGACCAGTTAGCGCCGCACTACACCACAGGCAGCTGACCGCAACCGATGGAGACAGGCAGTTGACAAGCTGAAGCGGAGTCACGATCCTCAGTAATGAGGGAGCGATGGAGAAGAAGAAGAAGAAGTAATTTACCGCAACTATCGGCGTTTTGAAAGAAGATAAAGCCGAAATAATCTATAACTTCCAAAGCAGTGTTATGGTTATGGAAAATACTTCCGAGTGGCCAACTAATTCTTCCCAGAATGCAATTCTCCCACGTTCACAACGAATGTGTCAAGTAGTTTCAAATACAAATATAATATAACAGTGCTTAAGAAAAACTCAACGTACACGACGATAATACAAATTACGGCCATATTACTTTTAATTTTTAATATGTGTGCTTCTCTCGTATTTATTTGGTTTGGATTCAAATTCAAATTCAAAATATTTATTGCATGGTTATGTGTGTACAAAGTTCTTACAATAATAGTTTAGGTCAGTGCCCCCCATCTGTACCGTGGGAACCCAGAACGATACCTACACGTCGCTTGTCGTGGCCGACACGCTTAGCCAGTCGGTTGCCACACGCGCTCACGGCACAGATTAATATAATAGTTCTCACGACTTAATGTTAAACATTACTGATATAAGTCGAATTGTATCTTTTAGTATTATACTCAATTTCATC
This sequence comes from Apotomis turbidana, assembly GCA_905147355.2. Taxonomy (NCBI): domain Eukaryota; kingdom Metazoa; phylum Arthropoda; class Insecta; order Lepidoptera; family Tortricidae; genus Apotomis; species Apotomis turbidana. Next base: position 13,547,763 of record LR990281.1, read on the forward strand.
ACATTTTATCTGTTAATATTAATATATGACGATCATAGTATAAGTGCATGTAAATTGACTTCGTGTAATTTATATTGACATTTTATATTATGAAATAAATAAATCTAAATCTAAATCTAAATCTAATAAATCTGGTATTTAATGGTCAATGTTTACTTGTACCGATTTGCACGAGCAATTTACCCATAATTCATAAAAATAAATCGAAATTAATCCATAGTCACGAATAATTATTTAGTATTTATTGGTGTATATTGACTTATACTGGTGAGATATATCATTCTACACCACGATTATTTACTTGTATCAAAAAGTTCTTTTTATAAATTCTCTTCGCTGTGGTTTATTTTAAGTACACTTGAGTCTAATCGATCATACTATTATACAATTTGGGTCACCAGTATGTAGAATGACCTACAGTAGTGATGTAGGCATTTTTTACAAGTTATTGTACTTGCAATGTACCTATGTAACTATGTTTGTTCGGGTGGGATCTTGCAATTCAATTTTGAAGCAGAATATTTGCAACCGATTGAGCTAAAATCTTTCCCAAGTACCTACTACCTACTTAACATGACAATACAATAATATGGTACTATGGGGCTGGTCTGATGATGAAGCCACCCCTAGGATTAAAAGTATTTTTTTAGTTTGTTACACAGAATGGCAGGCCGATCTTGAATCGATTGAATGCTCAAACTTGTTGAGGACAAAGGTGGCAACAATTTCGTCGACTCTATTAGCACTCCAGAAAAAGGCAGATCGTAGTGTTCACTGATTCTGACTGAGAAAAATTACAAGAAACGCAAGAAACCGGAACGGCAGAAGAAGCAGAGCAACTTTCGTTTTGGGACAAAGTTGGTCAAGGACGAAAAGGACAGCCTAGAAAAAGTGAGAAAGAGAGAATAAACATAGGGAGGAAAGGAAAAAGAGGAGACATTTTGGTAAATAGTATGAAAGCAAAAAAATAAATAAAAAGAGTTTAAGATGCTAGGAAATTGTAAAATGAAATGCGCAATAAATATACAAGAAGAACTCAGAAAAAAATATTTGAGAGTTAATTGGGCTTTAGGAGAATGTAACAAAAGGGTTCAGTTCATTGCTAGGTAATTTAATGGACGCAACAACAAAGAATAGACAGTTTGCAAATTATTTAAAAATAAAGACGGTGTCATAGCATTTGCAGAGGCTGCTAATGCGATAACCATTTGACGAAAGATCAAAGTTTGTTCAGTAACTGACAAACTTGAAATCAGTGAAGAACTTGTTCTAGATTCAGCGAGATGGATTATGCTGAGTACCACAAAAATAAGTAAAAGTTGATTGAAAGCCGTCGAGAAACATATTTCATTATTTCCTGTATATGAAAGACTTAACAGCGGTCCAATACGGATATCGGTAAAAAAACAGTTTTTTGTTAAATATTTGATAAACCCGAGTGTAAGATCTTTTACGAAAATTTGTTATGTTCTGGGGATTTGGTAGATTCCTATCCTTTGGCGCCAACAGAGTACAGGCAAGAATTGATTTTATACAAGAATTGAAATTATACAAGCTGACACCCAAAATGTGATACATGTTATTTTCCGTGTCTAAATATTCACAATTGCGATCAAATTTTAGTATTAAGGTCTCATACGTAGTTTTTGTAATTGTAATTCAACTGGAAAAACTAAATTTTGTACTTATCTCGTTTTAGGTATTATCTTGTATCGCTTAATATGTTTTTCTATTAGACGATTGATTGAGGAAAGTCCAAATTTAGTTAAAAACTATGAGAATAGTTTTATATGCTAATGTTGACTTTTTCTGTCATTTTTGTAATAATGAATCAATAAAAATAAAGATCTTTTATTGCCACTGCACCGCAAAAAATGGATATAACTTTAAAAAAACCATTGGTAAAAGTGTGTTTGTATTACAGTACACCTAAATTAATTGCGTGCAAAAAGGTAAAAGTTTATTTTTCTTAGGATTATGTCTGAAATAAAGCTCTTAAATGATAGGTTTCGTTTAGTCAGGTATTTCTTATTTAGGGTGTTCATGTATTTTTCCTTTATAAAAGGAGATAACTTCAAATAAATCGAACAGCATGTCCATTTTCACTTTCTAAAATAAGGGTGAAAATTGGTATAAGTTCAGTTATATTCCCGGATAGTGTAAATATTATGGGTGAAAAAGGGTACCTACAAAGTCAGTTATGTCCTTAAGAACACTTTTTGGCACGGATATAAGTCACATTTTTTTTTAACCGTTAACTTTGGAGAAGTAAGAATATTACCCCGTGAAAGTGGATTTTTTAAGTATTAAACCTGCATTTAAAGTTTATTTGTAAGTATAGCAGTTGAAGTACAGTGATCAAAAGTCTGAATAAATTTAAGCCGCAACGGTTTTTTGAGTCTCCTGTAAAGTAGTGTTTTTCGAGTTTAACCCCTTTTCACTAGAGCCACAGACATAGAGATAGAATAAAGGTCAGATGGTGACGGCGACACAGATCATATTTTCTACTCCAAAATTGCAGTTTACATAGGTCAAGCAAAATGCCTTTGCCATACAGGTGAAGACCAGTTAATCCAGCGATACAAATTTGTAATTCAGAAAAATGCAAAGCATTACCTAATCGATAGGAGGTATTTTTTTGCCGTAATGTTAAAGGCGCTGCGCGATGTAAAAGTCTTGGCGGTTATACAATAGGTTAAGCCCTCAGTTAAGCCTAGGTATTAAATCAGAAATAGATAGTACCTACCTTACCTACCTATATCATGCTAAAAAAAAACTACCTACTTACGGTGGTGTAGAAGATAGTTTATCCATAAAGTGAACATTTTCATTGAACATAATATAAACACTATTACTAACTGCCATCTAACTGCTAAAAACAGACAGTTGATGACAAAACTAGAGATGACAAAATCTGACAATACTATTGGGCCTAAATTCTTTTTTCAGGATAACATTGGCAAAAGCCTCGAGCTTGCCATTCTCGGCATAATAATAATAATTCAGGAAAAATCTGGGTTGTATGGGCCTTGTATGGGCGCGTGGCGCCAGCAGCAGCGAACTCCCTCAGTTGGTCAAAATGTATTTGACCGTTCACGACGCCGAAACGGGTGTCCTCAGTTTATTTTCAACATAACTGGTAATGATAATACGAACCCGCCGTTTGGGAGCTAAGATGCCACAGACAGACACATAGATACACAGATACCTTAAAGCCACAGATGTTAAACTTATAACATCCCTCGTTTCCGTAGGAGGTTAAAATAAGTCGGTCTCCTCGTGTAATTAAGCCTAGTGCGCGCGCAGCTTTATTCTGAAATCGGAATTGAAACGCACGTGTGTAGCTAGTATTACACTAGTCGAGGTAAATAAATACACGTTTAACGAATTAAACGCGACCATAGAGCTTCGCACGTTTATTGTAATTTCCTGAACAACATAAAAAACAACTGTCAATGTCATTGTCACTGTCAGGTCAACGGCATTCTATTCTTGTCGTAGGTAAAAATTTACATAAAATTCTTAAGTTGGTCGTTGATCAATAGCAAACGCCGCGAGCTAAGTTAGTCGCTGTTTGCAGCCAACATGAAATGGACTGCTCATATCGAAGGCGGACCGCGACGCGTTAACCATGCGGCGGTTGCTATCAACGATACAATTCTTTCTTTCGGTGGCTACTGTTCCACCGAGGAATACAAGGATTGGGATCCCATCCCTGTACATGTTCTAAACACAAACACTCTCAGATGGTCTGCAGTTAACTACAAGAAAACAGATGTTGTACCGTTTCAGAGATACGGTCATACAACGGTGGCTTACGGAGACAAGGTTTGTTTAGATTAATCAATAAATAATTGCGTAGTATTTCTGGCAATGCTAAAGCTGGGCTTAGTAACGTGCGTGGGATATTTTCGCATTCCTGTATTAACACAACCATAAATATACAGAGAAGCCATTCATTATGTGGTACTCATTATTTTTTTATGAATTAAAAACATTGGAAGGAAATAGTGTATCTAAGTGACTGAACTGCACATTGGCTATTAAGCGTAAATCAGGTGCTGTTTGAAGTATTTGAATTATTTGATAGTAACAGTATCCTATGTATTTACCAAAAATATTTTAATCATTTAACTTACGGCCTTAATATTTATTTTAACATTGACAATATTTTTGCATATATGTAACAACCAGTTTTTTTTTATAATGCAGAAAGCGAGCAATCTCACTAAGAGTTACAATTTAAGTCAAACAAATTGCTCTATTAGCTTTCTGCATAACTATGGTTTGTTGAGCTTCCGCTTATGTGCTGTGGTGTCCTCAGAACTTAGCTTCCCAACTTATACGTTACTATGTTCAAGCATTGTTCTTTGTTTACCATTGTCACTCTTCAATACTCTGACTTCCTCTCTGACTTTAACTTAGGTAATGTGATTGATATCAGCTTTTTATGTATATTGTATTAGCAATTTCACAATTATAGCAAAAATAACAACAATACTTTTTTTTATAGCCAAACGTTTGACCCCGATTACACCTGATGTTAAGTAATAATAAGCAAAGGGCGGACAGTGGATGCAATATGGTGACGAAAGTATAACACTTCGAGTAACATTTATGTATGCAGTTTTTGTAGTCATATGCATATTACGTATATTGTTTGACATGATTTTGACGTATATCTCTTCCACTGTCCGCCCTTGCTTAGAAAATGCCTATTCCCTGTCTACTTGAAGAGATCTAAGTTATATTTTGCTTTTATATGGATATTTGTAGTGTCATTATCACACTGCTGCCGCATCCCGCTGCGAGGTATAAACTGCGTTATTTTTATTTGTACTGTAGTATCTTGATTTGTTTACTAAAGATGCATGGTACAACACACTGACTCCGCATCTCCATGCAGACGATTTTAACCACCTCCTTACTGATTGTCAACTAAACTGCCAAAACATTAAAAATATTAAACTGTGAACTAAACTGCCACACAAAAGTTACATCAGTAGTGGGCAGTATGCCTATAGGCGTCCACTCTAAAAGGCTTAACTTGGTTCATTGACAGTAGTGCCCAACATGGCTATCTAATTATCTTTACTTTAGTATGAATACAAATGAATTTCATTATATTTATTTATTGTTATTAAAAATATATATCATAAATAATTAACTAATATTACACTGTATACCTTATTCATAAAAAATATTATTTTCTACTTCAATTTCTTTTTAAAGTATGTAAACACACTAATGTAGCCACATTAGCCTTTAAATAAGTTTATCTTTACCTTAGTTTGTGCCGAGGTATCCAAAATCAAACATTAATTAGATAAGCTATGATATTTATGACGGCTTGTGTTTTAAATATGGTATGGTGTGAGAGATAATATGTCACGTGGAATAAAAAGAATACTTATATTCCAATTTATACACTGCTGATATGATGACAGTGTGCAGAACCGGGTGATTTTAGTATGACAGTACTGGGAATTGATTACGGGTGATTACGGCTATGTACAATTGATGTGGCACATATGTCCGCACCTGGTAGTACCGACAGGTTCAGTGTCACGGTAGGGCTACACCAGAGATTGGCTTTAAGTCCCTACTTGGGTATGTGTTAGCGCAGTAACCGGGCGCAGCGCTGCCCATCAAGTGTAAGTTTCTTTCGCAAAAAAACTTTCCATCGCGTTTTCGTTAACCCTATTAATGACACTATAACAAACGCGTAAAGCCATACTTACACGAGAGCCTCAGGCTGAGGGCTTGAGCTTTGTGGCTTAACCCATTGTGAATTATATTGCTGTAATTGACAAGATTTTATATTTTTAAGACTACAATTTTATTACTTCGTATTCCGCTTAGAAAGAGGATGTTATCACTGTTTTTTTATATTTTACCAAAGATTACGAATTATTTTATTATTAATTTATTAAACTTTACTAATTCTAAAATGTAGTAACTTCAAAACTGTGACACAATCGAAGTGCGACTCCATGCAGGCATAGTTGTCATAGATTTCGGTTATTTTATGTATTTTCTTATATTTCTTTACACATATAAAAATTAATTCAATAAATTTTTAGGGTGTAGACGACACAAAGGTCTATCGATCTCTACATTAATTTCCACCTGTTAGAAATATGAAATTGTTGTGTCTGAGTCAAGCGGGAGTTTTGTGTTTAAAACAGTAAACAATACTGGTATCCTCGTCAAATTAATCAATCAATCAACTGTTCTGTCAAACTATGATCAACATTATAATATGGTTAAACATTTGTTTTCGTTGTAACTAGTTGTTTAAAAAAAACTGGTTGGTAAACTCGTACGTGATAGACTTTAAATTTATTTCAATGAATTCTGACTATTTTAAAATGAATAGCCACTTTTTCCTGCTATTCAGTTAAATTATTTGTTATCTACATTATGGCACTATGTTTAACACGATAAAGATAAGACAACCACTGTTTTATCGTGTAACGTGTCTGAATCGGATGCTGCGCTTCCTAGAAACACATATATAAATATGGGCTTCTGTCATCTTAGATTTCTGTGCAATGCCTTTTCAATGCAAACATTAAATACTGCATTTAAAGGAAACACTTCAGTTCACACGTATGATAACACGACGAGCCGGCCGGCGGCTAGTCAAAATGTTGCCTCTGATAGTTTCAAAATTGGTACATTTTAAGGCTACCTATTTTAAGACAGGTAGACGAATTAAAGTCATCGGAATGAAAACATGTTTTATAGTCGCAGGACCAAAAAGCTACATATTTTGCTCATAAAGAAGATGTAGGTAATGTGTCTACCATTTCGGACCTTTAAAGCACTCTATCGTATTGTAGCTATTCCCATAGAGATATTTGGTTTCCACCACAGAAATATATCAAGATAGAAGGAAACAGTGGACGTACCTCGCGTGGCGAAATGTTGACACGGTGTCAACTTTGCTCGCCGCGAACATTAGTCAGCACCCGACCGCGGTCTGTGTGCGACGTCAGGTCTTAAAAACAAAATGGCTTGTTGCGCAATAATTAAAATTGGAGCTGTTAATCGAGATATTTCCTTTCATTGGTATGTACAATTTGTCCTTAAATATCTGTTATTAATTACAAAACTATTTATTTTATTATTTTCATCAAAACAGAGGCGGGCGGTTGTATCCAACGCTAGCTTTCCATAGCGGCTTTAATTTGACGAGCCAACCTTGGCGTGCATTCAAAGCCAGCGATGTAAAAATAAGCTATTCAAACTATCGAGTCACGTTCAAGGTCGATTTCTCATTTTTTCTGTCAAAAGTAAGAATAGTGCTGCCATGTGCTGCTGTACACTGCGATTTTCTTATTCGATTAAAATCGATTTTGAGAACAGAGGAAATGATAATTACGTTCTTATTTATTATGCAGCTATATAATGTAAGTACATAGTGCAAAGCAAATATTATTGTGACGGCGGCTGGGCCGCGGCGCTGTTCGGTGTGGGTGGCGATTCATAGAATCGGTGCCGTGTTCGAATCGATCTGTGAATCGATGTTTCTGAATCGTTTTCGCGCGGCTTATGTTTCCCATCACTAAATTACGCTCGTGACGTCAAAGTACCTACGCAAAATGTTACACGCTCGGTCTCCCTACAAATCGCTGAACTCTTTCCTTCTATCTTGATATATTTCTGTGGTTTCCACACAAAATAGGATCGGTAGGCATGTAAAAAAGTTAAAAGCCAATTAATGTAGGTATTCCTTACAGGTCTACATGTGGGGAGGAAGAAATAACGCTGTAGCATGTGACATCCTCACTGTTTTTGACACAAGAACGCTTGAATGGAGCACGCCCACTGTCTCCGGAATGATTCCCTATGCCAAAGATGGGCATTCCGCCTGCATCATTCACAACAAAATGTATATATTCGGAGGCTTCGAATACCTCACTGACCAGTATTCACAGGAAGTACATTGCCTAAATCTAGACACTTTTCAATGGCACTTCGTTGAAGCGAAAGGCAGCCCGCCGTCACATAGAGATTTTCATACTGCAGTGGCGTATGGTGATAGAATGTATATATTTGGCGGCAGAGGAGACTTGAACAGCCCGTACAATTCGCAGGAAGAAATATATTGTTCACAATTGTATTATTTAGACACGAAAACAGAGACATGGGTAGCGTTGAATCCTAACAAAATCTGGCCAGAAGGGAGGCGCAGTCACTCTGCATGTGAGTATAAATTCAAATGAAATGAAAATCTTTAAATAAAAACAAATACCCTTTTCTACAGATGCCTTTATAAAGTCAACTTAGATTAGCTCCGATTATCCGATTAGTCGTATACACACCTATTCATATAAGTAAGTATTGCATTTGCTACGTACATCGTTACTTGTTAGGCTTCCGTACCCAAAGGGTAAAAACGGGACCCTATTACTGAGACTTCGCTGTCCGTCCGTCCGTCCGTCTGTCACCAGGCTGTATAGTTAGGGCTTTATAGGACAACACCAATATTTTTGTCATTAAAGCACGAGCCTTGGCACACTTGTTACTGAGGTGGACTAGAGTTGAAAACGCCCGGGAGACAAGCGCGGACGCCCCGCTGGTGGGGAGGGGGAGGAGGGAAGTTACGTTCCGCCGCGCGTTCTTTCGGTCTCCCTATCATCGTATTTATAGATACTATGGCAAGTTTGGTATCGTTTTCGGATAAATTGAGGACGGCCGATAATTTTCTAGGACATTGATAAATGTAAGTAGCTTAATTGTATATTAGGTAGTTTATAGCTTTATATTACGTAGTTTATAGCTGTATTTACGTTTGTTAGAATGTGTATTATATTTTAAATTACGAGTAATATAACCGTTTGATGACTTCAATTGACTGGTTCAAAATAAAACTAACAAGTCACAGATCTGATTATATATTATTGTTAATATGTATATAAATACTTAAATTCATGCATATATTTATGTGTAACATGCTCCATTACATGCACACAACTTGGTGCACTTTTTGTTGGATAGGTACACCTGCATCTAGCAGCGCATTTCTTTTTGCTGCACCTGATCATTTCCATGCAGGATTTGGGCTTGACACCTACTGGCAAGGTAGTCCATGTAGGTTTCCATCTCTCTTCTACTATTGTACATCCCCAATCAGATGGACTAGGAATATTTTGGATCGGTAACATTTGAACTGCCTGAAAAACTGCCCGCAGGAAATGCTGGTACAATGTAGCATTCGTTCTTGGAATATTTTTCAATTGGCGGTATTTTTTCGTAAACAACTGCTTTCTGCAATCGTTTACAGCAGAAACTGAGATGGATCAAAAACAAAATAATAAATATGCACTTCTACCCTTTAAGTGCCGTCGATGACCGTAACTTCGCCTAGGCTTCCTATCTTCGCCTACCAAATATCTCTAGAGTTTTCAGAAGTATCTAAGTGTTTCTAAGAGATATCTAAAGGTCGTATGAGGAGCTATGCGCATCTCTTAGAAACACTTAGATACTTCTGAAAACTCTAGAGATATTTGGTAGGCGAAGATAGGAAGCCTAGGCGAAGTTACGGTCATCGACGGTGACTATTTTTTTAATGAATAAAGTAAATACATGACTACAATATTTTTTTCCACGATCGCCATTGCATCTTCAATTCTGCCGTCGTATGCTGTCAGGAAACTTTCTGTGGTATTAGGGACTGCATTCCAGGCTTCGAATGCACTAATTTTTTCCCTTAACGTTAAAGAAAGAAACTGTCACGACCTGTGAAGGCGTACACAAAACCCACCTCGGAGACCTGCCCTCCTGCGACTGGCAACTACTTGATTAGGAACCGGACATACTCCGATCGGAAGCTCCGCTCTTAGATCACTTAAGGTCAAAAAAGCCCCCGGACCCGCTCAAATAACGGCAGAAGTGTTTAAGTCTTTGTGTGACAATGGCATAGACGCATTACACATGATATGCAATAACATCTGGCGTACTGGAGAGTGGCCCAAAGATTGGACGCATTCTGTCGTTCTGCCTCTTTATAAAAAGGGATCGATGGTCAAATGTGATAACTACCGCACACTCGCGCTACTTTCACATATGCTAGCAAAATACTGCTCCGCATAGTCAACTAGGGATGTTACGGAGCTCTGCCTCCGCCTCCGTTAAGACGGAACTTCCGTTTGGTTTTACACCTCCGGATTCGCCTCCGCCTTCGCAATTATTTTTTTCAAACCTCCGCCTCTAACTCTGCCTCCGTTATTTTTTTACCGAAGTTATACCGGAGGTGAAGGTATTACTATTGCATTTGCCGCATCACGGTAGCGCAGCGCACGCCTACAAGTTTTGACTTGTCCGGGAATTACTTACCTATTACTCACGATCGGCCACTTTTTGCCACCGTCGCATCCGGCATTTCCTTGATTGGCAAATTCAACAGGAGGTTGTACCTTGTTTTGCCCAACAACTTTTTGCCTAATTTCGGTTTGCCTAACTATTTAGCATAATTACTCGTTTTGCCTAATTATTATTTGAGTGAAAATCGTTTCGTATAATACTCATTTCACATAATTTTATTTCGTCTAATTTTATTTGACCTAATTTTTAATTCGTATAAACATATTTTGCCTAACAATTTTTGCTTGATGTCGTTTTGCCTAATTTTTGTGTAGACTAATATTCGTTTCGCATAATACTTATTTTACATAGTCTTATTTCGTCTAATTTTATTATTGCGTCATTCTGACGCTCCGCTATCCATGGTCATAAAACAAACCTAACCTAACCTACAGTTTTCAGTCTTTAACCTTTTGAACGCCACAGTCGGCTGTGGCCGTCAACAAAAAATCGTGCCTCTGACGCCACGTCGGCTACAGCCGTCCAAATTTCAATGATCAAAAACTTTGTAATTCTAACCGCTACAAGTATTTTTCAATCCCTGTTGATTTTGGGGCACATCTTTTTTTTTACTCTGGCGTCAGTGGCACGGTAAATTGCTAGACCGCTTGGCGGTCAATAGGTTAACCTAACCTACTAACTGCCAAATTTTAATATACTTCCATGCAAGCAAGCATTCTGACGCTCCGCTATCCATGATCATAAAACAAACCTAACCTATCCTACAGTTTTCGGTCTTTAACCTAACCTACTAACTGCTAAATTTTAATACACTAATCTGCGGTATGCCGACAACACCACCATTATAGCAGCAATCGCAGCTGTAATGATAAACTTCTTGGAAAAAATGGAGCGGATTTGCAACATGCTTGGTCTCTTCATAAACAGGTCGAAGACTAAAATCATAGTAGTGGATGAAGTCAGAAACTGAAACTCATTGGGAGATTAAATGTTGAGACGGTCCAGACTTTCAACTACCTGGGTTCCCTTATACGAGCTGACAACGGCTCTTGCCAAATGGAGATTCGGCGACGTATCGGGATATCCAAAGATGCCATGACTCAGTTGCACAAGATATAGAGAGATCTGAGAATCACGCTGCGAACGAAGACAAGGCCCTGTGCGCACACTGATATTCGCCATCTTCTTATATGGACGATGAAACGTGAATCCTCAGAGCAGCAGACCGTTAGCGTGTTGACGCTTTCGAGATGTGGTGCTGGAAGAAGATGCTTCGCATCCCCTGGACTGCGCACAAGACCAATGCTTCCATTCTTAAGAAACTAAAATTGACTTCCAGATTATCGACCATCGTCTCACAAAGAGTGCTGGATTTCTTTGGGCACATTTCCAGAAGAGAAGATGATAATCTGCAAAAACGATTGGTCACCGAAAAGACCCGGGGAAGAGGCCTCTGGGCCGCAGCCCGATGCGTTGGTCCGACCAGATCCGCACTGCAGTTGACTCCCAACTTTCACGACGTGGTCAAGGCGGCCAAGGACCGGCAGAATTGAAGATGTAAGGGAGATTGTTGAAAAATTTGTTGTTGACATAAAACTATGAATAATTTAGGGTAGTTGTGCATATTTAACATTTTAGTTTTAGATCCAGGTCAGTTTAGGTTGTAAACGATTGCCGAAAGCAGTTATTTCTACCAATTCAATTCCATTCTACAATGTAGCATTCTACCAAGCATTTCCTGCGGACAGTTTTTCAAGCAGTTTATGTATGGGGTCAAATATAACCGATCCAAAATATTCCCAGTCCATCTGATTGGGGATGTAAAAAAGTTGATGAGAGATGGGAACCTACATGCTTGCCAGTAGGTGTCGAGCCCAAAGCATGCATGAAAATGATTAGGTGCAGCAAAAAGAAATGCGCTGCTACATGCAGGTGTAACCAACAAAAATTAAAGTGCACCGAGTTGACAAGAGCCTAGTTTATGATAACCGAGTTGTATGCATGTGATGGAGCATGTCACACATAAATATATGAACGAATTTAAGTATTTATATACAGATTAACAATAATATATAATCGGATCTGTGACTTGTTAGTTTTATTTTGAACCAGTCATTTGAAGTCATCAAACTGTTATATTATTCACAATTTAAAATACAATACACATGCTAACAAACGTCAATACAGCTTTAAACTACGTAATATACAATTAAGCTACTCCCTTTTTAAATTTTTCTTTAAGCTTTGATCTTTGTATTCATATTTTAAGATTTTCTTATTTTGCCTTTATTTAAATTTTTTTATAAAAATATGTTATTAATGTCCCAGAAAATGATCGACCGTCCTCAATTTATCCGAAAACGATACCAAACTTGCCATATTCTCTATAAATACGATGATAGGAGGACCGAAAGAACGCGCGGCGGAACGTAACTTCCCCCCCTCCCCCTCCCCACCAGCGGGTCGTCCGCGCTCGTCTCCCGGGCGTTTTCAACTCTAGTCCACCTAAGTAACAAGTGTGCCAAGGCGCATGCTTTAATGACAAAAATATTGGTTCCCATACATTGATGTCCTATAAAGCCCTAACTAGTATCTCAAGAACGGTGATAGCTAGACAGTTGAAATTTTCACAGATGGTGTATCTCTATTGCCGCTATAACAACAAATTCTAAAAATAAAATAAAATAAATATTTAAGGGGGGCTCCCATACAACAAACTTGTTTTATGGTACGGAACCCTTCATGCGCGAGTCGGACTCGCACTTGCCCAATTTTTTATATCATCGTGATTGATATTGGTGTCAAACCCGTTTTAATAGCTTGAGATTGTAATTCATGCTCTGCTGGAAAGAAAGTAGTCAATGGAAAAGTACATCACATGAGGCAGGGTAGATTTTAAGGACATAATTAGGACAAATGGGACGTTCCACCTAGAGATGGGCTGTTCTCGAAAACATTTCCACTAGAACGTCTACTTAGTCGGGCACGTGACGGCTATGAAAGCTACCTTAAAACATACAGAAAGTCCAAAAATGTATTTAAAATACAAAAGCCAAGTTATAAAAAAAAAATATTGACATACCAAAAATATACTTACTATAAAATCTTTATACGTATGAAAATCATAGCGTCACGTGCTCGACATTCTGATGAGGTGCCCCAAATACTGTATTAGTGGACATATTATAATACGGAACAATATTAAAACCAAAAATAAAATCCCTACAACGAAATTTATTTCTAATTTCAGGGGTACACGAGGATTGCATGTACATCTTCGGAGGATACAATGGAAACACCAAAATTCATTTCAATGATCTCTTCAGATATTCGATGAAGAAAAATTACTGGGAGCTAGTCCATGTGAATGGCAAAGTCCCGTGCAAGAGACGGCGGCAGGCCTGCCTTATACTTAAAGATAAAATGTATTTATTTGGAGGCACAAGGTAAGGAGTTGCCGACCTTACCTTATATTTCAAGTCCAGGTAGTATGTGCAATTTGATTGACTCGCTAGGAAAATAGTTCCCGTCTCTTTTCGCCCCTTGAAGTGTGAACGAATAAGCTCCTTGATACCGTGTTGAAGGTTAAGTTTAGCGCAACAACGTGTATTGGAAAACAATATTGGGCTTTATACGTGTACGATGATATTTTTAAACACAATATTTGGAGGAGATTGTGCGGAGAGGGTAATTTGAACAGAATCCACAAAGCCTTACTCGGAATAAGTAGCCGCTTTAAAGCTATAACGCGACCCACTCATATTTATTTATTTAATCTTTATTGCACAAAAGAAAACTTATCGTACAAAAGGCGGACTTAATGCCATGAGGCATTCTCTACCAGTCAACCTTAGGACAAAGCGAAAAAAAATGTAGGAAAATTTATATTGCAGGTATTAAAGTAATAATATATGCTATGCTGTGGTCCTCGTCAGATTCCATTGCGGTCACATGAGAGATGTCATCTCAGTACATTTAATAACCTAAAATGGAGTTTTGGGTTATACAATATACTGAGATGATAGATGTCACAGGCACAATGCTATCTGACCAGGCATACCTATAGTCCGGCTATGCATCTACCCGTGTAGACGGATATTTTGTTACTGAACTGGCGGTACTAAGAAACCATATGATATACTTAGATTAATCTTGAATCAAAATTCTAGCTACATTTTTGAAACATCAACTGAACCCAACTTTGACAGAGTCGTCGACGATGACATTTTTGTTTGTTAAATGTTCTTCCTGGAATCTATTACGCAGGTACTACGTGAAATTATAATTATTCGCCGTGTTTGTTTGAACTGGGAAACAAAATGTTATTTCCTTATTTAACACCGATGTGACGACGAATAAGGCGGTTCCTGAATTCGAAGAACTCAATTTGAAGTTAATGTGACCTTCCTATCTCAACATTAGTCAAAACAAATACGTACGCACTACTTACCTACATTCATTAATACTTATGTAATGAAATGATTAATTCAACGTTATGCTTTAAATTACTTAGTATGGAAACTAGCACTAGGGCACTCGCCTTGACTTACTGGTAACGGTCTTATGGAGCATTAACTTGTATTGAATTGTAGCGCGATTTTTAATGGGCATTTAATTTTAATCTCAGTGTTAACTTGATAAGCGTATAGTGAAGTGGACAGTTAGTTCACAATTGGTCCAGACAAGGCCCGATCGCAGCTTACTTTACTTATTTTATGCAGAACTAGGTCAGTCTATCTCGTGAAGGTGAATGACTACAGGATTACTCCTCCCTCCGTTGCAGCTTAGCCAAAAATTCTTTTTTTTGTCTTCCAAATGTTTCGATGTCCAGATTGCCGGCTGTTCTCACCCACAGATTCCATTTCTCCACCGATTCTAGAGAAATTTGCGAGCAGGTTAGATAATCATATATTTTTTGTCAATTCAGTTTTACGAAAATGTAAAATTTAGGTACATAATACCTACATTTATTAGTAATTTAATTACAAAACATTTTGGCTTAAGGATACCATAATTTTCCATTAATTGCTTTAATTAGATTCATAAGGAAGACAACAGGTTACACCTTGCCGTATTAATATATCCATGTGATTTGTTGTCGTCTTCGTAGCCTTGGTCAAGTTCAAGTGACGCCCAATATGTTTGTTGTGAATGAAATCCGAGAAAACAAATGCCGATAAACGATTCTTTTTTTCTGTTTGGACCTTTTAAGTCAGGTATCAGTAGGGTTGGCAGATCTATGTCCCTATAATCGGGAGAAACAATTTTCGGGATTTTGTAACTTTGGTCGCGAGAAACAAAAAATTGAATCACATTAAAATAAATATATTAAAAACAACGTCGTTCGCAGCCGATAGAAATGTCTACATAAATAAATGCTAACAAAAAAAACATGAAGTAGTTTTCTCATTATTATAATACTAGCTGTGCCCCGCGGTGTTACCCGCTCATCCCACGGGAACACTAATTTTTTTCGGGATGAAAAGTATCCTATGTCCTTTCCCGGGTCTCAAACTATCTCCATACCGAATTTCATCTAAATCGGTTCAGCGGTTTAAGCGTGAAGAGGTAACAGACAGACAGACAGACACACTTTCGCATTTATAATATTAGTATGGATTAGGTACTTATCTCTAATCTACAAAATGTAATGAGATAATTTATTTATAGTACCTACTTATGGAAAAAGTAGCAAAGGTATTTCCTTTTAAAATTATAGTTTCATAAAATGAAGTTATTTTTCGGGAGATTTTTCACTTTGTCGGGAGTCGGGGGACATACAAAAATTCGGGAGAATCCCGCCAAATCCCGACCATCTGGCAACCCTTAGGTATCAGATAAACCGATACTGGATGCTTAAGTACTCAAATAACACAACTTCAACGATAAGTTGAAGCAATAAGTTCTGTAGTATCAGAGTTTCGGCGTGTTTTTCGTATTTTTTTTATTGTGATGATGACTACCAGACGCAAATACCTTAATAACTTCATAAAATACAAAAAACAATGCTAAGGCTTATAACATTTGCGGGTTGCCCTCGATTTCCCTGGGACCCCATCATCAGATCCCGACATTGTGACAATGGGACCACGTCAGGAGTAAACACTTTCAAATAAATAAGAATTTTGAGAATCGGTCCACAATTGGCGGAAAAATCGGTGGGACATACTTAAAAAAAAAACATACAGTGCGGTCAAAAGTAATGTTTGCATTATCTAGATAAAGCATGTCATTTTCTGAATAAGTAAAGTGCATCAAATACGTCAACGTATTTTCCGCTTTGAACAATAGGATCTTTGCGTAATTTTAGCAAAACGTGCGTTTAAGATACATTTGAACTCTGTTATACAGCGACCGGTAAAATACGGTTCAAATTCGTATTTTCCGCTTTGAACAATAGGATCTTTGCGTAATTTTAATAAAACGCGCGTTTATGATACATTTGATCTCTGTTATACTGCGACCGGTAAAATACGGTTCAAATGTTAAACCTCTGGGATTTTTAAAAATATTTTTGACGTAAAATTAACAACAATAATTACATATATATGTAAATACTTTAACTCGCGTGATGATGTTATCGCACGTGTGCTACCTATAGTAATAGAGAAGGTCAAGGTAACTAATTAGCGTTGATCTTTTAGTTGTGACCCTCATTCGCACACTGATGATGATGTATCTGTGAATAATGTAGCTGACGCGACACGCCTTCATGTGTGCGGGTGTGCGGTCTTCAGCGTTACGGGAATATTTAACTATGGTGGTTTGTGTGATGGCATTTATCAGGTCTCTCCACCGTGTAGGTGATCGCCCTTCCACTTGGCCTTGGACAGGCCGTATTCACTCAATTCCAAGCTTAAATGTTATCTGGGAGAGATCCCTGATGGGGATAAATTCGCCTTTGTATCTGTATTATTTTTATATTCTATTAACTATTTTTGTGTACAATAAAGTGTTTAGACCAGTCGTTCTATGGAGTCTGTGTTCAAGAATTCAAAACGACAGAGCTTGAAATCTATCTCGTAATTTAATTAGTCTATTGTGAAGGATGAGCAACTACGGAACCCTACACTGAGCGTGGCCCGACATGCTCTTGGCCGTTTTTTCTAATTATATAACAGTGGAATAACTAACCTATGTGTTTTCCAGCCCCCAACCGGCGAAGAGCATCCCCATCCGGTCCACGATCTCGGAAGAGGACAGCCTGGAGATGTTGCTGGACAACAATGATCTCCATATCCTAGACTACGCGCCGACGCTCAAGACGCTGTGCATACTGAAAGTGCTGGAACAGAATCTCGATCAGTCTATGCTACCACGCGATGTTATGTAAGTATTTTTATACCAACAAGTTACACATCGTCTTAAAAATATTACTTGAAAATCTACACACATATTGTTAAATTGGTTTACCCTTGAAATGTCGACAAACGTTTCATCGAATTTTCATTTCGTCGAATTTTCATTTCATCGAAAGCATTTCTTTTCTGAAACCATTAAATATTTTTGAATGTTATAACACTAACCTAACCTAATCTAAAGGTTATAATTTACAAAATGTCTGAAAAAATACGAGTAAAAATTTGTCGACGAAATGAAGCATTCGGTGAAACGTTTGTCGTATCAAATATGATACTGTTAAGGTGACCACGCCCCCGCGGCGCGAGGTCACCTCATTTATTCCTCTGTGCCACGGACTGATAGACAGGACTGAGCTGAGTGTTTCATACCATCATAAAAGAAAACTATGATAATGATGTGTGTAGATAAAGTAGTATATATCGTCGGGGATAGTGCAATACCGCGTAAGTAACAGCTGTGAATAAAGTTCTCATTTCAATAAAATACTTGGCATTTGTTTGAATATTGGTTCGTATCTGCACTTGTTAGTTACGCGGTATTGCACTATCCCCGACGATATGCAACTGTACATAATTAGGTTTGAAAAGACTCGTGTGATCCTATTATGAAACTCGCTTTCGGCTCGTTTCATATAACCACACTCGTGTTTTATGACCTCTCATTATGTAACACTTGCATAAACTATTATTTAATTTGTAATCAACTTCCGGAAAAGGCGGTGTGTGGATCTTGCTTAATAGAATGACTATTTACGTTTTTTGTTGGAGATATATGGATATCATAATTTGTGCCGTTTTTAGATATATTATATAATTTAGTTATGTTAATTAATTGACATCGCATAAAATGTAATTGCACAACAAGAGCATTGAGCTTGTAATCTGTAGAAACCATAAGCTTGAATTCATTTTTAATATTGTTAAAGACGTAAACTTGACAAAAAAATGGCTAGCTAGGTGCAGTCATGATAGGAGGATAGCGTTCGAAGTTCTTCTTATGCCCACGACACCTCAATGCACACGCTAACACATAAGTTAAGAAAAATTAAGTGTGTTGTCAGTGTTAAACATGACGCATCTTATGACGGCATTGTCGTGTTCAACACTTAACGACTGCTGTAAACGTAATAGTATATATATATTATTACAACTCTCTCACGATCTGCTTGTTGTAAAGCAGTGGTGACTTTGGATCGTGCGTGTAAAACGCTGATCCTAGGGTAATGGCTAATGCGCTTAAGCATTTTAAAGAACATAATGACGCAGAAGGCGCACTAGGAGCGTAGAATTATGGAATAAAAGATTTGGTGTGAATGGTGTGATTGACGTAACGATCTAATAGCTCAGCACTACGCCGGAAACGTAGGGTTGCAGGTTTTTCTAATGTACCTTTGCATCAATATTTATAAATATACTTTTTCTTCCAGATTAGACATTCGAAGCATGTCGCAACCCAACCGAATCAGCAGGCCCATCAACCAGGCTGGCTGAATGCTGGCAAGTACATGTACTTGCCAACACAAAAGTACATGTACTCTGTTTATTTCTGCGGCAGCGTTCTTTCTTTCATACGCAATAGTAGACAGCATATTTACTGCCATTAGCTAAGATATGTTAATCTATTATAACATGAATATTTTTATAAAACTTAGTGCAACACGGATTGAAAGGGAGTCGACATAAACATAGATACTATAAATAGATCAGTGTTTTTCAATTCGAACCCCCAGGAGGTTCATGCGGATTCGATAATTGCATTTCAACAATAATGTTCAGCCCTAGTACTTACGTGGTATGAAATAAAAAGGAGGCTGCGACTAAAAAAAGATTGAAAAATACTGACATTTATGATCTTTTTGGTCACTACTTTTACCTCGCTGTACATACTCATCTGGACTGTTAATTGTGTGTGACTTTTTTTTTTTTTTAATCTTTATTGAAAAAAAAAGGCTTCGATCGCTTAGCGACCATGTCAGCCCCATAGTAACACATACGGACCACATGCTATTCTAATAGTTATCTGCGATTAAGTAATTTTATAATTAAATGGTACAATCTTATTGCTAATTTTGAAGTCGGTTCAGATAGTATAGCATTGCAAACACCAGTATCGCTTAACTTAAGATTGGCCTGTGCTTCAAATGCCCTACGGTCGGCTCCGATCCGAGCACATTCCACCAATGCGTGGTAGGTATCTTCTCTTATGCCACATGTGTTACAATTTGGAGAATCGACCACTCTCATCAAGTGCCCGAACACGTTAAGTGGCATGTGCCCGGAGCGCAGTCGCATGCTGGTGACCGCTAAGTGACGGTTCAACCGACCTTCGCTAAACCATGGTATTTTTGGTGGTTCACTGGTCATAGTCCTATACCATATGCCCTTCTCCTTTGACCTCTCGTCAAAGTATTCAGTGTGACTTTAAGACCCCGTTTTGACACAAAATGTATTTGAGTATTTGAAATTATTTATTGGTGTACTTATTTATTTAGTAGCGTTTGTTTTTTTTTATGTACGAGTAGGTAGGTACGTGTATGTCAGAATGAAAAGGTGGCGATGGCGTCTCCTAGTGGTACAGTCGCAATCAAATATATCGCAGCACATAAGGCGTTCATAAGTATCTGAACACGACTTTCGTTGACTGGGCGTTACAGTACATGTTAAGATATTTATAAACGCCTTCTATGCTGCGATATAGTATCTGATGGCGACTGTACAGAGGTTGGCAAACCGCGGGTCTTGAGTCCACAAATAGAGGGCTTTCATTGGTCTATGATGGCGGCGGCGGTAACCTAATTCCTATAACATACCTTACCTTATGCTGATGCGACGAGTGGAAGACTAATTTAACGACATGAGATATGCTGTGGCAGTTTTTGTTACTTTTCAGAATTGCACTCATAAAATAGGTATTAGTCGTTATTGTATTGATGTTCAGCTCAATTGACTAACGAGTTTGCCGATCACTGTCGTGGTACCGTAAGGTCGGGGTACCTACTTTGACCCTACAAGGTTACTTTGTCTATCCATAAAAATGAATGTATTTTATCGAGTCCATAAATTAAAAAAAAATCCGACCAAGAGCGAGTTGACTCGCGCACCGACGGTTCCGTACAATGGTAGATTAGTCAAATCAAGTCATGGTTTTCTAAGGGTGGACAAAGTAACCTTGTAGGGTCAAAGTACCCCGGCCTTACGTTATACTTGGACCCTAAGGTCAATGTGATAACAAGATGGATTTGTAGTATATTATAAAAATAATCATCAGTCCGTATGTCAAATTAAAATAAAAACGACTAGAAATTCGTGTATACCAATCACAGACAACCCCCACTAGACGGAGCATGTAAAACGACCCGCGCGCACCAACGATATGGTACGGCAGAACATTAAAGTATCAACACGGCGGCCACCGGTTACTTGCGTCCTTGTTTATGATCCATGCGTACGTCAAAAAAGAAATTAAATAAATAACATGGTAAATTGTAGTGTTAAGTGGTGTAGAGAGACCTCATAAACATGGACGCAACTAAACGGTGGCCGCCGTTTTGCTACTTTAATGTTTTGCCGTACCATATCGTTGGTGCGCGCGGGTCGCCTTACATGTGCCTTAGATGCTCCGTCTAGTGGGGGTGGTCTGTGATACCAATAGACCCATGACGTTCATGTTTATCATGCGATAAATAAATGATAAAGCATCTGTCACTATCCTCTCACACCCACAAATTAGTCAAAATGTGACAGATGCTTTGTCATTTAATTATCGCGTGATAAACACAACCATCATAGGCTTACAGATGTTTAAAGGTACAAGGACCTACCTACATTTTGAATTGAACACATAGAGTATGGACTCGTTAGAGTATCCACTCCACGTTCTCTCTTGTAATCATTCGTTTCTAAAACGAGAGTTGCGCAAAATCTCTTTTTGTAGATAGATATCTCAAAATACCTGCCATTCCCCAATATAAATAGTTGCTGGAGTAATATATAATTTGTTATTGCATTATGCATAGTATTAGAAGTGCGGTATTTTGGGAGTGAATTATAATATCAACTGGTATTTTAGTATTTACGTAGCAGTTTGATATTTACTATTAAACGAGCTTTATAAATATAACTCGGCCTAGAGCCCATTTGTCTAATAAAATAGGATTCAACTTGTGTATTAATTCAATAATATTAGCTGAAAATTTGGCAAAATTAAAGGACAACTTTTATTTATCAGGATACAGTTGCCGAGAAACTTCTTGACCCAAAATGGCGGATCTGCGCATGCATATTTGTACGTAAATCGGCTACTGCGCAGTCAAGGTTAGGCTCAAGAAGTTTCTCGGCAACTGTATGTAGGTTATAGAGCCAAGTTTAATTTTATCTACTCTCCCCCCCTCTCAGGGGTGAGCGTCCCCCCCCCCCCCCCCCCCCCCCGCGACCTCGAATGTGTCCCGGAGCGCGGTATTTTCCACTTTAAAAGAAAACCGTGTATGATACATATAAAGTGTATAGGAACGAAATAATCCTGAATAAATTTACTATAAACCTTTTATACACACAAAAGCCATAGCACTTATACAATCAGCGCAATCTGTTACCAAATACTAACGTTTTTAATTATTGTTATTTTTTTACTGCTAAAAGGTTAGTTATCTCAAAAACTTCACACTTCTCGGCCAAAATATGTATGACAAAACTAAAGAATAGAAAATTTTCTTTCTAAAAATGTATAATTCATTTCTGTTACTCTGTCATTTACCGTTGCAATGCTATTTTTACAAGCTTTTATTTAACTTGCAATGTATGTATGTATCTAAGTATGTTTGTTCGGGTGAAATCTTGCAACTAAATTTTGAAGCAGATATCGTCAACCGATTGAGCTGAAATTTTGCATACTTACTTAACTTTGATGACAATACAATAATATGGTACCATGGGGCTGATCTGCTGATGGAACCGGAAGGTGGCCATAGGAACTCTATAATAGAAAAAGCAATCCTACCGAGCTTGGGCTCTTTAGAATCGTCTCAGTGAGCATTTGATGGATATCCAAAGAAAAGTACAGTCGGCTATAAAAGCTTGCCACTTAAATGTCATTTTTGACAGAAACTTATTACAATTTATGTCATTTGTCCATTATGCGAAATATAAATATTCGTACTAGTTAAACGGTGTTACTTTCAATACCATAGACTTCTTATATGTTTTTCTGTAATCTATAAGTATTGAACTATATTCGGTATTTTTTTTCTTTTTTTTTAATCACTATTTTAGGAAATAAGGGGTGTGTGGGGAAATCGTCAAGTTTTGCTCATTTTCGTAAATAACTTCAAAACCGTTCAATTTAGAATTATAAAATATATATATTTGAGATGTTCATAATGTACCCTTTCATTTGATATGTGACACGATATACTTTGCCATTTTTTTTCTAATTTACCCCCAAATCTGGCCCTCATGTTTCAAATTACTTAATTTACTTTACGTTTACGTTACACGTCCACGTTTGGGTCATCAATTTACATATCTGTACCAAATTTCAACTCAATCGGTTCAGTAGTTTATCAAGTAATTAACGTAACGTAAAGTAAATCAAGTAATTTGAAACATGGGGGCCAGATTTGGGCGTAAATTAGAAAAAAAAAACCGGCAAAGTAAATCGTGTGGCATATCAAATGAAAGGGTAGGGTACATTATGAACATCTCAAATATATATATTTCATAATTCTAAATTAAACGGTTTTGAAGTTATTTACGAAAATGAGCAAAACTTGACGATTTCCCCACACACCCCTTATTTCCTGAAATAGTGATTCTAAAAAAAGAAAAAAAATATCGGATATAGTTCAATACTTATAGATTACAGAAAAACATATAAGAAGTCTATGGTATTGAAAGTAACACCGTTTAACTAGTACGAATATTTATATTTCGCATAATGGACAAATGACATAAATTGTAAAAATAGCATTGCAACGGTAAATTAAAGAGTAATAGAAATAAATTATACATTTTTAGAAAGAACATTTTCCATTCTTTACTTTTGTCATACATATTTTGGCTGAGAAGTGTGCAGTTTTTGAGATAACTAACCTTTTAGCAGAAAAAAAAGATCAATAATTATAAACGTTAGTATTTGGTAACAGATTGCGCTGATTGTATAAGTGCTATCGCTTTTGTATGTATGAAAGATTTATAGTAAATTTATTCAGAATTATTTCGTTCCTATACAGTATACACTTTGTATGTATCGTACACGGTTTTCTTTTAAAGTGGAAAATACCGCGCTCCGGGACACATTCGAGGTCGCGGGGGGGGACGCTCACCCCTGAGAGGGGGGGAGAGTAGATAAAATTAAACTTGGCTCTATAACCTACATATCCTGATAGATAAAAGTTGTCCTTTAATTTTGCCAAATTTTCCATATATTGCAATCTAATTTTCTTGGATTATATTGTATTGTAAACGTAACGAGTAGAAAAATTGATAGCTAAAGTTTTGTTTACGCAAATGTTACCTAGACATTTAAATAAGGGAAATTAAATATTTGTTGTGCCACTGTATGCCGTTTATTGTTATTGGACATGAATGAATCGCGACAAAATAACTAACATTCTGTAAGTTGGTCACATCGGTCAGACATATGATTGTGACTGAACATACAATTCGACACGGTTAACAAATACCATCGTTGTGCCATGTCTGTGATGTACGGTCAGTCCATTTGAATGGTATGTAGGATGGATGCCGACGTAGACCCTTGTCACAATAGCCGTAAGTTTCAGTCAATCTTTCACCTACTGTAACGAAGTTCCAAACCAAGTATGTTATAATGTTATTAAAACTATCGTGAGACATCTTTACTAATTATAAAAACCGTATAAACTCACGTAAAAATTGACAGGAACGGCCCTACATGTTTCGAACTCATTTGGAGCTCTTCATCAGGGGTAGCTATCCTTGACAAGTCAAGTGTGCGTGGTATCAGTGGGTAATAGTGAAAATGCAGTGACAGACAGTCCAGTAGTGACAGCGCAAGAGCCCTGCCCTCCCCGCGCCGCGCTATCTGCGCGTGCGCAGAGGGCGGCAAGAAGAGCGATTAAAAGTGCAGTGGGTCGCGAGTCGCGTAGCAGCACGGATAGCTACCCCTGATGAAGAGCTCCAAATGAGTTCGAAACATGTCGGGCCGTTCCTGACAATTTTTACGTGAGTTTATACCGTTTTTATAATTAGTCAAGTATGTTATGTCAAGTGGAAACTTAGAAATACTAGCCTGGCGGATGCAATGCAACTAATATTAATTCTCACACAAACACTGGTCTTCCTTTAATTTCAACTTCATTGACGACGCGGTTGGCGCAGTGGTTAAGCAACTGCCTACTGAGCCGAAGGTCCCGGGTTCAAATCCCGGCAAGGGCAAATATTTGTGTGATGAACACGAATATTTGTGCCTGGGTCATGGATCTTCTATGTATTTAAGTATTTATTTATCTATATAAGTATATCGTCGCCGAGTACCCATAACACAAGCCTTCTTGAGCTTAATTTGGGACTAGGTTGATTTGTGTGAGAGGTTGTCTGATAATTATTTATTTATTTATTGAATAAGTCATGTTGTTGTCAAAAAATGTTTATATGATACCTAGTATTCATAAATCCTACATTGTTCCTATTGGCACGTATATATTTAGGCAATAGAACATATCACTACGGAAGGTTATTTTTATTTCTGAAAAAGTTAAGAAGAGTCTTGAATGTAGAGTGTTCAATTATATATTTAATATAATTATTATTAAATAAATAAAATAAAAATACGTTTATTACCAAAATTAACACAAATTATTAAACAACTAGCGACCCGCCCCGGCTTCGCACGGGTGCAATGCTGATAAATTATGCATGTATTATACATATATAAACCTCCCTCTTGAATCTCTATCAAAATCCGTTGCGTACTTTTAAAGATCTATTTTACATACGGATCTCTTATTTCTTTCTTCTTTCGGGATTTCTTCCTGTACCTTCCCAATTACCTGAAATATGTCACGAGGATTTAATGCAGGATTTTCTAAAGGTTGTTCTTAAATTTTCTATATAGATAGGAATTCAATTATTGTATTATATAATACATTACCTAAGAAGTAAACAATAGTAATTTATATTTAGCTCCATTTCCCTAAGTCTTGGCAATCGTTATGAGCCCTAGCATATTATAGTCAATGAGAAGTAGATAAATGTTTTTTTTTTCTTATATATATCGTCATGAAAGGATTGATTGAAATGACATTGATGGATTGAAATTGAAACTGTCCTGACGGCGGTGAGGTAATTTAGAGTTCCGACACGAAATAGAACTCGTGTCATTCTATTCACTCTTCAACTCTGCAAGATTTCTGTGAGAGTGATAACATGATTTGAAACTGGGTGTACGATGCAAAGGTACCAAATTGGAGAAAAAATAGCCGGAATATTAAGATTCTTCGTAATTATAAATATTACTTAGATGATTTTTTATCAAGTGATAACTTTACGGAGCGAAACCAATTTGTGGCGATGAAGTGTTGATTCAACCACATGAGTAACGAACAATAACGTTATTATACCTACTGTTAATGTTAACGTAGGTATACTAACTAGGTCACGTTGGTTGAATACCACCCGCTCTTTGAATGTTGGGTGGTGCAAAGTTAGTTTAGTAAATGGATTACATTTATGAATGAATTCATTCATTTAACCCTTTGACCGCCAAAGAGGCAAATCACGTCATCGGAAATTCGTGCCACTGACGCCAACGACGCCTATTGACGTCAAAAATTTCAGTGGTCAAAAACATGCTAATTCAAACCACTATCTGTGTTTTTCAACCTCTGTTGATTTTGAAGCACTTTTTTTTTTTGTTTGGCGTCAGTGGCACGGTGAATTGCTTTGCCGCTCGGCGCTCAAAGGGTTAATGCATGGCCCGAATTTGTGCAGCTCATAGTACAATGCGTGAGCTCTCAGATCGCGACTCGGTTTTCGGTGAACTTAGAGGTTCTTATCTGAATCCGCATAAGAGCGAGCGAGACAGGTATAAAACGAGATCGCATTCTGACAGCTCACGCACTGTTGGCTAGTTGACTCATGTTCATGTCAAATTGTCAGAAACTAATGTTTATTCCGTAAAAGGAAACCTAAATATACAATGTGCTCGCGAGGAATCCAAATGATTTCACCAGCGCATTTCTGAGTATGTGTAGACAATAAAATGTCGTATAAAGTAAGCCGAAATCGGCTTAGTTTTCGAGATATTAGCATTTTTTGTTTTAAAACATCTCCAGTGTAAATCATCTTTATCATTGCGATGTTGCGAGACCGTGACATTATCTGACAAACGTTGACTATTGTAAAACCGTTCCTGTCACGATCACTGTTTTTGTGTCAATCATTTCAAATTTCCTTCAAAAATTCAGTTAAGAAATTAATTACGTAGCATCTTAGCATAAATACGCCTAGAACGATAGTCTTCGTACAACAGATTTGCACAGTATGAAGCCGGTTTTGATATTCCTTTTGATGGTGGAAAAACTATGGCTTAAGTTGTGAGAACTGCGTTATCTAGTTAAAACCTTGAAAACGAAATGGTTCGTGATAATAAACGTATTGTTTTTTTTACTGGTCATATGTAGTATTTATTTAATACTTTGTTATTACCTAATTTATTTGATTAAAGTTTACAATAAATATCATGTTACTAATTACCTAAATAGACAAACACAATTATTCATCAAATTATTTATTTAACACACTACAAGCAGTATGATTATTCTCAACAATTGCTGTATGCTTCTCACTGTATCAGCTACGTGCAGTTCATTGGAATCCACGGCAGCTGAACTAGAATCCGCAAAATCTTTTTCAGTTTTTACACCACCCTTGTGATATTTTGCACCGTGGAGTACTCAAAAACATATTTTTCTTCAGCTGTTATAAAGGTTGACTGCGTGAGCTAGACACCGCAATTTATTCGAAGGCTAATCTAATTATTATTTGTAATAATAAGATTACATACGTAACACCGTTAAAATCAATCACAACAATGACTTGTCATATGACTGGAGTCATTGTCAAAAGTAGTTATAATAAAAACGAGTCGAAGCGTATTTCTTAGTGGCCAGTCTGTATTATAATCATAATCCATGGAGTTTAATAGCAAAGTTATTAAAAGAGAGCCATTAGATAAATAATAAGATTCATGAGTAAGGAGTTTTGATCGCATATTTAAGTAAAGCCTTTTTTGAAAAAAACATTGCCCAACAAGAAAATTTCTTTATGACATTGACTCCCCTTTTAATGAAAAGGGATAACAATAACAAACGTTGCCAGCTCGTTCTAAAGCATTGTTTTACTGGTGAAGTAAAGGTAATTTATTTATTATGTATGAATATATAAAAAAAAGTTAAAAATCATATTTCGACATAGGTTCATGTAACATTTTTTACTCCATACGACCTCAGGAATCCGCTGTTAAAAGCATTTGGATTCCTCGCGAGCACATTGTATATTTTTCAACATGGGGTAGATGAAATTTAACTTTGCTCTATACATATCCATAGATAAAAGTTGTCAATTAATTTTGTCAAATTTTCAGCTAATTTTATTGAACTATGATCATTAGAGTTTAGCGAAGATATTTCTGAGTGGAGTAATCGAGTTTCTTTGCAGCCAAATGCTGCGTAGATTTACAGATTTATTAGTTTATTACTAAAGTACCTACTTCTACTAACCTAAAAGAAAAGATGGAAATTATGTTTCCCTCAATTAATCATCACCATCTCAACCATCGATGACGTCTTCCGTCTACTGCCTCGACTCGACCGAAAACAAGAATGCGGCAGCCATTCGAGAAAGCGAGACACCGCGCTTGGACCTCCCTATCCTACCTTAGGCCGATGCTCGGCGCTGACGGCATCGCTATCATAGGAAAGCAGAGAGGTGGAGCTGAGCGGAGCGAACCGTGATTTGACTGAGCGGATTGTGACTTTGAAATAAAAGTTGAAGTCTCAAAACTCAAACAATGTTTATTCATCTTCCTTAACAATATGCTTTTTGCGCTCCGGCACATGAGGCACTGTCCCTGGTTTGCTGTGCGCTCGTCTGTTGGCCTCCTTCCTCTTGCCCTTCTCTTTAATGGTCTTGATCTCCTTCTGTGCGTTGAGGATGTGCTTCGGAACGTGCCTGTGTCGCGCTATGCGCTTTATTTGAGGATGGTTGGCGAATTTGTCTTTCAGAGCTTGTGAGTAGTTCAGGGCGGTTCTTTCGCGTGGCTTCAACTGTAACGAAATAATAACAATATTTTAGTAACCACTCTAAAATTAATACCACAGTGTCATACAACACCAATAATTATACGTAAATTATAGTTGATAGTCCCAATCAACTCTATTTTTTGTTAGATGATGGTATTGGTGAAGTTCAGTCTAGAGATTATTATTTATTATTGTCAAGTTTCGCCGTGAGGACAATAATTGTCGCAATTGTAAAATAGGCGCCTGCTGTACTGACGCAAATTTATTTACTAGATATATTATCTGAATAGCTTATCGACGCTTAAGAATCAATACCGTCTAACTAACTAAATGTTGGTTAGACGGTATTGATTCTTAAGCGTCGTTATACTCGTTAAACTTTGTCATTTGCCATGAGAAATTAATGAAACGCCAATATAAAATGCAATTAGAGCATAATTATGTATACGTAAATCCACCGATGATGCATTTTCCATAGCAAATTCCACCTAAAATCAGTTTAGCGGTCTAATCGTGAAGAGGTAAAAGCCAGACAGATAAAGTGACTTTCATTTTTATAATAGTAGTAGAAATGTAAGCTATTATATAAAAATATAAAATACACATAAAAACAATACTTACTACACCAAGCTTTTCAGATGCTCTAGCTTTCCACATCCTAATATTCATTTCATCAGATCCAGTCAGCACATATTTGTCATCCAAGGACCACTTCACGCAAGTCAGTCTCTGCATTCTCTTAGTGTGGTAGACATCTCTGGAGTGTCCTTTAAGGCTTTCGAATATGCGTACAGTCTTGTCGTAACTGCCGGCAACAAATTCACGGCCGGTGGGAGAGTAGTCCACGTCTACTACGGCTGATGTGTGGTCCATGTGAACATTGATTGGTTGCTTCAGTTTTCTCATGTCAAATGTATATAAGCTGAAAGTAATGTAGGTCATTATAGTAAATTATAGTAAATCTTAATGTATATTATTGTAAAACAATACTGCAGCTACCTAAAAATGCTTTGTAATGTAGTTTACGAGATTCGAGAATGCAAAGGGTATAGCCGTGTTTGTATGGGGCATCGGCCCCAGAAGCCAAATCGATTGTCGTTTTGCTAATATATTAGCCCAGATGTAAGATGCTTTTTTACAAAAAAAGGACCCTGAAATACTTCAGGTTTTTGAGAAAATTAAAAAAAACGAAAATTGGTTTTTATTTTATTTTATCTAAACTACTCAATAGATTTTTTTGTAACTTATACACGTTATGTAGGTAATAAAGATGTATTATTTAAAAAAAAATGGATTTCCAAATATCCTTATAAGTAGTGAAATTTTCACGTTAAATTTTTCAATATTTTTTTTTGTATATTTTCGAGATAGGGACACCCACCAATTTTAGCTATATTATGTATAAACTAATATTCTATAATATATATTTTTTTCAAAAACATTCACTTGGATCAACATATCCAAAATCAAACAAACTTATCGCCTGGTGACAATTTTTCAGACAGTTATTTTCAAAACCTCGTATCTAGTTTGTTGATTGATACTGAGATACGAGCTTTATTTTAAGTAGGTATTTGTTACTTAGTTTTGGTTGTCAACTGACGTTATGGTATACCATACATTTGTTGGACTTAATATGCCTAACTACTCGTACAAGAATCGAATAAAAATAACATTTATGAGCATCATCGAAATAAAATGTCTATATGTAGTACAAACAGAAACGCATCTAACTGACCATATCGGTAGACCTTATGAACATGGACATAAGGCCTACTGATGGCCAGTTACAGTCTGATTTATTTTTGATAATCCATTTGACACTTCTCTGTGATCTAACGATTGATCGAATCGATTTTATCGACGAACTTTTTTTTCGAATCTGCATGTGTTTTGTGTAAATCAAATATTTTTTGAGCTACTAGCCGTGGGACTCACTGGAGCTTTCTATGTAAAATAAACTTTCTATGTAAAGACATTTTATTTTGACGATGCTCTTATATGTTATTTTTATTCGATTCTTGTACGAGTAGTTAGGCATATTAAGTCCAACAAATGTATGGTATACCATAACGTCAGTTGACAACCAAAACTAAGTAACAAATACCTACTTAAAATAAAGCTCGTATCTCAGTATCAATCAACAAACTAGATACGAGGTTTTGAAAATAACTGTCTGAAAAATTGTCACCAGGCGATAAGTTTGTTTGATTTTGGATATGTTGATCCAAGTGAATGTTTTTGAAAAAAATATATATTATAGAATATTAGTTTATACATAATATAGCTAAAATTGGTGGGTCCCTATCTCGAAAATATAAAAAAAAATATTGAAAAATTTAAAGTGAAAATTTCACTACTTATAAGGATATTTGGAAATCTATTTTTTTTTTTATAATACATCTTTATTACCTACATAATGTGTATAAGTTACAAAAAAATCTATTGAGTAGTTTAGATAAAATAAAAAAAAAACAATTTTCGTTTTTTTTAATTTTCTCAAAAACCTGAAGTATTTCATGGTCCTTTTTTTGTAAAAAAGCATCTTACATCTGGGCTAATATATTAACAAAACGGCAATAGATTTGGCTTCTGGGGCCGATGCCCCATACAAACACGGCTATACCCTTTACTTCCTCTCTCCATCATGTAGTCTCTTCTCTAACAACTGTGTCATCTATGATGTCTAGAATTATATTTTGTTTATTATTATCATAATCTCATTAAAACTGTTGTGAGACATCTTTAATAATTATTAAAAAAAAAATTTAATCCTGACAATTTTCACATGAGTTTAAGCCGTTTTTTAATAACTACCATGAGTCACAAATACAGTAAGTGTTTGATTGGCCGCTGCCACAACTGATCGGAGCTCCTGATGGTGAATCCCACACCGATTTGAAACAATATTCGACTCGAACAATGTGACAAACCCGTTTCATATAGATATAATGTATCACTATCATTGTTTAGTGGTTCGAAAATTTAGTCTTATCATCAATTTATTATCCTATGATAATAATCTGACAAAAAACAAAAGGTATATTGTTATATTTATACCTTCTTCAGATTATTTTTATAGTGTTTGAAATGTCTATACAGTCCGATGTGGGGGCAGACAGTAATGTCTGTAAGATTTGCATTCATAGAGGTTGTTTGTTGATTGTTTTGGGTGGTCCTCTCGTTTTGTTATTGCTTATCCTGTTCAGTTGTATGTATATCTCTATGCAAAAGTGATCCATTGCTACATAAAACATAACGTAAGGACAAATTTTGGCGCAATTTGTAGTGCACCTGCCTGCTGGGCCGGCAGTCCTGGGTTCGAATCGCGACCAGGGCAAATATTTGTGTGATGACCTCGAATATTTGTTCCTGGGTCATGGATATTATTATGTATATTGTTGTCTAGTACCGCTAGTACAAGCTTTTGGGACTAGGTTGATTTGTGTAAGATTGTATCTTAATATTTATTTTAATTGCTTACTTATAATCTTCATTAGCTACAGTGAATATAAAGGCTTCCATAGGGTTCCAGGAAAGAGCATTGGGTCGTAGCTCCATTACTACTCGCCTCAGCGGCCCAGTCTCTCTGCAGTCATACAGAATCACACTCCTGTCACTGGCGCATGATGCCAAAATATTTGATTCCACCTGTAATATTTCAATTTCAAAATTGTTATGCTTATATTGTTATATTTGTAGGAATGCAATGCATAGTAAAATCGAGCATGCCTAAATAAGTTTTTACAAAATTGGGATGTCAATTAAAGTTCAATTAAAATTTTCCTATTATGTTACCAAATTTTGTTTTGTGATTTGAAATACAATTATTTCAGATTATTTTTAACTAAGAAAATATAAGTATCGTATAACAAAGCCCTAATTATTAAAGTTACTAAAATAATTAGTCACAACATTGGAAAATTTCAATTGTAGATTAATTGAAGTCTTCATTTTGTACAAACTTTTTTAAGAATTGCTTAGTTATAGCACCTCAAAGTCAAACTGAATTACTTAACTATAAAGGCTGATTTAGACGATGCCAATTTTGAGACGCCTAAATTACGGCGCCTCGAAAAGGCACCGTGTAAACACTTTCCGCGCCATTTTTTCGCCGCATGCCAGCGCTGGCGCGGAATAGAACACGAGCCTATTTTTTGGCGCCAGTGACCCCCCCTCCGCGTCTCTCGCTGCCACTAATGACTGGTACTGAAAAAAAGCACCGTGTAAACACGACTGGCGGCGAGATTTAGGCGGCTGAACATAGTCATTGTCTAAACGGTCGGAGGTGTGCTGTGCGGTAATCACTGGCGCCGTAATTTAGGCGTCTCAAAATTGGCATCGTCTAAATCAGCCTTAACATGCAGGTATTACTTAAGTAATCTGTAATGCAAGAAAATTAATCAGTATTTGAAGGAGAATCTTAATTGAGTAGGTAAATATTTTTTCCTCAATCATAACAATAATAAGAATTAACAAGATGAAAGTGGCAGTTTTGGCATTGTAGGAAACACAATTATATTTCAATACCAATAAAATGTTAGAAAAGTAAACCACTCTTTTGTGAGCAACATCTATAGTTTTTGTTTCTGTTGGCATGTGACACACTTTGTCACCATGCTCAAGAGAAAGGGTTAAAATAGTTTGTATTTTACCTGGTTAAATGCCACATGATGCAGACTGTCTACTCCCCATTTGAAGACTTTAATGGGCTCATTTCTGGTATTTTCCCATAACTGGCAATGTTCTCCGCATGTCGCAAATATAGGCTTCTGTCTATGATGAGTGATTCCCGAAACCACAGATGAACTCAAAAGTGTGTTTATGGGATCTTCGTCATCCTCATCCATAACTTCTGTTTTCCATGTCTTTATGGTTTTATCATCACCAACACTTGTGAAAGTTTTTCCATTTGGTGTGTAACATATACTTCTTACCCAGCCTTCATGAGCAATAAAATTCCTTGTGCATTTTCTAGAAGCTAGATCCCATACTCGTATTTCTCCGTCGAACGCGCCACTAGCGAGAGCCGCTAGTCTACTGGGATGCTTAGCCATACAAGACACTCCATCTCTGTGGCCATCAAGACTTCCAATGAACGGCTTAGCAAATACTCGGTCTAGTTTCACTGCATTTAACGCTCGAACGTACTCGCGAGGTGCTTCAAGCGGATGTAAAGCCGGATCGTAATTCCTTGGCACTGAAAATTATTCAACAGTTTTAATGAAAACACGCATTAAATCTTCATGACAATATAACCTTTAAAACATGTTTTGGTCCTTACATTTGTGAATATCCTTTTTAGTTGCTCGAAGATAGTCCTCAGGGTTTCGGCTTATTACCTTTATCTTAACCTTCGACATGTTAATAAACCAAATCAATCTTAAGTTAAATGTTTGATTGTTATTTTATTTCTAAACACAATCCGAGCCCGTAACCATGCTTCAACCTGTCAGGCCAGGCTGTCCAGTGTCCGCTGTCTGTCTCTGTCACTTCTGTCGGCCAAAAAAATCAGTAGTTTATGTCATTTGCCCGTTCCAAAACAGTTAAATAAAAAGTTTTTGACAAAAAAATATTTTTTGTGACAAGCTTTCATAGCTGTCTTTACTTTTCCTTGAAAATTCATCAATTGCTTACTGATACGATTGTAAAAGGCCCAAACTCGGTAGATTTGCACTATTTCAGGCTTCCATTACTAGGGCCACCTTTCGGCTCCATCATCAGACCTTGGAAACTATCTGAAGACAAAGTACTCATCAAGACGAATCAAACAAGCCCAAACTCGATGGGGTTATGTTATGTAGTTTCATTACGGAGTTCCTATGGCCGCCTTCCAGCTCCATCATCTCATCAGATCAGCTTCACGTCATAATATTGCATTGTCACGCGATTTGCATAGGTATTCGTGCAAAATTTCAGGTCAATCGGAAACCAGAAAGTGGGTCAAAAACTTGCAAAATTCCATTACAGACATCGGTACAGATTAAAGTAAATGAAAGTTAATAAAAAATAAAAAAAAACGCTGTGATTGTAATTATACCAGCAACACGGTGCGTCGGTGCGTCGCTTTTATTTTAAACAGAAAATATGTAAAACCGAAATATTTGTTTGATATAATATACATGTAGAACAATATAGTATCGCAAAGTAGAGAAATACACTATGTGGATTGGATGTTCTTTTGTAACTTTATTGCATACAATACAAACTGTTTTTGTGCGGGAGTTTGTATACAAAACGATACACACAAACCGCTATAATTTTTAGTTTTAGATCGATGAACAACATGTTTCATTGTATAAAGACGTAAAAGAGAAGGCAGAATGCAGAATACGCTGGAAATTACTCCACCGACAAAAGCTTAGCTCTTAAATATATGATGATGATGATGATGATTAGGCTTGGGACTTTTCACTGCTCGCCGTGGTTGTCCAATCCATGGAGTCGTCATATGATAAAAAAAAATATTCAAAGTCAAAGTCTAAAAATTAAATGTTTTATTAAATGTCATAATTTATACTAATTGGTGGTTGGGCTCTACCTCCGGCATGGAAACCTGTGATTCCGGCGTTAAAAAACATCTCGCGTTCAGACAATGTCGTTGATACAATAAGTCAAGTGTGCGTGGTATCAGTGGGTAATAGTGAAAATGCAGTGACAGACAGTCCAGTGGTGACAGCGCAAGAGCCCTGCCCTCCCCGCGCCGCGCTATCTGCGCGTGCGCAGAGGGCGGCAAGAAGAGCGATTAAAAGTGCAGTGGGTCGCGAGTCGCGTAACAGCACGGATAGCTACCCCTGATGAAGAGCTCCAAATGAGTTCGAAACATGTCGGGCCGTTCCTGACAATTTTTACGTGAGTTTATACCGTTTTTATAATTAGTAAAGATGTCTCACGATAGTTTTAATAACATTATTGTCATAATTTATGTTGTTACATTTTTAATGGCCACGTGGCACGTACTTACTTGTGTTGTAACAGACTACTTGTAATGACAACTTTTCGCAACTTAAAATTAAGAAACATTTTGATTACCTGTCAAAAAGGATGCATAATTTGTGACCACTAGGTATAAAATTAAATTACCGATAGATTTATGATAAAATTAATTGCAAACTATTGACGTAATAATTACATGGACACACAATCAAACGGAAAAAATGGCACCCTCCCAACTAATGCAAAATCATAAATCGCATTAGTTGGGCGAACAGCCTCGTTTAGACCATGACACGTGACGGGTCTCAAAAATAACTAAATGTTCAGTGAAAAATTGCAGAAATAACAGCTATAAAATAAAGAAAAATTTCGGAATATTCTTTTTTACGTTGGTTCTATTGATTAATTAACGAATCTATGTAAGATCATAGCATATTTTAGATTAGAATTATTAACTTTGTCCCTACAAAATGCACCTCATCACAGAACAAAAATCTAAGGAGTAGCTATAGTTTTATATTTTATTAATAAATAAAGGAGTAATAATAAATAATTATCCTATTTTTTTTATTAAAGATTCCCACGCGATCCTAAACAACGTAAACATTTGAGGTCACGTTTAGCAAGAGACAGACGTCGAGAATAATTTCAACCAAATAATTCGTCTCTCATGTGTTCGGCATAATCATATCATGTTTTTTAGGGTTCCGTAGTCAACTAGGAACCCTTATAGTTTCGCCATGTCCGTTTGTCCGTCTGTCCGTCCGTCCGCGGCTTAGCTCCGTGATCATTAGCACTAAAAAGCTGAAATTTGGTATGACTATGTGTAAGTATTACGCCGACAAAACGGTAAAATAAAAACTAAAAAGAAAACTTTTTTCGGATACCTCTCGAACACCTAAAGTGGGGGTGATTTTTTTTTTCGTTCCAACACTAGTGTGTGGGGTGTCGTTGAATAGTTCTTTGAAAAATAATAGGGGTCTCCAAACATATTTTTTTTATAAAGTCAGCAGTTAGGTAAATATTTGCTCCGAAATTAAAATTGTGTCCCCCCCCCCCCCCCCTTCTAACTTTTCAACCACGGGTCAAAAAATTATGGGAAAATTCATGAAAATGAGGCCTTATAAATGCTTTCAATGAAAACTATATTGAATAAAATCGGTCGAGCCGTTTTTGAGTTATCGCAAAATTTCATAATTTTCTTTAAAATGACGTAAGTGCCGCGCGGGGTCCTTGCTTCGAACGTTACACATATTAGTTAAGTTTCATACTGCGTGAAAACATTCCACTCAATCTGGCGCGTATAATCGATAACTTCCAGAAGGTAATAAGTAATTACAGTAACTTTGGGGTTTACGACCTTTTTATAGAGCTTGAAATCTTTCTCGTAATTTAAATCTCGGGGATTAAAACCGCTGTTTTAAAGCCAGTCTATTGTGAAGGATGGGCAATTACGGAACCCTACACTGAGCGTGGTCCGACATGTTCTTGGCCGGTTTTTTTATGTTTAATAAGCGTTAAATGGTTACATTAATAAATTAATAAAAAAATTGCTCTGTTGTCATTGTTTTATTTTGTCTCAGTCTATATTCACTGTCAGTTTAAACCTTTGAACGCCAAGAACACCTAAAGGCAACGTGTGCTGCCGTGCATACCTACGCCACCGACAAATAAAATCAAACTTTAAAGGGTTAAAAATGTTAATATTTTGCACTTGCCTTACTCTCATTTCACATACTAGAACAAGATGAGTTGAGAAATAATGTCATTATTACTGATCCCTGCTATGCAGTGTCGGGACCCTTTTATGCAGTTGTTAAATAAAAACGTAACTTAATTGTTATTAACAATTTACGAGTTTATTTAGTTCAAACAACAATTATATTCTTCTTCTTCTTCTTCTTATACAATTATATATTAATACCTAAATAAAATAATAAAGAAAATATTTTTAGTATGTAAAAATATTAAAATCTGCTCAATTCGTGCCATGTTCCAAGTTTGACAAGAGACATGAGTCAGCATACGCTAAAAAAGTTAATTTACACGAAAAATATTCGCGGTAATAAGTACGTAAGTCAATTTGACACTTAAACGTTTAAGCAATGAGTTATTTTGTACGAAGTAATTATGTTGTTATAAATTATAAATAAGCGTTATTGGCATCTACTTGAACATGACAACAATGCCACTTTATTTGTCATTTTTGTTCGGGTCTGTGGCTCAAGAATCTTATATACTAACTGGATATTGCATGCCGAACATTCGTTTGAAGCCAGAAAAAATGACCTTGAATTACGTCACGCCGATCTTGCATCTCTTTCTTTAAGGTGTCCATGATTAAGCATACATTAGGAATATCCCGCGGAATTTGACATATACAACAGATTGATGATTGATGATTTTGTAATTTATTAAATTCAAATCTGATCAACTGTTTTATCATGAAAGTGAACACCCATCCTAGTAGGATAGGAAAGTATATGCATAGCTAAATTTTATTGTTGTTTCGTGCGTTGCCGTCCCGCTCGCACTGGCTAATTTACCAGAAAGGAATGGAAGCCTTACGTCGGCGATAAAACATTAGCATTCTAGGCAATGCTGATTTCAAGTGTCCGTGTAACTGGAGACTACTTACTGATACTTAAACGGACGGCTAAATGTATGGAGAAAAACGCGACGCATACGTCAACGTCCCTTTTTCACCGTGTATTAGCCGCCTTTACGCAACGCCAGAGTATTGTGAGCACCTATGAGGCCAATCCTTAAATATAGTAGCAATTTTAGTATACACGTTTTATGTTTATATGTGTTTTTGAATACGAGTGTGACTATGGCTAAGTTCACAGTGAGGTAGCCATTAGTGGATTAGGTTAGCAATATACTTACCATTGGTGTAGGTATCAATGTGACGTTCTGTAGTAAAAGATACCAATTTGTCAGTCCATTTTTGGTTGCATTTCTATATGCCACTCTGCACTTAGTCCGCCTTAATGATATCCGGCAAAAGGTTTCCTTTTACCTGAGCACGCCACAAATAGTTACTAACAAAAACATAAGGGGAGTATTTGTCAATGGATAAAAAATAATGAAATACTAGGACGTTATAACAGTTTCTTTATTTTCCACATGTGAGAACAATTTCGACAGCAGGGTCATCAAATTGTCGAACGCTCTGAAACCCTTTATCGGTACAATCGACAGCCAAAACCGCCTCCTTCGTTCATCTTTTGGAAAACTGCAATATTTAATATTATTCAAGTAAATTGTAAAGACACAAACAATAAACATGTTATTCTGTGATATGAATTATGAGAATAGAAAACGTACTAAGTTGATAGATTTAGGTCCATTTTATACGAGTAAATACCATGCATGAAAACGAATTGGTCACCCGAGTTGTAAAACCACACAATCTTTAGTTTCTCATTTAAGACAAAATATACTTCTAACTTATCATTATAAACCTATTCGTGGGGTTCTTGAATAAAAATTAACAAAGCTTACAAGCAAAATAGAGGAAGACTGATTGCTAGTAAGATTTTTGAACATTTTCGTAAAATAAGTACTCACCTATAAAATTTTGTGTCGGATTTCTGCCTCCAATTACTTTTACAATGCTTTACTATGCAATACATAGCGCATTACGCAAGTAAATCGACGAAATACGTTTATTTCACGAAAAAAGTTATTGAATTGGTGAATGACTTTTGACAATTCTGACATATCGGCGATATTTCTTTATTATTAGTGTTGTCATAGTACGTAGGAGGTGCATACCCGTGAAATGAGAATTTTGATTCAGTTAAATTTTTTTTGTATAATACATAGAAAACTAAGTAAATTTGATCGCAGAAAGTTTTATATGAAAAATATAAATTTTTGTTGGAATTAGCTTAAAGTAAATTAATTAGGTAATGCCCGATAATTCTTATTTCTATAAAAAATAAGTTTTTTTATAAATAACATGGTAACACATCACAGTGTGGAAAAGAGATAAAACATATGAGCAAAGGTGAATGAACCTGGCTTCAACTCATAGTTCGGCACGCAACATCCAGTTAGTATATAAGATTCTTGCTGTGGCTCTATTATAAATAATACCTCAATGTTGCAAACTATTATAACGTGCCCATTAAAAATGTAACAACATACATTATAACATTTAATTAAATTGAATAGATTTATTTATCATATGACGACTCCATGGATTGGACAACAACGGCGAGCAGCGAAGTCCCAAGCCTAATGATGATGAACAACAAGTGCAGTGAAAACCAACTATATTTTTGGCAGGTTTTCGAACGATGCCTAAGCATTGACAATTTGACAGCTATCAATGTCAAGTCAACAACCAATCATCGAAAATCGAATCGAAACCTCGAAAGGAACGGGATGGGGAAAAATAGCGAACGAATTGATCGTTGAGTAGTACTGTTGTATCTTGTTTACAGTTTTTTTGTCTTCGTTCGTGATAATAATTCAAGATACTTATCTAAGCTTTAAATAGCTTTCTCAGTTAAACATTCAATTACCCTTAATTGTGAAAACGGCTCGGTTTGTAATGGCATCATAGTTTTATTTCTGGTAAGTTTATCTGATAAACCTTAAGCTCGAAACTGTAACTGCCCCTAGTGATCTGTTAGTGACCTCCTTCCAGCGCTTTTCAGGCTACGATTATCCTTAGAATAAATACATCATTCATCTTCTATAATGCGAAAATGCTTGTTTTTTAAACATTACTTACTAGTTATAGGTACAGTATTTTTTATTAGTCTAGTTTACTCCAGTTATCGTTGTGATAATGTAAATTTATAATATTTAATTTATAATCATTGCTATGCCATCACATGAAATTTATAAGAATATAACAACTATGCCTATTCCTTGACTTGTAATACTTACCCACCTGTCTTTGCCTATTTTGATGTAGGTTATGGGTTATCGCGGGCTAGTTTTCCGCAAATCGACGTCTTACAATGCACCTATTTTGATGTATTTTTATTTTACAATTTAATTTCAATACAATGTAATTTAATTTTGTTAAATTTGTATTTGGTGATCTATCATTAAGTGTGTTAATGCACGTAATCCTAGTTTAAGTCTAATTTTCAAGATATTGCTATGCCCTAACAGGGCCCATGTAAAGGACTCAAACAAGTGTAACATCTATGTAAACAACCATGGTGCAATGAATAAATGAAATGAAATGAAATTTTAAAAGTGGAAGGAGTTACATTTGTTTTGTTAGCTCGCTGAGCAACATAAATTACACCCTTTTTAGGGTTCCATACCCAAAGGGTAACAATGGGACCCTATTACTGAGACTTCACTGTCTGTCCGTCCGTCCGTCTGTCACCAGGCTGTATCTCCAGAACAGTGATAGCTAGACAGTTGAAATTTTCACAGATGATGTATTTCTATTGCCGCTATAACAACAAAAACTAAAAATAAAATAAAATAAATATTTAAGGTGGGCTCCCATACAACAAACTTGTTATAGATTATATATATGTATTGGTAGGTGGATAACAAAGTTATAGCCTTTTTAAATCCGTTTTTATTTTATTTTTTGTAGACTTAAATGACATTTGGGTGTTTACAAAATATACATAACCCTTTATGAGGTATTAATGAAACTTCTCCGAGTAGGATAAGCAAAAAAAAACTATATTCTGAAAAAATAAATACAAAATTGTGTAAATCTTTTTTTTCTATCGGTTTTCTTCAAAAGTTTTTGTTGTTCCCATTTACTATATGTACCTGCTGACATACCTACTTGTACAATGTATTTTAAATCAGAATGCATCAATTTAATCTATTAATAAATGTGTTGATCTAAACCTTCACGATTTTCATACATTATTAAGTCCCGTTTTGTATAATAATGTATTAATAAATGTTTGGAAATTCTGTTAGCTGTCAGATACGAATGATAAGTCTACCAAATAGTACATTTACTGCTCGACACATTGTGGGCTGTGTTATTATCAATGACTTTTTTTATACAATATACACGTGCAAAACTACTTGTAACAACTGGCATAATTCTAAACTTCAAGCTTCCTAATTTCCAGGCGGATGAAGTCGTATCTGATATCAGATTATGATACCTAGGTTTGAAATTCTGATAGTTTTTGTTGTTACAAATAAATCTTTAAATCAGCAAATGCTCACTAACTTTTCTGTTCATAGAAAGCCTTCATGTTTTTGTATTGACAGAAAAAAATGGCTAAAGCTTGATTAGGGTATCATTAGGGTATCAATAGGGAATCATGATTTGATTTGCGTTCAGATGCCTTTATTCTAAAATTTTTATGATTCCATTCTACATTCTTATATTATTAAGTAATTATTGCTTTTGTTCCGCTAGCTACTTATAATATTTGCTTTATTACTTTATTAATAAATAAAATTCTCATATAAATTATACTAAAGCCTGACCACTAATATATGAGGATTGTCAAGAGGGTGCTATTTATAAGATTTATATGGCAACAATCCTGCAAATTTTTATTTAGACTATTAATACAAAGATCAAAGCTTAAAGAAAAATTTAAAACGGAGCTACCTGGTGGAAGGGACCTTTCAAATAAACAATGCAAAGATCGACACACAAAGCATAAGGAAAAATTCGTCAGGTCTATGCCGAGCGAGGGTAGCGAAGTGGCTAACGCGCTGGACCGGTAATCCAGAGGTACCGGGTTCGATTCCCGGTCCCTTCCACCAGGTAGCTCCTTTTTAAATTTTTCTTTAAGCTTTGATCTATCGAAACCTATCTAGCCATCACTATCGGTTAAAATAAACATAGACTGCTAAACATATACCCTTCTTTTTGGCTTTGCCGTAGTCGGATCAAAAACGAGATAGAAACTAGACGTCTGATAATTTTCAACCAAGCAAAGTACCTCTATGACTGCCAGGCTTTTGATGGGCCAGCGGAGAGATAGGTGCGCAACAATAGTAGATTGTACGACAAGTGCATAAAACGCACCATTTTACACGAGACGTTTATCCATCCGAGCGAGCTTGCGAGCGAGGATGAATATAAAGTCGAGTGTAAAATGCGTTTTATGGACGAGTTGTACACTCTACTTTTCACTTCAATTGCGAGGAAATGAAATTGCATCATGTAAATATTATATTTAAAAATAAATTTAATTAAAATTTAAAAGACTGTTTTTATATCTATCATGAATTATTGTTATACCTAAGTAGTTTAAATATATAGTATATTGATTTACTAAAATAAAAATAAATTTAAAAAGTAATAAATGATAGTAAATAAAAATTACAAGTTTATTTCAAGAAGTTTTATTGTGTACTTTGGCTGTTCGTATTTTTGCCTTGGTCTTAGAATACTAACGAAACGAAATAAAATGAAGAGTTTAGTCTATGAAGTTTTAAGTTGTTCGTGTGGCTGTTGGACCGATCGCCTTGGTCTTCGACGACGATTTTACTTTATGCTCTAGAGCATAAAAAGCGACTTTATGTCGCCTACGCACAGCATAAAGTCGAGCTTTTAGAGCATGAGAAGTGAAAAAGAACATTTTTGTATGGGGACTGCAAACAGTGGGAACGTGTGAAGGGGCCTCCAACGTGTGGGCGGAAGTCAATGTACTTAACACTGATACTTTATCGTGCTGTTGAAAATGTATCATTTATATATTTTGCTATATTATGAATAGCGTAAGAATTTTGGTAACTTACCGTGGATCTAAATTCCACGGCGTCACTAATTGTAACAAGATTCAACATCTCAATTAACGTCTAAAAATATATGATGACTGAATGTGCCGACTTCGTCCGCGTACAACTTTTTGCTTTTCCGTATTCGGGTAAACGACATCTTAGGGTGTCCAGCTGTCACTGTACCAAAATTGGTTAAAATCTGAGATAGCGCGGCGACGCGCGCCCTTACAAATACTAAATCGCGCTACATCGTCAGGTATATCGTTTATCAATTAGGTTTGTCGATATATTGGTATATCCCGACTTATACAAAAGCATGAAGGAAATTCAAATCGAGGTGCAACATTGTACAACTGTACATATAACCTGTGTCCACTGTCCAGTCGACGGCAAAGACTTTATTACCTACTTTAGGAACCTCATGCAAAATTGGTACGATGTCGTATCTAGATACCATAAAAATAACATAAGTACGTATAATTAAATTTAAATTAGCTCGTATGCGTTACTGAGAGTCAGGTGCAACATTGGACACTTGTGTACAATCGACGGCAAAAACTATTAACTACCTACTTCATATACGAATTGAATGCAAAATTGGTACGATCTCGTATCTACTAACATAAACATACCTAAGTACTTATTTTATTTTATAAAGCTCGTATGCGTGTCATTACTTAAATTTCTGATTAAAGTCTAACTCGTACTAACTAAACGCACACAACTCACAGTTGCAGGAAGCTCAAAACAGTAGCTCATTCCAGAAAAATCCCGGTCGTAAACAAATGCCGCGCGCCGCGTCACGACCGCCATATATGCGATCATTTCGCCGTAGCAGCTTCATCTACGAACCCGCTCCATAGTTCCACTCACATGGACCGCGTAATTATTAATATTTAAACGAGTCACGACAATCATAAACGTTTCTGATAAGGTCATCGGCTCGGGGCTAGCTGCTGGGCGGTAGTAATTTGTTCGTTGACCCGGCTCTCTCTCGCCGGTCTAATGCGGAAGAAATATTTACTCTAAATCTGTGTTTGGAACTTCGGTTTCAAGTTAGACTGTCGATAAAGTTAGACACAGTGTGCGATTCTCGAAATTTAGT
Source organism: Apotomis turbidana (assembly GCA_905147355.2). Lineage (NCBI taxonomy): Eukaryota > Metazoa > Arthropoda > Insecta > Lepidoptera > Tortricidae > Apotomis > Apotomis turbidana. The sequence continues at coordinate 13,592,468 of LR990281.1, forward strand.
GCAGTGTAGAAAGCTGGAAATGCTGCTGTGACGTGTCCTATTTTCGCCGGGTATAGATCGTGAAAAGGTATTTCACTAAAGGTAACGTGATGCACGTTTTAACCTTACCCATTTACCTAGAATTAACGTCCGTGTACTCTTTCGTTCTCATTGTTCTGTTCCTTTTTATAGCTCACTCTCACATCTCTACTTTAACTCAAACGTCAGAGCCTGACTCGGTGCGAAAAGTTGCTTGGTCGTTCTAAATATTTACAGGAAAGACACGAAAAATATGTTAAATATCTCTTAGAAACTAAACTAATCTCAATTATTTAATCTAAACTCTATAAATTTGTAAACTCAAGATACAAACTTTTTTTAATAGGTCACTGAATACGTCTCTACAAAGATTGCATTAAATTCCATTTGATATTGTACCAGCAGAGCTTGAACACAGCTGCGATAATCATTCCACTGGGGACCCGACAATGTTTCTCTTCATTGAATGATTGATAAAGGAGGATGCGTACGCGCAACGTGTCACGTACATTACATATTATTATTACTTCATCTAAAATGGACACAGATACAGATAACACTCAAATGTGACCAATGTCACCTCTTAATTGATATATGTATTAAAGCTCGTCTTTAACCCGCTCCATAGTTCCACTCACATGGACCGCGTAATTATTAATATTTAAACGAGTCACGACAATCATAAACGTTTCTGATAAGGTCATCGGCTCGGGGCTAGCTGCTGGGCGGTAGTAATTTGTTCGTTGACCCGGCTCTCTCTCGCCGGTCTAATGCGGAAGAAATATTTACTCTAAATCTGTGTTTGGAACTTCGGTTTCAAGTTAGACTGTCGATAAAGTTAGACACAGTGTGCGATTCTCGAAATTTAGTGCAGTGTAGAAAGCTGGAAATGCTGCTGTGACGTGTCCTATTTTCGCCGGGTATAGATCGTGAAAAGGTATTTCACTAAAGGTAACGTGATGCACGTTTTAACCTTACCCATTTACCTAGAATTAACGTCCGTGTACTCTTTCGTTCTCATTGTTCTGTTCCTTTTTATAGCTCACTCTCACATCTCTACTTTAACTCAAACGTCAGAGCCTGACTCGGTGCGAAAAGTTGCTTGGTCGTTCTAAATATTTACAGGAAAGACACGAAAAATATGTTAAATATCTCTTAGAAACTAAACTAATCTCAATTATTTAATCTAAACTCTATAAATTTGTAAACTCAAGATACAAACTTTTTTTAATAGGTCACTGAATACGTCTCTACAAAGATTGCATTAAATTCCATTTGATATTGTACCAGCAGAGCTTGAACACAGCTGCGATAATCATTCCACTGGGGACCCGACAATGTTTCTCTTCATTGAATGATTGATAAAGGAGGATGCGTACGCGCAACGTGTCACGTACATTACATATTATTATTACTTCATCTAAAATGGACACAGATACAGATAACACTCAAATGTGACCAATGTCACCTCTTAATTGATATATGTATTAAAGCTCGTCTTTAAAGGACAACGTGATTTAAGTTGGTCCTAAAGTTGTTTTTACTAATCATTAATTAAAACTAACTATCACAAATGCATGGTATATATATGCGAAAGTCATGATGCAGGGTGTACGAACTACACTATCTTATACATCTTCTTCTCTACCAATCTGTACCTATTTACCGAATACATGCATACGTTATTTTATTATAAATATTACGTATTAATAGGGATTTTAATAATAAAATATCAACAACAGTAGAATTACATTTCACTGCAGGTGACTCAAAATACTGTATTAAATGACGTTGTCGGGTTTAATACAGCTTAATCCGAAGTGACTTTACGGGTATCTAGTTTATTGAGATGTGGTATCGTAAGATTAACCTAATTTAAACAAAGCACGTATTATTTTGCAAGTTTAAAGTCTATTAAGCGTTTATCAATGAATGCACATCATTTATTTTGCGTAACTCAATTTTCTCAGTTTTCGGCTTAGATATTTTTTTATTCACTATAGCACATCGATAAAGCTTGTACCAAATTCTCCAACAAGTAATCGCTGAAATGATACGAATGCGACACACCCTATACTCGTAAAAGTTGACGGACTTTAATCGGCTGAACAGATTTCATGATTCATAGCTATTGGTTGGGCCGAGGATTCGGTTGTTACTTCTATCTGCACAAAATTAAACAAACAACCGATACAAATAGCTGATCATCATGAAGTCCTCATTTAATGAGTGACATAAAAATGCTACTAAACCTGAAGATATAAACAACAAAATTTGGAATTCTTAGCTTCAATATTGGCTGAGATCCTGCCACTTGTTCCAATCAAAGAAAATCTTGAAAACGGTTGCAGGTATTTTCACGAAACATAGCTAAGAACCATCTCGACAGACAAGTCTATTGATTTAAAAACCGCTTTCGAATCGGTCCATCCGTTTCGGAGCTACGATGCCACAGACAGACACACAGATATACAGAAATACATGTTAAAGTTTATAACACCCCTCTTTTTTCGTCGGGGGTTAAACATGTTAAAATACGTATGTAACCCCGCGAAACTGATCAAAATATTCGAAGGAAGTACGTCTATTATCACTACATATTACATAGTATAAAACAAAGTCGGTTCCTGCTGGCTGTCTGTCTGTCCCTATGTATGCTTAGATCTTTAAAACTACGCAACGGATTTTGATACGTTTTTTTTAAATAGATAGTGATTCAAGAGGAAGGTTTATAGGTAGGTATAATACATGCATAATTTATCAGCATTGCACCCGTACGAAGCCGGGGCGGGTCAGTAGTAAAATATATGATATTTAGGTTTCCGGGCAATCATGAAAAATACAACAGATATGTACTCCGTTATACCTATAACATTGAACCCTCAAATGCCCGATGCACGTATTGATGATGAAGCTCAATGGAATGGTCAACGTGCCGTAACAGTCAACGCCCTGACCGTCACCGCAAAAAAATATAATACCTTAAATTTCCTTGATTTGATCGGTTTTGCCAAAAACGGTATTTTTCGAATCTTCAAGTGACCCCAGTAAACCTAAGTGAGCTCACGATTTCAAACACGAGTACCTTTAGTAGGTACCTTTATTCGATGTCTAACAACTTACATAGAAGAATAGGTTTTTCCAACAGTATTCATTATCGTATAGATCACTGTTTAATGTATAATTAGGCGATAAAGAAGCGGACCTGCCTTAAAGAATACGTGAGCATATTTCCTTGAAACTTATTGTTACGAATTACCTACCTTCTTAAGAGGCCTTATTCCTTTTAAAATGCTAATTGCTTTAGACATTTTTCTCTATGATCAAACATGTTTCTTAACATATTATTGATGTTACTACCTAACAGGGCTATTGAGATTTATTGGTATATATTTGAAACCTACAGTTTCTATGTTACTACCAAGAACTCAGGGAAAAAACATTATTCTCAAATAGTTGGTTGAAATTATTAATATATTTGTCATACAAAAAAAATAAAAACAAAAGGAATAAGGCCTCTTAATGTCATTAATGGAATCGGCACTCAAACTTATTAAGGATCTTGACTAGTGATAATCTCAAATTTAGCTATTAGTATGTATTAATAATTATAATTTAATTATTAAAAAAAAAACGAATTAGCTGCGGTAATTATATATAAGGCACGTTACCAACAGCACCTTTTCTAGAAGTTCATGTTGTCTTCATTTCGACAGAAGTACCTACTTACCTACTCCTGTTTTACTACGCTCCCGAACAAATACTACGAGTCAGTACAAAAATAAAATTACTTATACAATAATAAAGCTAGTTGCAGTATATTGCAGATAATTTATTTTAGTAAAATACCACCAAATGTTCAAACTGTTAAACAGTTTAATTGACTAAATTAAATAATCACGCTATTATTATAAAGGCGAAACTCTGAGAGTGTGTTTATGTGTATGTTTGTTACTTCTTCACGCTCAAACTGCTGGACCAATATTGATAAATTTTACTATGTTTTTATAATTTTCTAGCTGACACCCTGGATTAACACTTTTTCCCGACATTTTAGTGTGTCCATGGGATGAGCGGGAAATACCGCACGGCGCAACTAGTAAAAAAATAAAAAAAAAACGTCACTAATTTAACGTTGTAAAAATAAGCAGTGTCGATATAGACGTAAACAACATTTATTTTTTCCAGATCAACAGTACGACGAAAATGGTTCCTAGTATTTCGCACATAGCTTGTCTAAGCTTGTTCCTTCTGCACCTGTCGTCATGGAGTCATGCGGAGCTGTTTACCGCCATCGCACAGATGGAGCCCCTTCTCCAGACACACAAGAGAATCATAGATGACCTAGATCATTATATTATTAAAGAAGAAGAAAGGATAGCTGTGTTGAAAAGGTTAGTTCATATTTTGCAGTTTGCTAAAGTTCTAAGGAACGTTAGGTTGAGTAACTCAGCAGTCAGCACACACTCACACGTGATAACTATCATTGGAGTACAGGACCCATGGACACGTTTCGATATAGTACAGTCAGCATCATATAGTTAGTAGCGACAAATGTAGCTAAGTATGTCGGATCAGACCTTTTGCATTACTACACATTACACTATTTTGGCCTATTTGACTGCTACTAACTGACGACTAAAATATGATGCTGGACTGAAGAAACGACCAACTTTCACTGCTAACCTGCCACCCATAGCCATCAGTAGCTACTGCTATAATTCTTCATCATCATCATTGGCCATCGTCACTATTAAACTGATATGAATGTATTTTACTTTAGATCTTTTGTAAATCATGTCAGTAAGATCTATTGTCTAGTCTGTTGCCCCTTGTCAGCAATTGCAGTAAATTTTAAAGCCGGACAAATGTATGAATCCTTTGTTATTAATTTAAGTGGTTGCTCGCACAAATATGTCTCGCATCGTCACTCACCGGTTGGTAGCCATTCAATGTAGCCGGAGCATCGCTCGATAATTTGAATGCTGCTCTGAACGATTGGTTAATTTCCTCGTCCGTGCTCGACACTGTTGCTACTTATATTGGCTTGTGTTTATGACTATGAACCTTAATAATAGTGAGCTCAGGAAATGTCTTCAAGAAAGCTTGTCTACTGTTGTGAAAATTTAACTACAAAACTCATCATCGTCATGGGCCATAATTATAAAACAATCTCCATCGTAATGTGATAGCTGTATATAAGTACTGTGAGATATGTGAAATCTGTCTACTACGGTACTCTATACGAACGGTAAAAGGGTTCTATTAACATACAATAGCGTTGAAATTAGCGAAATGCTTACGACCTAAAAAAAGTTACTAAATTTATGATTAAAATATTAAATGTTTTTAATTTATTATTCCAGACACTTGGACATATACAAGCTCGAACACGAGAAAGCAATGGAAGATATCCCTAATTACTTAGGAAATCCCATCAACGCATTTACTTTGATTAAAAGACTGACTACCGAATTAGATGACATAGAAGACAGTATAAAAATTGGCACAGGTACATTTTAATAAAAATTGTTTTAAATTTCTTTGTCAAAAGGTATAGAAAGGTCGAAGTACTTAGGTTCACCTTTAAATTTCAAACAATATCTGATTGAGATGCTATTCGTCTACTTTAGAGAGTTAATCCCATAACCTCTAACTCCAGATTACATTAAGAACGTGACGATGAACCACGCGGACGTGAAGTACCCGAACTTAGAGGACCTAGCGGGCGCGGCGCAGGCGCTCACGCGCCTGCAAACGACGTACCACTTGGATGTGCACGACCTCTCCGAGGGCATACTCAACGGAGTCCAGTACAGGTAAAACCTTAACCCCTAGCCGCAGAATAGTTATAAGAACGTGACGATAAACCACTTGGACGTGAAGTACCCGAACTTAGGGTACCTAACAGACGTGGCGCAGGCCGCCTGCAAACGACGTACCACTTGTGTGTGCACTTTCAGAAGGCATAATCAGCGGAGTCCAGTACAGGTAAAACCTTAACCCCTAGCCGCAGAATGGTTATAAGAACGTGACGATGAACCACGCGGACCTGACGAAGTGCCCGAACTTACAGGACCTAACAGGCGCGGCGCAAGTGCTCACGCGCTCTTCAAAGGCATACTTAATGCAGTTCTGTACAGGTAATGACAACACTAACCACATAATCAACTCTAGAATATTTAAAGAATGTGATAATGAACCACTCGGGCGGACGTAAGTACTTGGCTACTTTTAGCCAAACACAGAAGATCTAGTGGAACACTACCACGGTTAAAATTTCAACTATTTATTTTAGCTAGTTATGGTTATCCACATATAGGTATACCTCTTACCCGGGAGCCCTTTGATTCGTAGAATTTTTTTTCGTCGAATGTATCATTTCGCCGAAAAATCGTTTCGTATAATTTTTATCCTTCTGTAGACACAAATTTTTCATAATTCTTGCAAATATCATCCTATTGATTAGGTTAGGTTAGGTTTGTTTTATAATAATCTCAAATAGTTGACGGTTGCAAAGAAAAATGCCTTTCTACGAAATGATTTTTCGGCAAAATGAAACATTCGGCGAAAAATTTTCTACGAATCAATAAACCCCTCGAACCCCTCTTACCCAAATATGATAAAATTGATATAGCAAAAATAACACTATTTTCCTCATTAACATCATATTTCTGTGTCACGTAACAAAATATGTGTGTATGTTTCGAAAAAACTACTACTACGACTTGGGAAACGGCAAAGCAATTGTTATTATTTTTCCCATGACAAGTGAGAAATAAAATAAATACAGTTACAAGTGACATCATCCTGTCCTGACCTTGTTGAGGAAATACGTGAGATATTTATTTAGTACTTACAAAATATTATATTTAGCCATTTTAGTCACCATGGCCTCACTCTGCACATATTTCGATGTAGTTTCATTTTAATTTAAGGATTATTCAACTTTATTTAAGAAACATCTACACGAACGCGATGTTACACAATGCACGCCACACATACTATTTAGGGACAATAGGTACAGTCGCCATCAGATATATCGCAGCATATAAGGCGTTCATAAATATGTGAACATGTACTGTAACGCCCAGTCAATAAGAGTCGTGTTCAGATATTTATGAATACCTTACATGCTACGATATATCTGATGGCGACTGTACTATCTATCTGTATTCCCAAAAACATAACAATTTATTTTATGAAATCTAGCAAAAGACATGTTAACGGTATGTAAATGTGTTCTCAAATTGTCATCGAATAAAGTATTTGGACCGCTTCCAAATGTTTTACCACAAGCACAAACCGGATCCTTTATCTAAAACAAGGATTATTGACCTGTAGCGATCACAGGTCACAACAAATAAAATTAAAGTAACTATAGCCTACCAACTTGCGATTTAGCCCTGGGCTATGTAGGCGCATAGTCCGCAGTATGGCGATGGGCTAAAAGTAACTTGTCGGGTTATACATTTCACTACCTAGCTGAAGTCTAGAAACAGTATTAGTCTAAGATCCCGATATAAAATGACCTTCACTGAGATGTTTATTTGATGAAATGTATTTTATATTTAACTTAATATGTCAATAAATATATTGCATATGGGTTGCCTAACAAATTTTAGTCCAGGGTATGTTTAATTAATAATTAAACAAAAATTTTTTTGAAACATTTCACCGGTTTGATTAATATTAGATAAATTATATTTATCTAATAATCAAACCGGTGAAATTAATAATTAAAAAAAAATTTTTTTTGAAACGTTTCACCGGTTTGATTAATATTAGATAAATTCTATTTATCTAATAATCAAACCGGTGAAATGTTGTAAAAAAATATTTTTTAATTTTTAACTAAACATACCCTGGACTAAAATTTGTTAGGCAACCCATATGCAATATATTTATTGACATATTAAATTAAATATAAAATACATTTCATCAAATAAACATCTCGGTGAAGGTCGTTTTATATCGGGATCCTATACTATAATGGAGTTTATTTATGTCATCGTGTTCTCTATTACTTGAACAGGCCCATTGTAATAATAGTAGCGTAGCAAGTCTTTTTTTATTGTTATTTAGCGACCCGACCGGCTTCGCACGGATGCAAAGCTGATGGACTATGAATGTATTATACATATAAACAATTTTCTTGAATCACTCTATACATAAAAAAAAACATAGCGACAGACAGACAGACAGTAGGAAGCGACTTTGTTTTATACTATGTAGTGATTTAAATATCTTGTCTCAAAGAACTTTAAACGAATAATTAAAAAAAATATCTTCAAAGATGTCTTATACATACATATATTATAAGATCGTGATTTTGGGGTAGAACAACAAGGCGATTCTTTTACAACCTATTATCGTATCTTGTATACAGACCTTTCTGACGACTGGCAGCGGCGAGCGGTGGTCATAGGTGGGAGCGAGAGAACGCGCTCCGACCTTCGATTTCCATTTATGGCCGCCGCTTACCGTCGAAATCTTGACCGGGCCGTAAGAGACGTTTAAATGATTCACATTTAGTTTAGAATATATTAATGCTGTCTGCAACTGTTTTCCAGCTACCCCATGTCGGCAGCAGACTGTTACGAGTTGATGCGCGCCCTGTACAATCTGAAGGACTACAAGAATGCCCTGGCGTGGGCTATGGAGTCCCTCCGCAAGCTCAAGGAGGAGACGGTCACGCACTCGTTCACGGAGGTGGAACTGCTCGAGTACATTAGCTTCTCGTATTACTTGACAGGTAATTTTTCGAAATATGTAAACGTCGTGTTTGTTAAATTTATTTTGGTGATTTGTTCTTCTGGTGGCACCTTAGACGCCATATTTACTTAATATTCGACCTCATCTCTTGATTTGATATGGAAAACAAATGCCATGTACCCGAATATGTATTTGGCAAGTACGGTGCATTACAGTAGTAGGCGTAGCGTACAAGTTGTTCATTAATTCGAGTGACCTTTTTTCCTGTGGGGTCCAAGAGGTGTCCTATTTGAAATATTAAAGATTTAGTAAATCAATTAGGTATGCAAAGAAGCAAGAGAAGAACTACTCGCCGTCAATTTAAAATCAACTTTATTAAGCTTTCGAATGTCTTTCACTGTAGGTACCTATTGTGCTATTAAGAGCGGAGTCAGATGATTTTATGTTGTGTTCGTTATAGGAGACGTGAAAACCGCCTTGGTGTGGACAGATAAGCTACTGGCACTGGATCCGGAGCACCCTCGGGCGCGCGGCAACGTTCCACACTTCAAGAAGTCCGTTGCCGAACAGGAGAAGGAGGCCCGGAGGAAGAGGCGCGGGGTAAAGTATTGATGTAGTCCATATACAGCCAGGAGTTGATGGAGATGATTAGGGACCCCCTCCCTTAAAAACACGGGCCTTTCAACTAGTACGTCGCCGAGCAGGAGACCCAGTGGAATCAGCGCCACACATGTAGTCAATACAACATCAGCCTGGAGTAGAGACGTCATTGGTTGTGTCATCTTTTCCTTTGAAAAGTCGGAACCCTGAAACATAACAAGTTTATATTCTTACAGGAAACCGGGGATGAGCCGTCAGAAACCGAGATGACGGATGAGATGCAAGATTACGCCAAAGAGCGGGAAAAGTACGAAGCTCTTTGCCGCGGGGAGATGGACATTTCCACTGATATTGCGAAAAGGTCAATATAATGATGGCAATTCATAATTTTTATTTGATGTTCCTCAGATCACGAACATACTTCGAAACACTCGAAAATTAATAATTTATGTGTGAACTAGGTTTCGCAAATATAAATGTTTGATAGTGGGTTCTTTTTGTCGATTTGTCCTTAGTCAACTATGAAATTATTCCCGTAAAATGAAATGCCTCTATTTAAGGCTCCTTATTCGTTCAAAAATGGTGATTGCTTTAGACATTTTTCTCTATGATCAAACATGTTTCTTAAAATATCATAAATTAAACTACTTAGAACAGGGTCATTGCGATTTATTGGTCTTACAAACCTACAGTTCAATTTTTTTATTGATAATTTTTGTTTCAAAAACTAATCAGAATTGCCAATATTTTTTACCTATTTTCGAATGCACGCAATGAGAGCATGAAATAGCTATGTTACTATCTAGAACTTAGGGAAAAGTATTATTCACTTCAAAAAGTTGGATGAAATAATAATATAATAAACAAATATGGAAAAAAAAAATGTTTTGAAAGAAATATGGCCACCTAAAGGAAAACCATCCCTTCCTGCGGCTCTAGCATGATATGAATATCTTTGAACACTCGACTAAATGGAACTCTGTTCCACCATGCAACCATGTTAAAATAGTATAATTTAAGATATCTACTATAAATTTGTTTTAGTTTCATAATGGTTTTGATGGCTTTCCTTATTCCCATGACATTATTCCCCCAGATTAAAATGCCGCTATTTGACGGAGACGCACCCCTTCCTGCGGCTCGCTCCGATTAAAGTCGAGCAGGTCTACATCAGCCCCGACGTGTTCGTCTTCCACGAGGTCATCAGCGACGACGAAATCAGCCTCGTCCAGGAGTTGGCTATGCCGAGGGTAAGTAAATGCAAAGTCTAGTCTCAATATACAAATTTTTGTCTTTGAATTTTGACGGAGAACCAGCCCTTCCTATGACTAGCACTGATCAAGTTCAAGAACGTGTTCATCAGCCTGGTCATAACCGACCGGCCTTATCCAGGAATTATCCATGCCAAGGGTAACTAAACTCAACCTAAGTTTTTCCTTAAAGGTCTCTGCCCATTACCCCGTATCATACCATGGCCATACTATGAACGTATCAGGCACGGAATGTAACGCGACACGGACTACAACATGTCAATGCGTCGTATAGTCCCGACAATGTTTTTTTCATGAGAGTCACTAAACACTCCCGACGTGCAAATGTTTCACGAGTTCATCTGCCATCTTACAATTCCAAATTAATATCGTTTTTCATATTTACATATTCAAAAACCTATGAAACGACTACCGCGACGACTTCTCTTCTCAAATAACCTACTATTCATTTGCAGTTCAAACGCGCCGTCGTCCACGATCCGAAAACAGGCGCCCTGGTCCCGGCGCACTACCGCATCAGCAAGTCGTCGTGGCTCCGCGACGAGGAGTCCGAAGTAGTCGAGCGTTTGTCGCGCAGAGTGACCGACATGACGGGCCTCTCTGTCACCTCCGCCGAGGAGCTGCAAGTCGTCAACTACGGCATCGGCGGGCACTACGAGCCTCACTACGATTTCGCCAGGGTAACGTTCTCAAGTCAACAATTCAGGACTATTAGGATGACTCTTTTGTTTTGTCAGACACTTGACTCTCATTGCTATTTCGTTAGCACGGTAGGACTTTAGAGAGCTATGGAGCCTTACAATTTAAAATACAATTCATCCTCATATCCACTCAATTGCTTTTGGTAGCTAACTTAACTACATTACTACTTAACCATAGACTACATTACGTTTAGCTGTCAGTTGCGTTTTGTTTTGTTATACAATATTTAATTTGTATAGAATCTTTTCATCGATTCATATTTTTTATGTGGTAATACCACATATTTTTATTTTTATAAATAATGACACAAAGGTAAATTAAGAAAGAAAAATTGAATGCGATCTACTACAATCGAAGCGGGGTTTGAACCCGCGACCTCTGCGTTTCCGGCGCATTGCTCTCCCAACTGAGCTATTCGACCGCTACGTCAGTCACACCAAATCTTTCATCCCTTAATCCTTTACGCTACTGGAGCGCCCTCTGCGTCATATATGTTTTTGAAATGCTTATTGCGCATTAGCCATACCCTAGGATGTGCGTTTTACACGCACGATCCCCAATCCCCATTGCTTTACAGCAAGTGTGAAGACTGCGAGAAAGATGGCGCTGTTCTAAATATTTGTATAGAATCTTTTTATCGATTCATATTTTTTATGTGGTAATACCACATATTTTTATTTTTATAAATAATGACACAAAGGTAAATTAAGAAAGAAAAATTGAATGCGATCTACTACAATCGAAGCGGGGTTTGAATCCGCGACCTCTGCGTTTCCGGCGCATTGCTCTCCCAACTGAGCTATTCGACCGCTACGTCAGTCACACCAAATCTTTCATCCCTTAATCCTTTACGCTACTGGAGCGCCCTCTGCGTCATATATGTTTTTGAAATGCTCACGACGTAGCGGTCGAATAGCTCAGTTGGGAGAGCAATGCGCCGGAAACGCAGAGGTCGCGGGTTCAAACCCCGCTTCGATTGTAGTAGATCGCATTCAATTTTTCTTTCTTAATTTACCTTTGTGTCATTATTTATAAATATACAATATTTAACAAATGAATGGGTAGACTGTTTTTTTTACTGATAAATTGCTTTCAGTTGCGTTTTGTTATTCCATATCAGTTGCGTTTTGTCACGTTTATGACGTTTTATGTCACGTCCCACGGGAACGTGATAAAAAGTATCCTATGTCCTTCTCCTGGTTCTAAGCTACCTCCCCACCAATTTTCAGCCAAATCAGATCAGCCGTTCTTGAGTTATAAATAGTGTAACTAACACGACTTTCTTTTATATATATAGATAGATAAAGTCAACTCAAAATTCGAAGCAATTGAGTGGATATTCATACTTATTCATCTATTTCATTCCGAACTGCTTTTATGGTTATTGTGGTTAACATTCCCAGCATCAGTAAGTATTAAGCATTAAATGACTAAAATTATAAATCAAATATAATTTGTACAATATTACAAACTCCCCAGATTAAACTATATTAATTGTCAATATCATGCATTCTCTAGTCACCACTGATCACTGGATGTTCGATCAATATATAAAACCCAATTTAATCCAGAAAACATGGAAAA